>CM040121.1:238294143-238894143 GCA_022559845.1 Amorphophallus konjac | reverse complement strand
TTAAAGTTCATCACATGCTAGCGGCCCCACGATAGACCGCAAGGTCTAGGGTTGCGGCCAGTTACTGACCGCGTGATACCCTAGCGGCCGAACGACAGACCGCCTGATTCATGTTTGGATTTGAAAATTCGTGCCTCTACACGGCCTTGCGATGGACCGCCTAACCCTGTCTGGCGGCTCTGGGAAGACCATTTTTGGCGCGCAGTCATACTTAATCTATGATGTTAGAATTATGTTAATCTTGTTAGATTTTGTGTGTAGGGTAGAAACACACTAAAACAAATAGATTATATGGAACAATGTAATGTCTGATTAACTATGATCATCTCCAAATCATGTCTCTTTGATTGATTTCTCTTGTCACATTTGATGCGATTCCATTATGAAATGATTACTCCAATGCTAAATATGATTGTGGAAAAATTTACTAGGATTGTTTGATAGTCACGCCACTCCGGTAGTGCTGGCTGACCGTTATACTATCATTTTCTGATGTTTTATTTAACCATCAATCTTGTAATGGTTGGAACTCTCCACCGGATACTCCTTCCGTCAGACTAGGACATCCATTATGAGACCTCCGTAAGTCCCCGCGAGCCTGGGATTCCCACTAGGATGCCGGGCGGGTTGTACCCCCAAAACCTGAACCTTCGACTCGATTGAATCACGTGTTTTTGCCCAAGCCCAGAATCGGGGTTGTCCTGTTGATTGCGGACCTTCTGGGACCGCTGTTGTCAGTTGCGGCCCAGGTGTGACCGCCTAACCTTTTGAGCGGTCCTTTTCGTGACCGCTTTTAATTGGCTAGGTGCCAGGTCTTGTGGGTCGACCTTCCTTGTTTATGGGTCACCTAGCCATGTTGGAGTCGACCTATAGCCTCTAGACTCGACCTGAGAGGTGTGGACTGTACCTTGGTTCGGTCCCACCACGTCTCGGGCGGGTTGGGAGCCCATTAAGTCGACTGCTTTAGCCTTACTGGGCATAAACTAGTTGCGGTTGTCATTGGACCGTTTTATCCTCCAAGCGGCCCTCCGAGGACCATTTCTGGATGGGGCGGCCCAGTTAAGACTGTTTCCTTTTGTTGTGGCCCAAGGACCTTTCTGCTCTAAGCGGCTTCCTGTCGACCGTCTTCCTTTGGGAAACGGCCCAACCAGGACAGTCTTGTTCTTGTTGCGGCCCCTCTCGGACCATTTTTATCCTGCACGCTGGATTTCTTCTCTTTGGCCCAGCTTTGGCCTTTGCGGTCCAGTATAGACCGTTTTCTCATCTTGGCGACTCGATCATGACCGCAACATTTCCAGAGTTATTTTCATGTGTGTCTTGCATACCCCTTTTTATCTCATGACTTTCCATTCAATTATTGATAACACTACTTGTTTCTAGCTGGTAAGTTACATAGCTTAACCTTGGAATTCCTGGCCGATTTTAATGAATGTCTAAGATGGTTACTTGGATCTTGGATCCACCAAATCAATGCCAACGTATCATAAGGGCCTAGTTTGGTCCTGGGAGGAGCACCCGAAAAGTACTAGTGCCCCAGGGAGTTGTAATGACATGGTGAGATATTGCACCGAGTGCAGGACTAGCATGAGGTCTATGACATTAATATATTCATTGAATCCCTACATGGAAATTATTTCTACTTGACTTGCTTGTTTACTTGCTTGATCAGCCAAATACATGGAAATGATATATCTCTGTTCTATTTAACTCTATTATTCTCATTCCATTCCTACATATGTTAGATTTGTTTACCATCCTTTATTTATTCGCATGATACTTAATTAAATTGTTAATTACTTAAACGTTGCCTGCTATTACCTACTGAGCGTTCGCTCAGCAAGATTTTCCCCCATTTCAGGTAGCTCCGATGATGAAACGTAAACGGACGGGGATGGGTAGGAGTGAAGACCGGAGTGGACCTGATAGATGTGACTTAATCATCGTCTTAGTAGAGTCGTACAGTGGCCACTTAGTGGTTCTAATGAGTCATTGTTAGTAATGTCTTGAAGAATTGTCATTGAGAGTTGTAATCTTTTCCTCATTTCCTTCTCTTTCAGTCATGATGTAGGACGTTGTTGGAGACATTTTACTCTTATATATGAGCAATTTGGTATTGTTTGGAGTAATTCGTTATCTAATTTATGTTCTTTTTATTGTGCCATGGCGTGTTTTGACGAAGACATATCATTCTTGGAGAGGGGGATTTCTGTAGCCCACTTGAAGAGCAGCCGAACTAGGCCCATCCGGGCCCAACAAGGTCCCGCTCGCCCGAGTGATAGCCCACTGGGCCCACTCCAGACTGAAAGCCCAATAAAAGTTTGCTCGGGGATACCACCTCCCTAGGCGGCCCTTAGGCTCGGGAGGCCCGAGCGTCTGTCAGGTCACAGGAAAGGTCCACGCCCGAGCCATCTCTCCACCGGGGAGAGGAAGGCGCATGCCAACCGATCCGACCCATCTTCATCCGAGCTAAGCCTACCACCCAGGATAAGGGCTGGCATCTCTGAGCTCGGAACGGCCGACGATTGCTTATCCATGCAGCCGTTAGGAGCTTTCTGTAAGCAGGAATCTAAGGGGATAAGGGACTCCACATCCCCATGGCGATAAAGATCCCACGATGAGGCAGTTAAGAGCTCACGTTGAGGATGTAACTCCCGCCATAAACCCCTCGACTTACAGGACTCCTGAAGAACGACGCACTATTTAAATGAAGGATACCCTCCGGTGAAAGGTAAGGGCAACCACATGCTCAAAACTCCTGAGCAGGAACCACTTCACCCTTCTGGTGGAGAGGGATCTCGCGCAGAAGCTACTTCCCCCCATTATTGCTCCCACCATAGCTCTACTGACTTAAGCATCAGAGGATTTTTCCCCAGGGACTCATCCCTGGGCCCCCTGATCCGTTTCCCTTTCTTGCAGTTCATAATCCGGTGATCCCCCGTCTGCTCAGGACCCGCGCGAGATCACGCCTCTTCATCTGGCGCCGTCTGTGGGAAACGTACAAAAAGCCAGTATGGTGCGAAGGAGCTCAGGAAGGAGGTCCGCCGGCGACAGGGGAAAGGCCATGGTAGAGGCTGGGGATGGCCCCTCTCGGGCCTCACAGAACCCCCCCTCCAACGCCAGCGCCCCCGCCGACGAACCACCACCCCCCCTGCGGCAGAAGGGCTACCGCCTAACGGTGGTGCGGACGCCTTCCAAGCCCACAATGCAAAACTGGATATCCTCGTGGAACTCATGAGGACCCAGGCGGCTAGGGATGGAAGGTCGCGCGCCCCGTCAGGGAGCCCTCCCCGCGAGAATGCATCCCAACACACTGCCGGAGGCCGCTTCACTATCCGCGGCCAGCAGATTATCCGTAACAGGATTGGAGGACCCTCGCAAGCTCCGCCGCCGGAGCAAGAGGCTTCCTCCACACCGAGGCGGGGAAAACCTGGGGCACGCCATCCGAACCCGGAGATCGACATTCCCAAGGATCATCAAGATATTCCCCCCAGCCCCGCGGCACAACAGCAGCCGAAGTTATCCCTCCGACTACGAGAGTTCGAGAGACGCTTCGCAGAACAAGAGCGCGCCCTACGCGCCCTGCAGAAGGCCTCTCCCCCGGAGTATGAGGAGAAATCCCCTTTCTCCGAGTATATCTTGAAGGCAGAGGTGTCTCCCAGAACCTCCATCCCAACCTTCAAGCTCTACGACGGCCAGGGCGACCCGGCCGATCACTACGACAGCTTCGACACTCTGATGACCCTGCACGGAGCGTCCGACATCATCAAATGCCTAGCCTTCGTGACCACCCTGGTCCAAGGCGCTCAAGCTTGGTTCCGGGCCCTCGCCCCCGGATCCATCCGAGATTTCAAATAGTTGGGCGAATCTTCAAAGAGAGTTTCACCGGAAGTGCCCCCCCAAGGTCGGTAGCGGGGCTCCTGGCCCTTAAACAGGCGCAAGGGGAGAGACTCCGGGCTTATATTTACCGATTCAAGTCGGAAGCCCTGAGGATCCCCCACCTAGACATGGCCTCAGTCATAACCGCACTGACTGGGGGCACCCGGGATGAGAATCTCTGCCGCGAGCTTGTCCTCCACCCTCCCTCGACCCTTGCCGAGCTAGTAACTCTGGCTCTGCGCCATGCCGAGTGCGAGGAAGTACTCAGCGCATGCCGAGATGCAACCGGCTCAGGTCGGGAGGGGGACAAGAAGTGGGCGTCCGAGCCAAGCTCTGGTTCGGGAAAAAGGCGGATCCGGGACGGGGAACGCAAGGAACCTTCACGGAAGTATGAGCGCTACAGCCCACTAGCCATGCCGGTCTATGAGATCTATGAAGACATTAAGGACTCGGGTCTCCTCCGCCAACCCGAGCCAATGAGGTCGAAGAACCGTAACCGCAACAAGCACTGCTTGTTCCACAGCGACCACGGGCACCACACCGGCGACTGCCACCAGCTCCAGGACGAGATCGAGCGCCTCATCCGTCAAGGGAACCTAGCTCGGTTCATAGCCGAGCGCAAGGAAGACCGAGGTGCCCCCGAGGAGATCGACAACGCCCCCCGAGGGGTCCACATCAACATCATCTCCGGAGGAGCAGCATCAGGAGGTGACAGCGGCCGAGGAAGGAAGCGTCATGCCGAGTGGGCGAGCCGAGCCATAGAGCCTCCCAAGGCCCTGCCGAGTGAGCCCCAGGTCATAGTCTTCTCCGACCGAGACCTGGAGGGGCTGAACACCCCGCATGACGACGCCCTCCTGGTATCGGCCACAATAAACCATTGTAACGTAGATAGGATTCTAGTTGACAATGGAAGTGCCCCTGATGTGCTGTCTTATGATTGTTTCCTTAAGATGGGGGAGGATCCGTCTAAACTCCGCCCGATCCGGACCCCTCTCTGCGGGTTTAATGCCCAGGCCACCTACCCCGAGGGAGCCCTAAGCCTGCCAGTTACTCTCGGCACCCCACCCAAAACCGTTACGGTCATGGTGGACTTCATAGTGATCAAAGGTATGATAGCATACAACGCCATCTTCGGTCGAGGAATCCTCAGCCGAACGAGAGCGGTGCCTTCTACCTATCACCAAAAGATGAAGTTCCCCACCAAAAACGGGGTGGGGGAAGTCCGAGGTAACCAGGCCATAGCTCGGAAGTGCTATAACATCTCGGTGGAAGCCTCAAGGCCGGACGGGAATAACAAGGGCCCCCGGGGAGTCGAGGAAAAATCCGCAACCGCCGAACCTGGAGGCGAATTGCTAGCAGTTTTCTTAAATGATGACCCGACCCTAGGAGTAAAAATCGGAGCCGACCTACTGTCTGAGGTTCAGAAGCAATATAGAGATTTTCTTTCTGTGTACATCCGAGTCTTCGCATGGTCTGATGATCAGCTCCCTGGGATACCAGGGGAGACCGTAAGGCACAAAGCTCAACCTCGACCCCACTATGAAGCCCGTGCAACAACGAAGAAGGAAGTATGCACCAGAAAAGCAGGCGATCATCAAGGCGTAGGTCACCAAAGGGCAAGAGACTGGCCTCTTTAGACCGGTCCTGTACCCGACGTGGCAAGCCAACGTCGTCCTGGTACCGAAAGCTTCGGGCAAGTGGCGGATGTGCTTGGACTTCACCGACCTGAACAAGGCCACCCATAAGGACTGTTATCCGTTACCGAGCACCGACCAGCTAGTTGATTCAACCTCGGGCAACGAAATACTTAGCTTCCTAGACGCCTATTCATGTTACCATCAGATCTGAATGGATCCAGAAGATATCGAAAAGACCGCCTTCATCACCGACTTCGGCGTATACTGCTACACCCGGATGCCTTTCGGGTTGAAGAACGCCGGAGCCACATACCAGAGGCTGGTCAACCATATGTTCGAAGGGCAGCTCGGTCGGAACGTGGAGGCCTATATTGACGACATGCTCGTCAAGACCCCCAAGGCTGAAGACCACTTCGCCGACCTCGCCGAGACCTTCGACACTCTCCTGAGGTACAACATGAAGCTTAATCCTGCCAAATGCGCCTTCGGAGTAAGATCTGGGAAGTTCATGGGTTTCCTAGTTACTCAACGTGGGATCGAGGCCAACCCTGATAAAATCCAGGCCATCCTGGACATGCGCCCACCCACCTACATCGCCGCTCTTAGTAGATTCCTGTCCCGTGCGGTCGATCGTTGCCTGCCCTTCTTCAAACTATTGAGGGGGCCCAAATTGGCATATGCTACATTCGCATGGGACAAGGAATGCCAGAAAGCGTTCTCCTAGATCAAGGAGTTCTTGGCTTCACCCCCGGTGCTTTCCAAGCCCGTCCCGGGCGAAGCCCTGCATCTCTATCTCTCGGTAACCCCATCGACGGTTAGCTCGGTCCTAGTCAGGGATGACTCGGGAGTCGAAAGACCGGTCTATTATACCAGCAAGGTGCTCAACGAGGCTGAAAGAAGGTACCCCGCAATCGAGAAGCTCGTGCTAGCGTTGGTTACCTCAGCCAAGCGCCTCCGACCCTACTTCTAGGGGCATCCCATCACCTTGCTACCAGGCGAACCGTTGAAGAGGATCCTCACTCACCCCGAAGCCTCAGGACACCTCGTCAAGTGGGCCATCATGCTTGGGGCCTACGACACATCTTATCGGCCTCGCTCAGCTATCAAGGGCCAGGCGCTCGCTGATTTCATCGCCGAGAGCACCATCCCGACTGAAGAAAGACCTCCGTCCGCACCCGGGCCAACCTGGGAACTGTTCGTCGATGGGTCTTCTAACTCGGTCGGGAGTGGTCTCGGAATCCTCCTGAAGTCCCCCGAAGGACCAGAGCTACAGTACGCCTTGAAGTTCAAATTCCAAGCGTCCAACAATGCTTTCGAGTATGAAGCCCTTATCTCGGGAGCACGCATGGCCCGACGGTTGGGGGCTGAGCGAGTCAAAATCCACACCGACTCCCAGCTGGTCGCTAGCCAGGTCAACAGCGAGTACGAAGCTCGAGAGGCACCAATGATCAAATACCTCCAATTGGTCAGGGCCCTGGCTGAACAATTCGAGAGATTTGAGGTAGTCTGAATAGCTCGGGAAGAAAACTCCCGAGCGGATGCCCTCTCTCAGCTGGCCTCCTCTCTCGACCCTGAGGGTACCCGATCGGTCCTCCTCGAAGAGCTAGAGCACCCGAGCATTGACTCAAAGCTCCTCGCTGTTGACCCGGCCACCCCGAGCGACTGGCGCACCCCGTACCTGTCGTGGCTCCAGGACTCTCAAGAGCCTCTCGACTCCCGAGAGGCCCACAGATTGAAGTACCAAGCTCGACATTTCATCATCCTAGATGGCACTCTCTACCGAAGGTCCTTCTCCGGTCACCTCCTGAAGTGCCTTAGCACCGACGAAGCCAACCGAGCTATCCAAGAGATTCACGAAGGCTTGTGCGGAGCGCACTCAGGCGGAAGGTCGCTTGCCAGGATCCTACTGCGGCAGGGTTACTGGTGGCCCACTCTTCAGTGCGACTGCTCAGCTTATGTGCAACAGTGCGACCGGTGCCAGCGATTTGACCACTTAGTCCATCGGCCGGCAATGGAGCTCGTCACCCTAGCCGAGCCATATCCGTTCGCTCGGTGGGGGATCGACATCTTTGGGCCATTCCCTACGGCTCAGGCCCAGAAGAAGTTCATCATCATCGCCATCGACTACTTCACCAAGTGGATCGAGGCCGAAGCCACGGCGAGGATCACCAAGACAGTCGTCTAGAATTTCGTCTGGAAGTCGATCATCTGTCGCTACGGCATCCCCCGGGTGATAGTGAGCGATAACGGTCGGCAATTTGATTATCGCTATTTCTGAGATAGATGTGCCGACCTAGGCATTCACAATCACTTCACCTCGGTCGCCCACCCTCAGTCTAGCGGACTGGTCGAGAATGCCAATAAGACTATCTTAAAAGGCATCAAGACCAGGCTCGACAAGGCCAAGGGCAGCTGGCTTGAGGAATTGCCTAGCGTGCTTTGGTCGCACAGAACGACTCCTAGAACGGCAACCGGTGAAAGTCCTTTCCAGTTGGTATACGGCACCGAGGCCGTCATTCCGTTGGAGATCGCCAATCCCTCCCTCCGAGTCGTTTGCCTTTCACCCGAGGCAAACGAGCATAAATTGCTCAAAAATCTTGACCTATCAGATGAAATCTGAGAGATTGCCAGCATCCGAGCAACGGAATACCAGCGCCGCCTCACTCGATACTACAACGCCAAAGTCCGAGACAGACACTTTCAGTTGGGAGACTTCGTCCTCAGAAAAGCCGAAGCCTCTCGACCACTTGAGGCAGCGGGCAAGCTATCCCCTAACTGGGAAGGCCCCTACCGAGTGGTCGAGACGCTCGGGAAGGGAGCTTACCGGTTATCTACGATGGAAGGAGAACCCATCCCTCGGACCTGGAACGCAACGACGCTACGCAAGTTCTATTTCTGAATAGCAAACATTGTGTAAGCAGCATAGAATAAAACAAATTTCCCTTCTTTTATTCAAACAACTCGCTTGTACATCAAGAAGGCCGAAGCCAAGAGAATACATGTCAAAAAAGTAAAAAATCCATCTGGCGCCGTCATATGAGCCCCGCTCGGCCGACTCGGATGACCTTCCTGCGTCCAGCCACTGACTCTGCCTCGTGTAGAAATTGGCTCGGATAAAGGATAGTTGACCCCGTTGGCTCGGGCAGCTTGAGACAAGGGTGACAGAGGGATTAAGAAAGAGAAGGCTACCTTCCAAGTTGAAGTTGGAAGGGAAGGAGGCGAGGGAATGCGCATTTTCCCCGTCAAACTGCCAACTCCTTGGAAGAAAAAGAGTACGGGCACCCCCCCAAAGAGTGAAAGAAAGGAAGAGCAGAAGAGGGAAAAAGAGGCTGCCAGAAAGAAAAAGAAACCAACAGAGCTGGATGAGGAGGCAGGGGAAGGCCCGGAAGGGAGGGAGCGTAGTTGGCTTCCTCCTCCCATCCGCGAGACGAGTAGAAAGGGACGGGCATCAGGGATGTCTGATGCCCTCATCCGTCCCCCATCTCGCCCCCCTGCAAGCCTCACCGGAACTGATAAAGGGAAAACGGAGCGCCTCCGCGCATCGACCCCTTTTCAAGTCTGCCCGTCGGTCGTCGACTCCTTTTCAAGTCCGGAGCAGCAGGAACTCCCTGCCCCCCGTCGTCAGCAGTCTCCTCATCTGGTGCTTCCTCCATGCTCCGAACACTACGGCACAACACAACGTGAAGAAGGAATGAGGAAAGACTATGAGGGGAACCCCTAAGCGGTGGAGAGGAAGAGACGCCCTTTAGTCTTTTTATAGGCAAAGGGAGGCTACTCGCCTTAAATGATTCTGTCCTCGAAAACACGCCAAAGGAATTTCTCCCTATGAACGGTCACCTCAAACTTCTCATCTTCCGCCCCAGCGTGGTACATGAAGTGGCCAGGCATTCAAAGCATGAGAAAACGGAAGGGCACCCTGTCAGGGGATCACCCAACCATCACGCGAAATATGCACAGAAAGTATCGATCCTTTCTAACTACCGCAGATACGCTGATCGAATCACGGCAAGGGCAGCAAGAAGCAAGTAAAATTTTATTTATTACCTTACAAAAAAAGGAAGGCCTTTTTTGAAGAAAGAAAAAGACAAACAAAGAAAGGAGGCAAAATAGGACGATACATCAGGCCCCCGCCCCCTCTTGAAGCTCGGAGGTGGGAGGCACGGATGGTCTGCCCCCGGTACCCTCGGTGACGGCCGACCCAGGCACTGACCTCGCCTGGGCGGGAACTACCTCGGTCGCTAGCCCTCCCGAGGCAGCCAGAGTTGGCGACCCCTCAGGAGAAGAGACCTCCGGATTTTTCTCGCCCGACGCAGAGGAGCTGGAAGACGACAAGTCTGAGTCATAGCGTTGGCCAGAGGGGAAGTCGATCCCAGAATCCTGTTCCCCGGCATAAGTCGCCGCCCGGTGGTAACCCTACTTCAACCCCTTGCGGATGCCTCGGCGAAGTGCTGACTCGTAGTAGGGAAGGGCGGCTTCCTGCAGGTCGACCTGGTAGGTCTCTGAGAGTCTGTACTGCTCGATCGCCTCCGCCCCGGACAGTCCCACCCTACCAGCGAGCTTGGTCTTCTCCCGCTCCGTCTCGGCTAGTCTCTGCTCGGCCGCGACCGCCCGCTCTTCAGCCTCCACCGATCGCTTCTCCGCCTCGGTCAACTCCCGCTCGGCTCCGGCCACCCACTCCTCGGCCTCAGTTGATCACTTCTCCGCCTTAGCTCGGGCGGCTTCGGCCTCCAACCGAAGGCGCTCCACTGCCTCTGCCCGATCCACCAGCTCGGCGTGCTCGACTTCCCAACGGCCATCTAGCTCGACACGAAGAAGATGCTCCTCATCAAGGAGTTTACTCTTCCTCTCGAGTGACTCCCGGGCCTTGGTTAGCTGCTCGGTTAGCGCTCGGACCTCCAGCCGGCTCGTTCGCGACAACTCTCTGATGGCGGAGAACTCCCACCAGAGCCCCTCATGCTACTCAGTGAGTCGGGCCAGCTTCCTTTCGCACCCTCCGAGGGTCCAAGCAAGTTTCGACCGCTCTGACTCCGACCGAGCGTAGGTCTCCGCCATCGTAGCATCTGGGCCATGATCAGGCCGCCCTCCATAATTATGTCGAGGACCCCGGGTGGGGAGTGACGCCTGTCTCCCCCTTTCACCCTCGCGGCTACACCGCGACAAATCTGATATGAAGTGCTTGAGACGCCGAGCCTTTCCAGAGCCACCGGCATGGGGACCCTGTCCGCATCTGACGCCTTGCCGGATGGCCTAGATCGCGCTGCGGACTCGGCCGCTCCACACACCATGGTCGGTTGGGGATGCAATGCCTCCGCAGGTGAAACCCCGACCTCGACTGACCCGAACCGCACGCCATCGCCCGAGGTACCGACCGATGCCCCAGCTCCAGCCGCAGCTTCTTCAACTTCGGCCCCCTCTGTTCCCACCGAGGGGAGAGCCGATCCAGCACCATCACCCCCCGGAGCGCTCCTGGCCCCCTCGGCCCCCTCTTGCTCGGCGGATGGGAGAGCTGACTCGGTAGGGTTGGCCCTACCTCGCTCGGGAGAGGGGAGCGCCGCCGGGCCAGAATCGCCTCCAGCAGCGGGGACGGTCCCAGCCTTCCTGGCCCGCTTCTTGGCCTTCACGGCGTCCCGCAACATGTCCTTGACGAGATCCTTGCGCTTCGCTCCGCGCGGCCGGGAAGTCCCCCCTGAGGCCACCCCCTTGCCCTTATCTCAAGCTTGGGGGTGACCCTCAGGGACGCCCGGCACCTCGGCAGTCGAGTCATCGTAAAGATCGACCACCTCAGTGGCCTCCTTCAGAGGTTCCCGCCTGGTGTCTGCACAAAGAAGAAGGCGTGATCAGGAAAAGAAAAATGACCCCCACATCCGAAGGAGGATCTAAGTGGTGGCACCTGAGCCCGACGGATGCAGCCGCGTAAGAAGACACCACTCTACGTTCTCCGGCGTCACCAGTTCCTCGGTGGACTGGCGATTCCTCAACAGGATGGCAGCATACTCCTCCACATGAGGAGGGAACTCGTCCTGTCTTGGAGGGATATTCGGGTGGACATTAGGCATTACTTGCCACCTCCAGGTTTCCTCCACCGAGTTTATCCCCACCCAGAAGAATTGTGTCACGCCCCGAGCCTTTATTACAGCGGAAGACTCGCTCGGGGAGCGCGAACAGCCGGCATGGTAAGCCTCTTGCAAGCAAGAATCAATCAGAGCGCGAGACAATCACACAAGTAAATGCAATTGCACAAGATTTAATCAACTTCAACTTCATATCATAATGCTCAATATTCAAAGATACAATCACTAATTTGATTTTCATTCTACTAGACTCAAGAAATAGGAAAATTACATTCACTCAATCTAGACATTATAGACTTCCTAAGTCTTCGCTCATCTTTAATCGCTCTCGAATCTGCTACTTGAATAATCCGAATCCGAACCCGATTCACTTTCATTTCCTGAAAAAGATTGGAAATAGGTAATGAGCACACTTGCCCAGTAGGTATCTTCGCATCAACATGAAGGCACTATTAAAGTGATTAACATTTTCGCTCTAAATAAATAAGGTAAAATCATGCAATGCGATGATCATGCGATTAAATCAAAGTAGCAAGACTATCATATAAGATGGAATGAGAACAAGAATGAACTAGTAAGAATAGGACAAGAACATGATATTGGCCTTTCATGAACAAGAATATATCGATACTGTACTAGCAAGCCACATATTCCTCACTTTAGCATCTTATGCTTATGAGCAAGTGCTTCGTGAATTTTTGTGGAATATTAAGCAAGAATGTCATGTCGTGTCGTGGATCTTCACTTATTTATAGAAATAGTACTCCCAGCGCAATGCGACGCCAGTAGCATCATACCTCATGGTTTATAAAATAGTATGTTTCTGGCAATCAGCCGAGGGGACTAGCATAGAGCCCTTGAACACAATCAGTGCTCGATCGCATCTTCAGTTATAAATTAAGCTACTTCCATGCAGTATAACAGTAAAGTATCGCCAAGAATATAGCACTTCCAATAATTCCATGATAACTAAAATCAATGAATGAATGCTTCAACATAAGAATGTAGGAGTCAAGAAATAGACTTTAAACAATGTCATGCTCATAGAAATAAATCGACAGCATAACGGTATTTTCCATAACTTCCATTTCATTTAGATCAATTTAAGCAATATGACAAGTTCTAGATCACCAAGGTTTGCCTTGAATCATTAGAATACCAACCCCTGGTCAAACCTTGGGTTAACATAAACAAGCTATGTAACGGTCGTTAACTGGGCCGTTACACTATGTAACGCGCCACTAATGGGCCGTTAAAATGATCAGAGTCTAGAAAGATAAAAATAGACTCAGAGGAATGTGACGGTCTGGCACTGGGCCGTTACGTGAGCCTGACGATCCAGTTCAAGGCCGTTACATTTCAAGAATCAGAAACCATGATAGTGCATTCTATTTATTGGGCTTTAATGGTACAACCAACTCGGCATCCTAGTGAGAATCCCAGGTTCGCGGAGAATTACGGAGGCCTTGAAACAATGATTTCCTAGTCCATTGGAAGGAATATCCAATAGAGAGGTCCTCATGTCCAAGATTGTGTTCCTATAGTGCAAAGTGTGAACTAATGACAACATACCGAAATATGTACCATGTACTTATGGAATTGACTCTATTGACAGAGAGAGATATGTATAATCAATGTGAAATCATGATGAAAACTCCGTCAATACAATGTTAAAAAGTCATTCTTTATAATACAAAACTATATAATTTGGCTTCAAAAATTAACATAACTCAATAAAAGTGAGACCACAAAACATGCAATACCTATCATGAATGATCAAATAATCTTAAAATCACATGATCAGGTTAAAACTTAGGTAACTAGGCTTTAACAATAATAATATTGGCAGGTTATATTCTGTCTTGGGGTTGACAGAACACAGAGTATAACGGTCTGGAGATGGGGCGTCACTGTGATCGTGACGGTCAGGACCCAGCCGTTACATGAATGTAACACATCTGTCTAAGCGCATTATAATCAACCGTGAAACCCAAACCCAATCATGGAGTATAACGGTCTATCGTGGGGCCGTTACATGGAAGTGACGGTCCTTCTGTGATGCGCTATAGTCTCTGCTAATAGGAAACAACTATAGAAGCTAAGAGATCAACTCACATCATATCTTTTATCAAAACATCATGAGTTCCTAGATGTGTTAACAAAGTAAAGGTTGTCTATACGCATGGGTATTGATGAATGGATGGATAGTCAAGTCTTTAATCTTTAGTTAGGGCTAAGGGAAGCATGATATGCATAAAACCAATAAAACATGAAATTGATGATCTAGCATGCATGAAATCCAATCAAAACAGAGGCTCTTAGTCCTATCAAGTTGTTTTTACCGTTCATGAGATAACCTACCTCTTACTTAGACTGTAGTTCCTGAATTTGGTAGAGAACCTTGCCCTAGATCTCCTCCTTCTCTTGTGACTTTTCTAGCAACTTCCTTGGGCTCTAACTCCACGACCTCTTGACCTAAAGATGTGAAATTCGGAGGGGAGTTAGTCTAAAATATTGTGAACAAATTATTTTAAAGAACTTACCTGAGATAATGACTCCTTACCTTGCTTCCTTACTCCCAAAAAGTAAGGGTCACACAGTTCAGAACTATGCCCTATTTATAGAGTTTAGACTAGGGTTTGAGGATTAGATCGAGTTTAGAGTCTTTATTTCATCAAATCCTAATCTCTAAGAGTCCTTAGCAATATTACAAGCCTTCCCAAGTCGATCCTCAGTGGATAAGATCATCAAATTCTGATCTTTCTACTTGTTCTTTCTTTTACGGAACTAACAGTATGTAACGGTCGTCATCCCGTGCGTTAGAGATATGTGACGGTCTCACGATAGACCGTTACATATCTTGTTTCCAGAGTTCAACATGCCTCAAACTCTTCAACTCACGGAGTACACATAGTGTAACGGTCTATCTCCCATGCGTTACAAGTATGTGACGGTCGGGCTGTAGACCGTTATATTCGTCGTGGATAGAGTTCAAATAAACTAAAATTCTTTTGATAATTATCCATTAACTTATCTTATTAAGTGATGTTTATCTTTAAAAATCCGAGAATAGGCTTAAATACCTTCTAGAATATGGGCCAACTTAATGGGCCTGGTTTAAAAACCCTTTAGACTTTAATTAAGTGAGTTGGGTTAATTGATTAACAACATTTGGCCTTATATTGATTTATAACTTCAAATTAGTCCTTTTAATTGCTAATAATGCCATAAAATTATCAAATAAATTCTGGGGCACTACACCCTCCCCCACTTAAAAGAATTTGGTCCCCAAATTCAATTCATGGATTGTGGAGAGTCTACTTACTGTTGAATAATTCTGGAAATTTTTTCTGCGTAGCCGTTTCGGTTTCCCATGTTGCTTCATATGGCCATGTTTTCTTCCATTGGATCTTGACCATGGGAATAACTTTATTTCTTAATTGACGCACTTCCCGATCCAGAATTTTGATCGGTGTTTGCTCGTATGTCAAGTCTTTCTGAATCTCTATATTGTCATAAGTGATAATGTGGTCTGGATCATATACGTACTTTTTTAGCATAGAGACGTGAAATACGTCATGAACTCCTGCTAACTGTCGAGGTAAGGCCAATCTATAAGCCACTTCACCGACCCTTTCAAGAATTTCAAATGGGCCAATGAACCTTGGAGTTAGCTTTCCTTTGATGCCAAATCTTCGAATACCACGACCTGGAGAAATCTTCAAATACACATGATCTCCTACCTGAAATTCTAAGTCACGTCTTCGATTGTCAGCATAAGACTTTGCCTATCTTGTGCCATTTTCATTCTTTCCTGGATGAGCTTTTTTTTCTCTATAGAATCTCTGATAAGGTCGGGGCCTAGAAATTGCCTTTCCCCTATTTCATTCCAACATATTGGTGATCGAGAACTTTTCCCATATAGAGCTTCAAAAGGTGACATTTGTATGCTTGCTTGATAACTGTTGTTATATGCAAATTCTACCAGAGGCAAGTGATCATGCCAACTTCCTCCAAAATCAATGACACAAGCCCTGAGCATATCTTCTACCACCTGATTAGTCCTTTCTGTCTGACCATCAGTTTGTGGATGAAAAGCTGTGCTAAAATTTAATCTAGTCCCTAGTGAATGTTGTAAACTTTTTCAGAATTGTGATGTAAAACGTGGATCTCTATCTGATATAATAGAGATAGGGATACCATGTAGTTTAACAATTTCTTTGATGTATAATGCTGCTAGAATATCCACAGACCATCGACTTTTTATTGATATGAAATGTGCAGATTTAGTCAATCGGTCTATGATTACCCATATTCCATCATGTCCACCTCTTATCTTAGGTAATCCCATAATGAAATCCATTCCTATACTTTCTCATTTCCATTCGGGAATATTTAAGGGATGTAATTTTCCTGCAGGTCTGAAATGTTCTGCCTTCACTTGTTGGCATGTAAGACAACGAGATATAAAATCAGCTACTTCCCTCTTCATATTGGGCCACCAGAAGTTTCTTTTGAGATCTTGATACATCTTGGTACCTCCTGGATGGATGGAGTACTTTGATTTATGTGCTTCTTCTAAGATCAATTTCTTTGTATCCTCATGATCCGGTATACACATTCGGCCCTTGAATAGCAATCTTCCATCATTAGAAATAGAAAATTCCGGTCTTTGTTCAATATTGGCCTTAATTTCCAGTAAAATTGGATCATCCTCTTGTAACTTGGCCAAATCCTCTATCAATGTAGGTTAAGCTCGGATATTAGCTATGAAGCAATCTTCTTCCTTAATATCAACCTCTAAATTCAACTGGGCAAATTGAGGAATAAGGTTAGTCACACTAATTATGAGACTTGATAACATACCAATTGGTTTTCTGCTAAGTGCATCTACTACAGCATTCGCCTTGCCAGGATGATATTGAATAGAAAAATCAAAGTCCTTGAGATGTTCTAACCACCTCATTTGCCTCATATTAAGCTCTTTTTGAGAAAATAAATATTTCAAGCTCTTGTGGTCTGTGTAGATCGTGAACTTTTCTCCATAAAGATAATGACGCCAAATTTTCAAGGCGAAAATAACTGCTGCTAATTCCAAATCATGTACAGGATAATTTTCTTCGTGACGTTTCAATTGTCTTGAAGAATAGCAAATCACATTTCCATCTTGCATAAGGACACACCCTAAGCCAATTCCAGATGCATCCGTATATACTTCAAATCCAGCACCCTCTATTGGTAGCGATAAAACAGGGGCTGTTGTAAGATGATTCTTAAGACTTTGAAAACTCTTTTCACAGTCCTTCAACCAGATAAAAGGATTTTCTTTTCTAGTAAGTCTAGTTAAAGGAACCGCGATCTTTGAGAAGTCCTTTATGAATCTTCTATAATAACCTGCTAGACCCAAAAAGCTTCTGACTTCAGATACAGTCGTTGGTCGGCTCCAATCTCTGACAGCTTCTACCTTAGAAGGATCCACAACAATACCTTCTTTTGAAATAATGTGGCCTAGGAATGAGACTTCCTTGAGCCAGAATTCACATTTATTGAGTTTGGCATATAGCTTGTGTTCTCTAAGTGTTTGCAAAGCTATCCTTAGATGTTCTTCATGTTCTTCTTTTGTCTTGGAGTATATCAGGATATCATCGATGAAGACGATGATGAATTGGTCTAAATATGGCTGGAAGACACTGTTCATAAGTTGCATAAATGCTGCTGGGGCATTAGTTAAACCGAACGGCATCACCACGAATTCATAGTGGCCATAACGACTTCAAAAAGCCGATTTATAAATGTCCTCTTCTTTGATTCTAAGCTGATAATAACCTGATCTTAGGTCAATCTTAGAAAAGTACTCAGCTCCCGAAAGCTGATCGAAGAGCTCATCAATACGCGGCAATGGATATTTATTTTTGATTGTAAGCTGATTCAGTCGCCAATAATCGATGCATAATCTGAGAGAACCATCCTTCTTCTTGACAAATAGAACAGGCGTACCCCAAGGGGATGTGCTCGGTCTAATGAAACCCTTGTCTAGAAGTTCCTGTAATTGCTTCTTTAGTTCCTTAAGTTCTGTGGGAGACATCCTATAAGGGGCTATAGAAACAGGTGCTGCACCTGGAATGAGTTCAATAGTAAAGTTTACTTCCCTCTCGGGCGGTAAACTAGGTAGTTCGGATGGGAACACGTCAGGGAATTCATTTGCAATAGGAATGTTTGCTAGGATAATTTCCTTAGATTCTGTGACAATGACTGAAGTAAGAAAAACTTCACATCCTTTCGAGATAAGTTTGCTGGCGTGAAGAGAAGATATAATGGTAGGATGCATCTTGTATTTGATGCCAAGAAAAGAAAATCTTGGAAGACCGGGCTTTCGGAAAGATATAATTCTATTTCGGCAGTTGATGTAAGCATCATGGTCTACAAGCCAATCTACCCCTAAAATGGCATCATAACCTTTCATATCAAGGCATACTAAGTTTGCGGGGAGATTGTATCCTTCTACTACCACTTCACAATCGGGATAATACTTGATAAGCTTAGTTCCATATCCTAAAGGTGTAGTAATAGCAAGATCTGAAGGTAGGGGAACTGATGCAGTTGGTAAGGTGTTTGTAAAAGTGGTGGAGATAAAAGAATGAGAAGCACCAGTATCGAATAGCACGAATGCGGGACGAGAACAAATTTGAAGAGTACCTTCTATGAGCCCATCATTTTGATCCCTGGGCGCTTCTTCTTCATCTATAACTGCATTGAGGCGAGCCTACCTCCTACGTCCTCCGTTATTTGATTGATCTTTCATAAGGGGACAATCTGGCACACGATGCTCCCTACTTCCACAGCGCAAACAAGCACCTAGGCGCTTCCAACATTCTTCAGCCGAGTGGCCGAATTTCTCGCAAAAGGTGCACGCCGAGGCGACTTGCTCCTTCTCTTCTTTAACCTTTTTACTATTCTTTTGAGAACTTCCACCGTTCCCATTCCTTGATCTTTTCTTGTTATCACGGCTTTTGTATGGTTCCGTGATGCTAAACTTCTCCTTTTTATAATGTCGATCTGAGCGCCGTCTAGATTCTTCTCCCTTTCCTTTCAACCTTTCGACCTTCTCTAAGGTCCTCTCGCATAAATATGCCCTTTGAACCATCTCCGCATAAGTGTGGATATTCTGTGTCCCCAATTGCTGAATGAAATCGGGCCGTAACCCGTTTATGAATCGGTTTGCTTTTAATAATTCTGTGCTGATAAGGTGTGGTGCATATGGTGCTAGTCTTGAAAACTGTAATTCATACTCTGCAACTGACATCATCCCTTGATGAAGGGAGGCAAACTCCATAGCCTTCCTTTCCTTCACATGTTCGGAGAAATACTTGGCACAAAATAAAGTGAGAAAAGCATTCCATGTATGTGGCGCATCGGCCGGAGGTGCCGGAACCGATTTCCACCAAGTACGGGCGTCCTTATTTAACTGAAACGTTGCTAGACGGACTTTCTCCTGATCAGTACATTGTATAACATCGAATATCCTATTCATCTCGTCGATCCAATTTTCTGCCTCATCGGGATTGGAAGATCCATAGAAATGCGGAGGATTTAGGCTCTAGAAGTTGCGATGAAGATCTCCTGCCCTTGCCCCTGCACCACCTTGTGCTATAGTCTACAGTGCTTGGGTGAGGCCGGCAACAGTTTGTTGCATACCGTCTCAATCTTCGCGATGAGCCATGATAAAAATAATAAGGTACCTGAGAGAGAAAAATAACACTTGTTATTTCTCATGAAACCAAATCTTAAAGCTAATTAATTATCTTATCCCGGGCTCTACCTAATTCTCACATGGGTACGGAATTTCTTCCTTAGTTCACAGGTAGGGGTCCTTAACCTTGGACTTATCCTATGACATGACTCTTTTCCCTAAGTCCTGAGACTTAGGCTCTGATACCAACTTAATTGTCACGTCCCGAGCCTTTATTACAGCGGAAGACTCGCTCGGGGAGCGCGAACAGCCGGCATGGTAAGCCTCTTGCAAGCAAGAATCAATCAGAGCGCGAGACAATCACACAAGTAAATGCAATTGCACAAGATTTAATCAACTTCAACTTCATATCATAATGCTCAATATTCAAAGATACAATCACTAATTTGATTTTCATTCTACTAGACTCAAGAAATAGGAAAATTACATTCACTCAATCTAGACATTATAGTCTTCCTAAGTCTTTGCTCATCTTTAATCGCTCTCGAATCCGCTACTTGAATAATCCGAATCCAAACCCGACTCACTTTCATTTCCTGAAAAAGATTGGAAATAGGTAATGAGCACACTTGCCCAGTAGGTATCTTCGCATCAACATGAAGGCACTATTAAAGTGATTAACATTTTCACTCTAAATAAATAAGGTAAAATCATGTAATGCGATGATCATGCGATTAAATCAAAGTAACAAGACTATCATATAAGATGGAATGAGAACAAGAATGAACTAGTAAGAATAGGATAAGAACATGATATTGGCCTTTCATGAACAAGAATATATCGAGAATGTACTAGCAAGCCACATATTTCTCACTTTAGCATCTTACGCTTATGAGCAAGTGCTTCGTGAATTTCTATGGAATATCAAGCAAGAATGTCATGTCGTGTCGTGGATCTTCACTTATTTATAGAAATAGTACTCCCAGCGTAATGCGACGCCAGTAGTATCATACCCCATGATTTATAAAATAATATGTTTCCGGCAATCAACCGAGGGGACTAGCATAGAGTCCTTGAACACAATCAGTGCTCGATCGCATCTTCAGTTATAAATTAATCTACTTCCACGCAGTATAACAGTAAAGTATCGCCAAGAATATAGCACTTCCAATAATTCCATGATAACTAAAATCAATGAATGAATGCTTCAACATAAGAATGTAGGAGTCAAGAAATAGACTTTAAACAATGTCATGCTCATAGAAATAAATCGACAGCATAACGGTATTTTCCTTAACTTCCATTTCATTTAGATCAATTTAAGCAATATGACAAGTTCTAGATCACAAAGGTTTGTCTAGAATCATTGGAATACCAACCCTTGGTCAAACCTTGGGTTAACATAAACAAGCTATGTAACGGTCGTTAACTGGGCTGTTACACTATGTAACGCGCCACTAATGGGCCATTAAAATGATCAGAGTCTAGAAAGATAAAAATAGAGTCAGAGGAATGTGACGGTCTGGCACTGGGCCGTTACGTGAGCCTGATGATCCAGTTCAAGGCCGTTACATTTCAAGAATCAGAAACCATGATAGTGCATTCTATTTATTGGGCTTTAATGGTACAACCAACTCGGCGTCCCAGTGGGAATCCCAGGCTCGCGGAGAATTACGGAGGCCTTGAAACAATGATTTCCTAGTCCATTGGAAGGAATATCCAATAGAGAGGTCCTCATGTCCAAGATTGTGTTCCTATAGTGCAAAGTGTGAACTAATGACAACATATCGGAATATGTGCCATGTACTTATGGAATTGACTCTATTGACAGAGAGAGATATGTATAATCAATGTGAAATCATGATGAAAACTCCGTCAATACAATGTTAAAAAGTCATTCTTTATAATACAAAACTATATAATTTGGCTTCAAAAATTAACATAACTCAATAAAAGTGAGACCACAAAACATGCAATACCTATCATGAATGATCAAATAACCTTAAAATCACATGATCAGGTTAAAACTTAGATAACTAGGCTTTAACAATAATAATATTGGCAGGTTATATTCTATCTTGGGGTTGACAGAACACAGAGTATAACGGTCTGGAGATGGGGCGTCACTGTGATTGTGACGGTCAGGACCCAGCCGTTACATGAATGTAACGCGTCTGTCCAAGCGCGTTATAATCAACCGTGAAACCCAAACCCAATCAGGGAGTATAACGGTCTGTCGTGGGGCCGTAACATGGAAGTGACGGTCCTTCTGTGATGCGTTACAGTCTCTGCTAACAGGAAATAACTATAGAAGCTAAGAGATCAACTCACATCATATCTTTTATCAAAACATCATGAGTTCCTAGATGTGTTAACAAAGTAAAGGTTGTCTATATGCATGGGTATTGATGAATAGATGGATAGTCAAGTCTTTAATCTTTAGTTAGGGCTAAGGGAAGCATGATATGCATAGAACCAATAAAACATGAAATTGATGATCTAGCATGCATGAAATCCAATCAAAATAGAGGCTCTTAGTCCTATCAAGTTGTTTTTGCCGTTCATGAGATAACCTACCTCTTACTTAGACTGTAGTTCCTGAATTTGGTAGAGAACCTTGCCCTAGATCTCCTCCTTCTCTTGTGACTTTTCCAGCAACTTCCTTGGGCTCTAACTCTACGACCTCTTGACCTAAAGATGTGAAATTCGGAGGGGAGTTAGTCTAAAGTATTGTGAACAAATTATTCTAAAGAACTTACCTGAGATAATGACTCCTTACCTTGCTTCCTTACGCCCAAAAAGTAAGGGTCGCACAGTTCAGAACTATGCCCTATTTATAGAGTTTAGATTAGGGTTTGAAGATTAGATCGAGTTTAGAGTCCTTAGTTCATCAAATCCTAATCTCTAAGAGTCCTTAGCAATATTACAAGCCTTCCCAAGTCGATCCTTAGTGGATAAGATCATCAAATTCTGATCTTTCTACTTGTTCTTTCTTTTACGGAACTAACAGTATGTAACGGTCGTCATCCCGTGCGTTAGAGATATGTGACGGTCTCATGATAGACCGTTACATATCTTGTTTCCAGAGTTCAACTTGTCTCAAACTCTTCAACTCACGGAGTACACATAGTGTAACGGTCTATCTCCCACGCGTTACAAGTATGTGACGGTCGGGCTGTAGACCGTTATATTCATCGTGGACAGAGTTCAAATAAATTAAAACTCTTTTGATAATTATCCATTAACTTATCTTATTAAGTGATGTTTATCTTTAAAAATTTGAGAATAGGCTTAAATACCTTCTAGAATATGGGCCAACTAAATGGGCCTGGTTTAAAAACCCTTTAGACTTTAATTAAGTGAGTTGGGTTAATTGATTAACACCATTTGGCCTTATATTGATTTATAACTTCAAATTATTCCCTTTAATTGCTAATAATGCCATAAAATTATGAAATAAATTCTGGGGCACTACAAATTGGGTCTTCCACCCCTTGTGTGAAGAATCCTTCGCCGCCAAGGAGATGCAACTCCTGTTCCTCCTCGCCTGGATAAAGTAAAAACCCTTCTCGGATGACGGATGTGCCTTCAATTCGAAGAAATAATGGAAGAGGTCCAAGGAAGGGGGAATCCCACATTGGCGGCAGAGAATGCGAATGGCAGAAAGGAGGAGATAGGAGTTGGCTACCAGCTGGATGGGCGCCAACTGAAAAAAACCAAGGAGCGTGAGGACGAAGGGCTCGAAGGGAAGGCAGAATCCGCCTTTCCACGCCAGGAGGAAGGTACAGATATGGCCAGTACGAGAACCCAAACTCATCTCGTGCACAGCAGCCGGGGCAAAGCTATACTTGTGAGGCAGGCGAAACTGATGCTCTAGCCTCTTCACCTCGGCTTCCCCCAACTCGCTGCAGTTCGGGACCGGCGCTCTCACCACTGGCTCGTCACCCCACTCCTCGGCACCCGAACACTGGCCCGCCATGGATTTCGAGGAAGAACTTGAAGAAGAACTCTCTCGGGACCCCGAAGATGCCGGGGGAGGAGGAAGCTACCGGACCGCCTCTGCAGTTGTCTCCGCCAACTCCTCAAACGCCGCCGCAAGTTTCTGCGCCTCCGCCGTGCCCTCTCGGTGCATCGAAGAGCCCCAAAAGCAAGAAGCGAAGGAGAGCCAAAACCCTAACGACGGAATGATTCTGGGATGACAACCAGCGCCCAACGCCTATAAACCCACGCGGGAGGTGGCGCGTCGTTCCGACCTCTGAGAAAAGGGGGCCCCTTCATTTCAAATCCGTCAGGATTGCAATTATTACGGGCCCAGATGACCACGACACGTGGCTTCATAGCACCGCCAGATCTCCACCCACCCGAGCCACGCTGGTCCTAAACCCTAAATGAACTACGCTACCGAGCCTACTTTGGCTCGGGAGTAGGAGGGGGACAAGTGGAGAGGGGGATTTCTGTAGCCCACTTGAAGAGCAGCCGAACTAGGCCCATCCGGGCTCAACAAGGTCCCGCTCGCCCGAGTGACAGCCCACTGGGCCCACTCCGGACTGAAAGCCCAATAAAAGTTCGCTCGAAGATACCACCTTCCTAGGCGGCCCGTAGGCTCGGGAGGCCCGAGCGTCGGTCAGGTCACCGGAAAGGTCCACGCCTGAGCCATCTCTCCACCGGGGAGAGGAAGGCGCATGCCAACCGATCCGACCCATCTTCATCCGAGCTAAGCCTACCGCCCAGGATAAGGGCTGGCATCTCTGAGCTCGGAACGGTCGACGATTGCTTATCCATGTAGCCGTTAGGAGCTTTCTGTAAGCAGGAATCTAAGGGGATAAGGGACTCCACGTCCCCATGGCGATAAAGATCCCACGATGAGGCAGTTAAGAGCACACGTTGAGGACGTAACTCCCACCTGAAACCCCTCGACTTACAGGACTCCTGAAGAACGTCGCACTATTTAAATGAAGGATACCCTCCGGTGAAAGGTAAGAGCAACCACACGCTCAAAACTCCTGAGTAGGAACCACTTCACCCTTCTGGTGGAGAGGGATCTCGCGCAGAAGCTACTTCCCCCCTTTATTGCTCCCACCATAGCTCTACTGACTTAAACATCGGAGGGTTTTTCCCCAGGGACTCATCACTGGGCCCCCTGATCCGTTTCCCTTTCTTGCAGTTCATAATCCGGTGATCCCCCGTCCGTTCAGGACCCGCGCGAGATCACGCCTCTTCAATTCTATTTTGTTGAATTGCACTGAATATTTGTTGCTATAAATGTTTAGCTCGTTGAATGGCTATGAGAAAAGTTATGAAGCTAGAGCGTTAAAACTTTCATATGGTTGCAGTTCATACTTTTAATATGCAGGTTCTATATTGTTTTACTTTGATAGAATGCATAAATGATTTTTGTGTGTATTGACATGATGTTGAGGTTTTTAAGCATGCAGGGTCAAATGTTTGTCAATCTTTGAAATCCACGATAGGAATCCCTGGTCGAATGTGTTTCACACTGAATATTTTAATTTATGTTATTTTGCTAAGTCCATGCGCAAGGGTCGACCGCTGGGTGTTGATTTTTCAAACCCGCACATTTTTCTCTCTGGCAATCGCAAGGGTCGACCCCAAGGGTCGACCCCTGGGAGATGATGTTTTTCTCACCAATCCTTGCACAGACCTGTGTCTGTTGTTTCTTGATGTGTTTAGACGTTGCTTCATGTGCACAGACTTGGTTTCCAAAATGTGAACGGACCTTAGGGGTCACATGCACAGACCTTGTGCATACATATGCTTAGACCTGTCCATGTTTGCACCGACTTGCATGCATGTGCACGCACCATTGTTTGCACCGACTTGCACTTGGATGTGCACGCACCATTGTTTGCACCGACTTGCATTTGCATTTGCGCACGGACCATTGTTTGCACCGACCCATCCTTCTTACAAAAATCTACACCGACCCCATCCTTGCACAGACCCTATCTTTGCACCGACCTTGTCAATGCCTTGCACAGACCTCGTCCATATCCTCTACACAGACTTTGGCCCTATATGCAAAGACCATGAGATAATTTGCACAGACCTTAGCCTGTGTATTGGTTTTTCTATGTGTTGGCAGGCTTCAGGGGAGTTCGGATCGTGCTTTTTAGATTGGGTTCGAAAGACCCATTTTGTAGATCTGATTGAGTTAATGTTTTACCATATTACCCTTAGGGTTTCTCCCATCTATTGGGTGTGTTTTTAAAGGGTTTTTAGAAGGGTTCTATGGTCTTTATGATGTGAAACCACCTATGGACCTATATTGCAAGCAATCAAGTTGAGCAGCGGACTCACACTAACAAACACGATCGCGTAGCACACACGAGTGTCCGTAGGCGACTTAGCGATGACGGAGAGGGTCCGAGTCGGGACCTTGATACTCCAATGGTTGGCTAGCTTATGGAGGACCCCAAATGGGCCAGGGATGCCCAATTCACGGGCGGCCAGCACGCCAAGGGCGTGGGTTAAGTGGTTGCTCTCACAACTCCCCCCGCGGTGGTCACTCAATTTGATGGCAATTTGGGAACGGTCACTCTCTCACAGCCGACGGAGTAACTAAAAGCAATACTAAACTAAGAAATTAAATCCCAGCAATGAGTGGTGTTCAGTAGCTCACCTGATCAGCGTGAAGACGCTGATCCCAGCCGGAGACGAGGGTGAGCGGGGAGGCGTGGGACGCACCCGCACGCCGCGTCGGTGTCGCTTTAACCTGAAAATTGAAATGCTACACCACTACACCTCTCACAGGAGGGGGGGTCTCGGGGTAGACATTTATGAGATTACAACAAAAAATATACCTCCACGCAGGGAGGGGCGCTCAGCCGGCCAGGCGGGGAGGGGGAAAACACAATTGGAAGTCGAGCGGTGGATGAAGTCGGTTCTGCCTGCTCTCTAAAACTGAGGGCAGTCAGTCGAAGATGTTGATGCTACGGCCGCTCACGAATTTTGTTGATGACGGGACCAGTGGGGAATTCTTCGTAGCTGGAGCGGGATGATGCCAGAATTTTCTTGATTTCTGTGGTCGCCGGTTCTGGTCGGGGCAGAGGCTTGAACCGGGAAGCAGGTTGCTATTCTTGACTGTCGCAGAACCTCAGCAGCTGAATGATAAGGGTACCACGGGTGCTTCAGAACTCCAATTTGAGCATGGATGGTATCGATGGATTCGTTGTCAAGTCCTCTTCGAAAGGCAAGCAACGGGGACGCCAGATGATGTCGGAGTGGACCGGTAGAACTCGAACATGGAGGGGAGGTCGGAGCAGATTGACAAGAAATAGAACCAAGCACTTGGAGGAAGAAATTGATAACTCTTGATTCTGGATGCCAATCGGAGTTCCGCTTCTTGATCCTAGAAGTCAACAGGTCTAGGAAAAAGTTTTTAGAAGAACTCTCGCCCAGATTCACGCTAGAATTTCCGTGGAAGAGCTTCAACTCAGGTTCTGGTCCTCTGCCTGAGAAGTCTTGCGCAGTCGTAGTAGATCGCCTCCTCCGAACAGCTCCGACCTTGGAAGCCGGCGGGACCACCACCGTTGGAAAGCCGACTCGAAGATGATTCCATCAATATAAGACTTGCCAACAGGTTCGATGAGGAGACGATGGGACAGCCTCTGTGATCAACAGCTTCTTTGCTGTCTCCAAATAGTGAACTGCAGGTTGATGATGATGGGGAAATGGGGTATATGGAAGGGGAGATGGGGTGAATAGGTGTGGGAGTGACCCCTAATTGTGAGGGGGCCTGGGAGGGGGTGTTCTAAGGTGTGGGAGAGTGAGAATGGGGTCTGGAATGGGGTGTTTGCAGTTGGTGAGAGAAAAGTTGCGAATTTGGGCTTGGAGGGAGAAGGGGGAAGGTGAGGGGGGCACAAGTGGGTGGAGGGAATGTGAGTTTGAATTTCCTTAATGTGGGGTGATCAATGGTGGTCTTGGGGATGGGAAGGGGTGCCTTGGGAAGGTGGAGTGATGCTTGTGGAAGGGAAATGGGTAGTTGGGGGTTGGAGGGTGGGGTGTGGATTGGTGGAGGGTCTCTTGGGACTAGGGGGAAGTAATGATGGCTTGTGGGGAGTTGTAGAGGATTTAATGGAGGTAGGTGGGAGGGTGGAGGTGGTTGGGAGGTGTGGGAGATGGATTTTTATTATGAATATTTTATTATGGGTTTATTTAGATTATTTATTAGAGGTTTATTTGCGGGGGGCGTGCCAGCCACTGAGTGACAAATTTATTATACGCACCGTCTGACTAATCAGACGAAGATGGGTGATCGTGTCGGGACCCAGAACCCGCCGTACCATAAAGGCTACGGCGTTAATTACATCTCTCAAGAAGAGAGAAAACCCTTGATTAATTGCCAAAATTGAGAGGCCATGGGGCCCGTAGAATATGTAAAATATGTGATTGCATGCAAGCACACAATGTGGTAGTATTTATTTATTAGGTCGTCTCCCGGTACAGGGCGGAGAACTTAGGTTCGAGGGCCACCATCACGCATAGTGAAGACCTCCGGTCAGGCATAACCCGCCCTTCTTCCAATCACCGTTTGATACACCGAAGAGTCAGCTCATGTCAGCATGCACCAAGGTGATATATATATATACATGAACATATATAATACATATAAATAAGGGTATGATAGAAAATAGGTATAAATTAATCAATCTCTTTTTACCCGACCCATGGTCAATTAGGTTGACCAATCCCTGTTATGGAAGGCAAGGGTTGCCCCGAGAATGAATGCGGTGTTAAAATGGTGCAAAAGGAAATAATTGGCTCAAATCCGACGCGGTCAAGCGTAGGTATAGCTTAAAACGGCGCGGGGTAGCGTAGGTAACAATGCTAAAACGGTGCGGTATGGAGGATGGGTTAAACCAGCTTGGATGGCTTGAGGCGCGCCGGAATAGGGCCATTTAAAAATCTGAAATTTTGAGTCTAAAGCTAATACGGCGCGGGGGGGGGGGGGGGGGGTAGCGCACCGTATTAGGGCGCGCCGGATTAGGGGCGCACCGGATTAGGCCATTTTCTTGTTATTTTCAACCCGTTTGAGTTCCATATTTGTTTATTAGCCTCTTTGATGTTAATTGAGTTATATAATTATTGAACTGGAGTCTTGGATGCCCCAGAGGCAGAGTCATGAGTTCGTGCGAGGTTCATACTCAAGCACGGAGGTTCATTGTTTGAAAGCACATGTTTTATTAAGTCCAAATCACCAGGGTAGCTTATTGGTTAAAATCTGACAAAAATTGGACAGCATCTCCCCATCCCTGAAGGATTGCAGGGGAGAAGCGGGGTCATACTCACGTGCGGAGTAAGCCCCTAACAAGCCGGACGGCACGATGGCGGCCAGCGGACCCCAAACGGATAGGAAACCCCGAGGACTAGCCTACGAGGGGCACCATTGCTCCGTGGGTTAAAATGTGATCAGATGAGATGACCAATAAGGGAAGGAAAACCCCGAGGGCTAGCCTACAAGGGGCACACGACCCATGGTCAAATCACGATCTAAAGGGACGACCGGTAGGAAAGGAAACCCCGAGGGCTACCCTACGAGGGGCACACGACCCATGGCCACCACAATATCCCTGAGGATGGTGGATTTGATGTTGGGCTTAAGCCCTATTTATATTCACCGGACGGCTCACGAGGACACATACCACGAAGGGGTATGACCCTGTGATCCACTGGTGATTCAGGGGGAATGTCCCCTCTCCCCGGTCAGTGAATAACCTCACAGATAATGCATGTAGATAACACACTCGGCATAACCACGGCTGATCACATGTAGCAATGAAGGGTGACTGGTTAGCATATTAACAGAGGAAGGGCGTCAACAGGTTAACGGGGGTGAGCCGATTAGAGGAGAAGGCTTCGAAAATTAACCCACAGTAGCTAATAAGGTGATGATGTCATAGAATTCTATAGGGACGACCCTCATCTCCCTCTAGTTCATGATTAAGAACAAGAGGGTAGTGGGGGAGTGAGTTCGTGGAATCGCCCAGGAAAACATATACGACACCCCTGGTACCAAAACCATGAAGGGCGTAAACGAACCTCGCGTAAATACTCCCTCGACAATAATCCCCGGGGAGAGGGGATATCACTGTTGCCCTTTGGGGATACCCAGGGCATAGTCAACATCACCGAGAAAACCCAGGTAATCACACACCAAGGATAGTCGAATGTGAAGATTCGGGGAAAGGATCGATGAAACAACACATACAAAAGAACATCGCCAGAAGATATATATTCAATTCCATTGGAGAGAATACGGAGCTGAGGATACACCTCCTTTACATTTGGTGCGGTCCGACATTGTCGCACGGAAACCGCCCTTCGATCATACAGGGGATGCATTCCCATACCAAGGATTACAGAGAAGAGACAAAGGGAAATTGGGGAGGGAGATGGGCTCATATCATCACCCTCCTCCCTCACTTAGACTGCATTAGGAAAGAAAATCAAAGGGGTATCGACGAGAGGAAAACCACGGAAACCCACCTAAGCTTCGCCATAGAAACAGTGTATCGGATGGCGCGCTTCTTCTCCGGCTCCGGGTTTCTTCAGACAGAAGGATGAAAGGTGCGGTGGCTCTCCGAGGCTCACTCCCAGAAACCCCTGCTTCTTCCCCAAGCTTCCCCCTCTCAGGCGATTGACTTCTCTCTCTCCTTGTCTCCTCGTGTCTTTTTTTTTTTGTCGAAATTCCCCTTTTTATAGCCTTCACCGGCTTGGCCTTGCCCGGCGCGCATATGGGCGCGCCAGTTTAGCGAGGATTGCTTTGGAGCGCACCGAATTAGAAGCTTTGGAGCGCGCCGAATTAGAAGCTTCTCCATCCTATCTCCAACATCTTTCGGCCTGTTTAACTTGTCTAGGCCCATATGTGCTTATTTTCTTCTTTTTGTAAGGGTTGTCCAATCGTCCGGCTTGTACTCGTTGTCCAGGCTTCCGCTTGTTTCTTCGGGGATGGTCCCGAATATTCTTCCGAACTCTTAGGTCTTGCTTTAGCGGTTGGCCGTTGGAGTCGAGCATCTTGTCTTTTCTTCTTCTTTTTGGTCTCATCTTTTGTTCGGCATCCGCCATTCTTTCTTTCTTTCTTTTCTTCTCTGTCGGCACAGGAGCACCCGATCAGAACTTAAGACCTGCAGAAGTAGAAGTCAGGAAATATTAGGAATATTTTCAGTGTCAACAGGAGGGGAAGAGAGAGAGTAGGGGGCGCCCTTCTCCTTAGAGAGAGAGAGAAGAGAGAGGAGAGGGGAATCCACCCCTTAGAGAGAGAGAGAGAAGTTTGGAGAATCCACTCCAATAAGACACTAGAACTCACTTGATTTAAATTGATCATAAAAGGTTGTTACAAATGAGGGAGGGGAGGGACTATTTATAGACTCCATACTTTTCCTAGGACCAAAATAACCTTGACAAATAAGTAAATGACCAATAACTCCAAGGGAGGGACGCCCTTGGACCTAGCCCACTAGTTGGGCCCAATTGACTAACAAACTGACCCATTAACCTATTAACTGACTCAAATAAAGAAAGATTACACATACATGACTCAAATGAAATAAAAATTACATGCGATGACTCAAGATTAACGGCCACAAATGATGATGTGCTGATGGCAAGCAACAAAAGTATCCCAAAAAGTGAAGTCGCTGGGGATGTCCCCATCATACCCCCGGGGTGGGGAAAACTCGACCCCGTCGAGTATGGGTCCACCGGGGAAGTAGTGTACCAAATGCAGCTCCAAGCGTGCCACGATCTCTGAACTCAACCCGCGTCCGTAGCCGGGGAATGGCGCTTCAGCTTTTCAAAGTGGCTCGGACACACTCTCATGCTGGCGATGAGATCGTGCTTGCCTAGAATTGCCGCCGTGTGCTCACGTCAGACTCTCAGGATAATTTGGGGTGGCACTCCGAGGGTGTCTCTCGCAAGGATAAGTGTAAGCTCAAGGCACTCACTAGGATCCACCACGGTGCCCTTAGAGGGTGCTGGATCCGCCATGTGGGAAGTGGGGTGAATCCCAAAACCCATTCGAAAGTCCAACCCATAAGCCGGGTTGCCAAAGCCACTCGGAACTTGGCAAGGTCCAAGTCCTCGTGCCCTCAATTTGGAGGTGACCCTAAGGTAGAGCCATCCCAAAGCCATCATCGCCAAGTTGCCAACTTGGAATTCCAAGTGGCGCTTATGAGTTTGTGCTCGCTTCTTGTGAATCTCACCGCTTGTTGCTTGATACTTGCTTATATGCCATGCACAATGATGCGGTGTGAGTGGGCAATGCGTGGTGTGCAAAGGTGGTCCAGGGCAACCACATATGGGCCTATCGTGCATTGATGTTATGAGGACATTGAATGATTTGGGAGGACCGGGGCATCCATAGGTGTCCCTCTCATGCGTGGGTGTGATAAGTGCCGGAGGACCCAGACATCCATGAATACTCCTAACATGCTTAAGACTCATGATGAATGAAGGAGGGCCATTACACCCAAATATGGACCACTCATGCTTCTTACTTGACATGTGGGTGATATGAATGAATAGACCCGACTTATGAATCATGTCAAGTGGTGCGGTATGCCCAGGCACATGCATTTCTATCCTAGAGATGACTTCCATGTGCATGGATGTGGGGTGGCCCTTGAGCTTCCACTCGTAAGGATCAAAGGGATCTAAGAAGGGGGACATCATGGAGTGAGGTAATTCATCAATCCCAAGGTGTATGTTGCCTGTGGTCAAGGCTCCCTTGGTGTAACCCGATTCTAGGAAGGGAGGGGTTTGGGTTAACATGGGCAGTAAGGGTAGGGTAAGGTGGGTGGTGAATAAGGTGAGTGGGTTACATAGAGATCTAGGTTCCCATAGGAAAGGGTCGAAGGGATCATGGTAAGGGTCACCTAGATAGGGGTACTCCATGTCCTCAAGATCCTCATATGGTGGTGAGTCGCCCTCTTCTAGTGAAATGGTTGGGCCGGTGTATGGGGTGGGTTGGTTGGTCAAGGTTCTAGGAATCACAATGGTAGGGGAGTGGACCGGGATGGGCTCTTCCACTATGGGGAGAAGGAAAAGGAGGTCACTAGTGTAGCAACCAATAGTGCAAACCGAGGTGATAGACCCAATGCATGGATGGATGAGGTCAAGGCTCTTGGGTCGGTCCGCCCCTAGGGTCAACAAAGAAGTCAAGTCTAATTGCCACTCTAGACCTTTGAGGAGATCATCCCAACCTTCTACCTCATAGTAGGATTGGATTGTGGTGTGATAGGAGTGAAAGGGGACAATTTTGGATGGATATCCTAAAGGTGAGAGAGGTGGGGGTGAGCTAGGAAGGGTGGGTCCTCGTTTGAGTCATTGGAGTATGGCCTCATTCACGGTGGGGGTGCCAAGTGTGTGGATGTGTGGCTCTTGAGGAGTCGGACTAGGGAATAATGGTGGGATTGGGGGCTCTTGAATTTCCACAATGGTGGGAGGTGGATCCGGATTGACATCCTTCTCTACTTGAGTGTGTGTGGGGGCCACAACTTCTAATGCTAATGCAGTATGAGGATCTATGGTGGGTGGTTTTGTGAAAGCCGGCGCATGACGCACTCGGGGTGGTGGGCAAGGGTGGACTTGGGTTGGGATAGGAAGGGGAAGTAGTGGAGGCCTAGGTTGGCGAAAGATTGGTGTAGGAAGCGGGAGGTGGGTTGGGTGAGGGGGTTTAGGTTGGTTGGCCTTGGGAGGTGCATCTTTCTTCGGGGGTGATGGAGGGATAGTGGTGGGGTTCAAGGGGGCTTGTGGGATATGGGTTTGGTGGGGGAATTTGGGTTGGGGGGTGGTGGTCGTCATGGGCCTAGGTGGAGGGGTGGTCATGGGGCCCAATTGGGTTTGTGGAGCTATGGTAGTGGTGAGGACTTGTAGGTAGGGTGTAGATGTGGTGGTCGGGATAGGATAGGTGGGAAGTGGTGGGGAATGGGGGATTAGGGTCTTGGGTTGGCCAGGAGGGGGTGAAGGAGTTGAAGTGCTCCTTAGGCTTTGGTGATTCAAGTAGGAGGGGGAAACATATCTAGCCCTAAGTTGTTCCTTCATGTCCCCCCAAGTGGTGATGGAGCTTCCCTTCTAAGTATTCTTAACCCGACAATTTGCAACCAATAAGTTTGAGCTCGTTTGGTAAGTTGCATTTTGGCAACCCAAGCCTTTTCATCCTCGGACATGGGATACCAAGTGAAGTACTTGTCTAATGTAGCTTCCCAATCTAAATACTCTCTAGGAGAGGTTCCATCAAAGGCGGGAAGTGGGAGGGGGACCAATCTATTGTCCACCCTTGGGACGGGCCCATTATCACCTAATTGGGTAAGTTGACCTCTTATGCTATCTAGGCGATTGAAAGCATTAGTCATGGCTCCCATGAGGTATTCAACATGGCCGTGGAGGTCATGAGTGTTGGTGATGGGTTTCTCTTGGGGTTTTGGACTCATAGAGAGGGCCGATGGGCAAGGTTGGTATGAGGCGGTCATACTAGTGGATAAGAGCGATGCACTAGAAGACTCTAAATGCATATGCGCGCCCTAGGACCAACTTGATAGAGATAAGTTGTGAACTTGCTCTGATACCACTTGATGTGAAACCACCTATGGACCTATATTGCAAGCAATCAAGTTGAGCAGCGGACTCACACAAATGAACACGATCGTGTAGCACACACGAGTGCCCGTAGGTGACTTAGCGATGACGGAGAGGGTCTGAGTCGGGGCCTTGATACTCCAATGGTTGGCTAGCTTATGGAGGACCCCAAATGGGCCAGGGATGCCCAATTCACGGGCGGTCGGCATGCCAAGGGCGTGGGTTAAGTGGTTACTCTCACAACTCCACCCGCGGTGGTCACTCAATTTGATGGCAATTTGGGAACGGTCACTCTCTCACCACCGACGGAGTAACGAAAAGCAATACTAAACTAAGCAATTAAATCTCAGCAATGAGTGGTGTTCAGTAGCTCACCTGATCAGCGTGAAGACGCTGATCCCGGCCGGAGACAAGGGTGAGCGGGGAGGCGTGGGACGCACCCGCATGCCGCGTCGGTGTCGCTTTAACCTGAAAATTGAAATGCTACACCACTACACCTCTCGCAGGAGGGGGGATCCCGGGGTAGGAATTTAAGCGATTACAACAAAAAATATACCTCCACGCAGGGAGGGGCGCTCAGCCGGCCAGGCGGGGAGGGGGAAAACACAATTGGAAGACGAGCGGTGGATGAAGTCGGTTCTGCCTGCTCTCTGAAACTGAGGATAGTCAGTCGAAGATGTTGACGCTGAGGCCACTCACGCTTTTTTGATGACGGGACCAGTGGCGAATTCTTCGTAGCTGGAGCGGGATGATGCCAGAATTTTCTTGATTTCTGTGGTCGCCGGTTCTGGTCGGGGCAGAGGGTTGAACAGGGAAGCAGGTTGCGGTTCTTGACTGTCACAGAACCTCAGCAGCTGAATGATTAGGGTACCACGGGCGCTTCAGAACTCTAATTTGAGCATGGATGGTATCGATGGATTCGTTGTCAAGTCCTCTTCGAAACGCAAGTAATGGGGACGCCAGATGATGTCGGAGTGCACCGGTAGAACTCGAACATGGAGGGGAGGTCGGAGCAGACTGACAAGAAACAGAACCAAGCACCTGGAGGAAGAAATTGATAACTCTTGATTCCGGATGCCAATCGGAGTTTCGCTTCTTGATCCTGGAAGTCAACAGGTCTAGGAAGAAGTTTTTAGAAGAACTCTTGCCCAGATTCACGCTAGAATTGCCGTGGAAGAGCTTCAACTCAGGTTCTGGTCCTCTGCCTGAGAAGTCTTGCGCAGTCGTAGTAGATCGCCTCCTCCGAACAGCTCCGACCTTGGAAGCCGGCGGGACCACCACCGTTGGAAAGCCGACTCGAAGACGATTCCAGGAATGTAAGACTTGCCACCAGGTTCGATGAGGAGACGATGGGACAGCCTCTGCGATCAACAACTTCTTTGCTACCTCCAAATAGTGAACTGCAGGTTGATGATGATGGGGAAATAGGGTATATGGAAGGGGAGATGGGGTGAATAGGTGTGGGAGTGACCCCTAATTGTGAGGGGGCCTGGGAGGGGGTGTTCTAAGGTGTGGGAGAGGGAGAATGGGGTCTGGAATGGGGTGTTTGCAGTTGGTGAGAGAGGAGCTGCGAATTTGGGCTTGGAGGGAGAAGGGGGAAGGTGAGGGGAGCACAAGTGGGTGGAGGGAATGTGAGTTTGAATTTCCCTTAATGTGGGGTGATCAATGGTGGTCTTGGGGATGGGAAGGGGTGCCTTGGGAAGGTGGAGTGATGCTTGGGGAAGGGAAATGGGTAGTTGGGTGTTGGAGGGTGGGGTGTGGATTGGTGGAGGGTCTCTTGGGACTAGGGGGAAGTAATGATGGCTTGTGGGGAGTTGTAGAGAATTTAATGGAGGTAGGTGGGAGGGTGGAGGTGGTTGGGAGGTGTGGGAGATGGATTTTTATTATGAATGTTTTATTATGGGTTTATTTAGATTATTTATTAGAGGTTTATTTGCGTGGGGCGTGCCAGCCACTGAGTGACAAATTTATTATGCGCACCGTCTGACTAATCAGACGAAGATGGGTGATCGTGTCAGGACCGAGAACCCGCCGTACCATAAAGGCTACGGCGTTAATTACATCTCTCCAGAAGAGAGAAAACCCTTGATTAATCGCCAAAATAGAAAGGCCATGGGGTCCGTAGAATATGTAAAATATGCGATTGCATGCAAGCACAATGTGGTAGTATTTATTTATTAGGTTGTCACCCGGTACAGGACGGAGAACTTAGGTTCGAGGGCCACCATCACGCATAGTGAAGACCTCCGGTCAGGCATAACCCGCCCTTCTTCCAATCACCGTTTGATACACCGAAGAGTCAGCTCATGCCAGCATGAACCAAGGTGATATATATATACATGAACATATATAATACATATAAATAAGGGTATGATAGAAAATAGGTTTAAATTAATCAATCTCTTTTTACCCGACCCATGGTCAATTAGGTTGACCAATCCCTGTTATGGAAGGCAAAGGTTGCCCCGGGAATGAATGCGGTGTTAAAACGGCGCAAAAGGAAATAATTGGCTCAAATCCGGCGCGGTCAAGCATAGGTATAGCTTAAAACGGCGCGGGGTAGCGTAGGTAACAATGCTAAAACGGTGCGGTATGGAGGATGGGTTAAACCGACGTGGATGGCTTGGGGCGCGCCGGAATAGGGCGCGCCGGAATAGGGCCATTTAAAAATCTGAAATTTTGAGTCTAAAGCTAATACGGCGTGGGGGGGGGGGGGTAGCGCGCCGTATTAGGGCGCGCCGGATAAGGGGCGCACCGGATTAGGCCATTTTCTTGTTATTTTCAACCCGTTTGAGTTCCAGATTTGTTTATTAGCCTCTTTGATGTTAATTGAGTTAATTAATTATTGAACTGGAGTCTTGGATGCCCCAGAGGCAGAGTCATGAGTTCGTGCGAGGTTCATACTCAAGCACGGAGGTTCATTGTTTGAAAGCACATGTTTTATTAAGTCCAAATCACCAGGGTAACTTATTGGTTAAAATCTGACAAAAATTGGACAGCATCTCCCCATCCCTGAAGGATTGCAGGGGAGAAGCGGGGTCATACTCACGTGCGGAGTAAGCCCCTATCAAGCCGGACGGCACGATGGCGGCCAGCAGACCCCAAACGGATAGGAAACCCCGAGGACTAGCCTACGAGGGGCACCATTGCTCCGTGGGTTGAAACGTGATCAGATGAGATGACCAATAAAGGAAGGAAAACCCCGAGGGCTAGCCTACACGGGGCACACGACCCATGGTCAAATCACGATCTAAAGGGATGACCGGTAGGGAAGGAAACCCCGAGGGCTAGCCTACGAGGGGCACACAACCCATGGCCACCACAATATCCCTGAGGATGGTGGATTTAATGTTGGGCTTAAGCCCTATTTATATTCACCGGACGGCTCACGAGGACACATACCACGAAGGGGTATGACCCTGTGATCCACTGGTGATTCAGGGGGAATGTCCCCTCTCCCCGGTCAGTGAATAACCTCACAGATAATGCATGTAGATAACACACTCGGCATAACCACGGCTGATCGCATGTAGCAATGAAGGGTGATTGGTTAGCGTATTAACAGAGGAAGGGCGTCAACAGGTTAACGGGGGTGAGCCGATTAGAGGAGAAGGCTTCGGAAATTAACCCACAGTAGCTAATAAGGTGATGATGTCATAGAATTCTATAGGGACGACCCTCATCTCGCTCTAGTTCATGATTAAGAACAAGAGGGTAGTGGGGGAGTGAGTTCGTGGAATCGCCCAGGAAAACATATACGACACCCCTGGTACCAAAACCATGAAGGGCGTAAACGAACCTCGCGTAAATACTCCCTCGACAATAATCCCCGGGGAGAGGGGATATCACTGTTGCCCTTTGGGGATACCTAGGGCATAGTCAACGTCACCGAGAAAACCCAGGTAATCACACACCAAGGATAGTTGAATGTGAAGATTCGGGGAAAGGATCGATGAAACAACACATACAAAAGAACATCGCCAGAAGATATATATTCCATTCCATTGGAGAGAATATAGAGTTGAGGATACACCTCCTTTACATTTAGTGCGGTCCGGCGTTGTCGCGCGGAAACCGCCCTTCGATCACACAGGGGATGCATTCCCATACCAAGGATTACAGAGAAGAGACAAAGGGAAATTGGGGAGGGAGATGGGCTCATATCATCGCCCTCATCCCTCACTTACACTACATTAGGAAAGAAAATCAAAGGGGGATCGACGAGAGGAAAACCACGGAAACCCACCTAAGTTTCACCACAGAAACAGAGTATCGGATGGCGCGCTTCTTCTCCGGCTCCGGGTTTCTTTAGACAGAAGGATGAAAGGGGCGGTGGCTCTCCGAGGCTCACTCCCAGAAACCCCTGCTTCTTCCCCAAGCTTCCCCCTCTCAGGCGATTGACTTCTCTCTCTCCTTGTCTCCTCGTGTCTTTTTTTTTTGTCAAAATTCCCCTTTTTATAGCCTTCACCGGCTTGGCCTTGCCCGGCGCACATATGGGCGCGCCGGTTTAGCGAGGATTGCTTTGGAGCGTGCCGGATTAGAAGCTTTGGAGCGTGCCAGATTAGAAGCTTCTCCATCCTATCTCCAACATCTTTTGGCCCGTTTAACTTGTCTAGGCCCATATGTGCTTATTTTCTTCTTTTGCAAGGGTTGGCCAATCGTCCGGCTTGTACTCGTTGTCTAGGCTTCCGCTTGCTTCTTCGGGGATGGTCCCGAATATTCTTCCGAACTCTTAGGTCTTGCTTTAGCGGTTGGCCGTTGGAGCCGAGCATCTTGTCTTTTCTTCTTCTTTTTGGTCTCATCTTTTGTTCGGCTTCTGCCATTCTTTCTTTCTTTCTTTTCTTCTCTGTCGGCACAGGAGCACCCGATCAGAACTTAAGACCTGCAGAAGCAGAAGTCAGGAAATATTAGGAATATTTTCAGTGTCAACAAATGCCCCCCACCCGCGGGTGTCGCGATAGAGGGACGAAAGAGCGGGACGTGCGGGTGTAGCCCATGGCCCGTTTGAAAATAATGCATGGATCCTTTTATTATTCATTCTTTTTATTTATTCTATTTTCATTTATCATCATTCATTCATCATCATTTTTTATTTCGTCATTCATTTTTATTATCTCTTTTTTTTTATATAGCCTCATCCGAGCACGTAGGCATTCATCGACTGCAAGCATAGAGTAGATATATGTAGCATAGTTCCCCAATAACAGGGATAGGATAAGGACATCGCCCACGATTCACGGACAGAGTGCGGCTCACAAAGCATAACTAAGGGAGATGTGCATACGTAAAGGGGACGCCGCATAGAACATATGCATAGCATGAATCACAATTTGCACCCAGGACTATTCCTCCATAGTGTGAAAGTGCAATTATATGGGTAGTGAACCCTAGACATAGGGACGTGCAGACGTTCTGAGTAACACTGGAGGATTACTTTATCGCCTGCACACACATTCGGGGCTCTCGACTTTTGGTAGCTTCGCACAACCCCCTTTTATTCTTAATTTCGAACTTCACCATTCGACGCGAGTTTCCTCATGTGTCTCAATGGGGATTCCCGGCTACTAGGATTCATCCTTCATTATGATACGATTGTGGATTTCATCGTTTGACGCGAGTCTCCTCATATGTCTCAATGGGGATTCCCGGCTATTAGGATTGATCCTATATTATGATATTATTACGGATTCGGAGAGAGAAGACGACAGCGTTGACCTAGTTCCCGGCGGCGCGTGCGTGGGTTGGCCCCATGGCTGACCCCGGGGGGCCGTCGGGGCCCCCTCTTGTTCCTCCTTCCTCTTCCACGAGAACCAGAACGTTTGCCGAAGTGATCTCCTCCTCCATGGCGCCGCCCGTCATCCAGGGCTCTGTTCATGACCCTGCTTTGACTGACGGTGGCGAACCCGCTGTGTTCTTCAGCCAGGATGAAATCAAAGCTTCGCTTCAGCCTTTCTTGTTTTCTCTGGTGGCTCGGACTTCGCAGGGCAGACCTTCTTTCTCAGACATCAGGGCACACCTATCTAGCAGATGCGGCTTTAAAGAAGATTTCTTGATCAGCGCATTGGACAATCGTCACCTCCTTCTACGATTTAGAAACCATGAAGATTTCCTTCTCTTGCTGCTGAAGGAGACTTTGTATGTTCACGGTAGATTATTCCGCTTCTTCAAATGGACGATGGATTTCTCTCCTAATGCTGATTCGCCCATCCTTCCAGTCTGGATCGATTTACCTGGTCTCCCAGTAAATTTCTATGTTGAACCCCTGCTTCGCTCAATTGCTGGCAATGTTGGTCGAGTCTTGAAAATTGATCAATCGACTCTTAACCTGTCTCAAACCAATGCTGCCCGTGTTTGCATTGAATTGGACATCTCAAAGTCAAGACATTCAAGGGTTTGGATTGGCTTTCCGGGTGGAGGAGCTTGGCAAAATATTTCCTATCCGGACCTCCCCCACTTCTGCACTCTTTGCTCATGGATTGGTCATAACGAAGACTCCTGCAAGATGTCCAAAACTCATGATCAGAGTGGGACTTTGCAACCTAAACCCCCCACTCAAGCAATTGATGGCTTTGACAATAAGTCTAAAGCCATTTGGAAACCTGTCACTTATAGGAAAGACATTGCTGATGTGAAGAAATCTGCTGCGTAATTACCACAGGAAGTTCCTGAAACTAGTCCTTGCTCCGAGAAGTCTGATATTGTCATTTTTAAGGAAAATTTTCCGGGAGAATGTTCAAAGGAAACACCGGTGTTGCTAGGGACACATGATCCTTCAAATTTTGTTCAAGAGGATTTTGAGAAAGCAGAGGATAATTCCATTAAACTAGTAGAGAACCAGCGGCCACCTAGCCCTCAAACCTTGGCACCTTCTCCTAACACATCTATCTGTCCTTTGGCTTGTTCGGGGGAGCCTGTCTCAAACTTTCAAAAGCAGAATCTTGTCTTACAGCAACCGTCTTCTACCTCAACCCATCCTATGCCTTCAGTGGGTTGTTTGAGCGAGTCCTCGGATATTCCTCAAGTGGAGCCTCCTTCAATCCAAAATCTGGCACCCTCTCCAGGAGTGATTGCCTTGGTTCCTAAACTAGCTGCTGTGGGTCTAGATAAGGGCAATACTGATATAGCTAGTTCCTTCATGGGCACTGGAACTCGAATTCACTCAGAGAATGTCAAACAGATTTGCACTAAGATTGCTACTGCTACTGAAATCAACAATCTCAGGGTTATGCTAACTGAACAGACTGGTGTCACTACTAGATCTATGCTCAGGACTATGTCTGCCGGAAATATTGCTGATAAATCCTCTTCTCAATGACTCTTCTCGTTTGGAATATCAGAGGTATTGGTAATGATGTGTCCCAAGGCAGATTAAAATTTTTGCTGAAAACTTATAAGATTGATTGTGTGGCTATTTTAGAGCCGAAAATAAATACCTGTCACATGGAAAATATTTGTAAGAAATTGGGTATGAAACATGCTATTGCCAATAATGATTTGCTAGCACACATCTGGATTTTGTGGAATGATACTCTTGACTTCACCCTCATTAATAGGGATGATCAGTAAATAACAATTTTGCAGGCTAATTCTTGTGTTCCAAATTTTTATATGACTATTGTTTATGCCAAGTGCTCCATTGCTGAAAGAAGGCTGTTATGGGATTCTATGACTGCCTTAAATATTCAGATTTCTGCCCCCTGGATTGTCTCAGGGGACTTTAACTGTATATTGGAAATTGAGGAAAAACTTGGAGGCAACCCGCCTAATATGACAGCTATATCAAAATTTAAAGACTGTGCCCTGGCATGTGGTCTAATAGATGCTGGCTTTACTGGCTCTCAGTTCACCTGGCATAACAACCAACTTGGAAGTAATGGAATATGGGCCAGATTGGACAGAGCCCTTATTAATCATGAACTAATGCTCCAGTTTCCAATCTCAGTAGAACATCTTTCAAGGGAAGCCTCAGATCATGCTCCTCTGTTAATTAAACCTCTTCATACAAAGAAATTCCGAAATAGATTTTGCTTTCAGAAGATGTGGACTTTGCATAATAACTTCCTAACGGCTGTTGACATCTGCTGGCGTACTAGCCCTCTTGCAACTTCTGCAATTACCACTCTTTATTTAAAATTGAAGCATTTAAGGAAAACTCTTAGCCTTTGGAATAGACAAGTCTTTGGTGATGTCCATAGGAACCTGGCTATAGCTGAAGATGCAGTAACTAAAGCAGAATTTAGTTATGACATAGACTCCTCTGAAGCTAATCATATCAAATTAGAGGAGGCTAAGTCTTCTCTATCTGCTAGATATATTCAGCAGGAATGCTTTTGGAGGAAAAAGTCTAGGATTCGCTAGCTAGTGGAAGGGGACAGAAATAATCAATTTTTCCACATGACAACACTGGCTAACAGAAGTAAAAATCAGATTACTCATTTCAGGAATTCAGATGGAAGCATAACCTCTGACCATGAAGAAATGAAGAGCATTGCTGTTTCACATTTCCAAAAAGCTTTTCAGTCGCAGGATCACTATATTGATAACGGTATCCTTTCTTGTATCCCAAGAATTCTTACTTCAGAAGACAATGCCCTCCTTTGTGCTGTCCCCTCGGATTCAGAAATACGTGAAGCTATCTTTCATATGCCAATTGACAGTGCCCCTGGGCCCGATGGGTTCACAGGTATTTTCTATCAAAAGGCTTGGTCTATTATATCCAGTGTGGTGATTAGTGCTGTAAAGGAATTTTTTATCAATCAGCAACCTCTTCCAAGAATTGCTACAGCCACCCTTGTTGCTCTTATCCCCAAGAAGAACAATGCTATGAACATTTCTGACTACAGGCCTATTAGTCTGTGTAATTTTTTCTATAAAATCATCTCTACAATTCTCAATAGCAGGCTGGCGCCCATCCTTCCCAGAATCATATCCATGGAGCAATCTGCCTTTGTGAAAGGTCGTCAGATAGTGGAAAGTATCGCCCTTGCCCAAGAACTGGTTAATGAACTAGGTAGGAAAACTAGAGGGGGAAATGTGATGTTCAAATTGGACATGGCTAAAGCTTATGACAGATTGGAATGGGACTTTCTTCTTGTGATTTTGAGTAAATTTGGTTTCAGTAACCAATTCATTGGTATCATTGGTAACATGCTTAATAACTGCTGGTTTTCTGTGTTAGTCAATGGAGACATGGTAGGCTTCTTTCATTCCTCAAGGGGTCTTTGCCAAGGAGACCCCATTGCTCCTTCTTTATTCATTATTGCTGAAGAAGCACTAAGCAGATCTCTGACAGAGTCATTCATTTCAGGTCAGATTGGTTGGTATGCAGGGCCAAGGGGCTGCCCTAACATTTCTCATCTGTTATTTGCTGATGACACAGTTATTTTCAGTAAAGCTACAGCCACTTCAGTCAGAAATCTTATCAAGGTGTTAAGACTTTATGAAAGATCCTCGGGCCAGCAAATTAATGTGGGGAAAAGTGGTTTTTTCACCCATCCGAAAACTGATTCTTCGAAAATTAGATGCATTGCAGACATCACTGGTTTCTCTCATCACTCCTTCCCACATAAATACTTGGGTTTCCCTTTAATTCTTGGCAGGAAAAAGAAAGTCCATTTTGCTGGACTCATCTCTGCAATTCAAAACAGAATCCAACGTTGGAATGCTAAGCTTCTATCTCAGGGAGCCAAGTTCATTCTTATCAAACATGTACTCACTTCAATTCATATTTACACACTGGCTTCCTCTCCCCTTCTCTCTGGAACTCATCAGGTTATTGATAAATGTCTTGCAAATTTTTTCTGGGGTGAATCTTCTCATGGCAATAAGCATCATTGGAAATCTTGGAAAACCATATGCAGGCTAGTCAGTCAAGGTGGTCTGGGCATCATGTCTCTTCGGCAAATGGAAATAGCATTCAGAGTTAAAATGCTTTGGAGGGCCATGCATACCAACTCTCTATGGGCTAATTATTTCAGAGCTAAATACTTCCGGGGCAACCATCTTATGGAGGTAAAATTCAGAAACATGAATGGTCATGGCCGAAGGTCTTGGTCTCTTGCCAAAAATCTCATATTACAGCACAAAAGAATAATACTTGGGGATGGCAGTTCTGCCAATTTCTAGTATGATACTTGGCTCGGTAATAAGCCTCTGATTTCATTTGTTCCTGCTGAAGAACTTATAACCAATAAAAATGACAATGTTGAAGACTGCATACTGCACCCGACTGCTGAAGTAAAACAACTCATTGACAGTTTCCTGCCACCTGAAGTGATTATAGCAATCAGGGATACTACATTATCCTCTTATGCTGATAAGGAAGCCTGGAGTATCTCACACTCAGGTCAATGTACGGTTTCTTCAGTCTATAAATATGCTAGCAACCTGAACCAGATCCACTTAAATCTGCCATGGCAATCATTATGGTCCTCCTGGCTGCCTACAAAGATCTCTATTCTCCTGTGGAAAATCATTAACAACTGCCTCCCCACGGACTGTAATGTTCAGATGCTCGGAATAAACTTATGTTCCAAATGTTATTGCTGTCAACAGCCCCAAGTGGAAACCCTAAACCATCTATTCGTCAGCAGTGACAAGGCTGCCTTTATTTGGTCATCTCTCCAAAGCTCAGGCTTGATATTAGATGGAAATTCAGCAAAGTCAAGAATTCTGAATTCTATTTCACACAGCAGCTCAAAATCTCTGTATGGTCTCTTTTCCCTGGCAGCTATTGGCTACACAATGTGGGAACTGTGGTCTACTAGGAATTTGGCCAAGTATGAAGGCCGGATCATCTCTAAAAACTGCTTGCTACACAAGATTAAAGCTCAAGCAAAGGAAATCTGTGATTTATCTGGTCTCAAAGAAACTCACTCTAGCAAGAGGAAAACCCTCACTCAATTTGGCATTCAGATTGTCAACAAAAGAATTCCACATCTTATGGCAGTTAAATGGTTATGTCCCCCATGGCCATCTCTCAAGCTTAACACTGATGGGGCATGTAAGCGCTCAGGAATTTCTGGTGGGGGAGGAGTAATTAGAGATTCTAAAGGAAACACCCTCCTAGCTTATTCCCACTACTACGGTTCTAGCTCAAGCATCATAGCCGAAGCTAGAGCTCTTCTTGATGGCATTAAATACCTCTCCACCATCAATACACAGCCTGCATTGATTGAATGTGACTCCAAGATTCTGGTGCAAGTAGTTAGCAAACAGATTAATTGTCCATGGGCTATTCTTCCATATATCAGAGAAACTTGGGATCTTCTTTCAAATATGGATTCCTTGATTCACATATACAGAGAAGCCAACAATGTTGCAGATTCTTTAGCTTCTTTGGCTTGCATGAATAAATGTAATATTTTCTTTTCTTATCATGAGCTCCCCAAAAATGTTCAGGGTGCAGCCCGACTAGATAAGCTAGGCTTGCCTAGCATCCGTATCTTGTAATTGTCCTCATCATTAATAAAATCAACCTCCTAGTGGTATCTTGGGAATGCTCCGTCTTAGGCTCATTCTCCAAAATACTCCTAGGTAGGGTTTTCTTAAAAAAAATATTATTACGGATTCCACCATTTGACGCGAGTTTCCTCATGTGTCTCAATGGGGATTCCCGGCTACTTGGATTCATCCTTACTTTAATTGTAGGGTTTGCTGCACCGTTTTCGCGCAAGTCTCCTCATTTGTTTCAGTGGGGATTCTTGGCTACTTGGATTCACATTCCACTTACCACTATCATCAATTTTTTTTTAAAGGGGGTAGGCAGCTTTTTCCTCACGGTCACCCTTTACGCGAATGTAGAGATTTGAGCATCCACGAAGTGTTAAGAAGAATTTATGACGTTTCTATGGCTAAGGACCATTGCTCATATTGTGCGTAAAGTGTGGGAGTTTCGTCTAGGGTATATCACGTGAGTTGTGCTAGCAACATAGCTACGACTCTTCCCCTAGTCGTATGCACTCACCGAGAATTGACTTTTTATTCCTTAGTGTATGCCGTGACGCACACATATCCTGAATCAGGACAGCGTTATTTAGCAAGGAAGTACGCGGCCTTAGAAATTTGAAGGAAGAGTATTAATACTATACTTTCAAGCAGACATGCACGTGAGGCAAGCAAGCACATAAACCACGTCATGATCATCATCTTTTTTTTTCTATTTTTTTTCTTCTTCTTCCTGTTCTTTTCTTTTTCATTCTTCTTCTTTTTTTTCTTTTTTTTACTCTCTTTTTTTCTTTTTTTGTTTCTTTCTCTTCTTTTTTTCTTCTATTTTTTTTTGTTTTCTTCTTTCTAAAGGGCTTAATGGACATGCCTGCAATGATTCTGGCGTCAGGAGCCCGATGCCATGGCATTGGAGAGAAGGTGTCATATGTGATGGTAAATCCCTCGAGGGATCACGGGTTGATATGAAACCAAAGGAGGTCTTTTCATTCGTTAGTTCGGACAACAGTTCCGAGCCAAGGGTAAGAGGTTTGTCGGCTTAGACCAAAGGTCATGACGCTGGATGACTTGGCTTAGATGTAAGGTCATGACACCAAGGGGGATTATGTAATGGCTTAGACATAGAGTCATGACGCCGTATAACTTGGCTTAGGCGGAAGGCCATGATGCCGAGGCAGACTATTTAACGGCTTAGACGTAAAGTCATGACGTCGTACAACTTGGCTTAAGCGGAAGGCCATGACGCCAAGGTGGAATATTTATCGGCTTAGGCGAAAAGTCATGACGCCGGACAACTTGGCTTAGGCGGAAGGCCATGATGCCAAGGTAGAATATTCACCGGCTTAGGCGGAAAGCCATGACGCCAGACAAGAATATTTAACGGCTTAGACAAAAAGTCATGACGCCGTACAACTTGGCTTAGGCGGAAGGCCATGACGCCAAGGTAGAATATTTACCGGCTTAGGCGAAAAGCCATGACGCCGGACAAGGATATTTAATGGCTTAGACAAAAAGTCATGACGCCGTACAACTTGGCTTAGGCGGAAGGCCATGACGCCAAGGCAGAATATTTACCGACTTAGGCGAAAAGCCATGACGCCGGACAAGGATATTTAACGGCTTAGACGTAAAATCATGACGTCGTACAACTTGGCTTAGGCAGAAGGCCATGACGCCAAGGCAGAATATTTACCGGCTTAGGTGAAAAGCCATGACGCCGGACAAGGATATTTAACGGCTTAGACAAAAAGTCATGACGCCGTACAACTTGGCTTAGGCGGAAGGCCATGACGCCAAGGCAGAATATTTACCGGCTTAGGCGAAAAGCCATGACGCCAGACAAGGATAATTAACGGCTTAGACGTAAAATCATGACGCCGTACAACTTGGCTTAGGCGGAAGGCCATGACGCCAAGGCAGAATATTTACCGGCTTAGACATAGAGTCATGACGCCGGACAACTTGGCTTAGGCAGAAGGCCATGACGCCAAGGCAGAATATTTACCGGCTTAGGCGGAAAGCCATGACGCCAGACAAGGATATTTAACGGCTTAGACATAAAGTCATGGTGCCGTACAGCTTGGCTTAGACGGAAGGCCATGACGCCAAGGCAGAATATTTACCGGCTTAGGCGGAAGGCCATGACGCCAGACAAGAATATTTAACGGCTTAGACATAAAGTCATGACGTCGTACATAGAAGGAGTCTTTTGTTCGCCAACTAGATGAAAGGGTAGAGTCACAAGTAGAAATGCTCTTTTGTTTCCTGGCTAGGCAGAAGGCCCAAGCCAAAGGTGAAGGGGTCTTTTGTTGTCTGTCTGGACAAAAGGTCCGAGCCAGAGGTAAAGGGGTCTTTTTGTTGACTGATTGGACGAAAGGTCCGCTTCAGGGGTAGAGGGGCCTTTTTGTTGTATGGTCGGATGGAAGGTCCAAGCCAAAGGTGAAAGGGTCTTTTTGTTGACTGACTAGACGAAAGGTCCAAGCCAGAGGTAGAAAGGTCTTTTTATTGTCTGGCTGGACAAAAGGATCCAAGCCAAAGGTGAAAGGGTCTTTTTGTTGACTGACTGGACGAAAGGTCTAAGCCAGAGGTAGAATGGTCTTTTTGTTGTCTGGCTGGACAAAAGGATCCAAGCCAAAGGTGAAAGGGTCTTTTTATTGACTGGCCAGATGAAAGGTCTGAACCAGAGGTAGAATATGAATGTTAACCTGACGAGATGTCAGACTTAACAAACCTTGCCTAGGCGGTATGTCTAGGAAAGGGCAGAAATAAAGCATTGTTGTTGTCTCGACATCATGTCGAACACGACCAACCTGGAAGAGACGAAGGGTCCGGGCCAAGGCAGAATATAGCCGCTGACTTGACAGACTTGTCAAAGTCAACTAACTTGGAAAAGGCGTGAGGCCTGAACCAAAGGCAGAACACAATATAGGTGTTGACTTAACGTTCTGTCAAAGTCAACAAAGTTGGCGAAAGCGGGTGGCCTAAACCAAGAGCATCATGTAGGATAGGTGTTGACTCGATGAAATGTCGAAGTCAACGAACTCGGCGAAGGCGTGGGGCCTAAGCCAAGGGTATAATATGGGATAAGTGTTGGCTCGATATCATGTTGAAGTCAACAAACTTGGCGAAGGCATGAGGCCTAATCCAAGGGTAGGATATAAAGTATAAATGTTGACTCAACGTCCTGTCGAGGCCAACAAACTTGGCAGAGTCGTAAGGCTCAAGCCAAGGGAAGAATATAGGATATGCGTTGACTCGACGTCCTGTCGGAGCCAACAAACTTGATAGAGACATGAGGTCTAAGCCAAGGGCAAAATGTAGGATAGGTGTTGACTTGACGTCATGTCGAAGCCAACGAACTTGACAGAGACGTGAGGCCTAAGCCAAGGGTATAATGTAGGATAGGCGTTGACTCGATGAAATGTCGAAGTCAACGAACTCGGTGAAGGCATGGGGCCTAAGCCAAGGGTAGGATATAAGGTATAAATGTTGACTCAACGTCCTATCGAGGCCAACAAGCTTGGCAGAGGCGTAAGGCCTAAGCCAAGGGAAGAATATAGGATATGTGTTGACTCGACGTCCTGTCGGAGCCAACAAACTTGAAAGAGACATGAGGTCTAAGCCGAAGGCATAATGTAGGATAGGTGTTGACTTGACGGAATGTCGAAGTCAACGAACTCGGCGAAGGCATGGGGCCTAAGCCAAGGGTATAATGTGGGATAAGTGTTGACTCAACGTCATGTCGAACTCAACGAACTTGACAAAGGCGTGAGGCCTAGGCCAAGGGCATAATGTAGGATAGGCGTTGACTCGATGAAATGTCGAAGTCAACAAACTCGGTGAAGGCGTGGGGCCTAAGCCAAGGGTAGGATATAAGGTATAAATGTTGACTCAACGTCCTATCGAGGCCAACGAACTTGGTAGAGGCGTAAGGCCTAAGCCAAGGGAAGAATATAGGATATGTGTTGACTCGACGTCCTGTCGGAGCCAACAAACTTGAAAGAGACATGAGGTCTAAGCCGAAGGCATAATGTAGGATAGGTGTTGACTTGACAGAATGTCGAAGTCAACGAACTCAGCGAAGGCGTGGGCCTAAGCCAAGGGTATAATGTGGGATAAGTGTTGACTCAACGTCATGTAGAAGTCAACGAACTTGACAAAGGTGTGAGGCCTAGGCCAAGGGCAGCATGTAGAATAAGTGTCGACTCAACGGAATGTCGAAGCCAACGGGCCCTGCCCCGATAAGAGGTTTGGGGTGAGGGTAGACTAGATCGTAGACGTATGAGAGGTCCAGAGGCAGGGCTAAATATTGATGTCAACCCGACGAGGTGTCGGAGTCAACCAACCTTGCTCGGACGATCGGTCTGAAACAAGGGTAGAATATGTAGGTGAAGATGTCAACCCGACGTCATGTCGAACTTGACCAACTTGGCAAAGACGTGAGGCCTACGCCAAGGTAGAGTATGGACATTGACCCGAGGAGATACCAGGATCAACAAACCTTGCTCAGAAAGAAGGTCCAAGACAAAGCGAAGAGGTCTTTTATTGGTTTATTAGTTTGGATTTACTGAGTTTATTGAATTTGTTGGGTTTATTGAGTTTACTGGGCTTATTGGTTTCATTGAGTTTGTTAAATTCATCGGATATATTAATTAAGTTTGTTGGGGTTTATTTGATCTATTGAGTTTATTGATTTGATGAGTCGATTAACTTGTTGGGTTTATTAGATCTGTTGGATTTTATCGATTCCATTGAGTTTATTGATTTGTTTGGTTTTATTGGGTTTGTTGGGTTTGTTGCATTTGTTAGATTTTGTTGGTCTTACTGACTTATTAAGTTCATTTCAAACCATTATTTTCCTTTCTTCATCGTTTTGATTTCTTTTTTCTTTTTGTTTCCCTTTTTTGTTATTATTATTTTGTTAATATTTGTTATTTTTTTGTTGGGCTCCCCGACGCAGTCTCGTCTACGGTGCGGGATGTTTTTGTCCGGTGGGACTATTGATGAATTTGACTATTTATTCTATTGGTGGGGCTAGGGATTGATGTCCAAGAGCCCGGCGGGCCTGGCGAGGGCGGAGTGCCACTAGGCCAAGGAAAGGGTAGCTCGCTCAGGGCGGAGTGTCACCAGACCGAGGAAAGGGTAGCTCGGTCAGGGCGGAATGCCACTAGACCAAGGAAAGGGTAGCTCGGTCAGGGCGGAGTGCCACTGGACCAAGGTGGGGGTAGCTCGGTTAGGGTGGAGCGCCACTAGACCAAGGAAAGGGTGGCTTGGTCAGGGCGGAGTGCCACTGGACCAAGGAAAGGGTAGCTCGATCAGGGCGGAGTGCCACTAGACCAAGGTAAAGGTAGCTCGGTCAGGGCGGAGTGCCACTAGACCGGGGAAAGAGTAGCTCGGTCAGGGCGGAGTGCCACTGGACCATGGTGAGGGTAGCTCGGTTAGGGCGGAATGCCACTAGACCAAGGAAAGGGTGGCTCGGTTAGGGCAGAGTGCCACTAGACCAAGGAAAGGGTTTTATGAATCCTACCCAGTAGGACAAAGGATAATTTTGGGGCTCGGCGAGGGCGGAGTGCCTCAGGCCAAGGAAGAGGGCTTTGTGAATCCTACCTAGTGGGACGAAGCTTATTTTCGAGCTTGGCGAGGGCGGAGCACCTCAGGCCAAGGAAAAGACTTTGTGGACCCAGCCTGATGGGACATATGGTAATTTTCAAGTTCGGCTAGGGCAGAGCGCCTTCGACCAAGGGAAAGGTTTTGTGCGCTCGGCCCGACGGGGCTGATGGGCAAATTTTGAGCTTGACAAGGGTAGAGTGCCTTATGCCAAGGAAATAGGCGATTTTATTGGGCCGACATTGGACAAGGAATCCAAACCGGCATTGATAGGAGAGTCCCGTGGGACAAATATGGCATTGTTGTGGCTGAATGCCGAAAGGCCATGAGAGTGCATTGGCTGGGAGCATAGGTCCCAGATCAAGTGTGGAGGGTTAGTCTTGGTGGGATGAGTGGGGAGTATCCCCATGTGATAGGAGGGCGATAAGGCACCATGAATTCTGGTGGGACCAGGGGTGCTGAGATAGGCCACTAGAAGTCGAAAGGCGCTTATTTATTGGCTTGATGAGGATAAAGGAGCCGAGAGTGCAGACAACTCGGGAGGACTTGTTATTTTCATTCCCCGACAGGGTTTGGACCCGTATTTGAAATGGGAGGCCTAGTGGCCAATGAAAGTTCTTTAGCGTCGGTGGGACTGTTGAGTAACATGATCCCCCTGGGAGTATTTAGTGATAGCTATACATCAGATCAACAGCTATTTTCTTTCGTCATTGATTTATTTAGGAGACGCTCCAAATAGCTTCGGTTCGGGCCTCCGGCGCTTACGCCAAGTGTCCTCCTCTTGACGCTTATCCTTAGAAGCTGCAGTTACAGGGTCCTCCCACCTCCATAGATGATGTACTCATTTCATTATTCTTTGGGCATTCACCATGCAATGCTACTAAGGAGTCTTCTGCCTATGGGGAGGATGGGGAGGCCTTGCTGACCATATAAGTTCCTTTCCCCCCTTTTTGCATTCATGCTTCTTTTTTTTTTTTAACAGATAGCTCAGATGATGCTGATAGTGCAGTGCAGTGTAAGGTCACTACCCTTCATCCATATATATATATATATATTTTTTAACAGACCAAGGTGGGTGCATAGGAGAGCACTCACCCCCTCAGAGAGGGGATAAGTGGTTCACTCCACCACGCCAACCCCACAATGGCAGTTTCTTATTTGGCACGGACCAAGACATGGGGGGGGGGGGGGGAGTTATATCTCCCTTGACAGATGCAGCCATCAAGGCCTCCTTCAAAAGAATTTTTTCTCTTTTTTTTTGTGCCTGCCCCCAGAACAGGACCTTTCCTTTTTTTTTTTCTTTTTTTTTGCTTCATTTGCCATTCTTATTTTGTTTGGGAGCATCCGCATTCAAGCTATGCGGGCCTGCTAGACATCAGCTTCAGCCAGATTTGCGAGGAGCAGTTGAGGTGGCAGCGCCGCGCGGGGCTGCTCTTTTAAGGACAGATATTTGATGAGGGCCCGATGGGTCCACCTTATACTCGCCCATCTGTAGTTCACCTTTCTTGATCAAGCCTTCAATAATATCCTTGAACACATAGCAATCCTCAATGGGATGCCCCAACATTTGGTGATAAGGACATAATCGTGGATCGTCTTTTCTTTCGGCATCGCCTAGCTTCTTCGGCTCTGGAAGCACTATTTTGCCATATTCACGGGCCCACTCAAAAAGTGCCATAGTCTTGTCCTTTGGAAAGGAATACAGTTTCATCGTTTTGCCCCTTAATGAGGGCCCTTGTTTTGCCGGATCGACGAAAGATGCCTCTTTCATTTTCTTCTTCTGTTGCTCGAAGGCTTCAAAATTTGAGGCGCAAACTTCTTCTTGTGCCGGAGGTTTGTTGATTGATTTATTCTTTTGGCTCGAGGCCATAGAGGATGAGCAGAGCCTTTCCAGAACTGCTTCAGCATTGGCTACAATGTCACCCAGTTGTTCAAAGGTCGTGACTTCAATGTCAATGACCCATCGTAGAATTTCTATTCTTAAATTTTCTTTGCAGATTTGAACACAGTCCCCGTAGCTCGGTGGATGTCTGCATCTTTCATGGAGATTCCTCCACCTTCTTATGTAGTCCGTGACAGACTCATTATCTTTTTGTTTGGCTACTTGTAATTCGGCCTCAGTGACTTCCTCTTCGGCCGCCTTCGTATTCATTGCTTGTTTCACCTTCAACTCGTCTGACTATATGCGCAGTCTCATTAGCACCATCTTCAGAGATGCTTTAGTTGCCCCATGATGTGCCCGGGAGACTGTATGTTTGAGTGGCTGAGGGAGGATACCCCCTGTAAGATCATGTGCTATTCGGGATATGATTGGCCGCGCCGGAGCTCCAGGTGAGCTAGCACTACCTTGTGTCGCCTCATGTAGATGTCCTGCCGGTTGCGGCATAGCTGGACTTAGATTCATTTCATTCAGCTGCCTTCACAGCATTTCAATTTCTTACTGCTTCTGGTTTAGCAGTTCCATCACAGCGGGGCCTTGCCAAGAGGGGCCGGGAGTGCTATCTCGCGCCTCCGGTTTGACTAGGGTGAGTGGCATCCCATCATCGTTGCTGGACGCGCCCAGTTTCTTCGAGATGAACTCCTTGGGTTTTATGCCTTCGAGCCTAGGAGGAACACGGTATTGTGTCCCCTTGTTGGCTGGTGGGCGTCTTGGTATTCTCCCGGATCCGGCAGCATGGTGGGAGGCAGAAGCTTTAGCTTGATTTGCTCCTTTTGGCATAAAGCAAATTTCTTCATCTTCTTCATCAGCAGCTTGAGCCACACTGGATGGTGCTGACAGCATGTTGCAAGAGAGAGCAAAATATCTTATTTTAGCTTTTGTATTCTCATTTTCCTCCTCCCATACGGTTGGCATTTGCCCCCGCAGTGGGTCGTTCGGTGCATTGAACAACCTTGTCTTTTATTTAATTCTTTTTGTTAGCCCGTGAGACTTATTCTATCCTTGAGGGGCATGCTTCTTGACCTGCATAGGCTGGCTCTTGAGCTGCTCATGCTCGCCCGGCCTATCTGTAGTAGTTTTTAGTTGTTCCATGGTTGAACTGATTTCTTCATGCACCCACGCCGGGGCTTGTTTCTTTGTTCTGTCCACTGGCCTTCTGATAACCGCAAGAGGGGCTATTTGATGCCAAGCGGGAGCTATAGGAGGCGGAGCGGGCCGGGCCATGGCTCCACTAACACGGACTCTTGGAGTCGGAAGGGACGCTGATCTTGTTCTTGTATTTGTTGACGATGCTTGCCAATTTCTTTGCTTTTCTTCAGGCGCTAGGGCACAGTCTTCATTGGTGTGTTGGCTGCAAGCCTCGGGCACTTCCTTGGGTAGTTTCCGATATATGGATATCATATTAATTGATGCCTCCAGAGTAGACATTTCATGAGGGCATAGGGGATCGACACTATACTCCCCCACTTGTAGCTCTCCTCTTTTTATTAAGCCTTGGGCAATGTCTTTAAATATTTGACAATCTTCAATAGGATGCCCCAAGATTTGATGGTAGGGGTAGAAATGAGGATCATCTCTTCTTTTGACATCATCAGGTCTCTTTGGCTTCGGAAGCCTGATTTTGCTATATTTGATAGCCCACTCGAATAATGCTCGAGTTCGGTCCCGGGGGAAGGCATAGAGCTTCTTTACTTTGCTCTGTAGAGGATGCCTCCCTCGACAGTCAGCAAGTTCATTGAGAGGAGGGTTGTGCACCCATTTGTGCCTTTTCGCCGTGAGGCTAATAGTATGGACTGCTTTTAGCATCGGTCGTTTATCAACCTTCGTGACTTGATGACTTGAGCCGGCAGAAATGGAGGGATATCTTGTGAAGAAATCTTCAACCTCCGTGGCAATATCACTTAATCGGTCAAATGACCGGATTTCTATTTCGATCATCTTTTCCAGAATCTCCTTCTTCAGATTTTGTTTGCATATTTGTATTGCATCTTCTAGATGCGGAGGGTGCCGACACCTCATGCAGAGATCCTCCCATCTCTTGATATATTCTGTAGCTGTTTCATCATCTTTTTGCTTGGCTGCCAATAGCTCAGCCACGGTCACCTCTGCCTCGATGAAATGGAATCTTTCACTGAATTTTTGCTGCATGTCTGGCCAGTCGTGGATAGACCCAGCCGGCAGGTCAGAGTACCATTCAAAGGCAGGTCCTGTCAATGAAGACACAAAGAACTTGAGCAGGTATGACTCATCCGCCGCCAAGTCACCCATGACTGTCATATAATGTGTAATATGCTCTTTCGGGGAGCCTTGCCTGTTGTATTTGTCAAATTTTGGGAGTTTATTGACACCCGGAGGCAATCTTTTGGCAGCATGGTAGGCTGGATATGGCACTTCATATATGTCGAAAGGGGCGTAACCATCACCACCCCTCTTTGCCAGCCTTGTCTCAATCATTTGCTCCACCATCAACTTGTTCATCATAACTGGATCTGTTGGTTGAGGGTAGAGGTGGGTGGTTTGCATCGATAATGCGGCCGAAGTCATAGCATTGGATGGCAAAGGCTCCAACAGGGGAGCCTTCCACTGCATCTGAAGGGGCATTGGCCGTGTTGGCTGGAGCCACTGGGAATAATGCTGGGGAGCAGCCCAGTTTTGATCAGCAGTTTGTAGAACAGCCGGTGAAGGAGAGCCTGTGGGGTCGGAACCTTCCCGTGGCGGCTCAGATCGTGCCCCCGGCTCCTCGGGCGCCATAGCATGTTCGGCCTTTTCATTTAGTTGTTTCTTCAGTAGTTCTATCTCTTGCTGGTACTTTTGTAGTGCCATCAGGACGGCAGGGTCTATTGTTGTCTTATTGTTGATGCCCTCGAGTGTGTTGCCCAAAGGACCTTCAATGGAAGGAGGTAGAGATGCTCCTTCTTGCTCAGACGCCACTATTCTAGCGGTGACAGTAGTGATGTTTTCTTCAGCCAGCTGCTTGCCCTTTGTGGTTTGCAATAGCTCAGCGTCATTTCTACCCCGTCTTGTCATCGGGTCTATTCTTCTGGAAATCTCGACTGGCTCTTCTTGTTCATTTGGTAGGGGACCAGGTGTACTCATCACCCCTGTCATATTGCAAGTAAGAACTTGCATTCTTCTTTTGTGCTTTCTGACTCCCCTTCGGGCCTGACGGGAGAAAGTCGGATCTTCAGATATAGAAGCTCCTTTCATCTATTCATTTTGTGGAGGCCTTTCAAGGCTTCTAGCTTTGGCTCGCCTCCCCTCTTCATTCACCTCAACCGGTGCCATCTTGTCTTTTTCTTCCTCTTCGGCCCTGATGACTCGAAGCGACCTTTGCCGACCTATGATGGGACCTCCAAAGCCATGGAAATATTCCCGGACCATCCTTATTGTGCCTTCCCGGCTGCATTCTGTAGAGATGGCAGAACGTAGCACTTGGGTTCGGGCAGACGGCATATGTGAAAGCCGTATCAGCTTGGCAGCTTGATAGAAGTTTCTTGAATATTTGGAAATATCAGCCTACCTCGCACAGGCCTTGGCGGCAGGTGGAGGAGTTGCAATCACGGTTTCTTCCGCATGCATATTCTCTTTGCCCCCTCTATTAGGAACATCCGCAGAATCTTTGAAGCCTTGTGAGGCTGGTGCAGGGCCTCGGATCCTCTTGGGAACCCAAATTTGCTTAAACTTTGGTAAGTTCGGGATTGGCCTCCCTTGCTTGTTGTCTTTAAAATTCATCCTTCGGCTTGCCAGCACTTGGAAGGGGTTGTGAGTGGGCACAGTCGAGATGATCCGATCCGACAGAACTTCGGCACCGTGACCTTTGAAGTAGACTCGGATGCCCCCGATTAACGAGGACTTCCCAGATGCTGAAAGTTGACTCTAAGAAGTAGCAACAATTCTTCCTCTGGAGCTCTTCTTGTTTCCCCCAGCAGGCTTCTTCTCATGTGCCACAGTTAGGCAAACAGTATGGTGGATGTGGCAGCTCACGATCACCGGAGTTTTCAGTAGAGTTTTGTTAATTTGGCCCTCACTTCGGCGGGCCGCGGCTTTGTTGTTCTTCAGCTCCGCAGGTCCAGAACTCACCACGTCTAGGAGATCCGCGAATGCAACTCCCAAGAAGTTGGGGAAGCCAACGACCGAGGGAAAGTTGCCGAAGGTAGTAGGTACGGCAAGGTAGCCGTATGCAGCATGGTCGGCCATGATTTGGGGACCGAAAACAACTCCAGACAGTCCGCTCGCCATCACTTCAACCTAAAAAGAGGAGAAACAAGACGAATGAATAAGTAGCATTTGAGGTAGTTAGGTAGGGGCCCCATGGTTCCTCTATTTTGGCGAAGAGATGAAGGGAGGGTGGGTCCCACCGGGCGTTCCAGCTTGTGGGAGATGGATTTTTATTATTAATGTTTTATTATGGGTTTATTTAAATTATTTATTAGAGGTTTATTTGCGTGGGGCGTGCCAGCCACTGAGTGACAAATTTATTATGCGCACCGTCCGACTAATCAGACGAAGATGGGTGATCGTGTCGGGACCCAGAACCCGCCGTACCATAAAGGCTACAGCGTTAATTACATCTCTCTAGAAGAGAGAAAACCCTTGATTAATCGCCAAAATAGAGAGGCCATGGGGCCCGTAGAATATGTAAAATATGTGATTGCATGCAAGCACACAATGTGGTAGTATTTATTTATTAGGTCGTCTCCCGGTACAGGGCAGAGAACTTAGGTTCGAGGGCCACCATCACGCATAGTGAAGACCTCCGGTCAGGCATAACCCGACCTTCTTCCAATCACCGTTTGATACACCGAAGAGTCAGCTCATGCCACCATGCACCAAGGTGATATATATATACATGAACATATATAATACATATAAATAAGGGTATGATAGAAAATAGGTTTAAATTAATCAATCTCTTTTTACCCGACCTATGGTCAATTAGGTTGACCAATCCATGTTATGGAAGGCAAGGGTTGCCCCGGGAATGAATGCGGTGTTAAAACGGCGCAAAAGGAAATAATTGGCTCAAATCCGGCGCGGTCAAGCGTAGGTATAGCTTAAAACGGTGCGGGGTAGCGTAGGTAACAATGCTAAAATGGCGCGGTATGGAGGATGGGTTAAACCGGCGTGGATGGCTTGGGGCACGCCGGAATAGGGCGCGCCGGAATAGGGCCATTTAAAAATCTGAAATTTTGAGTCTAAAGCTAATACGGCGTGGGGGGGGGGGGGTAGCGCGCCGTATTAGGGCGCGCCGGATTAGGGGCGCGCCGGATTAGGCCATTTTCTTGTTATTTTCAACCCGTTTGAGTTCCAGATTTTTTTATTAGCCTCTTTGATGTTAATTGAGTTAATTAATTATTGAACTGGAGTCTTGGATGCCCTAGAGGCAGAGTCATGAGTTCGTGCGAGGTTCATACTCAAGCACGGAGGTTCATTGTTTGAAAGCACATGTTTTATTAAGTCCAAATCACCAGGGTAACTTATTGGTTAAAATCTGACAAAAATTGGACAGCATCTCCCCATCCCTGAAGGATTGCAGGGGAGAAGCGGGGTCATACTCACGTGCGGAGTAAGCCCCTATCAAGCCGGACGGCACGATGGCGGCCAGCGGACCCCAAACGGATAGGAAACCCCGAGGACTAGCCTACGAGGGGCACCATTGCTCCGTGGGTTGAAACATGATCAGATGAGATGACCAATAAGGGAAGGAAAACCCCGAGGGCTATCCTACAAGGGGCACACGACCCATGGTCAAATCACGATATAAAGGGACGACCGGTAGGGAAGGAAACCCCGAGGGCTAGCCTACGAGGGGCACACGACCCATGGCCACCACAATATCCCTGAGGATGGTGGATTTGATGTTGGGCTTAAGCCCTATTTATATTCACCGGACGGCTCACGAGGACACATACCACAAAGGGGTATGACCCTGTGATCCACTGGTGATTCAGGGGGAATGTCCCCTCTCCCCGGTCAGTGAATAACCTCATAGATAATGCATGTAGATAACACACTCGGCATAACCACGGCTGATCGCATGTAGCAATGAAGGGTGACTGGTTAGCAAATTAACAGAGGAAGGGCGTCAATAGGTTAACGGGGGTGAGCCGATTAGAGGAGAAGGCTTCAGAAATTAACCCACAGTAGCTAATAAGGTGATGATGTCATAGAATTCTATAGGGACGACCCTCATCTCCCTCTAGTTCATGATTAAGAACAAGAGGGTAGTGGGGGAGTGAGTTCGTGGAATCACCGAAGAAAACATATACGACACCCCTGGTACCAAAACCATGAAGGGCGTAAACGAACCTCGCGTAAATACTCCCTCAACAATAATCCTTGGGGAGAGGGGATATCACTATTGCCCTTTGGGGATACCCAGGGCATAGTCAACGTTGCCGAGAAAACCCAGGTAATCACACACCAAGGATAGTCGAATGTGAAGATTCGGGGAAAGGATCGATGAAACAACACATACAAAAGAACATCGCCAGAAGATATATATTCCATTCCATTGGAGAGAATACAGAGCTGAGGATACACCTCCTTTACATTTGATGCGGTCCGGCGTTGTCACACGGAAACCGCCCTTCGATCACACAGGGGATGCATTCCCATACCAAGGATTACAGAGAAGAGACAAAGGGAAATTGGGGAGGGAGATGGGCTCATATCATCGCCCTCCTCCCTCACTTACACTACATTAGGAAAGAAAATCAAAGGGGGATCGACGAGAGGAAAACCACGGAAACCCACCTAAGCTTCGCCACAGAAACAGAGTATCGAATGGCGCGCTTCTTCTCCGGCTCCGGGTTTCTTCAGACAGAAGGATGAAAGGGGCGGTGGCTCTCCGAGGCTCACTCCCAGAAACCCCTGCTTCTTCCCCAAGCTTCCCCCTCTCAGGTGATTGACTTCTCTCTCTCCTTGTCTCCTAGTGTCTTTTTTTTTGGTCGAAATTCCCCTTTTTATATCCTTCACCGGCTTGGCCTTGCCCGGCGCGCATATGGGCGCGCCGGTTTAGCGAGGATTGCTTTGGAGCGCGCTGGATTTGAAGCTTTGGAGCGCGTCGGATTAGAAGCTTCTCCATCCTATCTCCAACATCTTTCGGCCCGTTTAACTTTCTAGGCCCATCTGTGCTTATTTTCTTCTTTTGTAAGGGTTGGCCAATCGTCCGGCTTGTACTCGATCTCTAGGCTTCCGCTTGTTTCTTCGGGGATGGTCCCGAATATTCTTCCAAACTCTTAGGTCTTGCTTTAGCGGTTAGCCGTTAGAGCCGAGCATCTTGTCTTTTCTTCTTCTTTTTGGTCTCAACTTTTGTTCGGCTTCCGCCATTCTTTCTTTCTTTCTTTTCTTCTCTGTCAGCACAAGAGCACCCGATCAGAACTTAAGACTTGCAGAAGCAGAAGTCAGGAAATATTAGGAATATTTTCAGTGTCAACAGGAGGGGAAGAGAGAGAGTAGGGGGCGCCCTTCTCCTTAGAGAGAGAGAGAGAAGAGAGAGGAGAGGGGAATCCACCCCTTAGAGAGAGAGAGAGAAGTGTGGAGAATCCACTCCAATAAGACACTAGAACTCACTTGATTTAAATTGATCATAAAAGGTTGTTACAAATGAGGGAGGGGAGGGACTATTTATAGACTCCATACTTTTCCTAAGACCAAAATAACCTTGAAAAATAAGTAAATGACCAATAACTCCAAGGGAGGGGCGCCCTTGGACCTAGCCCACTAGTTGGGCCCAATTGACTAACAAACTGACCCATTAACCTATTAACTGACTCAAATAAAGAAAGATTACACATACATGACTCAAATGAAATAAAAATTACATGCTATGACTCAAGATTAACGGCCACAAATGATGATGTGCTGATGGCGAGCAACAAGAGTATCCCAAAAAGTGAAGTGGCTGGGGATGTCCCCATCATACCCCCGAGGTGGGGAAAACTCGACCCCGTCGAGTGTGGGTCCACCGGGGAAGTAGTGTACCAAATGTAGCTCCAAGCGTGCCACGATCTCCGAACTCAACCGGCATCCGTAGCCGGGGAATGGCGCTTCAGCTTTTCAAAGTGGCTCGGACACACTCTCATGCGGGCGATGAGATCGTGCTTGCCTAGTATTGCCGCCGTGTGCTCACGTCGGACTCTCAGGATAATTTGGGGTGGCACTCCGAGGGTGTCTCTCGCAAGGATAAGTGTAAGCTCAAGGCACTCACTAGGATCCACCACGGTGCCCTTAGAGGGTGCCGGATCCGCCACGTGAGAAGTGGGGTGAATCCCAAAACCCATTCGAAAGTCCAACCCATAAGCCGGGTTGCCAAAGCCACTCGGAACTTGGCAAGGTCCAAGTCCTCGTGCCCTCAATTTGGAGGTGACCCTAAGGTAGAGCCATCCCAAAGCCATCATCGCCAAGTTGCCAACTTGGAATTCCAAGTGGCGCTTACGAGTTTGTGCTCGCTTCTTGTGAATCTCACCGCTTGTTGCTTGATACTTGTTTATATGCCATTCACAATGATGCGGTGTGAGTGGGCAATGCGTGGTATGCAAAGGTGGTCCATGGCAACCACATATAGACCTATCGTGCATTGATGTTATTAGGACATTGAATGATTTGGGAGGACCGGGGCATCCATAGGTGTCCCTCTCATGCGTGGGTGTGATAAGTGCCGGAGGACCCGGACATCCATGAATACTCCTAACATGCTTAAGACTCATGATGAATGAAGGAGGGCCATTACACCCAAATATGGACCACTCATGCTTCTTACTTGACATGTGGGTGATATGAATGAATAGACCCGACTTATGAATCATGTCAAGTGGTGCGGTATGCCCAGGCACATGCATTTCTATCATAGAGATGACTTCCATGTGAATGGATGTGGGGTGGCCCTTGAGCTTCCACTCGTATGGATCAAAGGGATCTAAGAAGGGGGACATCATGGAGTGAGGCAATTCATCAATCCCAAGGTGTATGTTGCTGTGGTCAAGGCTCCCTTGGTGTAACCTGATTCTAGGAAGGGAGGGGTTTGGGTTAACATGGGCGGTAAGGGTAGGGTAAGGTGGGTGGTGAATAAGGTGAGTGGGTTACATAGAGATCTAGGTTTCCATAGGAAAGGGTCGAAGGGATCATGGTAAGGGTCACCTAGATAGGGGTACTCCATGTCCTCAAGATTCTCATATGGTGGTGAGTCGCCCTCTTCTAGTGAAATGGTTGGGCCGGTGTATGGGGTGGGTTGGTTGGTCAAGGTTCTAGGAATCACAATGGTAGGGGAGTGGACCGGGATGGGCTCTTCCACTATGGGGAGAAGGAAAAGGAGGTCACTAATGTAGCAACCAATAGTGCAAACCGAGGTGATAGACCCAATGCATGGATGGATGAGATCAAGGCTCTTGGGTCGGTCCGCCCCTATGGTCAACAAAGAAGTCAAGTCTAATTGCCACTCTAGACCTTTGAGGAGATCATCCCAACCTTCTTCCTCATAGTAGGATTGGATTGTGGTGTGATAGGAGTGAAGGGGGACATCTTGGGATGGATATCCCAAAGGTGAGAGAGGTGGGGGTGAGCTAGGAAGGGTGGGTTCTCGTTTGAGCCATTGGAGTATGGCCTCATTCACGGTGGGGGTGCTAAGTGTGTGGATGTGTGGCTCTTGAGGAGTCGGACTAGGGAAGAATGGTGGGATTGGGGGCTCTTGAATTTCCACAATGGTGGGAGGTGGATCCAGATTGACATCCTTCTCTACTTGAGTGTGTGTGGGGGCCACAACTTCTAATGCTAATGGGGTATGAGGATCTATGGTGGGTGGTTTTGTGAAAGCCGGCGTATGACGCACTCGGGGTGGTGGGCAAGGGTGGACTTGGGTTGGGATAGGAAGGGGAAGTAGTAGAGGCCTAGGTTGGCGAAAGATTGGTGTAGGAAGCGGGAGGTGGGTTGGGTGAGGGGGTTTAGGTTGGTTGTCCTTGGGAGGTGCATCTTTCTTCGGGGGTGATGGAGGGACAGTGGTGGGGTTCAAGGGGGCTTGTGGGATATGGGTTTGGTGGGGGAATTTGGGTTGGGGGGTGGTGGTCGTCATGGGCCTAGGTGGAGGGGTGGTCATGGGGCCCAATTCAGTTTGTGGAGCTATGGTTGTGGTGAGGACTTGTAGGTAGGGTGTAGATGTGGTGGTCGGGATAGGATAGGTGGGAAGTGGTGGGGAATGGGGGATTAGGGTCTTGGGTTGGCCAGGAGGGGGCGAAGGAGTTGAAGTGCTCCTTAGGCTTTGGTGATTTGAGTAGGAGGGGGAAACATATCTAGCCCTAAGTTGTTCCTTCATGTCCCCCCAAGTGGTGATGGGAGCTTCCCTTCTAAGTATTCTTAACCCGACAATTTGCAACCAATAAGTTTGAGCTCGTTTGGTAAGTTGCATTTTGGCAACCCAAGCCTTTTCATCCTCGGACATGGGATACCAAGTGAAGTACTTGTCTAATGTAGCTTCCCAATCTAAATATTCTCTAGGAGAGGTTCCATCAAAGGCGGAAAGTGGGAGGGGGACCAATCTATTATCCACCCTTGGGACGGGTCCATTATCACCTAATTGGGTAAGTTGACCTCTTATGCTATCTAGGCGATTGAAAGCATTAGTCATGGCTCCCATGAGGTATTCGACATGGCCGTGGAGGTCATGAGTGTTGGTGATGGGTTTCTCTTGGGGTTTTGGACTCATGGAGAGGGCCGATGGGCAAGGTTGGTATGAGGCGATCATACTAGTGGATAAGAGCGATGCACTAGGAGACTCTAAATGCATATGCGCGCCCTAGGACCAACTTGATAGAGACAAGTTGTGAACTTGCTCTGATACCACTTGATGTGAAACCACCTATGGACCTATATTGCAAGCAATCAAGTTGAGCAGCGGACTCACACTAACGAACACGATCGCGTAGCACACACGAGTGCCCGTAGGGGACTTAGCGATGACGGAGAGGGTCCGAGTCGGGACCTTGATACTCCAATGGTTGGCTAGCTTATGGAGGACCCCAAATGGGCTAGGGATGCCCAATTCACGGGCGGCTGGCACGCCAAGGGCGTGGGTTAAGTGGTTGCTCTCACAACTCGCCCCGCGGTGGTCACTCAATTTGATGGCAATTTGGGAATGGTCACTCTCTCACCGCCGACGGAGTAACTAAAAGCAATACTAAACTAAGCAATTAAATCCCAGCAATGAGTGGTGTTCAGTAGCTCACATGATCAGCGTGAAGACGCTGATCTCGGCCGGAGACGAGGGCGAGCGGGGAGGCGTGGGACGCACCCGCACGCCGCGTCGGTGTCGCTTTAACCTGAAAATTGAAATGCTACACCACTACACCTCTCGCAGGAGGGGGGATCTCGGGGTAGGGATTTATGTGATTACAACAAAAAATATACCTCCACGCAGGGAGGGGCGCTCAGCCGGCCAGGCGGGGAGGGGGAAAACACAATTGGAAGCCGAGCGGTGGATGAAGTCGGTTCTGCCTGCTCTCTGAAATAGAGGACAGTCAGTCGAAGATGTTGACGCTGCGGCCGCTCATGAATTTTGTTGATGACGGGACAAGTGGGGAATTCTTCATAGCTGGAGCGGGATGATGCCAGAATTTTGTTGATTTCTGTGGTCGCCGGTTCTGGTCGGGGTAGAAGGTTGAACAGGGAAGCAGGTTGCTGTTCTTGACTATCGCAGAACCTCAGCAGCTGAATGATAAGGGTACCACGAGCACTTCAGAACTCCAATTTGAGTATGGATGGTATCGATGGATTCGTTGTCGAGTCCTCTTCGAAACGCAAGCAACGAGGACACCAGATGATGTCGGAGTAGACCGGTAGAACCCGAACATGGAGGGGAGGTCGGAGCAGACTGACAAGAAATAGAACCAAGCACCTGGAGGAAGAAATTGATAACTCTTGATTCCGGATGCCAATCAGAGTTCCACTTCTTGATCCTGGAAGTCAACAGGTCTAGGAAGAAGTTTTTAGAAGAACTCTCGCCCAGATTCACGTTAGAATTGCCGTGGAAGAGCTTCCACTCAGGTTCTGGTCCTCTGCCTGAGAAGTCTTGAGCAGTCGTAGTAGATCGCCTCCTCCGAACAGCTCCGACCTTGGAAGCCGGCGGGACCACCACCGTTGGAAAGCCGACTCGAAGACGATTCCATAAATATAAGACTTGTCACCAGGTTCGATGAGGAGACGATGGGACAGCCTCTGCGATCAACAGCTTCTTTGCTGCCTCCAAATAGTGAACTGCAGGTTGATGATGATGGGGAAATGGGGTATATGGAAGGGGAGATGGGGTGAATAGATGTGGGAGTGACCCCTAATTGTGAGGGGATCTGGGAGGGGGTGTTCTAAGGTGTGGGAGAGGGAGAATGGGGTCTGGAATGGGGTGTTTGCAGTTGGTGAGAGAGGAGCTGCGAATTTGGGCTTGGAGGGAGAAGGGGGAAGGTGAGGGGGGCACAAGTGGGTGGAGGGAATGTGAGTTTGAATTTCCCTTAATGTGGGGTGATCAATGGTGGTCTTGGGGATGGGAAGGGGTGCCTTGGGAAGGTGGAGTGATGCTTGGGGAAGGGAAATGGGTAGTTAGGGGTTGGAGGGTGGGGTGTGGATTGGTGGAGGGTCTCTTGGGACTAGGGGGAAGTAATGATGGCTTGTGGGGAGTTGTAGAGGATTTAATGGAGGTAGGTGAGAGGGTGGAGGTGGTTGGGAGGGGAAGAGATAGAGTAGGTGGCGCCCTTCTCCTTAGAGAGAGAGAGAGAAGAGAGAGAGAAGAGAGAGGAGAGGGGAATCCACCCCTTAGAGAGAGAGAGAGAGAAGTTTGGAGAATCCACTCCAATAAGATACTAGAACTCACTTGATTTAAATTGATCATAAAATGTTGTTACAAATGAGAGAGGGGAGGGACTATTTATAGACTCCATACTTTTCCTAAGACCAAAATAACCTTGACAAATAAGTAAATGACCAATAACTCCAAGGGAGGGGTGCCCTTGGGCCTAGCCCACTAGTTGGGCCCAATTGACTAACAAATTGACCCATTAACCTATTAACTGACTCAAATAAAGAAAGATTATGCATACATGACTCAAATGAAATAAAAATTACATGCTATGACTCAAGATTAACGGCCACAAATGATGATGTGCTGATGGCGAGCAACAAGAGTATCCCAAAAAGTGAAGTGGCTAGGGATGTCCCCATCACTTTAATAACGCTTCTCCTTGCTATATATATTTTGTGATCCCCATTCGTAGAAGATTCATTCTTGTGGGCTAAGCTTGTTCTATCTTTGCAGGAAGAAGGAGGAGAGGACCGGTGCTTCTGCTGTGGAAGGAAGAACCTGCCGCCAAGCTTACATCCTTCATCCCCAAGCTCGAAGTTGGAAGGGAGCCGTTGCTGCTCTCCACCATCTCCTTGCCTGGACGGACTTCATCAAGGGGGCCGACTTCTTTCTCTCTTATGCTTCCATTCTATAGCACCCTTCCATTTGATCTCCTAGTTGCGTGAATATCAAAGGGGAAGATCTTGTCTATCCATCTTCTTAGTTACCTTGGAGCATAGATTGTTAATCTTGTTAGGGTGCTAGGCCCGGATACAGAGGGGGGGTGAATGTATCCCCTTCAAAAATATTGCCCAATTAAAAATAATTCGCCTGCTACTAGATACAGTTGCAGAATAAAAGCTATCGAGTTCAAATAGACATTTGATCGACCACATGAGCTGCTGACTATACTAGTGGAACCTGATGAAGTCTACTGCCAAATGACAGTACAATGCAAACTAGACTCACTTACGAAGATATAAAGCTCAAGGCCACTGTAAATCAAAACAAGACTATTTAAACAACCTGTGAAACAGATAGAAGATATGGAAGAGCACACCACAAGCAAACCACAGAACATCAGGATTTTTAGGTGGTTCGGTCCACAGACCTGCGTCCACCCCTCACTCCCAACCGGAGTGAGGCTTCCACTAGCACAAGCTAGAGACCGCAAACTCAGTCTGCAGCAGGTGCTGCCACACAGCTTGACCACGGGAACAATCTCCCCTCTTCCTCCCAACCAGAGGGACCACCTAGTCTTACAAACCACAAGACCAGAACCGGAGGACCAATCCTCCCTTCCTCCAAACCGGAAGGAACCAACCAATGACACCCAGTCAAAGGCAACCTAGAGGTCTCGGACCTCCCTTCCTCCCAATCGGAGGGAACCAACCACAAGTAGCACCCAGCTACTTGCAAACCGAAGACACACGATCTCCCTTCTCCTGAGTCCACAGGAGGAACCCGACCTCAGACCAGAGGATCGGAAGAACAAAGACAACCAGAGAGACAAAAGAAAAAAATACAGAAACATAAAAAACACAGCAACAAAAGCTGGAAATGAAACACAAGAGATATGGCTCTCAATGAGCATAGTCGTTCTGGATTTGATCCACGAACAGACAGAACTGATCTGCAATAGACTCTCTCCTCCTCTTCTTTTCTTCCTCTTCTTTCTGCTTCTCTTTCTTCTCACTTCTCACGAGCACTATCTCTCTCTTTTCCTTCTTCTGCTCTCACTCTCACTTTCTTCTCTGCTCTCTTTTTCTCTCGCACTATTCTCTCCTTCTTCTTTGCAACCCTTTTTCTTCTTGCCGGCTCACTCTTCTTCTATTTCTTCTTTTTCTCTTTTTCTGGATCGAAGGGCTTTCTGCTCTCCAGGCTTCTTCTTCGATCAGTCTTCTATAGAGGATGAAGACTCGTATATATAGCAGCAGCAGCAACAGGCACACTGGGCGCGTGTGGCTTCCACATTTCCTGCCCTAGAAATTTGGACCACGTGGCAGCATCCTGGTATCTCGTCCATCCTTGGATCACGAGCCAGGCACCTCGGATCACGTGCCCTATCATCAGCACGCCCAGCAACTAGAGTTAGGTGGCGTCAACCCACTTGCTCCATAGAGTTGACGCAGCCTTCAGAGACCTTCATCCTACGAATTTAAGTTTGCTGCGTTGACTCTATCATCTTGCTGCATTGACGCATCGGTAATCCAGTGATCAATGTCTTCAGTATATAGGCGTGCTACGTCGACGCTGCTAGCCCATAGCGTTGACGCAGTGGTGTTCCAGCAGCTAATACTTTAGCTTGTTTGCTTGCTGCGTGGACGCTACCAGGCCGTGGCGTTGACGCAGTGATGTGTTCCAGCAGCTAATACTTCTACTAGTATACTTGCTGCGTGGACGCTGTGGTCATTCTGTGTTAACCCTGCACAAAAAATCTTATAATCATAACATAGAACAAGTGGTTATTTAAATCTTATAACACCGAGTGTATATACTCTGAAACAACAAATGGGCAAGTATGTACACTGAGAGAGTGTATAGACTTGGAAGTCTTCTTGTGAGCTTAGTGTATATACTTTCTAATGTCTAGACTTCAGGAGATGAAGACCAATGTGCAGACATGAGCTATGCAAGCTACAGTGTCGTTGTATGGACATGGGGTTCAGCTGAGGATGTATGGACTTTGACGAAGTGAAGCAGTGTACAGACTTTGAATCAAACCGATGTATAGACTTGAATGGGCATGGAGTGTATAGACTTTGAAGTCTGAAGACGATGTATAGACTTAGTGAACACTGCAACATCAATCGGATGTATAGAGTTGGGGAAATGAAGTCCAGTGTACAGACTTGCAGATACGAAGCCAATGTACAGACTTAGAAGGATTTGAATGGGAGAGTGTATATACTTTGTTCCTGTAGCAGTGTATAGACTTTAAGTGTAGCTAAAGCTTCGAGCGAAGGAATTGGCCAGAATGTATAGACTTTCAATGAGGGAGCATTGTGTAGACTTGGGAAGTCTGAGCCAGTGTACAGACTTTGCGCTGTACAGACTTTAGGCTTTGAACGCTTGAGCTGAAGACAATGTACAGACTTTGAAGAGCAGTTCAATGTATGGACTTGTAAACAACCGATGAATGAACTGAGGGGTCGACCCATCAGCACAAGGGGTCGACGCACCACAGACCAGACCAATGGATAAATGCAGCAAAGTTAAAAAGGCACCAAGCGTCAACGCATTGCCCAAGCAGCGTGGACGCAGCAGATCAAATACTTCTTACTGCTACCTCTGAAGTGCCTTGGCAGCGTCGACGCTGCAGTTCGATGGGTCGACGCTGCAGTATCAAACTGCAGTCTAAAGAGCAACAGAACATGACTGAACATAATCAAATATGCAATGCCATATCAGAACTTATGAAGAACTGCATTATGATCAAAAAAGTGAATAATAGCATGATGACTCACACAGCAAGATGACTCACAGTGAATAACTCACCTCAAGGACCAATCATCAAAACCATCATCAAAACCACAGGGGCACAACAAATCTTAAACTGGGCTTTGTATTTTCATATCCTTTTCTTCTTAAACGCGTTCGAAGCTTGCTCCGTGTGTGTGGGGCTTCTCGTCGTCGTGCGAGAACCCATGTGTGTGGGCCGTCGAGCCCGTGTGTGGTGGTTGCTGCCGTCGTGCAGCGTGTTTTAGTGAAATCCTCTTGAGGTGAGAGGGGTGGACGTAGGACGGCACTTGGTGCGTCTGAACCACCTAAAAATCAATGTGTCGTGGTTTACCTTTTATGTGGTTGTTGATATTTCCTATCTGTTCGTACTACGAGTGTGAGTCGGTGAGATGAGAGTTTGATTAACTATCCGTTCATACGTTGTTCTCTGAGTGATTATACTTCTGTGTTGGGAAGTTGTGAGGGCTTGCTTGCTTCTCAACCATTCATTCTAATCAAGTTTTATCTAAGGTTTATTTACCATTTCTGTGGTTTGATTTAATTAAGTCTATATTTTTTGAAAAGGGTGGGCAATCAATTCACCCCCCTCTCAATTTCCTCCTAACCGGGCCAATAATTGGTATCAGAGCCTCGGTTCTATTTTCTTCTAGAAACCTAGCGGTTTAGAGAGGTCTGTTAGGAATGGCTAACAATCTGAACAAGGGGTTAATGCCATAAGGGCATTCTATTCAAAGGCCACCCTTCTTTGATGGTAGTAACTACCCTTACTGGAAGAATAGGATGACCGTCTTTTTACGTTCTCAAAGTCATGAAATATGGACTGTCATTAGAAATGGTCCGTACACTTTACACCCTGATGAGGATATGTGGGATGACGATAGTATCAAGAAAGCCACTGTTAACTTTAATGCTTTAAACATTATTCTGTGTGCTATTCACCCTAACGAGTATGCTCGTGTCTCCATGTGCAGCAGCGCTAAAGAAATGTGGGATAAGCTCAAGCTGATCTATGAAGCTACCATAGAGGTAAAGGAGACAAAGGCAAACATGTTGATCCGAGATTATGAGCTGTTTCATATGAAAGAGGAAGAAAGTATCTCTGAGATGTTCGCACGTCTCGTGGAGATCACAAACGGGTTGAAGTCACTCGGAAGAGAGTACAAGGATACGAACTTGGTAAGGAAAGTGCTGAGGTCCCTATCACCAAGCAGGCACAACAAGGCGACCGTGATAGAGGATTCTAAAGATTTGTCCACCCTCACCGTGGATGCACTCATAGGGTCATTGATGGCCTATGAGATCAATATAAAAAGAACGAAAGAGGACACAAAGAAGAAAAAGCCAATCGCTTTAAAAGCATATCTGGAAAATGTCTCAAGTCAAGAGGAGTTGATGGGAACCACCGACGATGAAGAAGTTGCCATGTTAACAAGAAGAGTACGACAGTTCTTGTGCCAAATAATATGATTTGGAGGGAAATTCAAGAAAGGAATGAGGCAGCCGAAGCAAAGAAATGAACCATCAAAAGCGACTGAAGTGATGTGCTACGAATGTAAGAAGATGGGACACATGCGAGGTGAATGCCCCGAGCTGTAGACGAAGAAAGGAAAGATAGTGAAAGGCAAGAAGCCCAAAGCGATGAAGGCCACGTGGAGCGATGAGGACGACGATGAGTCCACGTCCAATGATGAACAAGATATTGAGGAGCTACTGAAGGACATGTGCCTTATGGCCAGGAGCGATCAAGAACAGGTAATCTCTGACTCAAAGCTTATCACTAATGAACAATGGGAGCTTGCCTATGAAGAATTGGATGAAAAATACAAGATAATAAAAAATGAGAATAAAATATTGAAGAAAAAGATCCATGAAATCTTGCATTCATCTAATACATGTGAGAAATGCAATCTGCTTGAGATGCAAGTAAAAAATCTCAAAAATACAAATGATGTTTTGGAATCAAAAGTGAATTTGTTTGAAGATGAAATTGCATGCCTAGATGTAGAAAAGAAAAACGCTTTTAACCTCAAAGATGAAATCCAAGAAAGGCATGATTTGTTGAAAAATGAGCTCGAAAAATTGAATGCTAAATTAACTGAATGTGAGAAAGTGAAAGAAAAATTGAACAGCGAAAATGAAAGTCTTATCAGTCAAATTGAAAAAGTGAAGAATGGAAGTGAGAAGATGTTGAAAGGAAAAGAAAATTAATTTGTGAAGAATTCAAATTTCATGCATGGCAAAAAAAATCATCTTCACTATGCTGTTTAAAGTTCATTTCATCATGGAGAATGTTCACACACACACCGTGCTACATCAACTGTTAATTCTAGTTTCCCCTCCACTTTTAGAAATGTAAATAACAGAAGAAATTTGGGTAGGAAGAGACCCACTTGTTTTTACTGTGGGAAGATAGGGCATGACATGTACACATGCTAGTTAATGTAATATGATGATGACATGTTTTTCAGTCAATACAATCAATCTTTTGGAAATGCTAACATCACGGGACCCAAGCTCGCTTGGGTACCCAAATCAAAATGAGCATGGTTGCTTATTGGTGCAGGTCTGCATGAAGACTGGAGAGAATAAATGGTACCTGGACAGCGGATGCTCCAGGCACATGACCGGGAATAAACAACTTTTTACAGACCTTGCAGAGAAAAATGGCGGTACGGTAATTTTTGGTGGACAGGACATAGGTAAGATAATCGGAATTGGGAGAATTGGTAAGGATCTCAACCATTGCATTGAAGATGTTTCACTTGTTAGAGGTCTTCGCCATAACTTGCTTAGTATAAGTCAACTATGTGACAAGGGTCGCAAGGTTATATTTGAGTCTTCTCACTGCACCATTGTCGATGCTAACTCACATGAAATCAAATTCATAGGAGTGAGGAGTAACAACACTTACCAGGTTGACTTTGATGAAATTGCTTCTGAAAAATTATGTTTAGTTGCTAACAAAGCTGAAGATGTTTGGTTGTGGCATAGCCGTCTTGGGCATGCCAGTCTTAATGTCATTAGGAAGCTGAATCGTCATGGTTTAGTTAGAGGTCTTCCTAGTTTAAATTTTGAATCTTCAAAATTTTGTGAAGCGTGTAATAAACCACAACTTCTTTTAAATGCAAAAATATTGTTTCAACAGAAAAACCCCTTCAATTGTTGCATCTAGATTTGTTTGGTCCCACAAGGACTCGCAGTCTTGGAGGGAAGCTTTATGGTTTTGTGATTATCGATGATTTCTCGCGATATGCATAGATTTTATTTCTAGCCAACAAGAGTGATGCTTGCAATGAATTCATTGACTTTTGTGCTAGAGTTCAGAATGAAAAAGGCTATTCAATTCAGAAAATTCAAAGTGACCACGGAAGAAAATTTGAAAATCATGAGTTTGATGAATTTTACAGGAAGCAGGGTACGAACATCAATTCTCATCACCTAGAACCCCGCAACAAAACGGAGTGGTCGAGAGGAAAAACAGGACGCTCATGGAGATGGCGCGTACCATGCTTGCGGAGAACGGTCTTCCAAGGTACTTATGGGCAGAGGCAGTGAACACTGCCTGCTACATCACAAATCGAGCAATGGTAAGACCAATTCTTAAGAAAACTCCTTAAAATCTATACAAAGGTAAGAAACCTAAAATATCACATTTTAAGCCATTCGGTTCTATTTGTTACATTTTGAACAATGGTAAAGACAATCTTGAGAAATTTGATGCGAAGAGTGATAAAGGGATTTTCCTCGGGTATTCTCTAACTTCTAGAGCTTACTGTGTTTATAACACTAGAACACTTGTTGTCGAGGAGAGTCCACATGTTGTTGTTGATGAATACACTATGAGAAAGTCAAATGATGATGATCATTTTATTGTTATAGGTGAGAATGAAGTTGAAAAGGGAGAGTCGAGCAAAAAAGGTGAGGCAGCAACTCAAGATAAAGAAAGTGAGCAAGAGGAGGAAGCACAACAAGAAGATCAAGTGCATCCGACCCTTCCACACCAATGGACCACGCCCAAGGACCATCCGTTGGAGAATGTGATCGGCGGTGTGGATGAAGGAATTATAACGCGGGCTTCAATGAGGGAAGTTGAAATTCACGATAACTTAGCTTTACTCTCTAGCATTGAGCCTAAGTCTTTAGATGATGCTTTGAATGACAATTCTTGGGTTCTCGCCATGCAAGAAGTACTACACCAATTCCAAATGAATCGAGTGTGGTTCCTCGTGTCTCGGCCTGATAACCATCCTATAATCGGAACTAAGTGGTTTTTTCGAAACAAACTTAGTGAAGATGGGGTGGTTGTGAGGAATAAGCCAAGGTTAGTAGCCAAGGGCTACTCTCAAGAATTCGGTATTGATTTTGATGAATCTTTTGCTCCTGTGGCTAGATTAGAAGCTGTTAGAATCTTACTTGCTTATGCTTGTCACAGGAACATCAAGCTATTTCAAATGGACGTGAAGAGTGCCTTCCTCAACAGGATTATCAAGGAAGAAGTGTACGTGGAACAACCACCGGGCTTCAAGGATGAAACATTTCTGGACCACGTGTACAGATTGGATAAGGCATTGTATGGTTTAAAACAGGCTCCCCGGGCATGGTATGATCGTTTAAGTTCATTTCTTATTGATAATGACTTCAAACGAGGTAATATAGATCAGACGTTGTTTACAAAAACTTGTGATGAACATTCTTTAATTGTTCAAGTTTATGTAGACGACATAATTTTTGGAGCCTCTAATTTGAAGATGAATGATGAATTTGCTCAACTCATGCAGGGAGAGTTCGAGATGAGCTTGATGGGAGAGCTCAACTTCTTCTAGGGATTGCAAATAAAACAACTCGACGATGGTATCTTCATCAACCAGAAGAAGTACACACAAGAAATCGTGAAGAAATTCCAACTTGAGACTGCCAAACCCTTTGCAACACCTATGTCCACCTCATAGAAAATGGAAGAAGAAAAAGGTAACAAAGTCGATCAAAAACTATTTAGGGGTATGATTGGTTCATTGCTATATCTGACTGCTAGTAGGCCTGACATTCATTTTAGTGTCTATCTCTGTGCAAGATATCAATCTTGTCCCAGGGATTCTCATTTGTCGGCTGTGAAAAGGATTTTCAGGTATTTGAATGGTACACTTGACCTTGGTTTGTGGTATCCAAAGAATAATTCATTTGATTTACATACTTTCACTGACTCTGATTATGCTGGATGTAAAATGGATCGTAAAAGCACAAGCGGTCACTGTCAGTTTCTAGGGGGCTGCATGGTCTCATGGGCCTCAAAGAAACAACATTATGTGGCTTTATCAACTGCCGAAGCCGAATACGTGGCTGTCGATAGTTGTGCGGCTCAGGTGCTATGGATCCAACATCAATTGCTTGATTTTGGTTTTTGCTTGAAAAACACTCCCATAATCTGTGACAACACGTCAGCAATAAATCTGTCCAAAAACCCTGTCCAACAATCTCGTACCAAACACATAGAAGTTAGGCATCATTTCATACGAGATCATATAAACAAAGGTGATTTTGAGCTTGTTTTTGTTGATACAAAAAACTAACTTGCAGATATCTTTATTAAACCTTTAAATTCTGATCAGTTTTATTTTCTTAGGAGAGAATTAGGAGTGTGCAAGTTAGATACTTAAATCTTTTGAGCTGAATTGTACATACACACTTTTCACCTTTTCATAAAGAAATTGTTCATACTGCTTATCTCAAACTTTGCTTTTTGTGCATATCACAGTGAATAACAATTTGGTTCTCATTCATGCTTTTATCTTTTCCCATCCGCATGTACATAAATGCATATACTTCATATGCGTGTGTATGAATGCCATGATTCGTCGGTATATAAAATGACATCAGGGGAAAGGTGGATTAAGTCCACCTGGAAGCTTCCATTATGCGTAAGTATGGTCTTCGGACCTATGTTCTCTGCCACGTACCGGTAATCAACTTGCTTAAAAATACCATTTTGACATGCTTGAGTGTATATAGATTACACACCTTTCAGTTTTGATATCTCCTATGGCCTTACACCCTTGCTAAATAAAAATGCTCTGACTAGGACATGTTTTTACATGGCACATATTAAGGGGGAGGTTTTTGTTATAACAGTGCATACACTTAGGGGGAGACATCACAATGAATAGGCTAATTCATCTCTTACATTCTATGCAATCTCTCACACCACTTGCACATTTGTGTTTAATGATTCTAACAAACAAGGATTTCACTTATTCCACTAAACACATTTTAGGGCTCTAGATCCCCTACATAGAAATCACGTGACTTGTGAGGAAAAAGCTGTCAGCCCCGTTAAAAATTTCAATAAGTGTGATTTGACATCAAGTAAATCGGGAATCCCCCCTGAAACAAAGGAGGAAACTCGCTTTGAAAAGTGTCTCATCCACATTCTCATAAGTGACGATACCGAGTAACTGGAAAATGCCTCTGAAACAAAGGGCATGACTCGTGTCAAAAGGTTAGTCATCTTTGTTGAATAATGAAAAATAATTTTGGGGTTGTGCGAAGCTACCAAAAGTCGAGCACGTTGTATGAAAATCTAGGGAGGAAAAGTTCCTACTTGTGTTCTTTTGTAAAATCTGTAAATCCATACTGTTTAGATTTCATTGCTCATACTTCACTTATACATCTAGGGAGTGATTGTACGAATGTACATCTTGAATCAGTCATATTTCATGAGTCTTGCAGTACCACTTCTTATAAGCACTACCCTTTTACTATTGCTCATGAAACTCATGTTCTTGGTCTATAGCATATTTCTTAACCTGTTCATATAGAACATGCTTGACAATATATATAATAATGAATGCATCTGTGCTTGAATGTTCATTCCTTGCTTTTCATATGCATTTCATTGAGTTAACTGTGCATATCCGATTTTGCTTCCCTGCTTTTCATAATCCCCTATTTGACTCTGACAAAAAGGGGGAGTAATAAAGTTTGCATATTAAGCTGTTGATTTCATTTATTTTAAGGATTGATGAAAGTTGCCTTGATGAAAGTTGCCATGTTTTGACAAAGGGGGAGTTAGATTTGTTCTGTACAGTTTTCTTAGCATTTTCTTAATCTATCTCTTGGTTGTTTCATTGGATGATGGCTGTGTTGGTTCTTTCATGCAAATCTTTGTGGCTTTTGAAAAGGGTTTTATCTTCGTCAAAAAGGGGGAGATTGTTGTGCCCCGGCGTGTTCTGACGAAGACATATCATTCTATTTTGTTGAATTGCACTGACTATTTGTTGCTATAAATGTTTTGCTGGTTGAATGGCTATAAGAAAAGTTATGAAGCTAGAGCGTTAAAACTTTCATATTGTTGCAGTTCATACTTTTAATATGCAGGTTCTATATGGTTTTACTTTGATAGAATGCATAAATGATTTTTGTGTGTATTGACATGATGTTGAGGTTTTTAAGCATGCAGGGTCAAATGTTTCTCAATCTTTAAAATCCACTGTAAGAATCCCTGGTCGAATGTGTTTCACACTGAATATTTTATTTTATGTTATTTTGCTAAGTCCATGCACAAGGGTCGACCCCAAGGGTCGACCGCTGGGTGTTGATTTTTCAAACCCGCACGTTTTTCTCTCTGGCAATCGCAAGGGTCGACCCTAAGGGTCGACCCCTGGGAGATGATGTTTTTATCGCCAATACTTGCACAGACCTGTGTCTGTTGTTTCTTGATGTGTTTAGACGTTGCTTCATGTGCACAGACTTGGTTTCCAAAATGTGCACGGACCTTAGGGGTCACATGCACAGGCCTTGTGCATACATATGCTTAGACCTATCCATGTTTGCACCGACTTGCATGCATGTACACGCACCATTGTTTGCACCGACTTGCATTTGCATGTGCACGCACCATTGTTTGCACCGACTTGCATTTGCATTGTGCACGCACCATTGTTTGCACCGACCCATCCTTCTTACAAAAATCTGCACCGACCCTATCCTTGCACAGACCCTATCTTTGCACCGACCTTGTCAATGCCTTGCACAGACCTCGTCCATATCCTCTACACAGACTTTGGCCCTATATGCATAGACCATGGGATAATTTGCACAGACCTTAGCCTGTGTATTGGTTTTTCTATGTGTTGGCAGGCTTCTAGGGAGTTCGGATCGTGCTTTTCAGATTGGGTTCGAAAGACCCATTTTGTAGATCCGATTGAGTTAATGTTTTACCATATTACCCTTAGGGTTTCTCCCATCTATTGGGTGTGTTTTTAAAGGATTTTTGAGAAGGGTTTTGTGGTCTTTAATAACGCTTCTCCTTGCTATATATATTCTGCGATCCCCATTCGTAGAAGATTCATTCTTGTGGGCTAAGCTTGTTCTATCTTTGCAGGAAGAAGGAGGAGAGGACCGGTGCTTCTACTGTGGAAGGAAGAACCTGCCGCCAAGCTTGCATCCTTCGTCCCCAAGCTCGAAGTTGGAATGGAGCCGATGCTGCTCTCCACCATCTCCTTGCCTGGACGGACTTCGTCAAGGGGGCCGACTTCTTTCTCTCTTATGCTTCCATTCTATAGCACCCTTCCGTTTGATCTCCTAGTTGCGTGAATATCAAAGGGGAAGATCTTGTCTATCCATCTTCTTAGTTACCTTGGAGCATAGATTGTTAATCTTAAACTGGGCTTTGTATTTTCATATCTTTTTCTTCTTAAACGCTTTTGAAGCTTGCTCCGTGTGTGTAGGACTTCTCGTCGTCATGCGAGAACCCACGTGTGTGGGCCGTCGAGCCCGTGTGTGGTGGTTGATGCTGTCGTGCAGCATGTTTTAGTGAAATCCTCTCGAGGTGAGAGGGGTGGACGTAGGACGGCACTTGGTGCGTCTGAACCACCTAAAAATCACTGTGTCGTGGTTTGCCTTTTATGTGATTGTTGATATTTCCTATCCGTTCGTACTACGAGTGTGAGTTGGTGAGACGAGAGTTTGATTAACTATCCGTTCATACGTTGTTCTCCGAGTAATTATACTTCTGCGTTGGGAAGTTGTGAGGGCTTGCTTGCTTCTCATTCATTCATTCTAATCAAGATTTATCTAAGGTTTAGTTACCATTTCTGTGGTTTGATTTAATTAAGTCTATATTTTTTGAAAAGGGTGGGCAATCAATTCACCCCCCTCTCAATTGCCTCCTAACCGGGCCAACACTTTTAATTCCGTTATTTGCTCTGCTTATCATGAATGTATACAACTGCTACGTTCTGATATTCCGCGTCGAGCGTGACTGTTTTGTGGTATCAGAGCCTAGGTTTTCTAAGTTCCTGGGTTTATAAGTGATGTCATAGAACCCATGACTTTATTAAAGTCTAAGGATCTAACCCGGTGAGATTGGGTAGAGACTTGGGGTTGAGTTAATTAATAAACCCTAAAAGATTCTCGCTATGATGTTTCTAATTAATTTTTCCTACATATATGTAGGAGTTTATTTCGATGGTGGCGGAACGTATGCAATGGAGGGATATGCAGCGTACTGTGCAGGGCTTGACTCAGGCCCTCCAACAGGTAGCCCAAGGAGGAGGAGCACACCATGGAGCCGGTGATCTCCACTGGAATTTCTAAGGATTCAATCCCCCACCATTTGGTGGATCGACGGATCCCGATGAAGCCGAGCATTGGCTAAAGGAGATAGAGCGAGTCTTTAGAGTTATGCAGTGTGGTGATCAAGACCAGGTGCTCTTGGTGACTTTCCAGTTGGAACGCAATGCACGTGCTTGGTGGGAAGCTGTAGAAGCTACGCTCGGTAATAGGCGTACGACGTGGGACGAGTTCAAGGAATATTTTAATAGCAAGTATTTCTCGGACTGGGTGCAAGAGAAGAAGGCGGCGAAGATCGCTGCTTTAAAACAAATGAACTTATTGGTTGCTGAATACGAAGCTCAGTTCTCCATGCTGTCTCGTTATGCATTGCATCTGGTGTCTACAGAAATAATGAAGGCCAAGAGGTTTCTCAATGGATTGAAGCTTCAGTATATTAACTAATTGGCACCTTTAGAGATCCACACTTATACTGAGATTGTAAGAAAGGCACAAGTTCTCGAAGATACCATGGAAATGACCGAGAGGATTCGAGGAAGGAACACCAAGAAAGAGCATACCACTAGTTCTGGGAGTTTCAAACCCAATAATGGCAAGAAGAGGCCCAGTAGCGGGTCTAGTTCGTGGAAGGACAAGAAGCCAAGGAGTGATGACAAGAAGTCAGGTCCGGTTGCATCATCCAAAGATCTTTGCAGGTACTGTGACCGTCCGGGTCACAAGATGGAAGAATCTTGGCATAAGCTAGGCACTTGTTTGCTTTGTGGGAGCAGGGACCACCGTATCCTTGAGTGTCCTCTCTTGTCAGATCAAGCTACACCGAATAAGCCGCAAGGAGGCCAGAAGCGGTCGGGCAAGCTCTAAGGCCTACATGAGACCAAGACTGAAGCCACCGAGGAGGGTGGATTGGTTGAAGGTACACTTGTTGTTTTTGATAAGCCGACATTTGTTCTCTTTGACACAGGAGCAATGCATTCTTTTATTTCTCAATGTTTTGCTAAGTCTTTATCTGCAAAACCTGTATCGATGAGCTCTCAACTGGAAATATCTACCCCTATTGGTTCTGGTTCAGCAATTAAGTATTATTATCCCTCTAGTAAGATTTTGATTAATGGGCTGAGTATGCCATCTGATTTGGTCTATATGAAGATGAAGGATTATGATGTAATCCTAGGAGCAGATTGGTTAGCTAGATATGAGGCTAGTGTTCACTGTAAATCTGGCACCATGTCTTTTTCCGCGCACCCCGGGCTTTCTTCTGTCGGGGTTAGACATTCTAAGTCTGTGCCACTTATATCGGCACTTCAAGTTGAGAGGTTGTTGAGGAAAGGATGTCAGGCATTTTGGCGTTGGTTTCTTTGACCGACAAGAAGGAGTTGGAACTGAAGGACGTTCCGATTGCCCAGGATTTTCCAGATGCGTTTCATGAAGATTTGCCAGGACTTCCACCTGAGAGAGAGGTAGTCTTTTCTATTGATCAAGTCCCTGGCGCGACTCCAATTTCTAAAGCTCCATATCGTATGTCTCCTGCGGAGTTAAGAGAATTGATAGAACAATTAATGGAGTTACTTGAGAAGGGGTTTATTCGTCCGGGTACATCCCCGTGGGGAGCCCTAGTATTGTTTGTAAGAAAGAAGGACGGCTCTCGGAGGCTGTGTATTGATTACCGCCAGCTTAACCAGCTTACTGTCAAGAATAAGTACCCGTTGCCGAGAATAGATGAGTTGTTCGATCAGATAGCAGGAGCACAATATTTTTCCAAGATTGATCTGCGATCGGGGTATCATCAATTGCGGATCAAGGATGAAGATATCTTTAAAACAACATTCCGTAGCATGTATGGGCACTTCGAGTTTGTTGTAATGCCTTTTGGTCTAACAAATGCTCCTGCAGCTTTCATGTAGTTAATGAACAATGTATTCCGGCCCTACTTAGATTAGTGGGTCATGATTTTCATTGATGATATTTTGATATACTCCAAGAGCAAGAAGGAGCATGTAGAGCACTTGAAGATGGCATTGCAGATACTGAGAGAACATCAGTTGTAGTCAAGTTTAGTAAGTGTGAATTCTGGCTGCAAGAAGTTTCTTTTCTGGGGCACATTATTTCTAAAGATGGAATCTCTGTAGATCCCTCTAAGGTAGAGGCAGTGAGAAACTGGGATAGGCCTGCAAATATAACCGAAGTGAGAAGTTTTCTAGGTCTAACAGGTTACTATTGGAGATTTATTAAGGATTTCTCCAAAATTGCGGTACCTCTGACCAGATTAACCCGCAAAGAGAATCGGTTTGAGTGGTCGAAAGACTATGAACGAAGTTTCCAGACCTTGAAAGAATGTTTGATCACTGCCCCTGTTTTGGCCTTGCCTTCGGGAGAAGGAGGTTTCGAAGTTTATACTGATACCTCGGGCATTGGTCTACGTTGTGTGCTTATGCAGCATGGTAAAGTGATAGCCTATTCTTCTAGACAGCTAAGGAAGCATGAAGTGAATTATCCCGTCTATGATTTGGAACTCACTACAATAGTGTTTGCCTTGAAGATTTAGAGGCACTACTTGTATGGAGAGACTTTTACAGTATTTTCTGATCATAAGAGCATGAAGTATCTATTTTCTCATAAAGAACTTAATATGAGGTAAAGGAGGTGGCATGAGTATTTGAAGGACTTTTATTTCTCTATAGAATATCACCCTGGGAAAGGTAATGTAGTGGCTGATGCTTTGAGCCGCAAGCCGATAGTAAAGTTGTCTAGTCTCATGTTGCAAGAGTGAAAATTGCTGGAGCAGTTGGCTAGTCTAGACCTTAATGTTAGTAAGGATCGGGTCATGATCGCTCAGTTTCAGCTTCATCCCGAGCTTTTGATGAAAATTAAGACCCTGCAAGATAATGATCCAGTGCTAGTAGAGATCAAAGGAAGTATAAGTAATAGACCAGATTTTGTGTTGGCCGATGATGACAGGTTGTTATTCCGAGGAAGAACCTGTGTTCCTGATTTAGCCGTGGTGAAGTGCAAGATCCTTGAGGAAGCCCATAGATCTAAGTATACTATTCATCCTGGAGCCACTAAGAGGTACCGAGATTTAAAGAGGACCTTTTGGTGGCCAAATATGAAACGGGAAGTGGCAGAGTTCGTAAGTAGATGTCTAGTATGCCAACAAGTGAAGGCCGAACATTTCAGACCTATCAGGAAATTACAACCGCTCGATATACCATAGTGGAAGTGGGAGAGCATCGGCATGGATTTTATAATGAGCTTACCAAGGACTCGTGGAGGCTTCGATGCAATATGGGTAATTGTGGATAGGTTGACTAAATCTGCACATTTCTTGTCCATTAAGTCGAAGTGGACAGTCGATATTTTGGATGCTTTGTATATGAAGGAAGTTGTAAGACCGCATGGTGTGTCGGTGAACATTGTGTCAGATAGAGATCCCAGATTCACTTCACATTTTTGGAAGGGTTTATAGGAGTCCTTGGGAACCCGTCTAAACTTTAGTACTACTTTTCATCCCCAAACAGACGGACAAATCGAGAGAACTAATCGGATTGTCGAAGATATGCTAAGGGCTTGCATGATCGACTTTGGTGGTAGTTGGCACGAACATTTAGCTTTAATAGAATTTGCCTACAATAACAGTTATAAGTCGAGTATCCAGATGGCACCGTTCGATGCTCTTTATGGAAGGAGTTGCCGATCACCTTTGTGCTAGGATGAGGTAGGCGAGAAGCAATGGCTAGGACCAGATCTCATTTCAGAATCATCCAAGAATATCCAGATTATCAGAAATCGTCTACAAGTTGCTCAGTCAAGATAGAAAAGTTATGCAGATAACAGAAGGAGAGACTTGGAGTTCCTAGTAGTGTATTTTTTAAGGTTTCGCCTACGAGAGGAGTTCGAAGGTTTGGCATTTGTGGCAAGCTAAGTCCGAGATTCATTGGCCCGTTTGAGATTCTGGAGAGAGTTGGAGTGGTTGCCTACAGGTTGACTTTGCCATCCCAGTTATCTAGAGTACATAATGTTTTCCATGTATCTATGCTGCGAAAGTATGTTTATGACCCCGCTCACATCATTCAACATGCGGATCTAGAATTGGAAGAAGATTTGACTTATGAAGAGAAACCCATCAAGATTTTGGACAGGAAGCTACATCAAGTCAGGAATCGGTCTATACTGATGGTCAAGGTTCAGTGGAGCCGACGTGGGATCGAGGAAGCTACTTGGGAGTCTGAAGAAACTATCCGGAGGCAATATCCTGATTTATTTTAAGGTCAGGAACCTTATATTTTCCACATTTTGATAAGTGCAGTGAATTTGGAGGACCAAATTCATTAAAGTGGGGGAGGGTATAGCACCCCAAGAATTAATTAAATAAGATAAAAGGGTATTAATTGAGAAAATATTTACTATTAAATTGGAAATTTCTTTAAGTGAAACTTTGACTAATTTATAAAAATCTAGAAAATTCATAATCGCGTTGAGGACTAAAAGTTTAGATAAATTGTCTTCTTGGTCAGACCCTAGATAAAATTTTAATCATGCCGAATTGATGGAATTAGGGCTAAAATCGAGCTTAATTAGATTAAATCTTAGATCGCTAAATTCAAGCCCAAATCTTGACCTTTTGAGCCCAAACTAGGCCCATTCGATCGGCCTTGTCGAGTAGCCCATTTCCCCTCTCTTTCCATGCTGAAACCCTGACCCTAGGAGTCCAATTTCGGGAGAGAAGGTGGCGTGACTTGGTCAATGCGCGATTCCCGCGCGCGTGGAGTTCATGGACTCTATCCGGCCCTATCCCGTGCTCCCAGATCAAATTACTCCTATAAAACTAACTCTAGCTCGACCTAGAACCCCCATTTGCTGAGGCGGCCGGCGAGGAACGCGATTGGGGGAAGAATCATCGAGGTTGCGGAGAGCGAGTTCGTGCGGTGCCGAGCGTTCCTCGTCCTCTTTTGATCTTCGATTAAGGTAGGTGATAGTGAACTAAACCCTAGGAGTAATATATCATTGGAAGCATCTTTGAGTCCTCTTTCTATTGATACTAAAAGCCCTCAATTATTATTCTATATAGCGCAAGTATTGTCTATTTTAGTCGGAGCATGTTAATTAGGGCATCGATCTTGTTACCCCTTTTTATATCGATTGAATACTAGGATTAGCAAGCTTACACCTTAAATTGATCATGCTATATTGTGTGCCTTTTCGTCCTCTTTCTATTAAGGGCATTTTGCCCAATTCTTATGCAATGTATCGCTCGTATTCCTTGTCGTAACTGAGTTATATCGGAGATCACCGGAGACCGATGCAGCGACCTTTATGCGGTCATACAGGAACTGTTTCTGATCCAGGTGGCCCCGTGATAGACTACTTTTTCCTTTTGAAAACTTAAAGTTCATCACATGCTAGCGGCCCCGCGATAGACCACAAGGTCCAGGGTTGCGGCCAGTTACTGACCGCTTGATATCCTAGCGGCCGAACGACAGACTGCCTGATTCATGTTTGGATTTGAAAATCCGTGCCTCTACGCGGCCTCGCGATGGACCGCCTAACCCTGTCTGGCAGCTCTGGGTAGACCGTTTTTGGCACGCAGTCATACTTAATCCATGATGTTATAATTATGTTAATCTTGTTAGATTTTGTATGTAGGGTAGAAACACACTAAAATAATTAGATTATATGGAACAGTGTAATGCCTGATTAACTATCATCATCTCCAAATCATGTCTCTTTGATTGATTTCTCTTGTCACATTTGATGCGATTCCATTATGAAATGATTACTCCAATGCTAAATAAGATTATGGAAAAATTTACTAGGATTGTTTGACAGTCACGCCACTCCGGTGGTGCTGGCTGACCGTTATACTATCGTTTTCTGATATTTTATTTAGCCATCAATCTTATAATGGTTGGAACTCTCTGTCGGATACTCCTTCCATCGGACAAGGACATCCATTATGAGATCTTCGTAAGTCCCCGTGAGCCTGGGATTCCAACTAGGACGCCGGGCGGGTTGTACCCCCAAAACCTGAACCTTCGACTCGATCGAATCACGTGTTTTTGCCCAAGCCCAGAATCAGGGCTGTCCTGTTGATTGCGGCCCTTCTGGGACCGCTGCTGTCTGTTGCGGCCCAGGTGTGACCGCCGAACCTTTTGAGCGGCCCTTTTCGTGACCGCTTTTAATTGGATAGGTGCCAGGTCTTGTGGGTCGACCTTCCTTTTTTATGGGTCAACCTAGCCATGTTGGAGTCGGCCTATAGCCTCTAGACTCGACCTGAGGGGTGTGGGATGGACCCTGGTTCGGTCCCACCACGTCTCGGGCGGGTTGGGAGCCCATTAAGTCGACTGCTTTAGCCTTATTGGGCGCAGACTAGTTGCGGTTGTCATTGGACCGTTTTATCCTCCAAGCGGCCCTCCGAGGACCGTTTCTGGATGGGGCGGCCCAGTTGAGACTGTTTCCTTTTGTTGTGGCCCAAGGACCTTTCTGCTCTAAGCGGCTTCCTATGGACTATCTTCCTTTGGGAAACGGCCCAGCCAGGACCGTCTTGTTCTTGTTGCGGCCCCTCTCGGACCGTTTTCATCCTGCACGCTAGATTTCGTCTCTTTGGCCCAGCTTTGGCCTTTACGGTCCAATATAGACCGTTTTCTCATCTTGGCAGCCCGATCATGACCGCAACATTTCCAGAGTTGTTTTCATGTGTGTCTTGCATACCCCTTTTTATCTCATGACTTTCCATTCAATTATTGATAACACTACTTGTTCCTAGCTGGTAAGTTACATAGCTTAACCTTGGAATTCTTAGCCGATTTCAATGAATGTCTAAGATGGTTACTTGGATCTTGGATCCACCAAATCAATGCCAACGCATCATAAGGTCCCAATCTGATCCTGGGAGGAGCGCCCGAAAAGTACTAGTGCCCCGGGGAGTTGTAATGACATGGTGAGGCATTGCACCGAGTGCATGACTAGCGTGAGGTCTATGACATTCATATATTCATTGAATTCCTACATGAAAATTATTTCTACTTGACTTGCTTGTTTACTTGCTTGATCGGCCAAATACATGGAAATGATATATCTCTGTTCTATTTAACTCTATTACTCTCATTCCATTCCTACATATGTTAGATTTGTTTACCATCCTTTATTTATTCTCATGACAGTTAATTAAATTGTTAATTACTTAAACTTTTCTTGCTATTATCTACTGAGCGTTCGCTCACCAAGATTTTCCCCCATTTCAGGTAGCTCCGATGATGAAACGTAAACGGACGGGGATGGGCAGGAGTGAAGACCGGAATGGACCTGATTGATGTGACTTAATAGTGGTCTTAGTAGAGTCGTAGAGTGGCCACTTAGTGGTTCTAATGAGTCGTTGTTAGCAATGTGTTGAAGAGTTGTCGTTAAGAGTTGTAATCTTTTCCTCATTTCCTTATCTTTCAATCGTGATGTAGGACGTTGTTGGAGACATTTTACTCTTATATATGAGCAATTTGGTATTGTTTGGAGTAATTCTTTCTCTTTAAATTTATGTTCTTTTAATTCCGTTATTTGCTCTGCTTATCATGAATGTTTACAACTGCTGTGTTCCTATATTCCACGTCGGGGCGTGACAGTTTTTACACCGTGAGGGTGATCAGGAAGAACAGCAACTTGCGGAGGCCTTTACAGAGCTTGCGAAGATTACGGCGGCGGTGATTCGCCAGCTCCCACCTTCTCCAGAACCGTCTGATTCGGCGCTCTTTTCCTCTGCTTCCTGTTCCTCTCATTCTTCCATGGCGGATCAGCGTCCCGTTTTCGAGGTGCAGGAAGCCGAACAGGTCGCAGGGATTTTGGTGCCGCAGCATGAACACCCCATGCCCAGCGAGTTGGGCGAGGCCGAAGTGAAGAGGATGGAAAAGTGCTATGGGATGCCGTGGAAGTATTCTTTCTCTCCGTCGCAGCCTCATGAATCTAGCTTGTCCTATCGTTCGGGCCTCTCCTGTACTTTCCTCTTAGCTTGGAAGTGCAGTTTTCGTCTCCCCCTGCACCCCTTTGTCGTGTGGTAGCTTCAGTTTTACCGACTGGCTCCTGTCCAGTTGGTCTCCAACTCATAGGCTTTTATCTTTTCTTTCATCTTTCTCTGCCGCACGTGTGGGCTTCCCACTTCATTGGAGCTTTTCAATTCATTCTTTGAGTTGAAGGAGCAGGCCCACGCGGGTAAGGGCTTCTTCTATCTTCAGGCGAGGAGGGGAAGGAGCTGCGTGTCCCTTTCTGCCAAAGATTCTTCTCACAAAGGGTGGAAGACCCAATTTTTTGGGGTGGGTTCGTCCGTAGATGACGCCCCCTAGGATTTCCCGACGGCGGTCAATTTCCATCCGTCTATCCCTCCGAAGCAGGCGACAGTTTCTTCAGAGCTGGAAGAGGAGATCAGGATTCTCCAGGAGAATCGCCGGTCCACCGCCGAGTTGATGACTGCGGCCAACATCAAGGATTATCCTTCCCGCGCGGCGCCGCCTCAAAGTAAGAACCCTAAGGCTCTGCGTCTCTGCTTCCGGGTTGGGTAGGTAGGCCTCTTTTTGACGATTTGCCTTCTGTTGTTCAGATTTAAGGTGAACAAATGACGAGGAGGAATAGCTGTTGGAGCAGGAGATCGCCGACCTGGAGGAGGCGCCTACTCCGAGCGAACCCCGAGCATCTGGGGGCCCTTCCGGTGCCTGAGATAGGGGCAAGCAGGTGGTTCGGGGAGATGTCCCCGAGCACCGTGGGGCCAAATGCAAGGACTCTGAGGAGCGGCTGCTGATGTCCTCCATGAAGGCCTTGACCGCTGAGAAGAAGCGATTAAAGAAGGCAGTGGTCGTTCGCCCAGCTGAGAAGCGGGTTCGACCGGCCGAGGAGCCTTCAACTGAGGAGATCTGCCGCCCAAATCCCCCATCCATCGAGCCAGAGATGGTTGCTGCTGGCGGGGGAGCCATTACCGAGCCTGCCAGATCGCAGGTAGATGCGATAGCCTCTGAATCTCCAGCCGAGGCTGGTGGGGCGCAGGGCGAGGCGACATCCCAGCCCGTGCCGAGCTTTGTCATCCCGAAAGTGGGGGCGCTCGGGGGGGATGCCCCAGTCCCAGGCCTTCAAAAAAGGACTCTCCCTCCTCCGGCTGGTGTCTCCATGGTTCGGGCTTCTCTATATCAGTAGTGCCGATCTTTAGTGCCTTCGCTGAATCGGGAAGAAGTTAGACGCGGTCCTCCCTCTTTACTCTTCGAGAGAGTTATGGAGGGTGGTTTGATCATGGCCCAGCTGGGGGCCGAGATAACCGATTTCTTCGCTCGGCTGGACAGTGAAGAGGGGTCCCTCTCTTGGGTTCGCGTCGAGTCTGATCGGAGGATCAGCCAATTGACTTCCAAGCTTGGAGTCTCCTGGTGAGAAGCAACTTCGTTTCGAGCTCAGTTTCAATCGAGCCAAGAGGAGGCTCGAACTCTGGCCGAGCAGCTTGCCTAGGCTCGCTATACGGCCGACCTGAAGGGCAAACTCCTGGAAGAGGAGCGTTAGTCTCAGGTCGAGCGTCACGAGCAGTGGAGGGCCGAGCGACAGGGGCTCAACAACCAGGTCCGTGGGCTTGAGCGAGCGCAGGGGGAAGCCGAGGTCACGCGGACCGAGGTTGAGGCGAAGTTGTCCGAAACCGAGATGAAGTTGCTCGAGTCCGAGCGGAGGATAGCCGAGCTTGAGAAGGAAGTGGAGCGAGCTGGGGCGGACGCGATTGAACGATATAGAAGCTAGGAGTGTTATCGCGTAGTTCTCGAGAAGGCCACCTTCTCGTATTACGAGCCAAGCTACCATCGGGGATTACGGAAGGGATTCACCCAAGGCTTCCATCGCGCGGTTATTGAGGCCCAGTAGCAGGTGATCGACGAGCTTGTCTTTCCTTCTGGGCATCGCTACGACTCAGACACGGATACCACCAATTCTCCTTCTTTGTCGTCAAGTGAAGGGGGGAGCAGGACTGTCTCTGCTTCAATAGATGGATCGCCAGCTCCTGTCACCTCTTGAGGGCGCGCGATCAAGGCAGTTCCCACACAAGTGGGGTCAGTGTCTAGACCGGCCGTCGCCGAGGATACCGGGGGCAGATTTTTTGGTGCTGAGGATCCTTCAACCGCCGAGCCTTAAGAAGGATTGCGGGCCTCTCGGAGTCCCCCCATCTGCATAGATTAGGAGAAAAATGGGCTTGATGTGCCGCTTCTCTTTTTTTTTCATTTTTGTTGCCATGTAAGGTTTGCCCTTTCGATATATAATGACAGTAATATTTAGCACTGTGTTGACTATTTCTTACCACTTTTGGCTCGATTTGACCACCGTATCTGTAGTTGCTAAAAAGGTGAGGATTTTATTTGTGAATATCTCGCGGGCATCGACTGTCGTGGTACTGGCGCCTTTTCGATTTTCCATGCTTTGGACGACTTGCCACTTCCCATGTCCCTATGGAAGGGCTATTGAGGGAAACGGAGTAACTGCCCCTAGGGAAGGGTTCCTGCCTTTCGCGTTCTTTCGAGGGGAGAATTAATTAAGGTGAGGGTTCCCCTTTCGGCCTATAAAAGGTCTTGAAGGGCGCCTCCATCTCCCTTCAATGCTTAAGGCTTTTCTCGTAGCTCTTCCTCTTTCTCCCTTCTCGCGAAGCGTCTACCTCTATGCTGGGTAATTATCAGCGAAACATGGAGGGCGATTCGGAAGACGATGATCCTGGCGGCCGCCAAAGGCCTTCCTACTGTTCCGGCGCAGGAGAAGGAAAGTGGACGGGGCGGACAGCATAGGAGGAAGAAGGAGGACGGGTCAGACAGCGTAGGAGAAGGAAGGAGGCCTCGTGACGGGCACCTTTCCAACTTCTAGACCGCTGCTAGGCAGTGCACAAGAAGGAAGGGGCCTGGCCATGGGCTCTCTCCTACTGTCCGGGCTACCGCTCGACGCGCGGAGGGCTGGTGTCCCAGCGTCATCGGTCTTCCTTTCCCGCCGCCCCTCTCACCTCTTCGAGGGGGCGTTTGGTTTTTCTCCCTCTTCTACTCTTCAACCAACTTCCTCCCTCTTCTTTCACTCTTTGGAGGGTGCCTTTTATCCTTGCTCGCACCACTTGGAGGTGCTTGCTTTCTGTTCGGCCCCCTTCCAATGAGTTGTCAAAGGAGGCCTTCTCTTGTTTTCCTTCATCTTTTTCCTCTGGTACCTTTTTCTTGAGTTTCCCGAGCTAGCAGGGTCAGCCACCCCGTTACCCAAGTCAGTTTCTACACCGGGTAGAGTCAGTGGCTCGGTTTGGGGGGTTAGCCCCGTTCGCATCGAGTAATCAGCTCGTGTTGTAGTACCAGTGGATGTATGATTTTTGTTTTTGATATGTAATGTATTGGCTGTGGCCTATCTGCTGTACGAAAAACATTAATGAAAGGAAAATTATCACCATTTGTTGCTTACATGCTTGAGGAAAGCTCAAAAATAGAACTTTCGCAATGTTGTTGCGTTCCATGTCCGAGGAATAGGCATTCCTTCCATGGTAGACAATCGATACGCCCCTTTCCCGAGCGTCTCGGCCACTCGATAGTGTAGACACGCTAAAATTGACATTATTTTGAGTATGTCTCGTATTACCGTGCAATGCCCCATTTGACCCTCAAATTAGCTTGTTTAAGTGGTTTTCCCCACTTTTCTTGAATTTATCTTCTTTTTTTCTTCATTTTCTCCTTTTTCCTATTTTTTTGGATTTTCTGGGCATTTATCTCAATTTTTGAAATTCACGACCTGGGTAAGGGCATGTTTTTAACAAAACACGACCTAATCTGGGGTGTTTCTTTGAGAAAGGACGCCCACACTTGAGGGCGTCAATTCTTGGTGTTTGAACGACTTCCCCGTTTTAAAGACTTGAAATTAACGCTCTTCCCAGGGGCGTGTTTTTTTTAAAAGTGGCTTTGACTGAGGCGTGTTTCACATTTTTCAAATATGGGGAGTTTTTATTTCTAAAATTGGTTTTTGAATGCACGCCCTTGTGCAGGGCGTGTTTTTGAAAGACGCCCTTTGGCATGTCGTCAATTCTTGAATTGACGCCCTAGGCCAGGTCGTGTTTCAGTTTTTATGTTCCGAACGAACACAGCCTTTCCCCAGAGAGTCCCTGCTTCGTTTGAGCTCTTGCCCAGCTTAATCCTCCCCTCCTTGGGCTCTTGCCCCTTCTTATCTTTTCCTCCGTTGGACTCTTTCCTTCTTATCTCTTCTTCGATCTTATTAATAGGGCTCTTCGTCTCTGTTAATCGGTTGGATTCTTCTTCTTCTTCTCCCTTCCGACGTTGTTCTTCTTCTGTTTGTTTTTCTGTTGTTTTTTTTTTCTTTTCCTCTTCACGCAGGGTGGTGTTGCTGTGGCTGAAGGAGAAGGCTCCTACGTCCCACCTCTTCCTCCATCAAAGCCTCCTCCCAAACGTTAATCAAAGCCAAAAGAACAAGCAACATGCCCTTCTTCCTTTTATCCATTCTTCCTTTTGTTTTATCATCATCGGTTCATTCATATGCATGCATGTTCATACATGTTTTATTTTTTTTAACTCAACCACGTTGAGTATCTCCCATAAGTGCAACTTTTGCACTCTTTCCCCTTATTTATATTTGCATATCATTCATCATATCTCCCATACCCTTTTGCATAGAGGTTTAAGGGCCAACACCCTTAAGGTGTGTTCTTCATCATATCTTTCATGCTCATCCTCCTATTAAGAATTGATGCTACACTCACCATGTTCTAATTTAATTTCTTTATTGGTGTTTGTGTTTTTTTTTTGCAAGGGTAATAAGTTGAAGAACTCTCTTCATCGGCCGGCCGATTTGAAGAGAAAGGAGCACTCACAATCCCCGCGTTTCAAGGTATTTTTCGCGATCCCTCCATGCTTTTCATTATTATATTTTGAGGCCTCGTGTCTCTGGCGATCACATCTCCTATTTTGCACCTCGTGCATGCTTTTCTTTACTATGCTTTTTTTCTAATTTTCTTAAGTGGATTTCTTAGGATCTACAAATTGGCGATCACGGTGGGACCCTTTGTGTTCTTCTTTTTATTACCCCTTTCCCCTTTGGCACCCTCGCGTGCCCTTTCCCTTTGGTACCCACGGTACCCCTCCTTTGTGCCCCTCGGGCACCCTCCATTGTGCTTTGCACTCTCCCCAAGTGACCTGTCAGCTTGTTAGATTTTCTTTTTGAAAATTCCACCTATCCAAAATTTTTGATGAGCATGTTATACTCTGCTGCATGTTATTGATTGCCATGATCATATCGTGACTGTGAGTATTTGATGTTTCTGGCTGGGGAAGGTTTTCTGGGACAGAGAATTAACGCCTTAGACAGAGGCGCGTTTTATTTTAACGCCCTGATCCAGGGCGTCTTCTTTGCCATGATCATATCATGACTGTGAGTGTTTGATGTTTCTGGCTGGGGAAGGTTTTCTAGGACAGAGAATTAACGCCTTAGACAGAGGCGCGTTTTATTTTAACGCCCTGATCCAGGGCGTCTTCTTTATGTGTAACGCCTTCTGCCAGGGCGTCTTCCATCACATCTCCTGCTTTCTGTGAATTCACGCCCTTCCCCAGGGCGTCTTATTGTTTCTTAGCGCCTCACATCAAGGCGCGGGTTTTGAATTTGACGCCCTCACCTGCGGGCGTCCTTTTATTTATAGCGCCTCACGCTAAGGCGTGTTTTTACTGCCCCTGGGCCCTCCAGTGATACTGTCGTCGCTTTGATTAATAGCGCCCCCTGCCAGGGCGTCTTTTTACTGTGGGTTTACAGAACCCTCCCGTGTGTGGCTTTTCATCATGATTCATGCTTATATTTGTTGATTGATTATATTGTTGTGATTGGCTTGTTTACCCTGCATTCATTCATTTGCATTGGTTTGGGAGACCTCCTCTCTCTACATTAGAATCCCACACACCCCCTTGGTGAAGGAAGGACCCTCCATTGAGCATTTCATCTCTTTGGATTGGAAGTTCCTAAACCAAGCCTCCATAAGTCCCCGCACCCGTGGATTCCCTCACGGACGCCGGGCAGGTTGTACCCTTTTGAAGTCCCGAGTTTAGTTGGCCTATGCGGTGAGAGAGGGTTCCTAGTTGGCATTGAAGTGAACCCATATTGAAACTAGGATCCTCCCTTGTGTGAATCACACCAAACTTTGTTAAAATTCATTAATTCACCAAGGTTCAAACAAATTAAGATCGAAGGTAACCATTCCAACTTGTGTGCTTTTTGCATATTATTGTGAACTTTGATTGCATAATGGCTTACCATAAACAAAATAACATGTTTAATTCAATTCACGAGGATGCACAACCGTGCACATCTTATTCCCCTCAATTTCAACATGTTCATCACAATTCTCACCATACTTTCAAGGGACCACATCCTCATTCTTATGGTGCTGCCCGACCCATGGGCAATGTCCATCCTCATGGTCCCCCTACTCAATTTCGAGCCACTACTCCTCCGGGACCGTCTCCTCCTAACGATGAGAAGGTATCCCAAATCATTCATGCATTAGACCATCTCACCCCTCAGCAACTCCAAGCCCTTAAGGCCGCCGTTGAGGGTGCATCTCCTTCATCTCATCCTTCTTCTAATCCTATTTGGGTGGCCCATCACCCAATTCCTTCTTCCACTCATATTCCTAATCGGGTAGCCCATTACCCATCTCCTTCTATTCACACTCCTCCTCGGATAGTCCGTCATCCGCCTCCTTCTATTCCTCCTCCACCACGGCCCCGAGGCCCATTTATTTCTTGCAATCCGGCCCATCCGGGTTCTTCTGCGGGTCATCCCATTAACTCCCCTCCACGGCCTTTTTATGCCACCCCTCCTTCAAGGCCCTGCCAACCCTTGGTTGCTCAAGTTACACCCCTCCAACAAACCCTTCTTGATAAAGTCACTTTGATGGAGGAACAATTAAGAAGGGTCATGGCTCCTCCTGCTCCGGTCAATCCTCTCCATGCCGCTTTAGACAATATTACAAAGATGGAGAAAGAATGGAAGGATAGGAGAGATGATTGTGGTATCGGCAGCTCAAGCAAGCAACAGTCGGCAGATTTCGACGATCAAGTGGACACCGTCCGCCCTCCACCCATCCGCACACTTCATTCATATGGCCTTCCACCTCCACATACGCAACATCATTACATTCCTCCATCCACATATACGCCTCCACTACGGTGTCCACTTGAATTTGATGATGAAGAACCGGCAATTGAAGAACTTGAAGCGGTATACGATGATGAAGCTCCACAGGCATCCCTTCCGAGTTTCCTTCGCCATCCTCTTCCTCCCCTGTCAGAAGACCCCTATGCTCAGGACTATGCCACAGTCCCCGATCCAACCCCCATTTATGAGAGCTCTTGGTGTTACAATGATGGGTCGATACTCCAATCACCCATACCTCCGCACCATGAGTCTCCTCCTCACCCCAATACTTGGTGTTACGATGATGGGTCGATACTCCAATCACCCGCACCGGTGCATCTTGAGTCTCCTCCTCCTAACACCGTTCGCCCTGTTCGGCGTTTTCTCCGCACCAAACCTCCCCCAATTAAACCTTCACCAATTAAACCCCCACCAATTACACCTCCACCCACTATGCCATCAACCTTCATAACACTAGCCTCCGTTGAGCCTTCCATTATAAAGCCTCCACATATTAAGCCATTAACCTCCACAACACCGGCCTCCACTGAGCCTACCATTAAACCTTCCACAATTAACCTCCCATTACCACCGCTTCAACCCACTTTATCTTTAACACCCTTACCCGTGGCTAATCCTGAGCAAGGTCCACCCCTTTTTGCACTCAAGCCAACCCCTACTGCTTCCGTGCAAAGGGGGAAGCTCGACGTGTTTGAACCTCCGCTTCCACTCACCCTTTCTCCAACATTTTCCATTATACCTCCACCATCCACGAAGCCTTCCGCCTCCGCCTCAAGTACTTGTGCCGAAGATAAGCAAAAGCCGGGCAAGAAGAATTTGGCCACTACCGTGCTGTTCAAGATGCCAGAATTTATTTACCGGATGCCAATCCGGGTTATTGTGCCAAGCATGGTCGAAGAAGCCAAGTCGCCGCCATTGCTCAGAGAAGAATGCCAAGTGTTGATGCCATCCAAGGGCCGGGCAGGGCACCCCTCGCTCCAGTTTTTAAATCTTAAACCCATTCTTCCATACAAGGGGCAAATTCCTATTCCGTTCAAATCAATGGGCATGGCAATGCTTCCTGTATCAACTTTCCAACTCCCTTACATTGTTGATCTTTGCCTTCCAAGGGGGTTGTCATTTATTGTTGAAGCTTCTTTCATTGGGCCAATTGGTTATACATTTTCACTATCGTGGAGGGGCAGTTATCTTGGCGCTTCGGGGCCTTCCACTGTTTTATCCACCTTCCATTCAACTCCATCCATGTTTTTATCCATCACATTCTCTTCATGGGCCACTCCAAGGGGAAAGAGGAGGATCTCGCCCTCTCGCCCTCCATATTCCTCATATTCATTGCATCTCATGCATTTTTCTTTCATCCATTCATTCTATTCATTGCATCCATTGCATTACATTTGCATACAATTGCACCTCCTGATTCCCGGGTTTCCAAACCCGTATCTTCCCTGCCTTCCGGCACCTCCGGATATTCCGTATTTCCCATCTTATTCATCTTCATCCTCGGGATCTGTAGGTCCCCTTACATTGCTCGGGCGTTGCCCCCTCCCCAATCTCTTCTCAAGGCATCGCGTCCCTTTTCAGCTCTTGTATCCGGACCCTCCGGATTTCTCTCACTTTCTCCCAGGGCATCGCGCCCCTTTCCACCTTATTCTTCCGAAACCTCCGGACTTTCTCCCAGGGCATCGCGCCCCTTTCCACCTTATCCTTCCGGAACCTCCAGACTTTCTCCCAGGGCATCGCGCCCCTTTCCACCTTATTCTTCCGGAACCTCCCGACTTTCTCCCAGGGCATCGCGCCCCTTTCCACCTTATTCTTCCGGAACCTCCGGACTTTCTCCCAGGGCATCGCGCCCCTTTCCACCTTATCCTTCCGAAACCTCCGGACTTTCTCCCAGGGCATCGCGCCCCTTCCCACCTTATTCTTCCGGAACCTCCGGGCTTTCCCCTCGGGCATCGCGCCCCTTTCCATCTTAATCCTCCGGAACCTCCGGATTCAATTTCCCTCTTCTTTGGGCATCGCGTCCCTTCCCTTCTCATTCCTCCGGAACCTCCGGATCCTTCATACCTTTCCTTCGGGCACGACGCCCCTTTCCATTTTCTTCCTCCGGACCCTCCATCTTTCTTCCAATTCATCTTTTTGATCTTCCAGAATATCACATCATTCATTTTCTTCTTCCTTTTCCATCATCTTTTTCCCTATTTCTTCCCAGGGCACCGCGTCCCTCGATATTTTATCCCTCCGGAGCCTCCGGATGATTCCTCCTATCACGATTCTCCTCCTTTACTCCCGAACCCTCCAGATCCCCCTCTTTCCATCTATCAATTTCTTCTTCTAATTCCTCCTAATCATGGGTCTGACCCAACTTCTTCCACATCCACTGCCTTGGGCATCTGCCCTTTTTCTCACTACTTTCGAGGCTTTAGTCCTCACTCCTCCTTCTAATTCTCCACTTCTTCTGTAGACCTTTCATGTGATCAGGGTCTCTACACCTTAGTGAGGGGGTTCTAGCCCTTGCCTCTTTTCCTTTTTTCCTTATTTCGTCAGAGTCTGGTCTTGGCATCACCCCTTCTTGTTAAGCCACTTTCAAACCCTTTGCTTCCAATCCTTTTGACTGCCAAAGAGGACAATCCCACGTTGATCAACCTCGCCTCTTGTGGCAGCTGCTTCTACAAAGGTTGCAAGGTAAAATATTGGCGTAAGTACGCATTTTTATGATATCATTCCCTCATTACTTCACGCATGATTTTCAAAATGAAGTGCTTCTTAACAAGATTAAAAGTGGTGTTTTAGACCTTTATCTTAGGCCTTTATTTAATTGAATCATCTCCAAAGAGTCTTTAGGTTTGCTTTTACAGCACCTTGGGTAATAAGAACCCCACGCTGGGAATTCAACGTTCTCTCCTCGCTTGTTAAGAGCAACCCTTAGCTGGGCATCCACACACTTCACGGCGTCCTTAGCCGACTCCTTTGATAAAACACCGTCCCTACTTTGGCCATGCCATGAGTATATCTGAAAGTCTTTTCTCTTCTTTACTCGGTCGCGTGCAGGGGCAAGAGATTGACGGGTGAGATGACCAACCTAGGTAATCCCCAATACGAGAGAAGTCTCAAATAGGGGCAGTCTTGACCCAAAATTAAATAAGCTTTCATGATACATCTCGCCAAAGAGGGCTATTATGAAAATCAAGTCAAAATTTTGATAAAAGCAAGATTGTGAATTATGGCATGTCAAGAGTGGCAAAGTCCCCGCAGAGAAAACCCTGGTCGTATGCATGTCAAGGGTCTAAAAATCAAAGGCATAAAGCCCCAGCGCAATAGACTACCTCTTTGAGGGTTAATACCTTGGAAGGAATTCAAGTCCCAACATCTCCCATCCTGCATAAAGCTTATCTCCAATTCTTCTTCTCTTCTCCCTCCAAGACCGAATGTTTCTCGGGTATGGCCTTGGTAGGGGCACCGTTGACCATGGGCAGTCGGTTATAGGGCGCCACCCTTCAATGCACGCTCGGCTTTGGGCAGTTTTTAGCGAAAAGGGAAGGAACGAGGACCCCCAATTAATGGTTTAAACACCCTTTGATGCTGCATTAGCTATGTCTGACCAAAATCCAAAAAAATTGAATATTCCAAAATCAAACAAAAAAATTGAATATTTCTTGAGCAAAATCAAACAAAAAAAATCAGATATTTCTCCAAAGATTCATAAAAATTGAAATATTTTCCAAAATCCATAAAAATTTTGAATATCTTTTTCAAAACTCATAAAAATTTGAATATTTCAAAATCCAAAAAAATTGCATTGTATTGTCTGATGGTGTTTTGCAGGGACAACTTTGCAAGGACCAAGAGCACGGGATGAGTCCTCTCTCCACTTATTACTATCAATCTATTAATTCTTCCCGTCATTCTCATGACATGTCACCCTGGGCATTTTTGGTTATCATCTCCTCATATCTTTTTTGGTTATATCTCCTGATTATCATTTTGATTATTCATCTCCAGATCTTTCAATCAACTCCTGCTGATTTCTCTTGGTCAATTCTACCACTGGGCATTATCATTCTGATCATTCAACTCCAAATCTTGATTAGCCAAGTTGGCGTCCTCATGACAAAACAACAAACAATGATGCTTTGCAATATCATGATTCAACTCATAATGGTTACTATGTTGTGACATGTGATTCATGCTATGTTTGCTATGCTTAAATGCCTTATTCATTGCTTGTTATCTTTTATCTTGGCTGATGAATTTTTTGAGCGCAGGAAGAAGCTCTTGGTCCCACCGACTGGGCATCATCATCCAAGCCCCACGGTGACGGCACCTCATTTCTCAGTTCCCCCATGCTTATTGCTCCATCTCTCCCTGTATGCATTCTACTATATGTTACATACGCTATTAGATTATATCAAGGACCTTGTGGTTTTGGTAAATCTGGAATTTGAGTTCCCCTTCATCAAAAACAATGATGATTCCAGAGGAGTCTTAGTCACACGGATAGGCCGTTGAGCCGTCCAAGGCTGGGGACGATGGTTCCCTTTTACGAGTTGGTGCGCGGATAAACGGGCTTCGGCTTAGTATCAGCTCGCGAAATGGGTTTCTTGACTCAGTCTTGGCAGCTTAGCAATATTATCCTTGATTATCTTATATTTTTCATTTGATTTAATTTTTCCCTTTAAACCCAGCATGCATTCATGTAGGAATTTGAAACAATTGTTGAAAAATTATTCTGATAAGCTATTTTGAGGGTTAAATTGATCTTAATTTTCCAGATAAGAGATATTCCATGCCGAATTGAATCCTCAGTTCGTTTTGTTGCTGTTTTGGGTCATTTTCTCGAAAGCTCCTTGTTTGGATTTTTATCATCTTATTTTAATCATTTTCCCTTGATCCACCTTGGCTGCAGCACGTCCACTGGCTGGTAACCGCTCCCCAATGGTGACACTTACAGGTTTGTGACCTGGGATACTTCCACCGTGCTGGAAGTTGATCATTTATTTTATCTCCTTCGTGCACCGCGTGCACACCTCCCCCTTTTTATCCAAACATCGTTGATTTCATTGAATTTCCCGAGATTGCTTCATCTCGTGCTTTTGATTTGATTCCCATCAAGTGATGTTGATTGCATGTCTCATCACACCTTGGCATCTACTTTTCAGTTTGCTATGCTCCCTTGTAAAGCAGACGCCAAGGCGGGGCAGCTGTAGACACGCTAAAATTGACATTATTTTGAGTATGTCTCGTATTGCCGTGCAATGCCCCATTTGACCCTCAAATTAGCTTGTTTAAGTGGTTTTTCCCACTTTTCTTGAATTTATCTTCTTTTTTTCTTCATTTTCTCCTTTTCCCTATTTTTCTGGATTTTCTAGGCATTTATCTCAATTTTTGAAATTCACGACCTGGGTAAGGGCGTGTTTTTAACAAAACACGACCTAATCTGGGGCGTTTCTTTGAGAAAGGACGCCCACACTTGAGGGCGTCAATTCTTGGTGTTTGAACGACTTCCCCGTTTTAAAGACTTGAAATTAACGCCCTTCCCAGGGGCGTGTTTTTTTTAAAAGTGGCTTTGACTGAGGCGTGTTTCACATTTTTCAAATATGGGGAGTTTTTATTTCTAAAATTGGTTTTTGAATGCACGCCCTTGTGCAGGGCGTGTTTTTGAAAGACGCACTTTGGCAGGTCGTCAATTCTTGAATTGACGCCCTGGGCCAGGTCGTGTTTCAGTTTTTGTGTTCCGAATGAACGCAGCCTTTCCCCAGAGAGTCCCTGCTTCGTTTGAGCTCTTGCCCAGCTTAATCCTCCCCTCCTTGGGCTCTTGCCCCTTCTTATCTTTTCCCCCGTTGGACTCTTTCCTTCTTATCTCTTCTTCGATCTTATTAATAGGGCTCTTCGTCTCTGTTAATCGGTTAGATTCTTCTTCTTCTTCTCCCTTCCGACGTTGTTCTTCTTCTGTTTGTTTTTCTGTTGTTTTGTTTTTATTTTCCTCTTCACGCAGGGTGGTGTTGCTGTGGCTGAAGGAGAAGGCTCCTACGTCCCACCTCTTCCTCCATCAAAGCCTCCTCCCAAACGTTAATCAAAGCCAAAAGAACAAGCAACAGGCCCTTCTTCCTTTTATCCATTCTTCCTTTTGTTTTATCATCATCGGTTCATTCATATGCATGCATGTTCATACATGTTTTATTTTTTTTAACTCAACCACGTTGAGTATCTCCCATAAGTGCAACTTTTGCACTCTTTCCCCTTATTTATATTTGCATATCATTCATCATATCTCCCACACCCTTTTGCATAGGGGTTTAAGGGCCAACACCCTTAAGGTGTGTTCTTCATCATATCTTTCATGCTCATCCTCCTATTAAGAATTGATGCTACACTCACCATGTTCTAATTCAATTTCTTTATTGGTGTTTGTGTTTTTTTTGCAAGGGTAATAAGTTGAAGAACTCTCTTCATCGGCCGGCCGATTTGAAGAGAAAGGAGCACTCACAATCCCCGCGTTTCAAGGTATTTTTCGCGATCCCTCCATGCTTTTCATTATTATATTTTGAGGCCTCGTGTCTCTGGCGATCACATCTCCTATTTTGCACCTCGTGCATGCTTTTCTTTACTATGCTTTTTTTCTAATTTTCTTAAGTGGATTTCTTAGGATCTACAAATTGGCGATCACGGTGGGACCCTTTGTGTTCTTCTTTTTATTACCCCTTTCCCCTTTGGCACCCTCGCGTGCCCTTTCCCTTTGGTACCCACGGTACCCCTCCTTTGTGCCCCTCGGGCACCCTCCATTGTGCTTTGCACTCTCCCCAAGTGACCTGTCAGCTTGTTAGATTTTCTTTTTGAAAATTCCACCTATCCAAAATTTTTGATGAGCATGTTATACTCTGCTGCATGTTATTGATTGCCATGATCATATCGTGACTGTGAGTATTTGATGTTTCTGGCTGGGGAAGGTTTTCTGGGACAGAGAATTAACGCCTTAGACAGAGGCGCGTTTTATTTTAACGCCCTGATCCAGGGCGTCTTCTTTGCCATGATCATATCGTGACTGTGAGTGTTTGATGTTTCTGGCTGGGGAAGGTTTTCTAGGACAGAGAATTAACGCCTTAGACAGAGGCGCGTTTTATTTTAACGCCCTGATCCAGGGCGTCTTCTTTATGTGTAACGCCTTCTGCCAGGGCGTCTTCCATCACATCTCCTGCTTTCTGTGAATTCACGCCCTTCCCCAAGGCGTCTTATTGTTTCTTAGCGCCTCACATCAAGGCGCGGGTTTTGAATTTGACGCCCTCACCTGCGGGCGTCCTTTTATTTATAGCGCCTCACGCTAAGGCGTGTTTTTACTGCCCCTGGGCCCTCTAGTGATACTGTCGTCGCTTTGATTAATAGCGCCCCCTGCCAGGGCGTCTTTTTACTGTGGGTTTACAGAACCCTCCCGTGTGTGGCTTTTCATCATGATTCATGCTTATATTTGTTGATTGATTATATTGCTGTGATTGGCTTGTTTACCCTGCATTCATTCATTTGCATTGGTTTGGGAGACCTCCTCTCTCTACATTAGGATCCCACACACCCCCTTGGTGAAGGAAGGACCCTCCATTGAGCATTCCGTCTCTTTGGATTGGAAGTTCCTAAACCAAGCCTCCATAAGTCCCCGCACCCGTGGATTCCCTCACAGACGCCGGGCAGGTTGTACCCTTTTGAAGTCCCGAGTTTAGTTGGCCTATGCAGTGAGAGAGGGTTCCTAGTTGGCATTGAAGTGAACCCATATTGAAACTAGGATCCTCCCTTGTGTGAATCACACCAAACTTTGTTAAAATTCATTAATTCACCAAGGTTCAAACAAATTAAGATCGAAGGTAACTATTCCAACTTGTGTGCTTTTTGCATATTATTGTGAACTTTGATTGCATAATGGCTTACCATAAACAAAATAACATGTTTAATTCAATTCACGAGGATGCACAACCGTGCACATCTTATTCCCCTCAATTTCAACATGTTCATCACAATTCTCACCATACTTTCAAGGGACCACATCCTCATTCTTATGGTGCTGCCCGACCCATGGGCAATGTCCATCCTCATGGTCCCCCTACTCAATTTCGAGCCACTACTCCTCCGGGATCGTCTCCTCCCAACGATGAGAAGGTATCCCAAATCATTCATGCATTAGACCATCTCACCCCTCAGCAACTCCAAGCCCTTAAGGCCGCCGTTGAGGGTGCATCTCCTTCATCTCATCCTTCTTCTAATCCTATTCGGGTGGCCCATCACCCAATTCCTTCTTCCACTCATATTCCTAATCGGGTAGCCCATTACCCATCTCCTTCTATTCACACTCCTCCTCGGATAGTCCGTCATCCGCCTCCTTCTATTCCTCCTCCACCACGGCCCCGAGGCCCATTTATTTCTTGCAATCCGGCCCATCCGGGTTCTTCTGCGGGTCATCCCGTTAACTCCCCTCCACGGCCTTTTTATGCCACCCCTCCTTCAAGGCCCTTCCAACCCTTGGTTGCTCAAGTTACACCCCTCCAACAAACCCTTCTTGATAAAGTCACTTTGATGGAGGAACAATTAAGAAGGGTCATGGCTCCTCCTACTCCGGTCAATCCTCTCCATGCCGCTTTAGACAATATTACAAAGATGGAGAAAGAATGGAAGGATAGGAGAGATGATTATGGTATCGGCAGCTCAAGCAAGCAACAACCGGCAGATTTTGGATAGGGGTTTAAGGGCCAACACCCTTAAGGTGTGTTCTTCATCATATCTTTCATGCTCATCCTCCTATTAAGAATTGATGCTACACTCACCATGTTTTAATTCAATTTCTTTATTGGTGTTTGTGTTTTTTTTGCAAGGGTAATAAGTTGAAGAACTCTCTTCATCGGCCGGCCGATTTGAAGAGAAAGGAGCACTCACAATCCCCGCGTTTCAAGATATTTTTCGCGATCCCTCCATGCTTTTCATTATTATATTTTGAGGCCTCGTGTCTCTGGCGATCACATCTCCTATTTTGCACCTCGTGCATGCTTTTCTTTACTATGCTTTTTTTCTAATTTTCTTAAGTGGATTTCTTAGGATCTACAAATTGGCGATCACGGTGGGACCCTTTGTGTTCTTCTTTTTATTACCCCTTTCCCCTTTGGCACCCTCGCGTGCCCTTTCCCTTTGGTACCCACGGTACCCCTCCTTTGTGCCCCTCGGGCACCCTCCATTGTGCTTTGCACTCTCCCCAAGTGACCTGTCAGCTTGTTAGATTTTCTTTTTGAAAATTCCACCTATCCAAAATTTTTGATGAGCATGTTATACTCTGCTGCATGTTATTGATTGCCATGATCATATCGTGACTGTGAGTATTTGATGTTTCTGGCTGGGGAAGGTTTTCTGGGACAGAGAATTAACGCCTTAGACAGAGGCGCGTTTTATTTTAACGTCCTGATCCAGGGCGTCTTCTTTGCCATGATCATATCATGACTGTGAGTGTTTGATGTTTCTGGCTGGGGAAGGTTTTCTAGGACAGAGAATTAACGCCTTAGACAGAGGCGCGTTTTATTTTAACGCCCTGATCCAGGGCGTCTTCTTTATGTGTAACGCCTTCTGCCAGGGCGTCTTCCATCACATCTCCTGCTTTCTGTGAATTCACGCCCTTCCCCAGGGCGTCTTATTGTTTCTTAGCGCCTCACATCAAGGCGCGGGTTTTGAATTTGACGCCCTCACCTGCGGGTGTCCTTTTATTTATAGCGCCTCACGCTAAGGCGTGTTTTTACTGCCCCTGGGCCCTCTAGTGATACTGTCGTCGCTTTGATTAATAGCGCCCCCTGCCAGGGCGTCTTTTTACTGTGGGTTTACAGAACCCTCCCGTGTGTGGCTTTTCATCATGATTCATGCTTATATTTGTTGATTGATTATATTGCTGTGATTGGCTTGTTTACCCTGCATTCATTCATTTGCATTGGTTTGGGAGACCTCCTCTCTCTACATTAGGATCCCACACACCCCCTTGGTGAAGGAAGGACCCTCCATTGAGCATTCCGTCTCTTTGGATTGGAAGTTCCTAAACCAAGCCTCCATAAGTCCCCGCACCCGTGGATTCCCTCACAGACGCCGGGCAGGTTGTACCCTTTTGAAGTCCCGAGTTTAGTTGGCCTATGCAGTGAGAGAGGGTTCCTAGTTGGCATTGAAGTGAACCCATATTGAAACTAGGATCCTCCCTTGTGTGAATCACACCAAACTTTGTTAAAATTCATTAATTCACCAAGGTTCAAACAAATTAAGATCGAAGGTAACTATTCCAACTTGTGTGCTTTTTGCATATTATTGTGAACTTTGATTGCATAATGGCTTACCATAAACAAAATAACATGTTTAATTCAATTCACGAGGATGCACAACCGTGCACATCTTATTCCCTTCAATTTCAACATGTTCATCACAATTCTCACCATACTTTCAAGGGACCACATCCTCATTCTTATGGTGCTGCCCGACCCATGGGTAATGTCCATCCTCATGGTCCCCCTACTCAATTTCGAGCCACTACTCCTCCGGGATCGTCTCCTCCCAACGATGAGAAGGTATCCCAAATCATTCATGCATTAGACCATCTCACCCCTCAGCAACTCCAAGCCCTTAAGGCCGCCGTTGAGGGTGCATCTCCTTCATCTCATCCTTCTTCTAATCCTATTCGGGTGGCCCATCACCCAATTCCTTCTTCCACTCATATTCCTAATCGGGTAGCCCATTACCCATCTCCTTCTATTCACACTCCTCCTCGGATAGTCCGTCATCCGCCTCCTTCTATTCCTCCTCCACCACGGCCCCGAGGCCCATTTATTTCTTGCAATTCGGCCCATCCGGGTTCTTCTGCGGGTCATCCCGTTAACTCCCCTCCACGGCCTTTTTATGCCACCCCTCCTTCAAGGCCCTTCCAACCCTTGGTTGCTCAAGTTACACCCCTCCAACAAACCCTTCTTGATAAAGTCACTTTGATGGAGGAACAATTAAGAAGGGTCATGGCTCCTCCTACTCCGGTCAATCCTCTCCATGCCGCTTTAGACAATATTACAAAGATGGAGAAAGAATGGAAGGATAGGAGAGATGATTATGGTATCGACAGCTCAAGCAAGCAACAACCGGCAGATTTCGGATAGGGGTTTAAGGGCCAACACCCTTAAGGTGTGTTCTTCATCATATCTTTCATGCTCATCCTCCTATTAAGAATTGATGCTACACTCACCATGTTCTAATTCAATTTCTTTATTGGTGTTTGTGTTTTTTTTGCAAGGGTAATAAGTTGAAGAACTCTCTTCATCGGCCGGCCGATTTGAAGAGAAAGGAGCACTCACAATCCCCGCGTTTCAAGGTATTTTTCGCGATCCCTCCATGCTTTTCATTATTATATTTTGAGGCCTCGTGTCTCTGGCGATCACATCTCCTATTTTGCACCTCGTGCATGCTTTTCTTTACTATGCTTTTTTTCTAATTTTCTTAAGTGGATTTCTTAGGATCTACAGATAGGGGCCTTCCCAATTAGGGGCCAGCTTCCCCACCGCCTTCAGTGGTCGAGAGGCTTCGACTTTTCTTAGGATGAAGTCTCCTATGCGGAAGTTTCTATCTCGGACTTTGGCGTTGTAGTATCGAGCAAGGCGCCGTTGATATTCTGTGGCTCAGATGCTCGCAATCTCTCTTATCTCGCTTGCCATATCAAGGTTCTCTAGCAGTTTCTGCTCATTTGCCTCGGGAGAGAAATTGACAACTCGGAGAGATGGGCTACCGACTTCCAAAGGAATCACGGCGTCCGTGCCGTACACCAACTGAAAAGGAGTCTCACCGGTGGTAGTTCTTGGAGTGGTTCGGTGTGACCATAGTACGCTTGGCAATTTCTCGAGCCAACTACCCTTGGCCTTACCGAGCCTGGCCTTAATGCCTTTTAATATAGTTTTGTTAGCATTTTTGACCAGCCTGTTAGCCTAGGGGTGGGCTACCGAAGTGAAGTGGTTGCGAATATGTAGGTCGGCACATCTGTCTCTAAAGTAATGAGAATCAAATTGCCGACCATTATCACTCGCAATCACTCGGGGGATACCGAAACGACAGATGATCGATTTCCAAACGAAGCTCCATACGACTGACTAGGTAATCCTGGCGGTGGCTTTGGCTTCAATCCCTTTGGTAAAGTAGTCGATAGCGACGATGATGAACCTCTTCTGGGCCTGGGCCGTTGGAAATGGCCCCAGGATGTTGATGCGCGGAAACGCACGTCGTTAATACGCCCCACTATCAAACTAAAATATCCGGCTCACAAATTGAATAAATAGAATAGTTAAGTGATGAGACCGAGTCGAATCCACATGGAGAAGTAGATTAGAAAGTTGAAAATCTTGAGTTTTTAAGATTTAAAAATCAAGAGAATTGAATTTAAACCGCCTTAGAAAGATTGGGATGCAATTTAGAAGGGTGGAATCGATAGAAGAACAAATAGACAATTATAATGAAACTAAAGTGAACTAGGAAGAGAAATAACTTTTAAACCAGACAAAATTAGAAGAAGTGGAATAAATAAAAGTTGTAGAGAATGAAAAGATGAAGAAGTTTGATGAAGAACACGGAATCAGAAAATGAAAGGAAGATAGTGAAAAATATGAAAAACCAAGACCTATTGGTGCGGATGAACAGTAAAATAGTAGAAATCCGAACAGTAACAAATTAATTATAACTCACAAAATAAGAAGAATTTGGAGAAGTGATAGAAGAACAAAAGTTATATCTACAAGTTAGAAATAACTTTTATGAAGAACTCAGAGTAAAAATATGATTGGAAAGACTCCAAAATGAAGAAATGGCAGGATGTATCAACTCGGATGAATAGTAACCACGTAGAACAGCACTTAAGAAAACTGGAAATACTTTCAACCTAGAAGGAATTGGAAGAAATGATAGAAAGAGAAGTTGAAGAACACTTAAAGATGAACAACTTTGTAGAAGATAATAAATTGAAATAAGGATCACACAAGCTTTTAAATTGACTATGAAGAGTAAAAAATGACTAAGAGTACAATGAAAGTATTCAATACAAACTTTAAAACTTAAATACAAAGCTCTCAAAATCTTCTCCTACCAAAGCCACAAAGTAAGAACTTCAAGAACACTTACAAATCTTAGCAATCCCTTGCTTACAACTCTTGGCTCCTCTCTCTTCACCTCTCTTTTCATTACATTTGATGCCCTTTATATAGGGTTCACATAACCCCATTCTAATATGAACACTTCTTGCCAATGTGAACAACCCATTGTTGCTATTTTTGACCCAAAATTATGTGCCAACATGTGTTGCATATTTGGGTATTTTTTTCTGATTTTTTTCTATTTTTTTCTTCTTCCTTTCTCTTTCTTTCTCTCCCTTTATCTCTCTTTCTCTCTCCTGGCCGGCCGCGTGCGCCCGTGCGCCGGCCACCTTCCTTTCCGCGTGAGAGGCGCCCGCGTGGGCCCGCCGTGCGCCGCCCACTCCCGCCTGCCTCCGTGTGTCGCACGCGGGCGCGGTGTGCCCGTGTGCGCTGCCTGGCGTGTTGACGCGTGGTTCGCGCGTTGACGCGCGTTTCCCCCCCTTTGACCGCCTCATCGCGCGGGCACGGCTCCTGCATTTGAAAACACACGCACACACTCACACATTCTCACACACACACACACACACACACACACACACACACACACAGATATATATATATATATATATATATATATATATATATATATATATATATATATATATATATATATATATATATATATTATATATTCATATAAAATCCTAAAAAATAGTAAATGAATTTATTTTTTTTCTATTTTTTTTCTTTTCTTTTTGAACAAGTCCATGGGCTTTTGGCCTTTATTATTATTTATTATTTTCCTTTGTTATTTATTTTATTTTTGTTTCTTGTCGCTTCTCTCGTACCGAGTGCCTGCATAAATAAGTAAATATTATTATTAAAATTATTTAATTTCAGAAAATTAAATATTTGACTCTAAATTATCAGTAAGTGTGATATGTGTATATTTATTATTATTTAAGCTCATAAAAATGTGTAATATCATGAATTAATATGTAAAAATATACACTTATCAGATGTCGATCCCCCACCGAGCAAAAGGGTATGGCTCGGTAAGGGTGACGAGCTCTGAGGTAGGCTGAAGTACCAGATGATCGAAACGCTGGCATCGGTCGCACCTTTGAACGTAAGTTATGCAGTCATGCTGGAGAGTGGGTCACCAGTAACCTCGTTGTAGCAAGATCCTGGCGAGTGATCTTCCTCCTGTATGTGCGCTACAGACGCCTTTGTGGACCTCTTGAATCACTCGGCTAGCTTCCTCGGTGTCGAGGCACTTGAGGAGGGGTCCGGAAAAAGACCTTTGGTATAAGGCTTCGTCTAAGATGATGAAGCACAGAGCTTGATACTTTAGTCTCCGTGCCTCTTGATGGTCGGGGGGCTCCTGAGAATCTCGGAGCCAGGATATATATGGGGTTCGCCAGTCGCTTGATGATGCCTGACCAACGGTCATGAGCTCCGCTTCTATACTCGGACGCTCTAGTTCTTCAAGGAAAATCGATCGAGTTCCTTCTGGTCCGGTTGAGGAGGCCAGTCGAGAGAGGATGTCTGCCCGGGAGTTCTCTTCCCGAGTTATCTGGATAACCTGAAAACTCTCGAATAGTGTGGCTATTCCTCTTACCAACTAAAGATATGTGATCATCAGTGTTTCCCAAGCTTCGTAGTCAGCGTTGACCTGGCTGGCGACCAATTGAGAGTCAGTATGGATCTTGACTCATTCGGCCCCCAGTCGTCGTGCCATCCTAGCTCCCAAGATGAGAGCCTCATACTCGGAGACGTTGTTGGATGCCGGGAAGTTGAACTTCATGACATATTGCAGTTCTGCTCCTTCTGAGGATCGGAGAAGAATGTCGGCGCTGCTGCCGTCCGAGTTGGAGGACCCGTCAACGAAAAGATCCCAGGTGGGCCGGGGCGTCAACGGATGGACTTCCTCGGTCGGGATAGTGCTCTCTGCAATGAAGTCCGCGAGTGCCTGCCCTTTGATGGCCGAGCGGGGGCGATAGGAGATATCGTAAGCCCCGAGCTTTATAGCCCACTTGACGAGGTGACCCGAAGCTTCAGGGTGAGCAAGGATCCTCTTCAGGGGCTCATTGGTCAACACGACGATGGAGTGCCCTTGGAAGTAAGGCCGGAGGCGCTTGGCCAAGGTCACCAACGCTAGCACGAGTTTCTCGATTGCGGGGTACCATCTGTTGGATTTTATGTTTTGATGATGACAAACACTATAACTCATATGTGTATGATGTCATATGTGTTTGGACAATAAGAATTCTACGCATTTGTTTCCTACTTTGTTTTGATGATTGGCAAACATAATTGACAACATGATAGGCAATAATTCCTTTTACTTTTTAGTCCTTTGATTTTGATAAATATTGAGTCTCAGAAATGATAGCATTTCATAAGTCAATGTACATGCATTTCACTTAAAATATGTATGTGCACAGTTTGTCTCTCGAGTACAGACACTGTGCATCTTTCGTTGATCAAGTTAATAACGTCTGTGCATTATTCATGCCTATTGCATATACAGTCTGTGCATACTACGTTGTCTGGTACATAACGTCGGTGCATGTTTTGCATCGCACACGTTAAGGTTTGTGCATATCTTTCGTTAGGCAGAACATAGTCGATGCAAGTTCCTGTAGTCAGTTCATATAGGTCTGTGCAAAGGCAGTATTGTTCATGATAAAGTCTGTGCATATCACTGTAGCATGCATATAGGTCAATGCACGTTACTGTAGCAAGTCGGTGCAAGTTTGCTATAAGCATATGGGGTCGGTGCATTATTTTTGTCTCTTCGTTAAACAAGGTCAATGCAATGCCTTCTCTGCACAAGCACGGTCGGTGCAATGTTTGGTTTCAAAGGCAAACGGTCGGTGCACACTTCATTTATGGCAGATGAGGTCTGTGCACATCTCATCAAACAGGTCTGTGCATACTTTGCATATACCACATTAGGTCTGTGCATACTTTCTCATGTGTGCATCAAGGTCTGTGCATACTTCCTATATGCACATCAAAGTCTGTGCATACATGTTTACAAAGGTCTGTGCACCTGTGTCCATGCATGCATAAGTCAGTGCATTATGTTCATTGTGCATATAATGTCTGTGCACGTTTTCTTGTTGAACGTACAAGAAGGTTTGTGCACATCTTGCATTGATTTAATACTTCGGTATAGGTCATGCCATTGGCTTAGAAGGGTCTGTGCATATATGTTGTGTTTGCTTGGAATGTCTGTGCATACCCCATTTCATGCCAAATCAAACTCGGTGCATCTTTTCTCTTAACTAATCCTTGTCTGAATAGCAGGGTAAAGCACGTGTACCAAGGAAGCTTATGATTAAGCACGTGTTCCAAGGTAGATACGTCTAGAGGATTCTGCCATCCGAATATGATCACCTATCTTCTCCTAACGCGTGTAGTCTCCAAAAAGGCGGGAGCGAGCTCTCCACACACCCAATGCATGAGCTCATGGGGGCCTGAAGATAGATGACACATATATATATATGAGCCCCTTTCTGAAGAAAGTGAGAATAGGAAGATTGATAAAAAGAGCGAGAAGCCCTTGAGAAAAGACAGAGCAACCTGAAGAGAGCCAGAGTGAGAGAGGAGAAGCTAGAAGGAAAGAAAAGGATCAAAAGTTTTAGATCGGAGAGAGTTTTAGAGGATTGGTTTATGTAATTGACTCGTGGATCAAATCCAGAGTCAATCTGCTCATTGAGAGCTATATTGCTATTTTTCAACTTTCATTTTTATTTTTATGAACTCTGTCAAGCTGTGTGTCAGCGTGCGAGGGTGAGTCCTCGGTCAGCCATGCTGTAAAGCTCGGCAGTAGCAAGTTGTGAGGCTCAGCGGTCTGGGATTTTATCCCCAAAGCTGTGGATCAGCGGTTTGTAGGGATCTTATCCCCGAAGCTGTGGATCAGCAGATTGAAGCTGTGAATCAGCAGTAATCCACACTCAGTCTGAGTGTGGGGTAGATGTAGGTGAAAGCCGAACAACCTAAAACTCCTGGTGTCTTTGTGTGTTTGATTTTGCTCCTGTTACTCGTGTGCGCATCCTGTTTGCTTATTTCTCACTTAGATGAATGCAAAAGATTGTTTAGTGAGATCTGCTTTATCCGATTGCTTCATAGTATAACCGTTAATTCCACTGTCCTTTCTTACTTGTGTTTTTAAGGGGTAGATCTATTCACCCCCCTCTAGATCTTAGTGTCCATCTGTGTCCAACAAGTGGTATCAGAGCCTAACTCTCCCTTAGGGCCTCACATCCCGGAGAGAATAGTCATGGATGCTAGAGGTGTTGTCGCTGAGGGCCACTCAACCAGCAAGCCACCATTCTTTAATAGTAGCGATTACACCTACTGGAAGAATAGGATGCAAGTGTTTCTCCGTGCTAAGGATTATGAGATCTGGAAGGTCGTGAGTAAAGGTCCATTTGATTTACCTCCAGATGAGGAATTTTGGACTAAGGAGCACATCTGAAAGTCTACTCTGAATTGGGGAGCCATAAATGCTATACAGTGTGCTCTCCATCCCACAGAATTCTCCAGAGTTTCCTCCTGCATCACTGATAAGGAGATGTGGGATAAATTGGAGATCATCTATGAAGGGACATCTCAGGTTAGAGAGACGAAGGCGAACATGTTAGTCTCTGAGTATGAGGCTTTCAAAATGAAGCCTGAGGAGTCCATATCTGAAATGTATGCTCGGTTGAATGTGATTACGAACAGTTTGAGGAGTCTAGGAAAGGTCTACAGTGACCATGAGCTGGTAAGAAAGATTTTGAGGTCCCTGACACTCATATGGCACACGAAGGCCACTTTAGTTGAAGAGTCTAGGGACCTAGCTAAGACAACTGTGGATAAGCTCATTGGTTCCCTCATGATATATGAGTTGAACCTAAAGAAAATTGATGAATCTGAGAAGTGAAGGAAACCCCTAGCTCTTAAAACAAATTCTGTGTAGCACCCCGGTATAATAACGAATAAATTTTTTTGAGAAATTAATACGTAATTCCTTTAGAAATAGGATAAGTAAAATTTCGACCATTTTATAAAAATTTGAAAAAAATAGAATCTTGTATAGGATAAAACGTTTAGTAAAATTATCTTCTATGACCAGCCCAAATAAAATTCTTAAATAAGCCGAATTAGCAGATTAAGGCCCAAATCAACACTTAGCCTAATCGGACCTTAAAACGTGAAATTAGAGCCCAATACTAAACCATTTAAGCTAAAACCGGATGCAAATGAAAGGTTAGGATTAAGAGATCGTTTCCCCTCTTATTATTCTCCGAAACCCAAACCCTAGAAGGTGTATTTGGCGGCGCAAGGTGGCTGCAACCCTATCCGGCACGTTTCACGCATGACTAAGTTGCGTGGACTCTATCTCCGCGATTAGAACTCTCCAGACCCTATAGAACCTATAAAAATGATCCTCCGCCACCCTAAAATCATTTAGAAGCTGTGGCGGCCGGAGAGGAGCTCGATCAAGGGAGAATTCGCGGTGATCACCGACGGTGTGTACCTAGCGCGATCGTCATCCCTCATCCCCCTTCATCCTTCGATTAAGGTAGGTGATAGCAAGCCAATGATACGTGCAGCGGAAAGTGAGATAGAAAGGGGGGGTTGAATAGATCACTCCCAAATTCAAACAACTCAGACACGATTTCTCAACCCCTCAATTTGCAGTGAAAAAGACTTCGGAGATAGGCAACAAAGATGACTAGTATGAGAAATGAGATCGAGAAAGCTACCCACAATGAAGCAATGTGTCGAGTAGATGGAGAACAGCACAGCGTAAACAAGCAAACCACAGAGGAGATTGGGAATTTTTAGGTGGTTCGATTGCTATCCGCAATCTACGTCCACCCCTTACTCAAGAGAGTAAGGTTTCTTTGCAATATACAGTCGCACACAGCAGACTCAGTCTGCAACAACCGCTGCCAAACAGCTTGCCCTGAGGAACAGTCTCCTCAGTCTTCTGATCGACCAGAAGAAAACACTGGAGAACCAATCTCCCTTCCTTTGCACACAGCAAAGGAAACCCTGTGCAGTTACTCCCAAGTAACTCACACAACCAGAGGATCGAGCCTCTCTTCCTCCAAGACAATGGAGGGAACTGGAGAACTTCTCCCTTCCTCCGAACAGTGGAGGGTAACAGAATGAAATAAAAGTAAAAGAAACTCGAAAACAAAACGATCGATGAACGACAATTTTCTCAGAAAAACAAAAGCAATGTAGCTTCCGTAGAAGCAGATCTTCGCATTCACAATCGCTTCTCTCTCTCAGAAATTTTTCTCTTAGCTCTGGATGGAGTGGGTTGTCTCTAGTTTTCTCTCTTGAAGCATTGCTCCCACGCTGCTCTTCTTTCTCACTGTTCCATCCCCTTTCGAACCCTTTTCCTCAGCATATATATATATCTGATCTAGAACCTTAGGCGTGTGGATACCACGTTTCCCGCCTGAAGATGTTGGGGTACGTGTAATAATGTTCTGGACATCTATCTACCTCGGATCACGTGCCATCCAGGTGAATGCACAGACAAACTATCAGAGAAGAAATAAATATTTCGTCATACTCTTAGCATAATTCGTATTGGTGTATTGAGTAAGAAGGTAAAAGCTACACTTAGTAGGAGTTTAATCGTCCAACAGATATGCACGGATAAGAATCAACAAAACACAAAGTGCACTGACTTTATTTTGCCAGAGAGAAAAGTTTACACCAAGTCAAAAGAGTAAGCATCGGCTAAGTCGGGCTATGACAAGCACCGACCTGAAATGAATCAGAAGATGCACCAATCTATGTTAGCTGTCTACAGGACTTTGCACCGAGTCTAATAAGACTTGAAATAGGAACATCACTGACTTCGTTGCTACAAAGAATTGTATAGGCTAGACTATGCACCGATCTTGAGTTGTTTTAAGCAAGGCTTGCACCGAGTCAGGATATGCAGTCCAAGCAGGAACAGCACCGAGATGGCAATGAGAAGTACAAGACAAAGCTTGCACCGAGATGAAGGAACGACCAACCTAACCAGTGCATTCTGGTCAGGAATTGCACCAACCTCGAGAGGTGAGATGCAGAGACATGATATGCATGGACCTTAATGCTCACGACCTCGAGAAATGCACAAAGATAAAATTATGAACAACAAAACATGTGTATGAACAAGGACTAGCACGGAGGCAAGTACTTTATGTGAAAAATGCAGAACTAGCAGAGACTCAATATGCATTAAGCCAAAAGAACGAATAACCTGAAATGCACAGACCTAAATCATGTTATTAGCACAGATCCCCTTCATGCTTAGAAATAAGGAAATGCACTGTATATGAGCAAATTGATCTAGAGATAAAAACAAATTTATTTATAGTGTGAGACATCATCAAAACCGTAGGGATGCAATAATCTCCCCCTTTTTGATGATGGCAACACTATGAATCAAGCAATATCAGGGCATTAAAAACATTCAAGAGTAAGCCAATCAAGCAGACAAAACAAACATAATTTCTGAATCTCTTCTCTATCCAAAACCACTCCCCCACAGCTCACTCTCAGAGGACCTTTTCACAGTAGCAAGACCTCTCTCAGATATTGCATGACCTCCCTCCCCCTATGACATCATAAAAAAGAAATGAAAGATATATGAAATTGCTGGAGACATGAGGAAGAAGTACAGTGACTTCTTAGTGTAGAAAAACTCAAGAGCATATCTTAAGAGAATAAGTGAGGTGCTAAACTCAAGTGAAGATTCTTGAACTCTGGTAATCAATAGAGAATTAGAATGAGAGGAAAGTATATCCACATACATGGTATATGATGTAGAGCATGGATGAACAAGTATGGCAAGACATTACTGATCAAAACAACAAAACTTAGTAGACGACCAGAGACAAAAGAAGAGAAGGTGTGCTCATGGTATCGAGGACAAGCATTTAGTAATTTGCACAAAGACAAGGGATATTATAGAGTTTTACAATAAGACCAATAAGTAAGTTGGTAAATCACACTTTTGACATTAGGGAGACACCTTGATCAGAGGCCTGAATCCCTAGTTACTCAATGTGAGTACCTTATTACCTCTCCTTTTGGAAGAACAGAGTTAGTAACTGTAGCTTTTTACATGAGGAAATACCTTGATCAGAGGCCAGAGTCCCCAGTTACTCACCACCTTGTCACCATTGCTCTGTGATGATCAAAAATATTAAGGTCATTTTGCAGACACTTTTTTTTAATTTGACACCTCATGACATAAGAATTACTTCACTTCATTGATGAAGCTCCCAGTTTCTCAGTGGTCAAACCATAGACCTTTGTTCATTTAGTTGATCCCTTATGTTGTGGAGATAAAATGATTGAAGATAATACCAGAAGGACTGTTTCTTTGAAATGAATCTTGAAGTCTAGATTTCAAGTTGTTCTGGACATATGTCAGGACATACAGGTTTTAGCCTGAACCGGAATCATTGACAATGTAGGAAGATATACTTCGAACACTTATCCAGATCTCCGATGAACTACTAGAGAAAAGATTCTAGTTGGACTTTAGTTACACAGACTTATAGACTTAAGAGATGAATGAGATTCCACAGTCTGAGATTGAACCGTACTCATTCAATCATGAAAATCAGCAATGACACATGTCTGGTCAATCTTTTGAATCAGTCAAAATACACTAACTGTCCAGCTCCCCCTCAAATGATGCACTAAAGGAATTTTTTTTCAACAGATTCTCAGGACTCCCCCTCACTGTCAGGACAGGCTTCTCACACAATCTCTTGCCAAGGTAATACAATTCAATATCAGGAGATCAGCAATTAAGATAATTTAAATAAGTCTAATTCTCTCCTTAATGTGGTGAATTTGTCATTGTCCAGAGGCTTGGTGAAGATATCAGCAATTTGATTAGCAGTGCCTACATGAATCAGTTAAAAGTTGTTCTTAGAAACCTTATCTCATATGAAATGATACCTTATTTCTATGTGTTTGGTGCGGGAATGCAAAACATGATTCTTGGCTAGGTTGATGGCACTGGTATTATCACAATAAATAGGTGTGCATCTCAAGTCTACTTGATAGTCCTGAAGCTGGTGTTTAATCCAAATGACTTGTGTACTACAACTCTCTGCAGCCACGTACTCAGCCTCTGCAGTGGAGAGGGCCACATAATGTTGTTTCTTGGAACCCCAAGATACTAAACACCTACCTAAAAATTCACAGTGACCACTTGTGCTTTTTCTATCTAGTTTACACCCGGCATAATCTGCATCTGTGTATGCAACTAAATCAAGTGTGTGTGATGCAAGAAACCATAAACCAAGGGTGTGTGTAGCAGACAGATATCTAAAAATTCTTTTCACTGCAGCTAGATGCAATTCAGTGGGTCTAGATTGATACCTTGCACACGTTCCTACACTGAACTGTATATCAGGTCTTGAAGCTGTCAAATAAAGTAGAGATCCAATCATACCTCGATAGAGCTTGGCATCTACTTCTTTACCTGTCTCATCTGCATCCAATAAGGTATTGGTACCCATTGGTGTTGTAATGTGCTTCAAGTTGTTCATGCCAAACCTCTTGAGAATTTCCAATGTGTACTTGGTCTGGTTGATGAAGCATCCATCCTCTAACTGTTGTACCTGCAAGCCAAGAAAATACTTTAATTCACCTACCAAACTCATTTCAAATTCAGCAGACATCAATTTAGAAAATTCATTACATAGTTCAGAGCTAGTTGACCCAAACACAATATCATCTACATATACTTGAACTATGATGAGGTCTTTATTTGAACTCTTGGAGAATAAAGTTTGATCTACCTTATCTCTGTGGTAGCCTTTGCTGATCAGAAATTCTGTCAGTCTTTCAAACCATGCTCGAGGAGCCTGCTTTAGACCATACAGGGCTTTGTTCAACCTGAAAACATGGTTAGGTTGTTGAGAAAACTGAAATCTGGGGGGTTGTTTAACAAAAATCTCTTCCTTGATAACTCCATTTAAAAAGGCACTCTTCACATCCATTTGTTAGAGTTTTATATTCTTGGAACATCCAAATGCTAACAACTTTCTTATTGCTTCCATCCTAGCAACAAGTGCATAGGACTCATCGAAATCAACTCCAAATTCTTGACAGTAGCACTTGGCTACTAGTCTGGCTTTATTTCTAGAAATGATTCCATCTTCATTCATTTTATTCTTAAACACCCACTTAGTTCCTATGACATTAGAATTTTCTGGTCTTGGAACTAACTCCCAGACATTATTTCTTTCAAACTGTCCTAACTCCTCACACATAGCATTAATCCATGATTGATCACCTAAGGCCTCTTCTACTGATTTGGGTTCGATTTGTGAGACCATAGCAATTGTCTTGGTTATGAACATTCCTAAAGTGAGACCTAGTTCTAAGAGGATCTTCAAGGTTGCCTAGGATGTTATCTATTGGGTGATCTTTAAGATATCTAACATTTCTTGAAGACTCACCTATTTCAGCTGGCCCTACCTGGTTGGGAGCACCTGATGTTTTATTCGACTGAACCTCCTCTTCTTCTTTGTCTTCTAGGAATTCTCCATCGTGCTTAGAATCCCTATCAGCATCTTCACTGTTAGCAGCATCTTTTGTTTCACCAAAAATGACATGTGGAGACTCTTCAACTTTCTGATCAGTTATGTTAAAGACCCTATATGCTCTTGACACTTCAAAGTATCCTAAAAATATTCCAGGACAACTTTTAGCATCAAACTTATCTAAGTCTTTCTTGTCATTATTATGGATAAAGCATTTAGCTCCAAAAATCTTGAAATGAGCCAAGTTTAGTTTCTTACCTTTCAATAGCTCATAGGGGGTTTTCTTGTGAATTGGTCTTACCATGGCCCTGTTGATTGTATAAGTTGCTGTATTGGCTGCCTTTGCCCAAAACTTTCTTGGTAGTTGACTTTCAATCAGCATGGTTCGGGCCATCTCCACAATGGTTTGATTTCTTCTCTCCACAATTCCATTCTGCTCTGGTGTCCTAGGAGAAGAAAACTTGTGTGTTAGTCCTTCACTTTCACAAAGGTCAGAAAACATGGAGTTTTCAAATTCACCTCCATGGTCAGATTGAATTGAACAAATCTTATGTTTTCCTTCTTGTTTGACCTTATTGAAAAATTGTTTGAATTTTTGAAAAGCATCATTTTTGTTGGCTAAGAAAAAGATCCATGAAAATCTAGAGTGGTCATCAATGATCACATAACCAAACCTACTTTCATTAAGACTCTGAGTTCTAGTAGGACTGAAGAGGTCCATATGAAGAAGTTCCATTGGTCTAGAAGATAATGGCTTAAATCTTAGTTTGAAGGACTTTCTAGTCTGTTTGCCTAGAGCACAGGCATCACAGATTTTTGAGATAGAGCTAAACTTGATTTTAGGCATGTCTCTAACTAAATCATGCTTGATTAATTTATTTAAAGTAGAAAAGCTAGCATGGCCTAAACGTCTATGCCAATCAAAAGCATCACTTTCAGAATCAGCAGACAAGCAGAGATTAGATTCAGACACAACATCTAAGTCTACCATGTAGACATTATTGGTCATGTTTGCTACAAATTTAACACGATCAGAATTTATTTCAAAAAAATTGCATGAGTTATTGTCAAACACAACCCTGTGACCCTTGTCACATAATTGACTAATGCTAATCAGATTGTGTTGAAGACCTTCCACAAGTAAGACTTTCTCTATTGAGTTAGTGGAGGACTTACCAACTGTGCCAACCCCAATGATCTTACCTCTGTTCTTTCCTCCGAATTTGACCAGAGCCCCTACCTTCATTTCTAGCTTGCAGAACTTGGATCGGTCTCCTATCATGTGCCTAGAGCAGCCACTATCAAGGTGCCATTTGTTATCTTCAGCTGCCAGGCAAACCTACACATACGAAATCAAGCAAAGTGGTTTGGAACCCAAGATAAGTTGGGTTCAAAGACATTATTCAAATCTTTAAGAAGATTTTTTGTAAGACCCCAAATTCTTTAGAAATTTATTTAGTAAGTTATTTGTAATTATTCGGAATTTATTTGAAGTTATTCGAATTAATGAGAATTATCCAAATTAATTAGATTAATTAATTAATTAATAGAATAAGTCATTTTTCAACTATTTTCTAAAAATCCCCAAAAATCACATCTTGTAGAACTAATTTTGTTTAGCAACTTTGTCTTCTTCATTTAAGCCTAAGAAAATCATTTATTATGCCGGAATTAGTGAACTTAGTCTTCCGAACTTAACATTTAATTAATTACGGAATAGTATAAGTAATAATTCGACTACCTCAGAAAAATTTGTAAAAATAGTAAACATGTTAATATTGATGTAAATAACAACTTTTCCTTCTGGCTTTAAGCCATGGTAAATCCGTGGTAAGATCTATTTAGAATTCAAACTCAAAAGTGCACACTTTTGACCCATACACTCGAAAACCCGTTTTCTTCGTTTTTCGAACCGAAGATGGATCCGAATCAATGGGGAATCAACCCATTTAACTTAGACCCATTGAAATCATATTTTTGAAGAACTTTTGACCTATTCATGTACCCCTCTTGATTTCAAATTTGCATTGGTTCCTACATGTAAACTTAGTGTAAAAACACAGTGTTTACCATCTTCATTTCAATGCATACAAGATTAAATAGAAACTCACTTAATTAATGATTAATGGTGTAACTAAATCTCTGTTAATGCATTCTTTTTCACTCCTGTGAGAGCTTGTTCTTTACCTTGATAACTTGTTCTAGCTTGTTGGCACTTTGGCTAATACAAATGATAATGGTTAAGCATGATATCTTAACTTGGTGATTAGGATTAATATGTTGATTAGCTTGTTTGATTGCTGCTGTTTTACAGTAGCGCAGCATGATTAACTCTTGTTGTGACTTGATTTCAATCTCCTTGATGATTATACTTACCTTGAAATTCTGGAAATGAATCTCTTTCCTACTTGAAGTTGTTATTGCTACTTAGCTTAAACCTTGGAATTCTGGCCATAAACTGTGGAAGTCTAGATTCGTGGGATCTTTGATCCAAAAGAAATCAATGCCTGGCAAACAAATAAGGGCTCGGTCTGGTCCTGGGGAGAGCGCCCGAACACTACGTGTACCCCCGGGGAGGTGAATGACTAGGTGTGGCATTTGGCACCAGTACTATTACATGTGTTAAATCTAGGACTGTCCACTACTCACTACTCTTTCCACTACTCTCTATATTACTTGCTACTACGTTTCACTTTCCACTCTTCACTGTTCTATACTCTACTTATGGTTACTCTACTTGTTGATTACTTGGACGTGGAAATGAAAATACATGCGTGCTTGACATGACTTGAATTGACTTGATATGGCCAACTTCTTATTGTTATCTCCTGTAGTAAATTCTTGTCTTACCATTCTATTCATTATATTTCTTGACCTTGCAAGATCTTTGAATTCTGTTTCGTGATATCATCGTTATCTTTTTATTGTTTTATCATTTGTAGCATGACATTTTAAAATGTAATTAAACTGTTAATCACTTATACCTGTCTGTTATTTCCTACTGAGCGTCAGCTCATAGTTGTGTTTCCCCCTTTCCAGGCTTTTCAGGTGACGCGCTTACCGATGGGGAAGGGCAGGAGTGATGTCTTGAGTGTATCAGTTCTAGTGTGTTAGTAGTGTGTTATCTTTCTTCTAGTTGTGTTTTGAAGAGCATTTAGTTCAGTTATGTCATTGAGTTTTAGTGGTTGTTATTCCAGTTGTATTAAGTTGAACTTGAGGTTATTGTGTCAGTTGTGGTTTGTTAATGATCATTTAGTATTTCCATCTAGTAGCACTTGTGTATTATTTTAGATTAGTTCTCTCTCTTGCCAGCGTGTCCCTAACTGTACGTCCCGATATTTTCGCCTTGTTCGGGGCGTGACAGTTTAGTTGGTATCAGAGCCTAGGTTTCACATTCCTAGGTTTCCTAAGTTGTAGGTTTTCTTGCATTGCATTCCAATAATCGGTATATCAAAAGGTGTTGTCCGAACGTTAGGCTATGCCTATCGGGAAGGTCGCACACTTGCGCGAGTGGTCTTCAGACCGATTACCTCCACCAGGTACCGAGTTTTTGGTCGTGTCTAGGTGCATTAGATCCCTAACCTTGTAAAGTCTAGACCTGACCTGTGAGATTGGGTAGAACTTGGGTTAAGTTCATTTCTTAATCGTGTAATTATTTATCTTGATTAAACCTAAGTAATCTAATTCTCGTGTAGATGGCAGCTGATCGTGCTGAATGGAGGAACCTGCAGCGTACAGTTCAAGGCCTTACTCAGGCCCTTCAGCAAGTAGCTCAGGCAGGAGCAGCACCACATGGCACCGGTGATCTATACCGGAACTTCCGCGGAATGAATCCGCCTAGATTCGCTGGTTTGACTGACCCCGACCAAGCCGAGCACTGGCTAGACGAGATGGGGAGAATCTTTGAAGTTATGCAATGCACCAACCAGGAGCGTGTCCTTTTGTCCACATTTCAACTGGAACATGATGCACGTACTTGGTGGGATTCTATCAAGGCAACTCTCGGTGATCGGCAAGTTATGTGGGAAGAGTTCGAGGAATTCTTCAACAGCAAGTATTTTTCTGATAGAGTGCAAGAGAAGAAAGCGGCAGAGTTCGCGGCCTTGAAACGGTGAGGTTTGTCCGTGGCAGAGTATGAGGCTCAATTTGCACGGCTTTCTCGATATGCTACACATCTCATTTCCACCGAGAAGATGAAGGTGAAGCGCTTTCTCAATGGATTGAAGCTTCATTATATCAACCAATTGGCACCGATGGAGATTTCCACGTATTGTGAGGTGGTAAGGAAAGCACAAGTTCTGGAGGATACTCTTGAAATGACGGAGAGAATCCGTGGGAAAGGCACCAAGAAAGAATTACCTACGGGTTCCGGGAGTGTCAAACCCGGGTATACCAAGAAGAGGCCTGTTAGTGGACCTGGTTCGTGGAGCGGGTCCGGATCGTGGAAGGGCAAGATGCCAAGGCATGAAGACAAGAAGCCTGGCCCTATTGTTTCATTCAAGGGCGTGTGCAACTATTGTGATCGTCCGGGTCACAAGATAGAGGAGTGCTGGCGCAAGCAAGGCGCCTGTTTGCGATGTGGAAGCAAGGAGCACCGTATCCCCAACTGTCCTCTCATATCGGAGCAAGCTACACCGGCAAAACCTCTAGTCTTCAAGAAACCACAAGGCAAGCTTCAAGCTTTACATGCAGACGAAACTGGGATTTCTGATGATGGCGGACTCGTCGAAGGTACCCTTACTATAATCGATAAGCCCGCATTTTCTCTCTTTGATACTGGTGCAACACATTCTTTTATTTCACGGAGATTTGCTAAATCATTAGCTGTGGAACCGGTTTTGATGAATACTCCGTTAGAGATTTCAACCCCTATTGACACTAGATCAACAATCCAGTATTTCTATCCTTCTAGTAAGGTGATGATTGGTGAACAGAACTTTCCAGCAGATTTGGTCTGCATGGATATGAAGGATTATGATGTAATCCTAGGAGCAGATTGGTTGGCCAAGTATGAGGCCAATGTTCACTGTAGTTCTAGCTCAGTGACTTTTACTGGACATTCTGGTTTATCTTTTACGGGAGTCAAGCACCATAACTCCGTACCGCTCATCTCGGCTCTTCGAGCTGATAAGCTTTTGAGGCATGGGTGTGAGGCTTTTCTAGCCTTTGTTTGTGCAACTCCTGAGCAGCAGATGGAGATCAAGGACATTCCAGTTGTCCGAAATTTTCCTAATGTCTTTCCGGAAGAATTACCAGGACTTCCGCCTGAGCGGGAAGTTATCTTTTCCATTAATCTTATTCCTGGCACAGCTCCTATTTCCAAGGCTCCTTATCGTATGTCTCCTGCGGAACTGAGGGAACTGAAGCAGCAACTGATGGAATTGCTTGAGAAGGGTTTTATTCGTCCTAGTACTTCTCCGTGGGGAGCCCCTGTGTTATTCGTCAGGAAGAAAGATGGTTCGATGAGGTTGTGCATTGACTATCGGCAAATAAACCAGCAGACTGTCAAGAACAAATATCCCTTGCCGAGGATTGACGAGTTATTTGACCAGATAGCAGGAGCTCAATATTTCTCTAAGATCGATCTTCGATCGGGATATCACCAGTTGCGGATTAAGGAAGAGGATATTTATAAATCAGCTTTCCGCAGCAGGTATGGTCATTTTGAGTTTGTCGTTATGCCTTTTGGTCTAGCGAATGCTCCAGCAGCTTTCATGCAATTGATGAACGATGTATTTCGGCCCTATCTTGATCAGTGGGTCGTGGTATTTATTGATGACATCCTGATTTATTCTAAGAATGAGGAGGAGCATGCTGAGCATCTGAGAATGGCATTGCAACTGTTGAGAGATCATCAACTATATGCTAAGTTCAGTAAGTGTGAATTCTGGCTGCAAGAGGTGTCCTTTCTCGGACATATTATCACTAAGGAAGGTGTTTCAGTTGATCCTTCGAAGATTGAGGCAGTGAAGAATTGGGAGCAGCCTACTAGTGCAACTGAAATCAGAAGTTTTCTAGGCCTGGCAGGCTATTATCGAAGATTTATCCAGGATTTCTCTAAGATTGCGGTACCTCTTACAAGATTAACCCGCAAGGAGAATAAGTTTGATTGGTCTAATGATTGTCAGCGAAGCTTTCAGACTCTGAAGGAGTGTTTGACTACTGCACCTGTTTTGGCTTTACCTTCTGGTGAAGGAGGATTTGTTGTTTATACTGATGCATCAGGTATTGGCTTAGGCTGTGTACTCATGCAGCATGGGAAGGTGATTGCCTATTCCTCTAGACAGTTGAGGAAGCACGAAGATAATTATCATGTTCATGATTTGGAACTTGCTGCAGTCGTGTTTGCTTTGAAGATATGGAGGCATTACTTATATGGAGAAACCTTTACAGTGTTTTCAGATCATAAGAGTTTGAAGTATTTATTTTCTCAGAAGGAACTCAACATGAGGCAGCGGAGATGGTTGGAGTACTTGAAAGACTTCGACTTCTCGATTGAGTATCATCCTGGCAAAGGTAATGTTGTGGCAGATGCTTTAAGCCGGAAGCCGGTAGCGAGATTGTCAAGTCTCATGTTACAAGAATGGAGATTGTTGGAACAATTATCTAGTCTGGATCTTAATATCGACAATGATCGGGTCTTGATTGCTCAGATTCAACTTAAACCTGAATTATTGATAGAGATCAAGTCCTTGCAAAATAATGATCCCGAGTTGGTAGAGATCAAGGGAAGCTTGAGCAGCAGACCTGACTTCATGTTGGCCGATGATGGTAGATTATTATTTAAAGGCAGAACTTGTGTTCCGGATGAGGCTACAATAAAGAACAAGATTCTCGAGGAAGCTCATAGATCCAGATATACCATTCATCCTGGAGGCACTAAGATGTACCGAGATTTGAAAAGGTCCTTTTGGTGGCCAAATATGAAAAGAGAAGTTGCAGATTTTGTGAGCAGATATTTGGTATGTCAGCAAGTTAAGGCCGAACATTTCAGACCAGCAGGGAAATTGAAACCACTCGACATACCCCAATGGAAGTGGGAAAGCATTGGCATGGATTTCATTATGGGTCTACCTAGGACTCGTGGTGGATTTGATGCGATATGGGTGATTGTCGATCGTTTGACAAAGTCGGCTCATTTCTTACCAATTAAGTCTAAGTGGACGATTGATGTATTGGCTGCTTTCTATATAAAGGAAGTGGTGAGATTGCATGGTATCCCAGTGAATATAGTATCTGATCGAGACCCCAGATTTACTTCACATTTCTGGAAGGGACTGCAAGAGTCTTTGGGTACTCGTCTGAATTTCAGTACTGCTTTTCATCCACAGACAGATGGACAGACTGAAAGAACCAATCAGATAGTGGAAGATATGTTGCGAGCTTGCATGATTGACTTTGGTGGTACTTGGAGTGAGCATTTGGCATTAATTGAATTTGCCTACAATAACAGCTATCAGTCTAGTATACAGATGGCTCCTTTTGAAGCACTATATGGTAGAAGTTGTCGTTCCCCATTGTGTTGGGACGAGGTAGGGGAGAAACAGTGGCTTGGACCAGATCTTGTTTCGGAATCATCACTGAACATCCGTGTTATCCGAGACAGGTTACAAGTAGCCCAGTCGAGACAGAAGAGTTATGCCGACAACAGAAGGAGAGCATTGGAATTTCAGGTTGGCGAGCATGTGTTCTTAAAGGTCTCTCCGACGAGAGGGATCCGAAGATTTGGCATCCATGGCAAGCTGAATTCGAGGTACATTGGTCCATTCGAGATTCTAGATAGAGTGGGAGAGGTGGCATACAGACTGGCTTTACCACCACATTTGTCTGGCGTACATAATGTTTTCCATGTGTCTATGTTGCGGAAATATGTGTACGATCCCACTCATATCATTCAGCAGATGGATTTTGAACTAAAGGAAGATCTGACCTATGAGGAAAGACCTGTCAAGATTCTAGACCGGAAGCAACAGCAACTCCGGAATCGTTCGATACCGATGGTCAAGATTCAGTGGAGTCGGCGTGGGACCGAAGAAGCTACATGGGAGTCTGAAGAGACTATGCGAAAGCAGTATCCCGATCTATTCTAGGTGAGCGATCTTTTTCTACTCTCAGTTTTAGTGCAGTGAATTTGGAGGACCAAATTCCTTTAAATAGGGGAGGGTGTAAGACCCCAAATTCTTTAGAAATTTATTTAGTAAGTTATTTGTAATTATTCGGAATTTATTTGAAGTTATTCGAATTAATGAGAATTATCCAAATTAATTAGATTAATTAATTAATTAATAGAATAAGTCATTTTTCAACTATTTTCTAAAAATCCCCAAAAATCACATCTTGTAGAACTAATTTTGTTTAGCAACTTTGTCTTCTTCATTTAAGCCTAAGAAAATCATTTATTATGCCGGAATTAGTGAACTTAGTCTTCCGAACTTAACATTTAATTAATTACGGAATAGTATAAGTAATAATTTGACTACCTCAGAAAAATTTGTAAAAATAGTAAATATGTTAATATTGATGTAAATAACAACTTTTCCTTCTGGCTTTAAGCCAAGGTAAATCCGTGGTAAGATCTATTTAGAATTCAAACCCAAAAGTGCACACTTTTGACCCGCACACTAGAAAACCCGTTTTCTTCGTTTTTCGAACCGAAGATGGATCCGAATCAATGGGGAATCAACCCATTTAACTTAGACCCATTGAAATCATATTTTTGAAGAACTTTTGACCTATTCATGTACCCCTCTTGATTTCAAATTTGCATTGGTTCCTACATGTAAACTTAGTGTAAAAACACACCGTTTACCATCTTCATTTCAATGCATACAAGATTAAATAGAAACTCACTTAATTAATGATTAATGGTGTAACTAAATCTCTGTTAATGCATTCTTTTTCACTCCTGTGAGAGCTTGTTCTTTACCTTGATAACTTGTTCTAGCTTGTTGGCACTTTGGCTAATACAAATGATAATGGTTAAGCATGATATCTTAACTTGGTGATTAGGATTAATATGTTGATTAGCTTGTTTTATTGCTGCTGTTTTACAGTAGCGCAGTACGATTAACTCTTGTTGTGACTTGATTTTAATCTCCTTGATGATTATACTTACCTTGAAATTCTGAAAATGAATCTCTTTCCTACTTGAAGTTGTTATTGCTACTTAGCTTAAACCTTGGAATTCTGGCCATAAACTGTGGAAGTCTAGATTCGTGGGATCTTTGATCCAAAAGAAATCAATGCCTGGTAAACAAATAAGGGCTCGGTCTGGTCCTGGGGAGAGCACCCGAACACTACGTGTACCCCCGGGGAGGTGAATGACTAGGTGTGGCATTTGGCACCAGTACTATTACATGTGTTAAATCTAGGACTGTCCACTACTCACTACTCTTTCCACTACTCTCTATATTACTTGCTACTACGTTTCACTTTCCACTCTTCACTGTTCTATACTCTACTTGTGGTTACTCTACTTGTTGATTACTTGGACATGTAAATGAAAATACATGCGTGCTTGACATGACTTGAATTGACTTGATATGGCCAACTTCTTATTGTTATCTCCTGTAGTAAATTCTTGTCTTACCATTCTATTCATTATATTTCTTGACCTTGCAAGATCTTTGAATTCTGTTTCGTGATATCATCGTTATCTTTTTATTGTTTTATCATTTGTAGCATGACATTTTAAAATGTAATTAAACTGTTAATCACTTATACCTGTCTGTTATTTCCTACTGAGCGTCAGCTCATAGTTGTGTTTCCCCCTTTCCAGGCTTTTCAGGTGACGCGCTTACCGATGGGGAAGGGCAGGAGTGATGTCTTGAGTGTATCAGTTCTAGTGTGTTAGTAGTGTGTTATCTTTCTTCTAGTTGTGTTTTGAAGAGCATTTAGTTCAGTTATGTCATTGAGTTTTAGTGGTTGTTATTCCAGTTGTATTAAGTTGAACTTGAGGTTATTGTGTCAGTTGTGGTTTGTTAATGATCATTTAGTATTTCCATCTAGTAGCACTTGTGTATTATTTTAGATTAGTTCTCTCTCTTGCCAGCGTGTCCCTAACTGTACGTCCCGATATTTTCGCCTTATTCGGGGCGTGACAGTTTAGTTGGTATCAGAGCCTAGGTTTCACATTCCTAGGTTTCCTAAGTTGTAGGTTTTCTTGCATTGCATTCCAATAATCGGTATATCAAAAGGTGTTGTCCGAACGTTAGGCTATGCCTATCGGGAAGGTCGCACACTTGCGCGAGTGGTCTTCAGACCGATTACCTCCGCCAGGTACCGAGTTTTTGGTCGTGTCTAGGTGCATTAGATCCCTAACCTTGTAAAGTCTAGACCTGACCTGTGAGATTGGGTAGAACTTGGGTTAAGTTCGTTTCTTAATCGTGTAATTATTTATCTTGATTAAACCTAAGTAATCTATTTCTCGTGTAGATGGCAGCTGATCGTGCTGAATGGAGGAACCTGCAGCGTACAGTTCAAGGCCTTACTCAGGCCCTTCAGCAAGTAGCTCAGGCAGGAGCAGCACCACATGGCACCGGTGATCTATACCGGAACTTCCGCGGAATGAATCCGCCTAGATTCGCTGGTTCGACTGACCCCGACCAAGCCGAGCACTGGCTAGACGAGATGGGGAGAATCTTTGAAGTTATGCAATGCACCAACCAGGAGCGTGTCCTTTTGTCCACATTTCAACTGGAACATGATGCACGTACTTGGTGGGATTCTATCAAGGCAACTCTTGGTGATCGGCAAGTTATGTGGGAAGAGTTCGAGGAATTCTTCAACAGCAAGTATTTTTCTGATAGAGTGCAAGAGAAGAAAGCGGTAGAGTTCGCGGCCTTGAAATAGTGAGGTTTGTCCGTGGCAGAGTATGAGGCTCAATTTGCACGGCTTTCTCGATATGCTACACATCTCATTTCCACCGAGAAGATGAAGGCGAAGCGCTTTCTCAATGGATTGAAGCTTCATTATATCAACCAATTGGCACCGATGGAGATTTCCACGTATTGTGAGGTGGTAAGGAAAGCGCAAGTTCTGGAGGATACTCTTGAAATGACGGAGAGAATCCGTGGGAAAGGCACCAAGAAAGAATTACCTACGGGTTCCGGGAGTGTCAAACCCGGGTATACCAAGAAGAGGCCTGTTAGTGGACCTGGTTCGTGGAGCGGGTCCGGATCGTGGAAGGGCAAGATGCTGAGGCATGAAGACAAGAAGCCTGGCCCTATTGTTCCATTCAAGGGCGTGTGCAACTATTGTGATCGTCCGGGTCACAAGATAGAGGAGTGCTGGCGCAAGCAAGGCGCCTGTTTGCGATGTGGAAGCAAGGAGCACCGTATCCCCAACTGTCCTCTCATATCGGAGCAAGCAACACCGGCAAAACCTCTAGTCTTCAAGAAACCACAAGGCAAGCTTCAAGCTTTACATGCAGACGAAACTGGGATTTCTGATGATGGCGGACTCGTCGAAGGTACCCTTACTATAATCGATAAGCCCGCATTTGCTCTCTTTGATACTGGTGCAACACATTCTTTTATTTCACGGAGATTTGCTAAGTCATTAGCTGTGGAACCTGTTTTGATGAATACTCCGTTAGAGATTTCAACCCCAATTGGCACTAGATCAATAATCCAGTATTTCTATCCTTCTAGTAAGGTGATGATTGGTGAACAGAACTTTCCAGCAGATTTGGTCTGCATGGATATGAAGGATTATGATGTAATCCTAGGAGCAGATTGGTTGGCCAAGTATGAGGCCAATGTTCACTGTAGTTCTAGCTCAGTGACTTTTACTGGACATTCTGGTTTATCTTTTACGGGAGTCAAGCACCATAACTCCGTACCGCTCATCTCGGCTCTTCGAGCTGATAAGCTTTTGAGGCATGGGTGTGAGGCTTTTCTAGCCTTTGTTTGTGCAACTCCTGAGCAGCAGATGGAGATCAAGGACATTCCAGTTGTCCGAAATTTTCCTAATGTCTTTCCGGAAGAATTACCAGGACTTCCGCCTGAGCGGGAAGTTATCTTTTCCATTAATCTTATTCCTGGCACAGCTCCTATTTCCAAGGCTCCTTATCGTATGTCTCCTGCGGAACTGAGGGAACTGAAGCAGCAACTGATGGAATTGCTTGAGAAGGGTTTTATTCGTCCTAGTACTTCTCCGTGGGGAGCCCCTGTGTTATTCGTCAGGAAGAAAGATGGTTCGATGAGGTTGTGCATTGACTATCGGCAAATAAACCAGCAGACTGTCAAGAACAAATATCCCTTGCCGAGGATTGACGAGTTATTTGACCAGATAGCAGGAGCTCAATATTTCTCTAAGATCGATCTTCGATCGGGATATCACCAGTTGCGGATTAAGGAAGAGGATATTTATAAATCAGCTTTCCGCAGCAGGTATGGTCATTTTGAGTTTGTCGTTATGCCTTTTGGTCTAGCGAATGCTCCAGCAGCTTTCATGCAATTGATGAACGATGTATTTCGGCCCTATCTTGATCAGTGGGTCGTGGTATTTATTGATGACATCCTGATTTATTCTAAGAATGAGGAGGAGCATGCTGAGCATCTGAGAATGGCATTGCAACTGTTGAGAGATCATCAACTATATGCTAAGTTCAGTAAGTGTGAATTCTGGCTGCAAGAGGTGTCCTTTCTCGGACATATTATCACTAAGGAAGGTGTTTCAGTTGATCCTTCGAAGATTGAGGCAGTGAAGAATTGGGAGCAGCCTACTAGTGCAACTGAAATCAGAAGTTTTCTAGGCCTGGCAGGCTATTATCGAAGATTTATCCAGGATTTCTCTAAGATTGCGGTACCTCTTACAAGATTAACCCGCAAGGAGAATAAGTTTGATTGGTCTAATGATTGTCAGCGAAGCTTTCAGACTCTGAAGGAGTGTTTGACTACTGCACCTGTTTTGGCTTTACCTTCTGGTGAAGGAGGATTTGTTGTTTATACTGATGCATCAGGTATTGGCTTAGGCTGTGTACTCATGCAGCATGGGAAGGTGATTGCCTATTCCTCTAGACAGTTGAGGAAGCACGAAGATAATTATCATGTTCATGATTTGGAACTTGCTGCAGTCGTGTTTGCTTTGAAGATATGGAGGCATTACTTATATGGAGAAACCTTTACAGTGTTTTCAGATCATAAGAGTTTGAAGTATTTATTTTCTCAGAAGGAACTCAACATGAGGCAGCGGAGATGGTTGGAGTACTTGAAAGACTTCGACTTCTCGATTGAGTATCATCCTGGCAAAGGTAATGTTGTGGCAGATGCTTTAAGCCGGAAGCCGGTAGCGAGATTGTCAAGTCTCATGTTACAAGAATGGAGATTGTTGGAACAATTATCTAGTCTGGATCTTAATATCGACAATGATCGGGTCTTGATTGCTCAGATTCAACTTAAACCTGAATTATTGATAGAGATCAAGTCCTTGCAAAATAATGATCCCGAGTTGGTAGAGATCAAGGGAAGCTTGAGCAGCAGACCTGACTTCATGTTGGCCGATGATGGTAGATTATTATTTAAAGGCAGAACTTGTGTTCCGGATGAGGCTACAATAAAGAACAAGATTCTCGAGGAAGCTCATAGATCCAGATATACCATTCATCCTGGAGGCACTAAGATGTACCGAGATTTGAAAAGGTCCTTTTGGTGGCCAAATATGAAAAGAGAAGTTGCAGATTTTGTGAGCAGATATTTGGTATGTCAGCAAGTTAAGGCCGAACATTTCAGACCAGCAGGGAAATTGAAACCACTCGACATACCCCAATGGAAGTGGGAAAGCATTGGCATGGATTTCATTATGGGTCTACCTAGGACTCGTGGTGGATTTGATGCGATATGGGTGATTGTCGATCGTTTGACAAAGTCGGCTCATTTCTTACCAATTAAGTCTAAGTGGACGATTGATGTATTGGCTGCTTTGTATATAAAGGAAGTGGTGAGATTGCATGGTATCCCAGTGAATATAGTATCTGATCGAGACCCCAGATTTACTTCACATTTCTGGAAGGGACTGCAAGAGTCTTTGGGTACTCGTCTGAATTTCAGTACTGCTTTTCATCCACAGACAGATGGACAGACTGAAAGAACCAATCAGATAGTGGAAGATATGTTGCGAGCTTGCATGATTGACTTTGGTGGTACTTGGAGTGAGCATTTGGCATTAATTGAATTTGCCTACAATAACAGCTATCAGTCTAGTATACAGATGGCTCCTTTTGAAGCACTATATGGTAGAAGTTGTCGTTCCCCATTGTGTTGGGATGAGGTAGGGGAGAAACAGTGGCTTGGACCAGATCTTGTTTCGGAATCATCACTGAACATCCGTGTTATCCGAGACAGGTTACAAGTAGCCCAGTCGAGACAGAAGAGTTATGCCGACAACAGAAGGAGAGCATTGGAATTTCAGGTTGGCGAGCATGTGTTCTTAAAGGTCTCTCCGACGAGAGGGATCCGAAGATTTGGCATCCATGGCAAGCTGAATTCGAGGTACATTGGTCCATTCGAGATTCTAGATAGAGTGGGAGAGGTGGCATACAGACTGGCTTTACCACCACATTTGTCTGGCGTACATAATGTTTTCCATGTGTCTATGTTGCGGAAATATGTGTACGATCCCACTCATATCATTCAGCAGATGGATTTTGAACTAAAGGAAGATCTGACCTATGAGGAAAGACCTGTCAAGATTCTAGACCGGAAGCAACAGCAACTCCGGAATCGTTCGATACCGATGGTCAAGATTCAGTGGAGTCGGCGTGGGACCGAAGAAGCTACATGGGAGTCTGAAGAGACTATGCGAAAGCAGTATCCCGATCTATTCTAGGTGAGCGATCTTTTTCTACTCTCAGTTTTAGTGCAGTGAATTTGGAGGACCAAATTCCTTTAAATAGGGGAGGGTGTAAGACCCCAAATTCTTTAGAAATTTATTTAGTAAGTTATTTGTAATTATTCGGAATTTATTTGAAGTTATTCGAATTAATGAGAATTATCCAAATTAATTAGATTAATTAATTAATTAATAGAATAAGTCATTTTTCAACTATTTTCTAAAAATCCCCAAAAATCACATCTTGTAGAACTAATTTTGTTTAGCAACTTTGTCTTCTTCATTTAAGCCTAAGAAAATCATTTATTATGCCGGAATTAGTGAACTTAGTCTTCCGAACTTAACATTTAATTAATTACGGAATAGTATAAGTAATAATTTGACTACCTCAGAAAAATTTGTAAAAATAGTAAATATGTTAATATTGATGTAAATAACAACTTTTCCTTCTGGCTTTAAGCCAAGGTAAATCCGTGGTAAGATCTATTTAGAATTCAAACCCAAAAGTGCACACTTTTGACCCGCACACTAGAAAACCCGTTTTCTTCGTTTTTCGAACCGAAGATGGATCCGAATCAATGGGGAATCAACCCATTTAACTTAGACCCATTGAAATCATATTTTTGAAGAACTTTTGACCTATTCATGTACCCCTCTTGATTTCAAATTTGCATTGGTTCCTACATGTAAACTTAGTGTAAAAACACACCGTTTACCATCTTCATTTCAATGCATACAAGATTAAATAGAAACTCACTTAATTAATGATTAATGGTGTAACTAAATCTCTGTTAATGCATTCTTTTTCACTCCTGTGAGAGCTTGTTCTTTACCTTGATAACTTGTTCTAGCTTGTTGGCACTTTGGCTAATACAAATGATAATGGTTAAGCATGATATCTTAACTTGGTGATTAGGATTAATATGTTGATTAGCTTGTTTTATTGCTGCTGTTTTACAGTAGCGCAGTACGATTAACTCTTGTTGTGACTTGATTTTAATCTCCTTGATGATTATACTTACCTTGAAATTCTGAAAATGAATCTCTTTCCTACTTGAAGTTGTTATTGCTACTTAGCTTAAACCTTGGAATTCTGGCCATAAACTGTGGAAGTCTAGATTCGTGGGATCTTTGATCCAAAAGAAATCAATGCCTGGTAAACAAATAAGGGCTCGGTCTGGTCCTGGGGAGAGCACCCGAACACTACGTGTACCCCCGGGGAGGTGAATGACTAGGTGTGGCATTTGGCACCAGTACTATTACATGTGTTAAATCTAGGACTGTCCACTACTCACTACTCTTTCCACTACTCTCTATATTACTTGCTACTACGTTTCACTTTCCACTCTTCACTGTTCTATACTCTACTTGTGGTTACTCTACTTGTTGATTACTTGGACATGTAAATGAAAATACATGCGTGCTTGACATGACTTGAATTGACTTGATATGGCCAACTTCTTATTGTTATCTCCTGTAGTAAATTCTTGTCTTACCATTCTATTCATTATATTTCTTGACCTTGCAAGATCTTTGAATTCTGTTTCGTGATATCATCGTTATCTTTTTATTGTTTTATCATTTGTAGCATGACATTTTAAAATGTAATTAAACTGTTAATCACTTATACCTGTCTGTTATTTCCTACTGAGCGTCAGCTCATAGTTGTGTTTCCCCCTTTCCAGGCTTTTCAGGTGACGCGCTTACCGATGGGGAAGGGCAGGAGTGATGTCTTGAGTGTATCAGTTCTAGTGTGTTAGTAGTGTGTTATCTTTCTTCTAGTTGTGTTTTGAAGAGCATTTAGTTCAGTTATGTCATTGAGTTTTAGTGGTTGTTATTCCAGTTGTATTAAGTTGAACTTGAGGTTATTGTGTCAGTTGTGGTTTGTTAATGATCATTTAGTATTTCCATCTAGTAGCACTTGTGTATTATTTTAGATTAGTTCTCTCTCTTGCCAGCGTGTCCCTAACTGTACGTCCCGATATTTTCGCCTTATTCGGGGCGTGACAGTTTAGTTGGTATCAGAGCCTAGGTTTCACATTCCTAGGTTTCCTAAGTTGTAGGTTTTCTTGCATTGCATTCCAATAATCGGTATATCAAAAGGTGTTGTCCGAACGTTAGGCTATGCCTATCGGGAAGGTCGCACACTTGCGCGAGTGGTCTTCAGACCGATTACCTCCGCCAGGTACCGAGTTTTTGGTCGTGTCTAGGTGCATTAGATCCCTAACCTTGTAAAGTCTAGACCTGACCTGTGAGATTGGGTAGAACTTGGGTTAAGTTCGTTTCTTAATCGTGTAATTATTTATCTTGATTAAACCTAAGTAATCTATTTCTCGTGTAGATGGCAGCTGATCGTGCTGAATGGAGGAACCTGCAGCGTACAGTTCAAGGCCTTACTCAGGCCCTTCAGCAAGTAGCTCAGGCAGGAGCAGCACCACATGGCACCGGTGATCTATACCGGAACTTCCGCGGAATGAATCCGCCTAGATTCGCTGGTTCGACTGACCCCGACCAAGCCGAGCACTGGCTAGACGAGATGGGGAGAATCTTTGAAGTTATGCAATGCACCAACCAGGAGCGTGTCCTTTTGTCCACATTTCAACTGGAACATGATGCACGTACTTGGTGGGATTCTATCAAGGCAACTCTTGGTGATCGGCAAGTTATGTGGGAAGAGTTCGAGGAATTCTTCAACAGCAAGTATTTTTCTGATAGAGTGCAAGAGAAGAAAGCGGTAGAGTTCGCGGCCTTGAAATAGTGAGGTTTGTCCGTGGCAGAGTATGAGGCTCAATTTGCACGGCTTTCTCGATATGCTACACATCTCATTTCCACCGAGAAGATGAAGGCGAAGCGCTTTCTCAATGGATTGAAGCTTCATTATATCAACCAATTGGCACCGATGGAGATTTCCACGTATTGTGAGGTGGTAAGGAAAGCGCAAGTTCTGGAGGATACTCTTGAAATGACGGAGAGAATCCGTGGGAAAGGCACCAAGAAAGAATTACCTACGGGTTCCGGGAGTGTCAAACCCGGGTATACCAAGAAGAGGCCTGTTAGTGGACCTGGTTCGTGGAGCGGGTCCGGATCGTGGAAGGGCAAGATGCTGAGGCATGAAGACAAGAAGCCTGGCCCTATTGTTCCATTCAAGGGCGTGTGCAACTATTGTGATCGTCCGGGTCACAAGATAGAGGAGTGCTGGCGCAAGCAAGGCGCCTGTTTGCGATGTGGAAGCAAGGAGCACCGTATCCCCAACTGTCCTCTCATATCGGAGCAAGCAACACCGGCAAAACCTCTAGTCTTCAAGAAACCACAAGGCAAGCTTCAAGCTTTACATGCAGACGAAACTGGGATTTCTGATGATGGCGGACTCGTCGAAGGTACCCTTACTATAATCGATAAGCCCGCATTTGCTCTCTTTGATACTGGTGCAACACATTCTTTTATTTCACGGAGATTTGCTAAGTCATTAGCTGTGGAACCTGTTTTGATGAATACTCCGTTAGAGATTTCAACCCCAATTGGCACTAGATCAATAATCCAGTATTTCTATCCTTCTAGTAAGGTGATGATTGGTGAACAGAACTTTCCAGCAGATTTGGTCTGCATGGATATGAAGGATTATGATGTAATCCTAGGAGCAGATTGGTTGGCCAAGTATGAGGCCAATGTTCACTGTAGTTCTGACTCAGTGACTTTTACTGGACATTCTGGTTTATCTTTTACGGGAGTCAAGCACCATAACTCCGTACCGCTCATCTGGCTCTTCGAGCTGATAAGCTTTTGAGGCATGGGTGTGAGGCTTTTCTAGCCTTTGTTTGTGCAACTTCTGAGCAGCAGATGGAGATCAAGGACATTCCAGTTGTCCGAGATTTTCCTGATGTCTTTCCGGAAGAATTACCAGGACTTCCGCCTGAGCGGGAAGTTATCTTTTCCATTAATCTTATTCCTGGCACAGCTCCTATTTCCAAGGCTCCTTATCGTATGTCTCCTGCGGAACTGAGGGAACTGAAGCAGCAACTGATGGAATTGCTTGAGAAGGGTTTTATTCGTCCTAGTACTTCTCCGTGGGGAGCCCCTGTGTTATTCGTCAGAAAGAAAGATGGTTCGATGAGGTTGTGCATTGACTATCGGCAAATAAACCAGCAGACTGTCAAGAACAAATATCCCTTGCCGAGGATTGACGAGTTATTTGACCAGATAGCAGGAGCTCAATATTTCTCTAAGATCGATCTTCGATCGGGATATCACCAGTTGCGGATTAAGGAAGAGGATATTTATAAATCAGCTTTCCGCAGCAGGTATGGTCATTTTGAGTTTGTCGTTATGCCTTTTGGTCTAGCGAATGCTCCAGCAGCTTTCATGCAATTGATGAACGATATATTTCGGCCCTATCTTGATCAGTGGGTCGTGGTATTTATTGATGACATCCTGATTTATTCTAAGAATGAGGAGGAGCATGCTGAGCATCTGAGAATGGCATTGCAACTGTTGAGAGATCATAAACTATATGCTAAGTTCAGTAAGTGTGAATTCTGGCTGCAAGAGGTGTCCTTTCTCGGACATATTATCACCAAGGAAGGTGTTTCAGTTGATCCTTCGAAGATTGAGGCAGTGAAGAATTGGGAGCAGCCTACTAGTGCAACTGAAATCAGAAGTTTCCTAGGCCTGGCAGGCTATTATCGAAGATTTATCCAGGATTTCTCTAAGATTGCGGTACCTCTTACAAGATTAACCCGCAAGGAGAATAAGTTTGATTGGTCTGATGATTGTCAGCGAAGCTTTCAGACTCTGAAGGAGTGTTTGACTACTGCACCTGTTTTGGCTTTACCTTCTGGTGAAGGAGGATTTGTTATTTATACTGATGCATCAGGTATTGGCTTAGGCTGTGTACTCATGCAGCATGGGAAGGTGATTGCCTATTCCTCTAGACAGTTGAGGAAGCACGAAGATAATTATCCTGTTCATGATTTGGAACTTGCTGCAGTCGTGTTTGCTTTGAAGATATGGAGGCATTACTTATATGGAGAAACCTTTACAGTGTTTTCAGATCATAAGAGTTTGAAGTATTTATTTTCTCAGAAGGAACTCAACATGAGGCAGCGGAGATGGTTGGAGTACTTGAAAGACTTCGACTTCTCGATTGAGTATCATCCTGGCAAAGGTAATGTTGTGGCAGATGCTTTAAGCCGGAAGTCGGTAGCGAGATTGTCAAGTCTCATGTTACAAGAATGGAGATTGTTGGAACAATTATCTAGTCTGGATCTTAATATCGACAATGATCGGGTCTTGATTGCTCAGATTCAACTTAAACCTGAATTATTGATAGAGATCAAGTCCTTGCAAAATAATGATCCCGAGTTGGTAGAGATCAAGGGAAGCTTGAGCAACAGACCTGACTTCATGTTGGCCGATGATGGTAGATTATTATTTAAAGGCAGAACTTGTGTTCCGGATGAGGCTACAATAAAGAACAAGATTCTCGAGGAAGCTCATAGATCCAGATATACCATTCATCCTGGAGGCACTAAGATGTACCGAGATTTGAAAAGGTCCTTTTGGTGGCCAAATATGAAAAGAGAAGTTGCAGATTTTGTGAGCAGATGTTTGGTATGTCAGCAAGTTAAGGCCGAACATTTCAGACCAGCAGGGAAATTGAAACCACTCGACATACCCCAATGGAAGTGGGAAAGCATTGGCATGGATTTCATTATGGGTCTACCTAGGACTCGTGGTGGATTTGATGCGATATGTGTGATTATCGATCATTTGACAAAGTCGGCTCATTTCTTACCAATTAAGTCCAAGTGGACGATTGATGTATTGGCTGCTTTGTATATAAAGGAAGTGGTGAGATTGCATGGTATCCCAGTGAATATAGTATCTGATCGAGACCCCAGATTTACTTCACATTTCTGGAAGGGACTGCAAGAGTCTTTGGGTACTCGTCTGAATTTCAGTACTGCTTTTCATCCACAGACAGATGGACAGACTGAAAGAACCAATCAGATAGTGGAAGATATGTTGCGAGCTTGCATGATTGACTTTGGTGGTACTTGGAGTGAGCATTTGGCATTAATTGAATTTGCCTACAATAACAGCTATCAGTATAGTATACAGATGGCTCCTTTTGAAGCACTATATGGTAGAAGTTGTCGTTCCCCGTTGTGTTGGGACGAGGTAGGTGAGAAACAGTGGCTTGGACCAGATCTTGTTTCGGAATCATCATTGAACATCCGTGTTATCCGAGACAGGTTACAAGTAGCCCAGTCGAGACAGAAGAGTTATGCCGACAACAGAAGGAGAGCATTAGAATTTCAGGTTGGCGAGCATGTGTTCTTAAAGGTCTCTCCGACGAGAGGGATCCGAAGATTTGGCATCCATGGCAAGCTGAATCCGAGGTACATTGGTCCATTCGAGATTCTAGATAGAGTGGGAGAGGTGGCATACAGACTGGCTTTACCACCACATTTGTCTGACGTACATAATATTTTCCATGTGTCTATGTTGCGGAAATATGTGTATGATCCCACTCATATCATTCAGCAGATGGATTTTGAACTAAAGGAAGATCTGACCTATGAGGAAAGACCTGTCAAGATTCTAGACCGGAAGCAACAGCAACTCCGGAATCGTTCGATACCGATGGTCAAGATTTAGTGGAGTCGGCGTGGGACCGAAGAAGCTACATGGGAGTCTGAAGAGACTATGCGAAAGCAGTATCCCGATCTATTCTAGGTGAGCGATCTTTTTCTACTCTCAGTTTTAGTGCAGTGAATTTGGAGGACCAAATTCCTTTAAGTAGGGGAGGGTGTAAGACCCCAAATTCTTTAGAAATTTATTTAGTAAGTTATTTGTAATTATTCGGAATTTATTTGAAGTTATTCGAATTAATGAGAATTATCCAAATTAATTAGAATAATTAATTAATTAATAGAATAAGTCATTTTTCAACTATTTTCTAAAAATCCCCAAAAATCACATCTTGTACAACTAATTTTTTTTAGCAACTTTGTCTTCTTCATTTAAGCCTAAGAAAATCATTTATTATGCCGGAATTAGTGAACTTAGTCTTCCGAACTTAACATTTAATTAATTACGGAATAATATAAGTAATAATTCGACTACCTCAGAAAAATTTGTAAAAATAGTAAACATGTTAATATTGATGTGAATAACAACTTTTCCTTCTGGCTTTAAGCCATGGTAAATCCGTGGTAAGATCTATTTAGAATTCAAACCCAAAAGTGCACACTTTTGACCCATACACTAGAAAACCCGTTTTCTTCGTTTTTCGAACCGAAGATGGATCCGAATCAATGGGGAATCAACCCATTTAACTTAGACCCATTGAAATCATATTTTTGAAGAACTTTTGACCTATTCATGTACCCCTCTTGATTTCAAATTTGCATTGGTTCCTACATGTAAACTTAGTGTAAAAACACACCGTTTACCATCTTCATTTCAATGCATACAAGATTAAATAGAAACTCACTTAATTAATGATTAATGGTGTAACTAAATCTCTGTTAATGCATTCTTTTTCACTCCTGTGAGAGCTTGTTCTTTACCTTGATAACTTGTTCTAGCTTGTTGGCACTTTGGCTAATACAAATGATAATGGTTAAGCATGATATCTTAACTTGGTGATTAGGATTAATATGTTGATTAGCTTGTTTGATTGCTGCTGTTTTATAGTAGCGCAGCACGATTAACTCTTGTTGTGACTTGATTTCAATCTCCTTGATGATTATACTTACCTTGAAATTCTGGAAATGAATCTCTTTCCTATTTGAAGTTGTTATTGCTACTTAGCTTAAACCTTGGAATTCTGGCCATAAACTGTGGAAGTCTAGATTCGTGGGATCTTTGATCCAAAAGAAATCAATGCCTGGCAAACAAATAAGGGCTCGGTCTGGTCCTGGGGAGAGCGCCCGAACACTACGTGTACCCCCGGGGAGGTGAATGACTAGGTGTGGCATTTGGCACCAGTACTATTACATGTGTTAAATCTAGGACTGTCCACTACTCACTACTCTTTCCACTACTCTCTATATTACTTGCTACTACGTTTCACTTTCCACTCTTCACTGTTCTATACTCTACTTGTGGTTACTCTACTTGTTGATTACTTGGACGTGGAAATAAAAATACATGCGTGCTTGACATGACTTGAATTGACTTGATATGGCCAACTTCTTATTGTTATCTCCTGTAGTAAATTCTTGTCTTACCATTCTATTCATTATATTTCTTGACCTTGCAAGATCTTTGAATTCTGTTTCGTGATATCATCGTTATCTTTTTATTGTTTTATCATTTGTAGCATGACATTTTAAAATGTAATTAAACTGTTAATCACTTATACCTGTCTGTTATTTTCTACTGAGCGTCAGCTCATAGTTGTGTTTCCCCCTTTCCAGGCTTTTCAGGTGACGCGCTTACCGATGGGGAAGGGCAGGAGTGATGTCTTGAGTGTATCAGTTCTAGTGTGTTAGTAGTGTGTTATCTTTCTTCTAGTTGTGTTTTGAAGAGCATTTAGTTCAGTTATGTCATTGAGTTTTAGTGGTTGTTATTCCAGTTGTATTAAGTTGAACTTGAGGTTATTGTGTCAGTTGTGGTTTGTTAATGATCATTTAGTATTTCCATCTAGTAGCACTTGTGTATTATTTTAGATTAGTTCTCTCTCTTGCCAGCGTGTCCCTAACTGTACGTCCCGATATTTCCGCCTTGTTCGGGGCGTGACATTTTTAGGAATCCAGAGTTGTTTCAACTTGGTTTTCTCTTGCATCTTAATTTCAGGTTTATTGAAACCGCGACCAAGGTTATGTCCAGCTGGTCTGGAGAGGTGAAATCTATTCCAGTTATTAGGCTTCTCATCCCTGGTGTATGTTTTGTGCCCTTGTTGATTAACAAATTTTTGAGGGTGAGTGTTATTTCTCCAGTAACTACTGTTCGGACCCATTCTTTTATAGTAGTTCCAGCTTTTATTCTGATACATTTGCCCAGTCCAGCTACCACTTCTGTTCTAGTGAATGGGCTTAGAGAAGTTCTTCACAAAGTTCATTCCTGTTTTAGATGGTCGTCCAACATTGTTTGTTGAATTTTCCTTTGGACGTTGAATGTTTTGATTGCTGTTTGAACTGGATGGTGTGTCCAGCTTTTCTTTTCCCTTCTCTGGGCAGAAGGTAACGGTCTTGAACTGAAAGGGTCTCTTGTTAGTTGGGTCATAGCCTAGACCCTCCTTATTGAAATTAACCCTTGTTCCTAGTATAGACTCCAGGTTCGTTTTCCCTTGAACAAAATTTTCTAGAAGCTTTTGTTTGTCTTCCAGCTCTCTTTGCATAGACTCACAATTTTTTAAGAGTTCAGTGTTCACTTTCTTAACAGCTTCATACTTCTATGTGATCACACTATTTTCATTCAGACTTTCTTCAAATTTAATCTTGAGTTCATTGAGCTGTGTGTGAACTTCCTGGTTCTTTGATTTGTGCTTTTCATTTTCCTTTTTCAGAGAAGTCATTCCTTCTAATTCTTCCTTTAATTTCTGATTTTCCTCACTGATTTGAGTTTGTTTTTCAATATTAGCATTAAATTTTCTCTTCAGGACCCTATGCTCTTTACTCAGAGAATTGAACTTATCTAACAGTTCAGCATAGGCATCTTCCCAATCATCAATAGAAAAGTTCTCAAAGATATTTGTTACCTCCTCTTCGCTGTTTGCCATCAGGCAAATTCCTTCTTCGTCCTCCTCTGAGGAATTGGCTTCCGGATCTTCTTCCTCATCGCTCCACGTGCAGAGCATTGCATGTGGTTTCTTCTTCTGCACCTTCGAGCTCTTCTTCTGAAAGTCAGGACCCTTCTTCTGAAGATAAGGGCAGTCCCCTTTCATATGTCCAGGTTTCCTGCAATGAAAATATGTGATTTTCTTGGTGCTCCTATTCTTATCATTGCTGGAATCAAAATTCTTACCAGAAGGGTATGACCTCTTCCTTCTGAAGGTCTTTCCCTTAGTCCTTAAGAATTTCCTGAATTGTCGAGTGAGCATTGCTTGCTCCTCCTAGTCAAGGACTGACAGTCCATCAGACTCGCAACTACTACTCCCGATGCTGCTACTTCCCTTGCTGCGGGAGACCTTGAGGGCAATATTCTTGCCCTTCTTGTCGCTTCCTTCACCATTCCTTTTGAAGTTCATCTCATACGTCATTAGGGATCCTATGAGTTCGGTGACGGTCATTGTCGACAGATCCCTAGACTCCTCTATCACGATGGCCTTAGTGTGCCATGTAGGGGTTAGAGATCTAAGTATCTTCCTGACTATATCTCCCTCAGCTATCTCTTTCCCAAGCCCTTAAGACTATTCGTAATCAGTGACAGTCTGGCATACATCTCAGTTATGGTCTCCTCTGGTTTCATCTTAAACATCTCATATTCAGAGGTGAGGAGATTTACCTTCGTTGCTTTCACTTGAGGTGTACCTTCGTAGATTAGACCCAACTCATCCCACATTTTCTTGGTCGTCTTGCAAGCTGAGATGCGGGCGTATTCGTCTGGGTGTACAGCACATTGGATGATATTCAGGGCCGTCCAGTTGAGTGACGAGAGCTTGACTTGATCATCTGTCCACGCGTCCTCGTTCGGTGGTAGTTCGTATGGCCCTGTGGTGATCACCCTCCACAGCTTGTGGCTCTGTGCCCTGATGAATACTTCCATCCTGTTTTTCCAGAAAAGATAATTGTTACCATCAAAGAATGGAGGGCGGCTGATAGACGGTCCCTCAGCCATGAAGCTTCGAGGACCATTAGGATTACCCTGACCGTTGGCCCACATGATAAAAACCTACTCTGATACCAATTGATACGTGCAGCAGAAAGTTAGATAGAAGGGGGGTTAAATAAATCACTCCCAAATTCAAACAACTCAGACACGATTTCTCAACCCCTCAAGTTGCAGTGAAAAAGACTTCGGAGATAGGCAACAAAGATGACTAGTATGAGAAATGAGATCGAGAAAGCCACCCACAATGAAGCAATGTGTCGAGTAGATGGAGAACAACACAGCGTCAACAAGCAAACCACAGAGGAGATTGGGAATTTTTAGGTGGTTCGATTGCTATCCGCAATCTACGTCCACCCCTTACTCAAGAGAGTAAGGTTTCCTTGCAATATAGAGTCGCACACAGCAGACTCAGTCTGCAACAATCGCTGCCAAACAGCTTGCCCTGAGGAACAGCCTCTTTAGTCTTCGGATCGACTAGAAGAAAATACTGGAGAACCAATCTCCCTTCCTTTGCACGTAGTAAAGGGAACCCTGTGCAATTACTCCCAAGTAACTCACACAACCAGAGGATCGAGCCTCTCTTCCTCCAAGACAATGGAGGAACTAGAGAAGTTACCCATTCCTCTGAACAGTGGAGGGTAACAGAATGAAATAAAAGTAAAAGAAACTCGAAAACAAAACGATCGATGAACGACAATTTTCTCAGAAAAACAAAAGCAATGTAGCTTCCGTAGAAGCAGATCTTCGCATTCATAATCGCTTCTCTCTCTCAAAAATTTTTCTCTTAGCTCTGGATGGAGTGGGTTGTCTCTGGTTTTCTCTCTTGAAGCACTGCTCCCACGCTGCTCTTCTTTCTCATTGTTCCATCCCCTTTCGAACCCTTTTCCTCAGCATATATATATATCTGATCCAGAACCGGAGGCGTGTGGATACCACGTTTCCCGTCTGAAGATGTTGGGGTACGTGTGAGAATGTTCTGGACATCTATCTACCTCGGATCACGTGCCATCCAGGTGACTGCACAGACAAACTGTTAGAGAAGAAATAAACATTTCGTCATACTCTTAGCATAATTCGTATTGGTGTATTGAGTAAGAAGGTAAAAGCTGCACTGAGTAGGAGTTTAATCGTCCAACAAATATACACAGACAAGAATCAGCAAAACACAAAGTGCACTGACTTTATTTTGCCAGGGAGAAAAGTTTACACTAAGTCAAAATAGTAAGCATCGGCTAAGTCGGGCTATGACAAGCACTGACCTGAAATGAATCAGAAGATGCACCAATCTACGTTAGCTGTCTACAAGACTTTGCACCGAGTCTAATAAGTCTTGAAACAGGAATAGCACTGACTTCGTTGCTACAAAGACTTGTATAGGCTAGACTATGCACCGATCTTGAGTTGTTTTAAGCAAGGCTTGCACCGAGTTGGGATATGCAGTCCAAGCAGGAACTGCACCGAGATGGCAATGAGAAGTACAAGACAAAGCTTGCACCGAGATGAAGGAACGACCAACCTAACCAGTGCATTCTGGTTAGGAATTGCACCGACCTCGAGAGGTGAGATGTAGAGACATGATATGCACGGACCTTAATGCTCACGACCTCGAGAAATGCACAAAGATAAAATTATGAACAACAAAACCTGTGTATGAACAAGGACTTGCACGGAGGCAAGTACTTTATGTGAAAGGTGCAGAACTAGCACTGACTCAATATGCATTAAGCCAAAAGAACGAATAACCTAAAATGCACAGACCTAACTCATGTTATTAGCACAGATCCCCTTCATGCTTAGAAACAATGAAATGCACCGTATAAGAGCAAATTGATCTAGAGATAAAAACAAATTGATTTATAGTGTGAGACATCATCAAAACTGTAGGGATGCAACAGCCAAACCCTAAGTATTATATATGGTTAGAAGCATCGACGAGTCCTCTTTCTTTTGGTCTAAAAATCCCTAAATATTATCTAGTATCCTGCGAGAATTTTAAGTTTTAGTGGAAGCATGTTAGAATTAGGGCTAGCAATGTTCCACTTCATTTTTAGTAGGGATTGCAGGCACTAAACCTTTAATTGATCAGGCTATCTTATACAACTTTGTGTGCTCGTTCTGTTGATAGTAAAATCCCTAAATTTCATGCTCTATGTTGTGTGTATTTAACTGTTTTAGTTAACCCTAGTCGGACTCGCCGGAGGCGGGCAAGGCGAAGGTAGTAGAGACCGCCCTGACATGCACAGCCTCTCGATAGACCGCCCATCCTAGATAGGCGGCCGGTGCTTGACCGTTCATGTGTTTTATCTCTAATATGTTTCGTGGAACGAGCGGCAGGCCCCTAACCGCCCTTCCATCACGCGGCCAATCCCAAACCGTTCGTCTTCCCCGGCGGCACTCTACAGACCGCTCATCTCCAGCAGGCCTTCGGATCTGAGAGGGCATGAACGACCTGTCGTGTGACTGCCGAGGCATATGAAAGGTTCTGAACGGACCGCCCATCTATACAGAACTGCTTCATTATTATTTCAGCATGATTTATTTTAGTAGATTAGTGGCTAATGGTAAGTTAGCAACACACATAATAAATTGGAATTTATGGAAGGAAACATTTATGAATTCTTGCTGGTTTGTTCTCACTTGATCTTGATTCAACTTTTCCAATGAAGTTAATCTTAATTATGATCCATTGATAATTGAAATTGTTATTAGGATTGTTTGACAGTCATTCTACTCCGGTAGGATTGACTGACCGCTACACTGATTTTTGATGTTTTATTAGCCTCATTTCCTTGTAATGGTTGGGACTCTCCGCCGGATACTCCTTCCGTCGGACTAGGACCTTCATTACAGCACCTCCAAAAGTCCCTGCGAGCCTGAGATTCCCACTAGGACGCCGGGCATGTTGTACCACCAAGACCTGAACCTGTTCACGTGATCGAACCGTTTGGATTGATGTGTTGTGAGTCACGGCTCAATTTGGACCGACTGAGTCTTGAACGGCCGGATTTGGACCGTTTAACTCAATAGGCGGCCCAGTAGGAACCGTGCATCCCTGGGTAATTGCCATTTAAGGTTGGTCGATTATCCTTGTCATTTCTTTGACCAAATCACGGTTTGATCGACCCAGTAACCTCTAGGCTGACCAGTGAAGAGTGGACTGGACCATGGTTCAGTTATGCCCCACTTATGGTAGCCCGGAGCCCATTTGGGTAGATTTCTAGTTTATTAAGTTAAGCCCAGTTGAACAGACTGATTAGGGCCGTTCATGTACTTGAGCGGATCTTATTGGACCGTTCATCCCTCGAGCGGCCCTATAAGGCCCGTTTATCTTGTTCTTGGGCTTCCATCCCTTCTGGCCATGTGCGGCCCATTATTGACCGTCCTTGATAGTTGAAAGGCCCATTTCTGACCGTTCTTATAAGAGCGGCCTAAAATGGTCCGTTTATCCTTGACTTCGTTGAGCCTGATCCTCAGCCCAATTCTGTCCTGAACGGCCCAGTGGAGACCGTACATAGCTTGTACGGCCCAGTTTAGACCGCATATCATCCAGAATTGATTTCTATATTTTTTGATATTGAATCCAAGGACCTGATTAGTTCTTGATAACTTGAACTTTCTGGACAAAGTATCTCTTCGACTTATCCTTGGGTTTTCTGAGGAAAGTTCATACCTTGATATAATTGGCCATTTAACTTGATTAATGTCTAGACATAACTTGGGATCTTGGATCCATTAAATCAATGCCAACGCATCATAAGGGCCTGGTCTGGTCCTGGGAGGAGCGCTTGAAAAGTACTTGTGTCTCGGGGAGTTTGAATGACATGGTGTGGCATTGCACCGAGTGCATGACTAACGTGATGTCTACGACATAATCTCTTACTTGAATCTTTCTTGACTTGGTTAATTCTTGCTTGTTGGCTAATTTCCAGTCGCATCATGATCTCGCCTTCTTTTTATTATGTTACTTTGTCATATCATCATTTCATTTCGTTCTTTTTTTTCGCACATATAAATGCAATTAATTGGTTAATTACTTAAACTTGCCTGTTATTACCTACTAAGCGTTCGCTCATCCAGTTGTTTGCCCCCTTTCAGGTAGCTCAGGTGAGGATTCGCAGACCGATGGGGATGGGCAAGAGTGACAACCCTGGAGCGAGCCAGTTGGAGATTTCGAAGAGTCGTTATAGATGTTTTGTGTCTAGTTATGGTTTAGAGTGCATGTCAAGCAGAGTTGTAATTGTTGAGTCAATATTGATGTAATGATGTCCAGTGAATGTTATGTTAGAAGTTTTTCTTAAGTTGGTTTAAAAGGATGATGTAATTGGATTATGGAGCATTTGATGTTTATTTAGTTAATGGAGTTGTTTTCTGTTCATGGTGTTGTGTTGACCCTTTAACTTTAGCATAGCATCTCTGAAAATGAGCATAATATTATTAATTGTTTCTACTGCCAATCCCGATATTCCGCGTCGAGACGTGACAGTTTGGTGGTATCAGAGCCTAGGTTTCTAATATTCCTAGGTTTTCTAAGTTCTAGGATCCTAAGTGATGTCGTAGAACCTATAACCTTGTTATAAGTCTAAGAACCCAACCTAGTGAGATTTGGGTAGGGACTTGAGTTGAGTTAATAATCTAATTCTAAGATTCCCTTCTTAATGACCCTAAAATAATTCTACGTGTAGGATGTTCTAATGGTGACAGAGCGTGCGCAATGGCGAGACATGCAGCGAACGGTTCAAGGACTTACTTGGGCCTTGCAGCAAGTGGCCCAAGGAGGAGGAGCGAACCACGGAGCAGGCGATATTCACCGAAACATCCGAGGGATGAATCCCCTACATTTTGGAGGCTTGACCGACCCTGATGAAGCCAAGCACTGGCTAAAAGAGATGGAGAGGATCTTTGAAGTGATGTAGTGTAGCGATCAGGAGCGTGTTCTTTTAACGACCTTCCAGCTGGAGCGTGATGCAAGAACATGGTGGGATGCAGTGAAGGCTACCCTTGGAGATAGACAAGTTTCATGGAAGGAGTTCGAGGAACTCTTTAATAGTAAATATTTTTCTGATAGAGTGCAAGAAAAGAAAGCGGCTGAGTTAGCTACTTAGAAGCAGCGGAATCTATCTGTAGCTGAGTATGAAGCTCAGTTCTCTCGATTATCTCGTTATGCCACTCACTTGATATCTACAGAGAAGATGAAGGCTAAGCGTTTTCTCAACGGGCTGAAGTTGCAGTATATCAACCAGTTAGCACCAATGGAAATTCAAACTTATGCGGAGATGGTAAGGAAAGCTCAAGTCTTAGAAGACATCTTAGAAATGACGGAGAGAATCCGTGGAAAGGGTGTTAAGAAAAAACAACCTACTGGTTCCGGGAGTATCAAACCCGGCAATGACAAGAAAAGGCCCAATGGCAGGTATGGATCGTGGAAGGGAAAAATGCCAAAGAATGATGACAAGAAGCATGGCCCTACTGTGCCATTTAAGGGCGTGTGCAAGTATTGTGACCGTCCAGGTCACAGGATGGAAGAGTACTGGCGCAAGCTGGGCGCCTGCCTGCGTTGTGGTAGTAGGGACCACCGTATTCCAGAGTGTCCCCTTTTGTCTGATCAAGCTACCCTGACTAAGCTGCAAGGAATTAAGAAGCAACAGGGCTAGCTCCAAGCCCTACAGGAAGATGATGCCGGAACCACCGAGGAGGGTGGACTCGTTGAAGGTACTCTTATTATACATGATAAGCCAGCATTCGTTCTCTTTGATACCGGTGCCACTCATTCTTTTGTTTCTCGGAAATTTGCTTAGTCTTTAGCTGTGAAGCCAGTCTTGATGAATTCTCCGTTAGAGATTTCAACCCCTATTGGTTCCAGTTCAGCAATTAAGTATTTATGTCCTTCTAGTAAGGTTATGATTAATGAACAGAACTTGCCAGCTGATTTAGTTTGCATGGATATGAAAGATTATGATGTAATTTTAGGAGCTAATTGGTTGGCTAAATATGATGCCAATGTTCATTGCAGTTCTAGTTCTGTGTCTTTTTCTAGACACCCTGGACTTTCTTTTATAGGAGTTAGGCACCATAAGTCTGTGCCACTTATTTCGGCCCTTCGAGTTGATAAGTTGATGAGGAAAGGATGTCAGGCTTTTCTAGCCTTTGTTTATGTGACCCTTGAGAAGAAGATCGAGATTAAGGACATTCCTATCGTTCGAGACTTTCCAGATGTCTTTCCTGAGGAATTGCCAGGACTTTCGCCTGAGAGATAAGTTGTCTTTTCTATTGATTTAATTCCTGGCGCGACCCCTATTTCTAAAGCTCCTTATCGTATGTCTCCCGCGGAGTTGAAGGAATTGAAGCAACAGTTAATGGAATTACTTGAGAAGGGGTTCATTCATCCAAGTACATCCCCGTGGGGAGCCCTAGTATTGTTTGTCCGAAAGAAGGATGGTTCGATGAGGTTGTACATCGATTATCGGCAATTGAACTAGCTGACTATCAAGAATAAATACCCATTGTCGAGGATTGACGAATTATTTGATCAGATAGCAGGAGCTCAGTATTTTTCTAAGATTGATCTTTGATCAGGATACCATCAGTTGCGGATTAAGGAAGATGATATCTATAAGACGGCCTTCCGTAGCAGGTATGGGCATTTTGAATTTGTAGTAATACCTTTTGGACTAACGAATGCACCCACATCTTTCATGCAGTTGATGAACAATGTGTTTCGGCCCTATCTTGATCAGTGGGTCGTGGTGTTTATTGATGATATCTTGATTTATTCTAAGAGTAAGGAGGAGCATGCTGAACATTTGAGGATGGCATTGCAAATATTGAGAGACCACCAGCTATACGCCATGTTTAGTAAGTGTGAATTCTGGCTGCAAGAGGTATCCTTTCTAAGGCATATTATTACAAAGGAAGATATTTCTATTGACCCCTCGAAGGTAGAGGCAGTGAAGAATTGGGATAGGCCTACTAATGTAACTGAAGTTAGAAGTTTCCTAGGCCTGGCAGGTTATTACCGGAGGTTTATTATGGATTTCTCCAAGATCGCGGTGCCTTTAATAGGATTAACCCTCAAGGAGAACAAATTTGATTGGTCAGAGGATTCCGAGAGAAGCTTTCAGACCTTGAAGGAATGTCTAACTAATGCCCCTGTTTTGGCTTTACCATCTGGAGAAGGAGGTTTTGTGGTGTACACTGATGCTTCAGGCATTGGTCTAGGTTGTGTGCTCATGCAGCACGGGAAAGTGATAGCCTATTCTTCTAGGCAGTTGAGGAAGTATGAAGAGAACCATCATGTTCATGATTTAGAACTAGTAGCTGTAGTGTGCGCCTTGAAGATATAAAGGCACTACTTGTATGGAGAGACATTTACATTGTTCTCAGACCATAAGAGTCTGAAGTATTTATTTTCTCAGAAGGAACTCAATATGAGGCAGAGAAGATGGCTTGAGTATTTAAAAGACTTTGACTTCTCCATAGAGAATCATCTTGGAAAGGGGAATGTAGTGGCGGATGCCTTGAGCCGTAAGCCAATAGCTAAGTTTTCGCATCTCATGTTGCAAGAATGGAGACTGTTGGAGCAGTTAGCTAGTTTGGATCTCAATGTTGACAAGGACTGGCTTACGATTGCTCATATTCAACTTAAACCATAATTCTTGATAGAAATCAAGTCCTTGCAAGACAATGACCTAGAGTTGGTAGAGATCAAGGAGAGTTTGAGTAACAGACATGATTTCATGGTAGCTGACGATGGCAGATTGTTGTTTCAGGGAAGGACCTGTGTACCTGATGTAGCTGAAATAAAGAATAAGATTCTCGAAGAAGCTCATAGATCCAGATACACTATTCATCTTGGAGGTACTAAGATGTTTAAGGATTTGAAAAGATCCTTTTGGTGGCAGAATATGAAAAAGGAAATTATAGAATTTGTGAGTAGATGTTTGGTATGTCAGCAAGTCAAGGCTACGCATTTCAGACCTCCAGGGAAATTGAAACCACTTGATATACCTCAATGGAAGTGGGAGAGTATTGGCATAGATTTTATTATGGGTCTACCTAGGACTCATAATGGATTTAATGCAATATGGGTGATCATCGACAGATTGACAAAGTCTGCTCATTTCTTGTCCATTAAGTCTAAGTGGACTGTTAATGTCTTAGCTGCTTTATATATGAAGGAAGTTGTAAGACTCCATGATACTCCAGTCAGCATTGTGTCTGATAGAGACCCCAGATTCACCTCACATTTTTGGAAAGGATTGCAAGAATCTTTGGGAACACGTCTGAATTTCAGTACCGCTTTTCATCCACAAACAGACGAACAAACTGAAAGAACCAACCAGATAGTGAAAGATATGCTTAGAGCTTGCATGATTGATTTTGGAGGTTGTTGGAGTGATCACTTGGCTTTGACTGAATTTGCCTACAATAATAGTTATCAGTCCAGTATTCAGATGGCTCCGTTTGAAGCTTTGTATGGAAGAAGCTGTCGATCTCCATTATGTTGGGAGGAGGTAGGTGAGAAGCAATGGCTGGGACTAGATCTCATTTCTGAATAGTCCAAGAATATCCGTATTATCAGAGATCGGTTGCAAGTAGCACAATCAAGACAGAAGAGCTATGCCGACAACAGAAGGAGAGCTTTGGAATTTCAGGTCGGTGAGCACGTGTTTTTGAAGGTTTCTCCCATGAGAGGGATTCGCAGGTTTGGTATTCAAGGCAAGCTGAGTCCAAGATATGTTGGTCCATTTGAGATTCTGGAAAGAGTGGGAGAGGTTGCTTACCGATTAGCACTACCACCTCAGTTATCTGGAGCACACAATGTCTTCCATGTATCAATGCTACAGAAATATGTGTATGACCCCACTCATGTCATTCAGCATGCGGATTTGGAGCTGAAGGAAGATTTGACTTATGAATAAAGACCTATCAAGATTCTGGATCATAAGTAGCAACAACTCAAGAATCGTTCCATACCCTTGGTTAAAGTACAGTGGAGTCGGCGTGGAACCGAAGAGGCTACATGGGAGTCAGAAGATACCATGCGGAAGTAGTATCCCGCCTTATTCTAGGTGGGCTATTTCACTCCCTATTTTTATCAAGTTCAGTGAATTTGGAGGATCAAATTCCTTAAAGTGGGGGAGGGTGTAGCACCCCGGTATAATAACGAATAAATTTTTTTGAGAAATTAATACGTAATTCCTTAAGAAATAGGATAAGTAAAATTTCGACCATTTTATAAAAATCTGAAAAAATTAGAATCTCGTAGAGGATAAAACGTTTAGTAAAATTATCTTCGTTGACCAGCCCAAATAAAATTCTAAAATAAGCCGAATTAACAGATTAAGGCCCAAATCAATACTTAGCCTAATCGGACCTTAAAACGTGAAATTAGAGCCCAATACTAAACCATTTAAGCTAAAATCGGATGCAAATGAAAGGTTAGGATTAAGAGATAGTTTCCCCTCTTATTATTCTCCGAAACCCTAACCCTAGGAGGTGTATTTGGTGGCGCAAGGTGGCTGCAACCCTATCCGACGCGTTTCGCGCATGACTAAGTTGCGCGGACTCTATCTCCACGATTAGAACTCTCTGGACCCTATAGAACCTATAAAAATGATCCTCTACCACCCTAAAATCGTTTAGAAGCTGTGGCAGCCGGAGAGGAGCTCGATCAAGGGAGAATCGCGGCGATCACCGGCGGTGTGTACCTAGCGCGATCGGCATCCCTCTTCCCCCTTCATCCTTCGATTAAGGTAGGTGATAGCAAGCCAAACCCTAAGTATTATATATGGTTAGAAGCAACGACGAGTCCTCTTTCTTTTGGTCTAAAAATCCCTAAATGTTATCTAGTATCCTGCGAGAATTTTAAGTTTTAGTGGAAGCATGTTAGAATTAGGGTTAGCAATATTCCACTTCGTTTTTAGTAGGGATTGCAGGCACTAAACCTTTAATTTATCAAGCTATCTTATACAACTTTTTGTGCTCGTTCTGTTGATAGTAAAATCCCTAAATTTCATGCTCTATGTTGTGTGTATTTAACTGTTTTAGCTAACCCTAGCCGGACTCACGGGAGGAGGGCAAGGCGAAGGTAGTAGAGACCGCCCTGACAAGAGCACGGCCTCTCGATAGACCGCCCATCCTAGATAGGCGGCCTGTGCTTGACCGTTCATGTGTTTTATCTCTGATATGTTTCGTTAAACAAGCGGCAGACCCCTAACCGCCCTTCCATCAGGCGGCCAATCCCAGACCGTTCGTCTTCCCCAGCGGCACTCTACAGACCGCTCATCTCCTGCAAGCCTTCGGATTTGAGAGGGCATGAACGGCCTATCGTGCGACCGCCGAGGCATATGAAAGGTTCTGAACGGACCGCCCATCTATACAGAACTGCTTCATTATCATTTCAGCATGATTTATTTTAGTAGATTAGTGGCTAATGGTAAGTTAGCAACATACATAATAAACTGAAATTTATGGAAGTAAACATTTATGAATTCTTACTGGTTTGTTCTCACTTGATCTTGATTCATCTTTTCCAATGAAGTTAATCTTAATTATGATCCATTGATAATTGAAATTGTTATTAGGATTGTTTGATAGTCGTTCTACTCCGATAGGATTGACTGACCGCTACACTGGTTTCCGATGTTTTATTAGCCTCATTTCCTTGTAATGGTTGTGACTCTCCGTCGGATACTCCTTCCGTCAGAATAGGACCTTCATTACAGGACCTCCGTAAGTCCCCGCGAGCCTGGGATTCTCACTAGGAAGTCGGGCAGGTTGTACAACCAAGACCTAAACCTGTTCACGCGATCGAACCCCTTGGATTGATGTGTTGTGAGTCACGGCTCATATTGGACCGACTGAGTCTTGAATAGCCGGATTTGGACCGTTTAACTCAATAGGCAGCACATTAGGAACCGTGCATCCCTGGCTAATTGTCATTTAAGGTTGGTCGATAATCCTTGTCCTTTCTTCGACCAAATCACAGTTTGATCGACCTAGTAAGCCCTAGGCTGACCAGTGGAGAGTGGGCTGGACCCTGATTCAGTTCTGCCCCACTTATGGCAGCCCGGAGCCCATTTGGGTAGATTTCTAGTTTATTAAGTTAAGCCCAGTTGAACAGACTGATTAGGGCCATTCATGTACTCGAGCGGATCTTATTGGACCGTTCATCCCTCGAGCGGCCCTATAAGGCCCGTTTATCTTGTTCTTGGGCTTCCATCCCTTCTGGCCATGTGCGGCCCATTATTGACCGTCCTTGATAGTTGAAAGGCCCATTTCTGACCGTTCTTATAAGATCGGCCTAAAATGGTCCGTTTATCCTTGACTTCGTTGAGCCTGATCCTCAGCCCAATTCTGTCCTGAACGGCCCAGTGGAGACCGTACATAGCTTGTGCGGCCCAGTTTAGACCGCATATCATCCAGAATTGATTTCTATATTTTTTGATATTGAATCCAAGGACCTGATTAGTTCTTGATAACTTGAACTTTCTGGACAAAGTATCTCTTCGACTTATCCTTGGGTTTTCGGAGGAAAGTTCCTACCTTGATATAATTGGCCATTTAACTTGATTAATGTCTAGACATAACTTGGGATCTTGGATCCATTAAATCAATGCCAACGCATCATAAGGGCCCGGTCTGGTCCTGGGAGGAGCGCTTGAAAAGTACTTGTGTCTCGGGGAGTTTGAATGACATGGTGTGGCATTGCACCGAGTGCATGACTAACGTGATGTCTACGACATAATCTCTTACTTGAATCTTTCTTGACTTGGTTAATTCTTGCTTGTTGGCTAATTTCCAGTCACATCATGATCTCGCCTTCTTTTTATTATGTTACTTTGTCATATCATCATTTCATTTCGTTCTTTTTTTTCGCACATATAAATGCAATTAATTGGTTAATTACTTAAACTTGCCTGTTATTACCTACTGAGCGTTCGCTCATCCAGTTGTTTGCCCCCTTTCAGGTAGCTCAGGTGAGGATTCGCAGACCGATGGGGATGGGCAAGAGTGACAACCCTGGAGCGAGCCAGTTGGAGATTTCGAAGAGTCGTTATAGATGTTTTGTGTCTAGTTATGGTTTAGAGTGCATGTCAAGCAGAGTTGTAATTGTTGAGTCAATATTGATGTAATGATGTCCAGTGAATGTTATGTTAGAAGTTTTTCTTATGTTGGTTTAAAGGATGATGTAATTGGATTATGGAGCATTTGATGTTTATTTAGTTAATGGAGTTATTTTCTGTTCATGGTGTTGTGTTGACCCTTTAGCTTTAGCATAGCATGTCTGAAAATGAGCATAATATTATTAATTGTTTCTACTGCCAGTCCCGATATTCTGCATCGGGGCGTGACATTCTGGCAAAGGGTCATCAAGTGAATGTAGCTGTACTAGTTCTGAGGATGATAAGGATGTGTTTGCTATGTTTACCAGGAATTTCAAGAAATTCCTGAGGAAAGAAGGGAAAGGGCTAAGAAGGAAATATTTCTCTGAAAAAAGACAGCCCAAACATAAATTTGAATCTGCGAAGAAATCTGATGCCATTGTTTGCTATAATTATAGGAAGGCAGGGCATCTCAAAGTAGACTGTCCTGAGCTCAAGGACAAACAGCCCAGGTTGAAAAACAAAAAGGGAAAAGCTATGATCAGCACCTGGAGCGATGAAGAAGAAGAAAGTCAGAGCTGCTCCTCTGACAATGAAGAAGAAAAAAGAATCTGCCTAACGGCTAACAGCGATGATGAGGTAACTTCCCCTTTCGATAATTTTACACAGAGTGAATGGGAAGATGCCTATGCTGAAATTTTAGAAAAATATGAAGATATGCGTAGGGAGAACAAACATTTAAAATGGAAATCGAATTCATTAGTCAATGATACTTTCTTGTCTGATAAACTTGCATGTTTGCAAATTAAAATTTTAGAACTGAAAAACTCTCTGAATGAAGCTGAAGGTAGCATAAGCATGATAAATGATTTAAAGAATGAAAATGAGAACTGGCTAAAAACCATTGATGAACTTAAAATGAAAATTCATGAATTTCAGAAAGAAACAAAAATTGCTATTAAGAGATATGAAGCTGTCAATGGTGTAAACAATGAGTTGAGAAAGTTAATAGAAAAATTAGAAAAAGAAAACAAAGAAAAACAAAACTCCCTTAAAGGCATGGTACAAGACACAGAAAATCTGAATGCTATCTTGGGAACTAAAGACAATTTCAGAAAGGAAGGGTTGGGTTTCAACCCAACTAATAAGGTAAGGTTCGATGTGAGAACCACCTCATTTGTGGCAGAAAAGGGGACATTTCAACCCCTAATAAATATGACTTCTGGAGAAAATTAGGATAAAAATAAGACTAAAAACATTGAGAAAACTAAGCCTAATGCTAAGGACAAGGGCAAAGGGAAGGTGGAAGTGTCCGGGGAATCATGCTCATATAGTCCCACACATTAAACCAAAAGTCAGGGTAGGAGTCAGTCAGCCAAAGCTAAGGTCCAAGGAAATCCCAAGGCCACAACTACAAAACCCCCTCAGAAAGGTCCAGATAAAGGCGCCTTTGGTAAAGGCCACAATCAGAATGCTTCTAATCATTTTACACTCCACAACTCCTATCACCAGCCAACTTGGAAAGGCCAAAGTCACATGAAGCCCATGCAGCATTTCCAGAACTATCATTCCACTTAGATGTATCGGTTTCATCCATGGAACTCCTATAGGCAGACTAGGCACACAAATTTCTGGAACCCAAACTCCTATGGCTCTATCAATGTCATGCCTAGATAGGCTAGGGTCTATAGTGCACCCACTACTCCCAATGCCTATTGGACTAAGTTCTGGCAAAGAAACTTTCAGAACAATTTTACAAAGTTGAAAAAGGCCACATCTCAGAAACTGTCTTCGAATAATGAAAGTGGGAAGAAAAAGCAGAATAAACAAATTAAAAAGGAATCCACAATTGTCATGAAAAAGCCAAATCAAATGTGGATACCAAAACATCATGTTTCTAGTCTGCATGAAATTAATATTTTTCTAGGACCCAAGAAGCTTTGGGCTCCAAATCATTCTACTTGATTTCCTTGCAGGTATGCCTGGCAGCCAGTCACAACAAGTGGTATCTAGATAGTGGCTATTCCAGGCACATGACCGGAGATAAAGCAAAATTCAGCACGTTGGTAAAGAAAGATGCTGGTCTTGTCACTTTTGGAGGTAATACTAAGGGAAAAATAATTGGCTCAGGAAAAGTTGGTAAGTGTTCCTCTTGTTTTATTGAAGAAGTTCTGTTAGTTGAAGGTTTGGCTTATAACCTTCTTAGCATTAGTCAATTATGTGACAAAGGACATAAAGTTATTTTTGATTCTCTTGCATGCACCATCTTTGAACCCAATTCTGATTCAGTTAAATTTATTGGTAAGAGAATCAATAACATCTATATGGTAGATTTACATGATGTTTCACACTCTAATCTTTGTCTTAGTGTCAATAAAGATGACCTAACCTACCTGTGGCATCGTAGATTAAGTCATGCTAGTTATAGTGTGCTTCATAAATTACATAAGTATTGTATGGTTAAAGGACTCCCTGAAATTCAATTCAAAGATGATAATAAAATTTGTGAGGCATGCACCCAGTGTAAACAGACTAGAAAATCATTTAAATCTAGATCTGAAAACCTATCTTCAAAACCCTATGAGCTAATTCATATGGATTTATTTGGACCCACTAGATCTGTCACGTCCCGAGCGCGGAAGCTTACCCATGGCGTGACAGTTTTATATAGAACCAAAGCAAGCTAGGAAATTAAAGAATTTCTTCCTTAGACAATTATAAGAGTGCGCAAATATCTAAGTTTAACTTGAATTTAATACAAATGGTTCGAGCTAACAATTGTCGAATACACATATCCTTTATTGGTTTTGACTGACATGCTAGAGAATATAACTGACATTAGGGTACAAATTAACACCAACAACGGAATTACAATAACACCATTGATAACAATTGGTGACTCTATCTCTACACTCATCACTCAGATTCATTCCCCTCCGAGTTCTGGTCGATATCCAAATCACCTGAAAGGTTAGAAAATGACTAGATGAGCGAATCGCTCAGTAGGATTTACATCTCAAGTTTTAACATACTTTAAGTGAATTACAAGTTCATTTAATGTAAGTAATGCATGCAGACAGGTAGATATCAAGAAATTGTACAATCGACGAGAGTAGGATTACAATTGAGAGTGTATAGATTTAAATTTTTGAGCAGTGGCAACAAGTGGTATCAAGCACGTAATAACTGAGGGATAACAATTGAAATTCAAACAATAGTAAGCAAGGAAATTCTAACATGTATAGCAAGAATTGGCTATTTATCAGTTCATTCAAGTAAATACTTTTACCCTTCTATGGGCCTCAATCAATCCATCAAGTAAATATCATGAGAGTGAGTGGTATGCCTAAAATCTAGCAAGCAAGTACTCCGGTGTAATGCCAAACACCGTGGTCAATAAACTCCCATGGGCACAAGTACCTTCGGGTGCTCGTCCCAGGACCAGACCGGGCCCTATATGCACAGTATTAGTCATGTTTTCGACATCCACTCTCATTTGTAGCCAATATAGAATTTCAAGGCTTGACCAGTAGGAATATAAGGTGGATTTGGAATGGATTCCAAAGGGTGAATTTATTGTACTAGGGTAAAATCAATGATGGATAACACACGGAAAACTGTGCGAGATTGGTACCTAGTAGAACACTTAACAATTTCAGAAATGACACCCTAATTAGAATGCACTTCTTGGAATTTCACATAGATTTTTTTTTAGTGAATTGGCGCCTTGGGGTTGACTGGTCCTCTAAATTATATATATATTTAAATTGGCGCCTCCCAGCAAGTCATCTTTTAAATCGCGCCCCCCAGCAAGTCATCTTTTATCAAATTTGCGCCCCCAGCAAGTCATCTTTTAAATCGCGCCCCCCAGCAAGTCATCTTTTAAATCGCGCCTCCCAACAAGTCATCTTTTATCAAATTCGCGCCCCCCAGCAAGTCATCTTTTAAATCGCGCCCCCCATCAAGTCATCTTTTATCAAATTCACGCCCCCCAGCAAGTCACCTTTTAAATCGCGCCCCCCAGCAAGTCATCTTTTAAATCGTGACTTCCTAGAAGTCGCCTTTTATGAAATTGGCGCCTGGGTGCCGTCTTTATTTCTGTAATCCGTTTACATATGACTATTTGATGGAAGAATTGACGACATGCGTCAAGGGCGTCCATTCTGTAATTAGCGCCCTGGTCAGGGGCGCCATTTACAGTGATCTAATTACATTAGAAAATGCCGACATTTATTTATTTATAAAATGACGACCCTTACAGGGTCGTAAATTTTGAAACTAGCGCCCTGATGTAGGGCGCTAATTCCCTGGGTTGCTTAATCATGCAGGTTAACTCTACTGGAATGCTTATTACTTTAAGTTGTTACTTTATTACTTTAACCTGTTACTTATCTATCTATAATTAAGTTATCAGTTGATTCTAATTAGCTAACATTCTTACTAATTTGTAGGTAACTATAAGATCTTGCACTACTATATCTAGTGATACGTCTATATATATATTTGGTTCAATCGACTAACAGATAGTTATACGACTATAACTAAGTAGGTCTCTAATATATATATATAGTTCATCTAAACTTACAAGATTTTCTAACAACAGGATCTTCTATATCTAACAGGATCTTAATTTAACTAACAGATCATCTAATCAACTAAAATAGTCACCTAGTTAAACTAACAATACATGCAGTTTACCCACTCTTTTAAATTATGATAGATTATCATGAATTTATTCCAAGTTATCATGAATTTATTCTAATTAAAACGGTAAAACAATCACATGGATATGATATTTTAATGTCCTAATTAACTAGGAATTTGGTTAAGCTTGAGAAAACCTACTAACATGCTGTGTAGATTAACTACTAGTTTAGCTAAGGTTTAGCTAAAAGTTGAGACAACCTACCTCTTGGAGCAGAAGGAAGGGTGCGTGGACAGAGGAGAGGTCTGCACCTCTCTGCAACCTTCACAGAGCTTGTCTGTCTGCAACCTTCCTGCAACCAGCTAAAGCTAACGAGCTAACGGGTTTGGCTAGAATAGGGGTGTGTATTATAGCATTAGGGTCGACAAGATAGGGGGCAAGATCAGCGAAAAGCGGATCTGGGTGGCATGCCAACGAATGCCAGCGTGTACAGCCTGGCTGCGAAGAAAATGACGTTAAGAATTAACGACTTGAGTGGTGTCGTCAATTATATTGGCGACGTTTAGTAGGGCGTCGTTTAGCAAATTGACGCCTCCAATTAAGTCGCCTTTAAACAAATTGATGCCCCCCAGTAAGTCACCTTTTAATTCGCGACTCCTAGCAAGTCATCTTTTAATTCGCGCCTCCCTAGGAGTCATCTCTTTTCAAATTCGCGCCTTAGGCAATGCCATCTCTTATAAAATTCGCGCCTTAGACGGTGCCACTTCTTATCAAATTCGCGCCTTAGGTGGTGCCACTTTTTAAATCGCACCTTAGGTAGTGCCACTTTTTAAATCGCGCCTTAGGTGGTGTCACTTCTTATCAAATTCGCTCCTTAGGTGGTGCCACTTTTTAAATCGCGCCTTAGGTGGTGTCATTTCTTAAGAAAATGTCATCGGAAATATTTTACCTCTATATAATTGGACACAATTAGGTTAATAAAAAAAATAAATTATAAGAAATGTCTTAATTATTAATAAGGCAACTGAATAACTTATAACTTAATAATTAGAAAATATGAGAATTGTATTATTAAATTTTATAATTCATGTAAATATGGTTTGGCATATAATATCTCTTTATTTAAAAAGTTTTTTTTGTTTTTAATTATTCATAATTATCAAAATGATTAATTAAATAGTAGTAAATTCTTTTATCTCTATTTAAAAGAATGTCGGGTGTTACAAGATCGATTAGCTTATCAGGGAAAAGATATGGTTTTGTACTTATTGATGACTTTTCTAGATACACATGGGTCTTTTACTTGTCTCATAAAAATGAAGCCTATGAGGAATTTTAGGAGTTCTTTTTCAAAATAAAATAGACAAATGAGCATGCTATTTTAAATATCTTGTCTGATCATAGTGGTGAGTTTGTCAACTCACATTTTGATAATCTTTGCAGGAAAAATGGAATTATCCACAAGTTCTCCTCACCAAGAACTCCAGAGCAGAATGGAGTGGTGGAAAGGAGAAACCGAACCTTAATTGAAATGGCTCGGACCATGCTAGTGGAAGGGAACCTACCTAGAAAGTTTTGAGCAGAGGCTGTCAACACTTCATGCTATATAATTAATAGAGCCCTGGTAAGACCGAAAACTCAAATGACTCCCTATGAAATTCTCAAAGGTAAGAAACACTCCCTAGCTCATTTCAAAGTCTTTGGCTACAAATGCTTTATCCACATTAATTCAAAACGAGATCTTGATAAATTTAAACCAAAGAGTGAACCTGGAATATTCCTAGGTTATTCTGGCCAGTCTAGAGCCTATAGGGTTTTTAATCTCAACTCGAACTTGGTTGAAGAATCTCCTCATGTTGTGTTTGATGAGTCTGCAACTAAAACTAAAATTGATCTATGCAGGGACAAAACTGATGGAGAGATTTTAAAGACAAATGAAGATTCTGCTGAAGAAGTTGAAGCTGAAGGACCAATTACTCAGGGGGAGGTAAGTGGAAATCAAGGTAATGAGGTGGCTAACCTTAAATTTCTTAGAGACCGTCGCTTTGAAAACATAATTGGCAATCTGAATGAACCGACTAGAACTAGAGCAAACATAAGGATTGAAAATGAATTGAATTCCTTTGCTTTAGTATCTAGAAGAGAACCCAAAAACATAGAAAGAGCCCTTCAGGATGAACACTGGATTAACGCCATGCATGATGAACTAAGTCAATTCGATAGGAACAAGGTCTGACATTTAGTTCCTAAGCCATCTCATGGCAATATAATAGGCACCAAATGGATTTTTCGGAATAAAACCGATGAGCAGGGTAACATAGTTAGAAATAAAGCTAGGCTAGTTGCTCAAGGGTACAACCAAGAGTTTGGCATTGACTTTGATGAGTCTTTTGTCCCTGTAACAAGGCTAGAAGCTATTAGAATTCTTTTAGCTACTGCATGTAGTCTGGGAATAACTTTACAGCAGATGGATGTCAAATCTACTTTTCTAAATGGTGAAATAAAAGAAGATATTTTTGTCAAACAACCCCTTGGATTTGAATGTCTTAAATTTACTGATCATGTTTATAAATTTGACAAGGCTCTCTATGGGTTAAAGCAAGCTCCCCGAGCTTGATATGATAGACTGAGTAAGTTCCTCTCCGGTAAGGGATTTTCTAGAGGTAAGGTTTACCAGACCCTATTCACAAAGGTATGTGAAAAAGAAATTTTGATTATTCAAATTTACGTAGATGATATAGTGTTTGGGTCAACCAACTCATCCATATGTGAGGAATTCTCTGCCCTAATGACTAGTGAGTTTGAAATGAGCTCAATGGGAGAGCTGAAATTATTTCTTGGACTGCAGATCTATCAGACCAAAGAAGGAACCTTCATAACCCAGGAGATATACATCACAGACTTATTGAAGAAATTCAAGATGAAAAATCTCAAAGCTATAACTGCACCAATGGGGACATCTACCAGTCTTGATTCTGATCTGGCAGGTAAAATGGTAGATCCCAAGCTTTACAGAGGTATGATCGGATCCTTGCTCTACCTTACTGCATCTCGTCATGATATTCAATTTTCAGTATGTTTGTGCACCAGATTTCAAGCATGTCCTAAGGAATCTCATTTAATAGCTGTGAAACGGATTTTTAGCTATCTGTCTGGCACCCTAGACCTAGGCTTATGGTATCCTACTAAGTGTGAGCTAGACCTTGTAGCTTACACTGATGTAAACTATGTCGGGTGTAGGATAGATAGGAAGAGTACTAGTGGACATTATCAATTTCTTGGTGGGTGTCTAATGTCTTGGGCATCCAAGAAACATCATACTGTAACCTTATCTACTGCTGAGGTAGAGTATGTGACTGTAGGAAACTGTGCTGCCCAAGTCCTCTGGATAAAACACCAGTTAATTATCTATCTTATCAACCTTGGTTGCATTACAATCTTTTGTGATAACAATAGTGTTATTTCCTTAACCAAAAATTCGGTTCACCACTCTAGGACAAAACATATTGAAATCAAACATCACTTTTGTCACGTCCCGAGCGCGGAAGGAACCCGGAGTGCGTGACGAGTTTATATCGATAATGTCAATCAGAGCGTTAGTGTATTCGACACAAAGACAGAGTGCGCAAAAGTAAAGATAACCCAATCCTTTATTCAATCACAACCTCAAAGTACTTCTATTACAAATGAAAATGCTAAGACTCAATAAAAGAAAAAAGTACAATAATTGACTCAAGAAAATAGAAAGATAAGACTAGTGATGCTTGGAAGGATGGAGTAGCTCTAATCTGTTCACTCTTGACCTTCCCCATCCGATTGAGTCTCGTCATCGGACTTACCTGAAAAATAGGGAAAAACACTGGATGAGCGAACGCTCAGTAAGATTTATATCTCAAGTGCTAGCTTGCTTTAAGTAGATTACGAGTTATATGAATGCAATATAGCTATGCATGCTCGCATAAAACGACAATAAAGAGTGTATATCAAGATAGAGATTGTATACCAATCAAGAGACCGTTGAGTGAACTAGCATGTCTTTCAAGAATACATGTCAATAATTATCAAGATATTCAAGCAAGTACTTTTTGCATGTCATGTCGAGAATTGGCTATCTTGTTCAAGCAAGTAACAATAAATATCCTTTCCGGGTCACGCAAGTCATGTCATGTCAAGTCAAGCACGAGATTGTGGAATGTCAACGAGAATAACAAGCACTTCGGTGCAATGTCACACCGTGATCATTACAACTCCCATGGGCACTAGTACTTTCGGGTGCTCCTCCCAGGACCAGATCGGGCCCTCATATACGCAGGCATTGATCATGTATTTCGACATCCACTATAGTTATAGCCAATATAGAATTCCAAAGATATTCAAGCTTGTAGGAACTTTAAGGTAGATCATAGAGATTAGGATTTCAAGGATGGAACATGATACGTAAGGATGGTAATAACGGTGTAATCACGATTAACGATAAAACTAGGTGAAAATGGCTCCCTAGATAGGTGTCAAGATATTAAGAATAAGCGTCCATATAGAAATGGTCGCTCGTTCTTGTACGTGATAAGGTAGATAGAATTGGTGTCCACAAGTATGGCAAATAATTCTTAAAGGATATAAATGGTATGGATTGCCCATTTCAAAAATATTCTCATGACATCCTGACGATATATCATGAGGGCCGGTATACCATGCTTCTTTAGAGTGACACGGCATTTAAAAAGTGTCATGGGTTTTTATGGTTCAACCAGCTCAATCGGACTTGAGGGAATCCAAGGCATCGAGGAGACTTACAAAGGTCTCTATGACTAACTCACCGGTTCGAAGGAACGGAATGTCCAATGAAGGACTCGTATGTCATCGAGAAAGTATAGGGTAATCGATGAATCTCCGAGAAACGCGGGACTATACTCACGGTATGGAATATATTGCCTAATATGTAACCCATCGCTAGGGTATATATGAAATCGACGGAAACATATATCTCAGAAAATGGCGCCTGGGTCAAGTCTTCAATTTATGAATTAGCGCCCTGGCTAGGGTCACTATTTCAATATGTAACGATTGTTCATTCAGTCATTGTTTCCAAGTTATATTAAGATCTGCAAAATTTTCAAATTTCAGATATTATGTAAATGGTGACTTCTCTTAAGTCTTCAATCTAGTAAATGGCGCCCAAGTCTAGGGCGTCATTTTACAATAGCAGCAGGGTGCATGTTGTTAATTCAATATCCATGAAATTTGGTCATGAATAGTAGCACATTTTTCAATAAAAGAAATTTCTCAAAAATAATCACATGGTCATATAGAGAAAAATAACAGGATTTCAGAACGATGATCATGCATTAATTTAGACATCATGTTATTTGGTTATTAAATTTTAAACATGTGTATTTAAATTAACTAACTAAAGAATTAACGACTGTGTATATAGTCGTCAATTGAATTGGCGCCCTAAGAAGGGTCGCTAATTCCCTGTCTTATGCAAAAATCCCAGAGACAACCCGAGATAAAACTGTAAACCTTTCTACTAATATTTATTTATCTATATGCATGCATGGAAATTAAAAATTTATAGAATATTGCATAGAACTTGAGAACACCTACCTATGAATGTTGATTTTGGGTTGAAGAACTTGAAGAACGATGAAGAACACTATGTGATTTACTACAGCTTCAAACAGAGGATGGGAACAGGGGCTTCGGTATGTAGTTTGTAAAGCGTCTAATATTCTTCAACTAATGGTAATCTGGCAATCGAGAGGACTCTTCTTTGTACGTTGATAGCAAGATGAAGAAAGGGCTTCGTACGCAAGCCTCTTCCGTAACAAAATCAACAGCCAAAAGATCCTTCGATATGTAGGGAAGAAGATGATGACTATAGCTTCAGGAAGATGAAGACTTTCTTCCTTCGAAGGAGGAAGAAGCAAAGGTCTTGCAACAGCAGCAACTCCTTTTGTTATCAGGAAGAAGAATCAATGATTATTCTCATTCGGTTTGCAGGATAGGGGTAGAGATTCGCAGAGAGGAAAATTAGGGCGTTGGGGGTTCTTAACAGGGTATTTATACTGGTTTGAGAGATCCCACTGTGTTATAGTCCGATTGGGACTAGTACCCCTAGTAGCAATCCTAGTGGTATTAGTATTTCCCGTTTTAAACCCTTCTAGAATACAATACTTCTTAGTTACAACCCTTCCCAATTGGCGTTCACGTTATTAACGTATAATTTAAAGTGTTACAATCTTTCTAGATTTTTTATCTTTTTTATATGATGGGGTATTGACATGAAATTTTATGGGTAATATTTTTCCATTTTCTTTTATTTTTTCATGTAATTATTTTTATAAAAAAAATTTAAAATAAAAAGCAACACTATTCATCGCACTATTCATTCATTAAGGAATTGAACGACATGGCAAATGTCGTTGATTTATAAAATGACGCCTAAATAGTTGGGCGCTATTCATGTGTCTGGTTTTAACCTTCAAAAACTTAAAATCGTATATATATCCCCTTATCTTCAAAGATTTTTATCTTAAAAATTTGATGAAATTTTATTATGAATTTTTATGTGTAGGATACTTACATTTTTCTCTAACTTGTCATGTAATTTATTTTGCAAAATTCCTTTAAAATGAGAAGTGACACTATTCATTCATACTACTCATCATTAAGGAAATGACGACATGGTGCATGTCGTTAATTACTAAAATAGCGACCATTTACGTGGTCGTCATTGCCTTTTGAACTATTTTCCCTTCACCCTCAAAGGACCAATATTATATATATACCGCTATTATCCTTATCTACATGCCTTTATATGGTTAACGACTTTGTTTATGTCGTCAATAACAATCAACGACCATTTAGATGGTCGTGATTTCTTTTTTTGCCGTTTCTTTCTCACCCTTATTTAACCAAAATTGTATATACACCCATTCTTTCTTCTTTTAATCATCTTTAATGTATTAAATCTTATTAACATACCCTTCTTCCATTAAATAAAATTATAATGTACTACCTATGAAATATTACATTTTCTAAATTATTATAAATATCCCAAATTGATATTTTCTTTAAGGTTAATTGATGAAAATACATTATGACTTTAAATGGCTACTTAAAATGATACTAAATTCATAATCCCTTAAAATTTAAGGGTAGAGTCTATGAATTTTTTTTGTAAGACCCATTAGAGAATCACGGGGTTGTAAACAGGGTCTGGCCTAAATTATTTATTGGTTTTAATTTATTTAGACTTTTTGGTCTTTTAATTTACCAGGGTTGCTACACCCTCCCCCACTTAAAAGAATTTGGTCTCCAAATTCAATCGCATATAAATGTGGAGAGTGTAGAGTACATACCCTTTTAGAATAAGTCTGGAAATCGCTTCCTCATAGACTCCTCGGTCTCCCATGTGACTTCATGTTCCGAGCATTTACTCCATTGCACTTTAACCATGGGAATAGTTTTGTTCCTTAATGTTCGTACCTCGCGATCAAGGATCTTCATGGGTTTTTGCTCATATGTGAGATCCTTTTGAATCACTAGGTCTTCATGATCGATGATACGTGATGGATCGTGCACATACTTCTTTAACATGGATATGTGGAACACGTTATGAACTTCTGACAATTGAGGAGGTAAAGTGATGCGGTAAGCCACCTCGCCAACTCTTTCTAGTACCTCAAAAGGTCCGATAAACCTTGGTGTAAGCTTACCCTTAACATCAAATCTCCTAATTCCACGTCCAGGTGATTTCTTGAGAAATACGTGATCTCCGACTTGAAATTCGAGATCTCTTCTTCTTTTATCAGCATAAGCCTTCTATCTAGACTGAGCTACTTGTAGTCTTTCTCTGATTAACTGAATCTTCTCGGTGGTATCCCTTACCATGTCTGGGCCTAATAGCTATTACTCGTCAACTTCATCCCAGCACAAGGGTGATCGGCAACTCCTTCCATACAAGGCTTCGAAAGGTGCCATCTGTATACTTGCCTGGTAACTATTGTTGTATGTAAACTCGACCAAAGGCAAGTGATCATGGCAGCTTCTATCAAAATCAATAATGCAAGCTCTGAGCATGTCCTCTACCACCTTATTGGTTCTTTCGGTCTAACCATCCGTTTGAGGATGAAAAGCTGTACTAAAGTTAAGTCTCGTCCCCAATGAGTGTTGTAGACACTTCCAAAAGTGAGAAGTAAAGCGCAGGTCTCGGTCAGACACGATTGAGACAGGAACTCCATGTAATCTGACTATCTCCTTAATGTACAAAGTAGCCAAGACGTCAACTGACCAATAGCTCTTAATTGGCAAGAAGTGTGCCGACTTGGTCAATCGATCTATGACAACCCATATTCCATCATGTCCTCCTTTAGATTTAGACAGACCCATAATGAAGTCCATACTGATATCCTCTCACTTCCACTTAGGAATATCAAGAGGATGTAGCTTACTGGTAGGTTTTTGGTGTTCTGCCTTGACTTGTTGGCACGTGAGACAGTGAGACACAAAGTCTGCTATTTCTCTCTTCATGTTGGGCCACCAGAAGGTCATTTTCAAATCTTGGTACATCTTAGTTGACCCTGGATGAATGGTGTACCTTGATCTGTGAGCTTCATTTAAGATTTTCTTCTTCAGCTCTGGACAATCCGGTATACAAGTTCTATTTTTGAACATCAATCTTCCATCTGATGCTAACTTGAACTCCGATTGCTCTTCAATTTTATCCTTGATTTCCACTAATAATGGATCATTATCTTGTAGTCCTTGTATTTCTAAGAGTAGATCTGGCAGTATGCTCATATGGGATAGTGTAACACACTTGTTCTCCTTGTCCAGGCTTATATCAAGCTTAGAGAATTGTTCTAGCAACTTCCACTCCTGAATCATACAATTTACTAAAATCGCTCTTGGCTTTCGACTGAGGGCATCAGCTACAGGATTACCCTTTCCAGGATGATATTGTATTATGAAGTCGAAATCCTTGAGATATTCTAGCCAACGACTTTGCCTCATATTTAATTCCTTCTAAGAGAAGAGATACTTGAGACTCTTATGGTCAGAATATACTGTAAACTGCACTCCGTATAGGTAATGCCTCCATATTTTCAATGCAAATACTACCGCGGCCAACTCCAAGTCATGAACTGGGTAGTTCTCTTCATGCTTCTTCAATTGGCGAGAAGAGTAAGCTATAACACTTCCTTGTTGCATTAAGACACATCCGAGGCCAATGCCAGATGCATCAGTGTATACCTCGAACTTCTCTCCTTCAACTGGTCGGGCTAAGACCGGGGCAGTAGTTAGGTGATCCTTGAGAGCTTGGAAGCTTCGTTCACATTCCTTACTCCATTCATATCGGATCTCCTTGCGAGTTTGCCTAGTGAGGGGTACGGTGATCTAGGAGAAATCCTTGATGAATCGCCTGTAATAGCCCGCGAGACCCAAGAAACTTCGGATCTCGCTAGCGTTGGTCGGTCTTTCCCAATTCCTTACAGCTTCAACCTTTGATGGATCTACAGATAGTCTGTCCTTTGAAATAACATGTCCCAAGAAAGATACTTCTTCTAGCCAGAATTCACATTTACTGAGCGTGGCATATAACTGATTAGTCCTCAATATTGTTGGTTTCAATGTGTCCCTTCTTTTGCAAGATGGGATTATGATGCCGACTAAATAGAAATATGAGCCAAGTGATAAAGTCAACCAACCTATGAACATGTGAACCATGAACCTAGGCAATCAGAACCAGCTCTAGAATGGGCATGCTATCTCAATCATCAAAACTAAGCGAAACAAATAAAGAAAGACACACGTCGGGGCGTGGAATAAAGAATAAAGAAAAACACACCGTAGAGGTGGAGAAAGCAAGAGTAAATAAGAGATATGAGAGAGGAAGCTAATGCCCAATACCAAGAAAGAACGTGATCGCCACCAAGGTAAACACAAGCCAAAGACTTGAGAAATACCTTAGAATAGGAGGATGATGCACCCGCCCACGGGAGAGAGAGACCAATAGGAAAATGCAGCTCTGTTGAATATGACGGTCCAATGCCCACGTGTCACAGCGAGTGTGACGGTCGCCCGATAGACCGCTAGAGGAATCTGACGCGCCTGAGGAAGACCGTCAGAGTGTCTGCAAAACAAGCTTGTGAATCCTTCAAACTCCAAACTTTCCAGCCGGCCAGAAAGCTTGGGCCTCGCCTTATGAACCCTGTAAACTTGCCAAAGAACGTGGAACACAGGAAAATAACCCCAAATTAGCCCTTCAAACAAGCGTAGTATCAATAATCAAATGAACTCAATAGCATGCAAAAGGAAAGGGGAATACCGGGGAAGTTTAGTTTTTTAACCCCTCTGGACGTTTTAAAATATAGGAAGGATGTTTAAATGATTGAAACAAGTGAAAGAACGTGGGAGAAGGAGTGGGACAATGCTATGATGAAAAGGAAGAGGAAGAACACAAGTATGCCAATGATGGAACTAAACACTAGGAAAACCGAATACTCCCTTGACTGAGAAGCAGATGGACGTGAGAGATAGCTCTTCTTGGTTGGATGTGACTCCCGAATGCGACAGCAGTTCGACGCAAACTCCAGATTCCTCCTCATGTCATGAAGTCAAGGGTTCTATTTATAGACCCTCAAACTCTCCGGTCGAGCAAAGGATAATCCAGCTAAAAAGGAGGATGATTCTTAGCAAACTCTTGAAGATAATACTCCCAAGAGTCCATAGAAACAAACAGAAGGTTCTGAGGATCAGATTTGGAAGAGAAATCACAAGATCAAACTCTCAAGTCGACCACAGAGTAGCAGAGTGTTAGGGTGCTAGGCCCGGATACAGAGGGGGGTGAATGTATCCTTCTATGTATAATGGCCAAATAAAAACTAGGATGCTAGAGATAGACACAGAATAGAACCAATTCGATTCAACTCAAATACAAACACTTGGAGTGTGCCTATTCAAGCATCTAGCGGAAGCAAAGCAAACAATCAAACCACTGTACAATAGATTTTTAGGTGGTTCGGTCCACAGACCTACATCCACCCCTCACTCCCAATCGGAGTGGGGCTTCCACTAGCTCAAGCTAGAACCTACAGACTCAGTCTGCAAACAAGGTGCTGCCACACAGCTTGACCAGGGGAACAACCTCCCCTCTTCCTCCTAACCGGAGGGACACCCCAAGTGACTCCCAGCCACTTGGAAACTAGAGGTCGAAGACCTCTCTTCCTCCAGACCAGGAGGGACCCCAGGACTTGCAACCCATAAGCCCAGAATCGGAGACAAGTCTCCCTTCTCCTGAATCCACAGGAGGAACCTGATCCCCAGTCCAGAGGATCGGAAGTACAAAGGTAATCAGAAAAACAAAGGAAAAACAATAAACGAAAATAACACAACAATCAGAAAACTGTAAAAGATGAAAACACAGATGTGGCTCTCAACGGAGCTGACTGGCCTGGATCTGATCCACGGTCCAGTAGGAACTAGTCTTCAGATGAAGCTTCCTATCTCTCTTTCTATCTTCTTCTTTCTCTTCCTTTTCTTCTCTGCTTCCTTCTCTCACTCGCGAGCTCTCTCTCTTTCCCTTTTTACTTCTGCTGCTTCTCTCACTCTGCCACTCTTCTTTTTCTTCTTCTGCTCTATTCTCTGTATCGTGGAGGCATTCTCTGCTATTCAATTCACCGCCAGCCGATGGAGGAGACTCCATATATATACCAGCAGCAAGCAGCTAGGGCTTATGCTCTTTTCGATTCCCGCCCAAGCTTCAGTGGTCCACGTGTCATCATTTCAGCATCTAGGATCACGTGCCAGTCTTGATGCCCTCATCCATTAAACCTGTCAGAAAATAAGTTGAATAACCTGTCAGTTAATCAGTCGAAGACAGTATCAGCTTAAGGCAATGTTCAGACTTCATTCAACGAGCAAGGCACACATAGATGGCTGTATAGACTTCGTGTGAAGGATAGAGTGTATAGACTTAGTTAGTTTAGGCCTCTAACAACGAGTGTATAGACTTGCAACTCTTCATGAGATCTCAGTGTATAGACTCAACCAATGTATATAGTTGAAGATCTAACAATCGAGTGTATAGAGTTAGTTATGTGAGCATGCATTGTATAGACTTCACACATGAAGACATCCGCTGTTCAGACTTGAATAACATTCAACAAAGCATAGACTTAGGCGTTCTGTTCAAAACAAAACCAATGTACAGACTTCATGCTGTACAGACTTGATGTTGATCAACAGACCTTTAAACATCATCCCAAGGCGTCAACGCTTCCATCGTGCAGCGTCGCCTCAGCTCCTCAAGCGAGATGCTCATGCCCTTGGCAACTGGCCAATGCGTCAACGCATCCAGTGTCAGCGTCGACGCAGTGAGCAAGACAGAAAGGTGTGCGTCTACGCAGTCAGCCAAGTGCGTCAACGCACTAAAGGCTCACGACCCATGAAGACAGACATGATGTACATACTTTGAAGAATAGTTCAGTGTCTATACTTTGGCAAGGCAACGACGGTAAAGTTCCTGATGTACATACTTTCAGAGCTGAACGTAGGTAAAGAACCCAATGTGCAGACTTGGAAGTGCAACGTAGGAATAGATGCCAATGTCTAGACTTTGGCAATCAACGATGTACAGACTTGCACAGTTCCAGCTGAAGAATGTATAGAGTTTACCTATTGAATGTGGCTGTACAGACTTGGAGAGTTGAACCCAATGTACAGACTTGTTGATATCAAACCGATGTACAGACTTGCAGATGCGAAGCCAATGTACAGACTTTGTGATATGAAGCCAATGTCCAGACTTGAAGAGAAAACAAATGTATGGACTTTGACGGAGTGAGACAATGTTCAGACTTTGAAGATACACAGTGGATGTAAATACTTGGAAGATCATGGAGTGTATAGACTTGCACAGTTCCAGCTGAAGGATGTATAGACTTTGTTGCAAGCTGAACAGTCGGATGTACAGACTTGCTGAAATAGTCCGATGTACAGACTTGCCTATGCGAAACCACTGTACAGACATTGAAAACGTGAAGCCAGTGTACAGACTTGATTGCAAGCTGAAACGCCGGATGTACAGACTTCAGGTGTGAAGACTCTAAATGAGACGTTGGCAGAGACAATGCATGAGACGGTGAAGAACCGATGTATAGACTTCACCAACACGAACAGGCTGTATAGTCCACTGTATAGACTTTGAAATGCTTGAAGAGGATGTACATACTTCAAGAGATGCAGCATGCCAATGTATAGACTTCATGAAGAAACACATGATGCAATGTGTGGACTTGGTGACACATGCAAATAGATGAGTGTACAGACTATGCCAGCAAGCTACACGATGTGTAGACTTAGAAGTGCCTGCAGCTGTGCAATGTGCAACCAGTGTATGGACTTGTCGTGCCTACACAGGGCGTTGTACACACTTGCTGCTTGAAGCAAATGTGCAGATTCTATTAATGCATATCAATGCTTTATGCAGCAGATAATCAGTCTGAACTTCAAATGCAATGACTCACAGTGTAAGCAGATAAACTGACTAAACATATGAAAGACTGAATGAACATTTGAATGATAGACTGAATATAAGAATGATTGAATGAAACCATGGTGACTCACAGTGATTAACTCACATTAAAACCAATCATCACAAACCCTTAAAGCCAATCATCAAAATCACAAGCCACAGGGGCACAACAATCTCCCCCTTTTTGATGATGGCAACAATACACAGTGAGTCATTCTGATGATGTAAGACATTCTTATGAAAGTCATTCTGATGACTCAAACTATTCTCCCCCTTTGACTTCATCAAAAAGAAAATAGTTTGAGAAGTGAAAGTAAACCAGCATGCAATGATTGAATAAAAATTCTCCCCCTTTGGCAAAAATCTCTCCCTTTGATATAATCAATGTGAATGCAGATGCAGAAGGAGATACCAAAATGCAAGAGCTCCCCCCTAAAAATATGAATGCAAGAACACAATGCTCCCCCTTTAAGAGTTCTATGTAGCATGATGCATATGACATGGAAGCTCCCCCTCAATAAGTGGAATCTTATGAGATGGATAACAAGGAGAGGTTCATGTCAATGACTCAATGATATTTAGCAGAAGAGTTTCAAGTAGCAGATTTTCAAAGAAGCTCCAATCACAAGAAGTTCAGTCAGATTTCCAATGAGATAGCAATCTCATAAATCCAAAACATAAGTTTTTCAAAGTCTTCCATTATAAGGGCTTATGAATGAGCTTTATTGAACAGCATGGTTTAAATATGATGTATGCAGAGTTTATCAATAAAATTCTGTATTGATATCTAAAACCTTGGTTTAATAAAGATGAACCAAGCCCTCATATTTATCTTGATAAAACTCCCTTTTTCTTACACAATCAAATTTATGGACTTCTTTCAGAATTACATGCATCAGTATTGAAATCAAGCAATTATGAAGTCATATGATTTTGTCTAGGGTTGTAGCAATTTGATTTTAGCATCAATATTACGATATTTTGATTTGTTCAACAATTTTCTTGCTACAAATTTTACGAGCACTCTAGTTCAGTGCACACATTGTAACTAGAGGATATACCTTGATCAGAGGCCAATATCCCTAAGCACTTAGTGTGACTAACTGTCATGCTTCATATGAACAGAGATAGCATTTACACATCATGACACACTGCAAATCATTTCTTGATGAGTGAGTTATATTTCTCAGTGTGCATGCCATTGCTCTGCCTGATTTTCAATGAATTTTATGCAGAGTTAACTAAGGCACCTCATGACACAGTCCTTTGGACATGTGTTTCTCAGTGACCAAGGTCATTGCTCTGACAATTACTTTACCCTTTAGACAATTCAGACACATTCATTTGCTTCAAAACAATAATAGTTTCATGTAATTAACCAATTAAAGTCATGTATTCAAAAGTGCAGATTTCAGAAATTTTTCACAAGACACAGCATGAAACAAATGGTTAAGGTTTATTAAACATGGTTCAGATATTTTTTAAGAGATTTTAAAGTCAAACTCCATGAACATTAAACTTAAACCACATGAGTTATTTCAGACATTCATAAAATTGTATAATAGAAGATTTCTAGTTCAAAATTTTCAGATTTATGATCGAGATAGCCCATTGAAATCTTCATGAAGGACTGATTGAATTCTGAACCCAAATCATACCAATTGATAGGAGGAATACCAATTGTTAAGAGAGAGATTGTGAAGCTCAAAGTTTTCAGAATATGATTAAGGTTTGTCAACAAAATCAGTAAGAGAGGATATGCAATGAGTTCTGACCCATGTATGCATTTGACAACCTATATGCAATGCAATGACTCCCCCTCACAATATGCATTCAAACTCTCTTTTTGGCATTTTCAATATAGGGAGATGCAATGCACTATATGTATGCAGGGACATGCAAAGTCTTAACATTGAATGCTATGCAAGGAAATGCAACTAACTCCCCCTGAAAACATGTAATGCTTGCACTGAAAACTGAACATATGATACCAAATGATTCATGCACATTCAGACTGCCCTATCAAGCAACATGACCCATGGTACTAGGCGGAGCACTTGGTCTAAAAGACCAGCTCTCACATAGTAAGGACCTCCGGACAGATTTCCCTGCCTTTTGGTAGCTTACCATTTGATATACCATCGATGTCATGAATAACAAGGTAAAATCAATAGTCCTATATGCAATTCAGGTTTTTTAATGAGTTATGCAACAGACAATTTTCAAACAGCATTCAAATGCAGTTCAGGTTTTCCAATGTACTATACATGCAAATCACATATATGCACTTCAGATGAGTAGAGTTCAGAGGCATCAATTCAGACAATGCAGATGAAGAATGATTATGCAAAAATAGATTTAGTATGTCATGCAGTAGATGAAACTAAGAATAGGATATGCAAGAATACATCAGACCAGATATGCAATGAGTTTCAAAATGGGAAATGCAGAGAGATTACCTGAAAAGTGTGAGAATGGAGTTTTTCATTCTTGAGTGCCTTGGATCATTACCCCTTTATTCCATCCAAGGCACACCTGCTAGGCACCTTCCTATTTTCCACTAGCAGAAACCCAAGTGGTCTTGGGTCGTGCATAGTAATTAGCCCCTTTTGGGACTGACTGCATCTTTTTCTGTGCCAAATAGTCATCAGAGTTCATGATAAAACAGTTATGCATTAAGTGCCCAGACAGCCCACAGTAGTGGCATGAACTAGCAGGTTTCATGTTCCTCTTATTTATACCAGCATGAACTCTATGTGCATAAGCATGAGATTTCTTGTTAACAGAATAAAAATTCTGTTTGCCAAAACCAGTTTGGTTTTGATATCCTTCCAGCCAACAGGTTGCAGCCCTGTGACCTGGCTTCCCACAGTTATAACATGAAAGTTTTACAAATTGTCTTACAGGGAATTTAGCATGTTTGAGATTCACATTTCTACCCTGAATATGCCAACAGTCCTTGACTGTATGGCCATACTTCCCACATTTGAAGCACTCATTGTGCTTGCCTCTAAAAACATTACTTCTAAAAATATTTCCATTTGCAGGGAGTTTAACAGTTTTAGAATTGAATTGTCTACCCTGAGCATGCCAACAGTGGGCTGCAATGTGGCCCATCTTGCCACAGTGAAAGCATGCATTAGAACTTTTCTTACCAGCATTCAGCCAGCATTCAAATCTCTTATGACCCAATTTTCCACAATTAAAGCATGTCATATGCTGGTTTATTGGAACAGACTTGTTCTTGTTAAGAGCATGATCGTTTGCATGAAATTTATTCTTATCACTAACAAACCAGCATTGTGAAATTTTGTGTCCTAGCTTACCACAATGAAAACACTCAATTCTCCTTTTCTGAGATGAAGGATTTTTATCATGATATCTCCTAGCATTCTTATTATCCTTCTCCATCAACTTACACTCATGCATCAGATGTCCAACTTTATGACAGTAATGACAGATAATCTTCTTTTTAGAAGCATGTGAATGTGTGTGAGGACTGTGATCAGCATGCACTGATGAACCCTTTTCATTTATTTCCTGATTTACAGTCCTTTTCTGATTTTTATCCTGTTTTCTTAGCCTTGTACTGAATTGGAGATAAAGTAGAAAGCTTTTTCTGTTCAGAGGTTTTAATGAAAACAGTTTTCAGCTTGGATCCATCAACCTTTTTCAACTTTTCAGTTTGTTTCTGATTCTTCTGAACATTTGGTTGTTTATTTTCTGAGGTGGTGGTTACATCAGATGCTTTGATAAAGGATGTCGTCAGCTTGTTTTCAAAAGCCTTTTTATTGACATTGTTGTAGCCTAACCCTTCCCTTTGAGTATTGACCTTAACTCCTAACAACCTATCCAGATTTTCTTGTCCACTTACAAACTTTGACAGAGAGTTCTTTAAGTCTTGGATTTCATTTTCTAAAGAGGTGATTTGTAACTCATAACTGGCAATCTCTTGCTCACTGTAATTCATAGCTTCATTCAAAACTTTGTTAGCAGTTTTATATTTCTCAATTTCATTTTCCAGATTGCTCAGTTTATCAGAATCTTCAACACAAATACTTTTTCCTCTTTCCAAAGCTAGAAGTCTCTCTGACATAGTGGAGTTCAGCATTTTCAATTTCTCATTTTCTTGCTTAAGTTTGTCATTCTGAATTAACTCATTTATCAAAGTCTGATCTTCTGAGTTAGTTTCAAGTTTTCTTCCAGCCTTGAATTCCTTCAAATCTTTTTCTTTCTTTTCAATGTTTTTCTGTAATTCCACATTCACAGATTTGATGGCTTCAAGTTTTTCAGCAAGCAAGTTTTTCTCCTGCTTAAGTTTCTCTGATTCTTCTTCATCTTCTTTGGAGAGTTTTCTGAGAGATTCATCTTCAGATTTTAGCTTGTTTAATTCAGAGTAAACACATTCGAGTTCCTTCTTCAGTTTTGCATTCTGATTTTTATACATATGATTATCAGACAGACATGCATCATGAAATTGCTTCGTACTTGAACAATTTTCACATGGAGAGCTAGAACTATCTACCCGAGTACCCTTCTTCAACTTTTTATACTGTTTTCTTAAGCTCTCATGTGACTCTAACAATTCAGCATATGCATTCTCCCAATCATCAAGAGAAAAATTCTTGAAGAGATTTATCTCATCATCATCATCTTCATTTTGGCTGCTGCTTTGATTGCTTCTGTCAGCCATCATGCAGCTTGTTTGATTTCCTTTCCCGGCTCTCTTCATCATTTCCAACATATCCCTTACAGATCTGCAATCAAGGAAACATGAGTGAAAGGCTTTGTCCGTGGCTGCTTTCATCAGATTTATAGCTGTCTGATTCTCCTCATACATTGATTCGTGACTGTCAGTCCATTTGGACTTTTTCTTTGGTAATTCATGAGGACCATGTGAAATTACTTTCCACAGGTCTGGATTCACCGATTTGACATAATTCTTCAGACTAGTGAACCATGCATTAAAATACGTACCACTGAAAATCGGTGGATGAGTCATGTGAACACAACAGATTAATGCAACAGGAATATTGATGCACTAAATACAAATTAGCACCTAAGACTGCAAGATCGGATCTGCAGGTCACTGGACCTTGTATGCAGACACCCGCTCTGATATCAACTGTTAGGGTGCTAGGCCCGGATACAGAGGGGGGTGAATGTATCCTTCTATGTATAATGGCCAAATAAAAACTAGGATGCTAGAGATAGACACAGAATAGAACCAATTAGATTCAACTCAAATACAAACACTTGGAGCGTGCCTATTCAAGCATCTAGCGGAAGCAAAGCAAACAATCAAACCACTGCACAATAGATTTTTAGGTGGTTCGGTCCACAGACCTACATCCACCCCTCACTCCCAACCGGAGTGAGGCTTCCACTAGCTCAAGCTAGAACCTGCAGACTCAGTCTGCAAACAAGGTGCTGCCACACAGCTTGACCAGGGGAACAACCTCCCCTCTTCCTCCCAACCGGAGGGACACCCCAAGTGACTCCCAGCCACTTGGAAACTAGAGGTCGAAGACCTCTCTTCCTCCAGACCAGGAGGGACCCCTGGACTTGCAACCCACAAGCCCAGAACCTGAGACAAGTCTCCCTTCTCCTGAATCCACAGGAGGAACCCAATCCCCAGTCCAGAGGATCGGAAGTACAAAGGTAATCAGAAAAACAAAGGAAAAATAATAAACGAAAATAACACAGCAATCAGAAAGCTGTAAAAGATGAAAACACAGATGTGGCTCTCAACGGAGCTGACTGGCCTGGATCTGATCCACGGTCCAGTAGGAACTAGTCTTCAGATGAAGCTTCCTATCTCTCTTTCTCTCTTCTTCTTTCTCTTCCTTTTCTTCTCTGCTTCCTTCTCTCACTCGCGAGCTCTCTCTCTTTCTCTTTTTACTTCTGCTGCTTCTCTCACTCAGCCACTCTTCTTTTTCTTCTTCTGCTCTATTCTCTGTATCGTGGAGGCATTCTCTGCTATTCAATTCACCGCCAGCCGATGGAGGAGACTCCATATATATACCAGCAGCAAGCAACTAGGGCTTATGCTCTTTTCGATTCCCGCCCAAGCTTCAGTGGTCCACGTGTCAGCATTTCAGCATCTAGGATCACGTGCCAGTCTTGATGCCCTCATCCATTAAACCTGTCAGAAAATAAGTTGAATAACCTGTCAGTTAATCAGTCGAAGACAGTATCAGCTTAAGGCAATGTTCAGACTTCATTCAACGAGCAAGGCACACATAGATGGCTGTATAGACTTCGTGTGAAGGATAGAGTGTATAGACTTAGTTAGTTCAAGCCTCTAACAACGAGTGTATAGACTTGCAACTCTTCATGAGATCTCAGTGTATAGACTCAACCAATGTATATAGTTGAAGATCTAACAATCGAGTGTATAGAGTTAGTTATGTGAGCATGCATTGTATAGACTTCACACATGAAGACATCCGCTGTTCAGACTTGAATAACATTCAGCAAAGCATAGACTTAGGCGTTCTGTTCAAAACAAAACCAATGTACAGACTTCATGCTGTACAGACTTGATGTTGATCAACAGACCTTTAAACATCAGCCCAAGGCGTCAACGCTTCCATCGTGCAGCGTCGCCTCAGCTCCTCAAGCGAGATGCTCATGCCCTTGGCAACTGGCCAATGCGTCAACGCATCCAGTGTCAGCGTCGACGCAGTGAGCAAGACAGAAAGGTGTGCGTCTACGCAGTCAGCCAAGTGCGTCAACGCACTAAAGGCTCACGACCCATGAAGGCAGACATGATGTACATACTTTGAAGAATAGTTCAGTGTCTATACTTTGGCAAGGCAACGACGGTAAAGTTCCTGATGTACATACTTTCAGAGCTGAACGTAGGTAAAGAACCCAATGTGCAGACTTGGAAGTGCAACGTAGGAATAGATGCCAATGTCTAGACTTTGGCAATCAACGATGTACAGACTTGCACAGTTCCAGCTGAAGAATGTATAGAGTTTACCTATTGAATGTGGCTGTACAGACTTGGAGAGTTGAACCCAATGTACAGACTTGTTGATATCAAACCGATGTACAGACTTGCAGATGCGAAGCCAATGTACAGACTTTGTGATATGAAGCCAATGTCCAGACTTGAAGAGAAAACAAATGTATGGACTTTGACGGAGTGAGACAATGTTCAGACTTTGAAGATACACAGTGGATGTAAATACTTGGAAGATCATGGAGTGTATAGACTTGCACAGTTCCAGCTGAAGGATGTATAGACTTTGTTGCAAGCTGAACAGTTGGATGTACAGACTTGCTGAAACAGTCCGATGTACAGACTTGCCTATGCGAAACCACTGTACAGACATTGAAAACGTGAAGCCAGTGTACAGACTTGATTGCAAGCTGAAACGCCAGATGTACATACTTCAGGTGTGAAGACTCTAAATGAGACGTTGGCAGAGACAATGCATGAGACGGTGAAGAACCGATGTATAGACTTCACCAACACGAACAGGCTGTATAGTCCACTGTATAGACTTTGAAATGCTTGAAGAGGATGTACATACTTCAAGAGATGCAGCATGCCAATGTATAGACTTCATGAAGAAACACATGATGCAATGTGTGGACTTGGTGACACATGCAAATAGATGAGTGTACAGACTATGCCAGCAAGCTACACGATGTGTAGACTTAGAAGTGCCTGCAGCTGTGCAATGTGCAACCAGTGTATGGACTTGTCGTGCCTACACAGGGCGTTGTACACACTTGCTGCTTGAAGCAAATGTGCAGATTCTATTAATGCATATCAATGCTTTATGCATCAGATAATCAGTCTGAACTTCAAATGCAATGACTCACAGTGTAAGCAGATAAACTGACTAAACATATGAAAGACTGAATGAACATTTGAATGACAGACTGAATATAAGAATGACTGAATGAAACCATGGTGACTCACAGTGATTAACTCACATTAAAACCAATCATCACAAACCCTTAAAGCCAATCATCAAAACCACAAGCCACAGGGGCACAACAAAGAGAAGGAGCAGACTTGGCCAAGACTCTATGCTTGATGTAACGGCTGCACGACAGACCATCACAGGAATGTAACGCTCCAGGGGTAGACCGTCACACAACCTTATCCTTTAAGAAGATAAGATCAACAGGACAAGTTCAAAAAGTGTTGGACTCTTGAAGAATGTAATGGTCGAGGGATAACGCGTCAGAGGAATATAACGGCTGCACGATGGACCGTTAGAGCCAACGGATAACCAAAAGGATAAGAACTGAAACAGGCCTTGAGCTCTAGGACTCTGCAAGATGTAACGGCCAAGGGCTAATGCGTCAGAGGGATGTAACGTGCCTGGTATAGACCGTTAGAGACAATAAAGATCAAAAATGAAAAGAAAGCTTGCTAAGCTTCGTCCAATGCAAGAAATCAAGGAATCATACCCAACCAAGGAATTAAGACCCATGAAATAAACCTTCCAACTGATCAAGAAGGCTCAATGAAAGAGTGAATAACTCGGAGCATCATATAGAGTGAACAATGAGATGACCCACCTTATCGGTCATAAAACGGGTGTCAACAGATGCCCCTCCTTAACGTCCTCTTTGCAGGGGAGCGAGCGGAGGTGAAGCGAAAGCGAAATGGAACATGGAGATGAAGCGGAAATGAAGAAGAGTGAACTGAAAAGCGGGCGTTAAGGCAAACAACACCCGTTCTCAACCGACAAGCGGCGGGAATTTTTCAGAAAACTCCGAACTAATCTTGTAATACCCCGGTTTTAAAAATCTAAAATTTAATTGAAATGAATGAATTTCGAATTTAATATTTAATTCCTTAGTAAATAGAACTAGTGAATTTTTAACTACCTTATAAAAATATAGAAAAATGATAATTGGGTAAAGGACCATTTATTTAACAACTTTATCTTCTGTGGTCGACCCAACAAAAATCCGTAACTAGGTCTAATTAGTGGATTAAGCCTAAAAGTGCACACTTTCCTAACTCTTACCTAACCTTGACTTAAACCACGAAATTAGAGCTTAATACTCCACCAAATGAGCCCAAATCGGTGGCAAATGAAAGGCCACGATCTAAGGATCATTTCCCCCCTGTTAATTGATCGAAACCCTAACCCTAAAATGTGGTGTCGGCCAGCTTTGGTGAGGTCAACCATTGCGGCGCCGTTTTCAAGCACTCATCTTGCTTCGACGAATTCTCCTAGCACCGAAGGCTCCAGAAGGTGTATGAGCTATAAAAATGAAACTATGCAACCCTAGAATCCTTTGGTAGCAGCGGCGGTCACAGTGGAGATCGATCAAGGGAGATCTCTGGTGTTTAGTGGTGACGTGTCGGCGTCCGTTCTTCCTCCTTTCTTCTTCTTTTCTTCCCTGATTGAGGTAGGTTCTCTCGGGCTCAAACCGCAAGTAATATATCAAAATGTTCAGCATCTAGTCCTCTTTCTTTTGGTATATGAAGCACTAAATTCTATTAGGTATTCTGTACGAATTTAATGGTTTAGTAGAGGCATGTCAGAATTAGGGCAGAACCTGTTCCTCTTTAATTTCAGTAGCGATTTCAGGCTGTAAATCTTAAATTGATCCATGCATCTTGTAGAGTTTTTAATGATCTTTCCATTGATTATATTAGCCCTAAATTTTATGGATCATGTTTAGAGAATTTCCGATCTGAGTAAGGATATGTCTAGACTTGGTTTTTTTGAAGTATTCTTTTGAGTTAAATTGTGATTTCGTGTGATTTCTAGTTGTTAATCTTGATCCCCATATAGCATGTCATATATGGTTGGAATCAGCATCAAGTAAGCTTTCTTTTGATATATAAAGCCCCAATTTTCATTGTGTATATTGTGAGAATTTCGCGATTTAGTAACAGCATGTCCAGATTAGGATTTTTAGTGTTCCTGCCATTATAAATCATGATTTCAGAAAGTAATTATGAAATTGACTCTGTTGTTAGGTAGTATTTTTCATGACCTTTCCAACGGTACCAAAAGCCCCTTGTTTGGAGTTCGTTTCCATGAGATATTAGTGTTTTAGTTCAACCCTATCAACCCTCAACCTTCCGGCGTTCATCGGACGTGGAAGGGGTGACCGGAAAACACCCAGAGATGGACGGTCTTACGATAGACCGCACAACTCAAGCCCAGACTTTGACCCTGGTATAGCCTTAGTTAAACGGTTTATCAGGAACCACACATCCCCGGATGAACGGTTCTCATCTAACCACATAACTAGTTGAACGGTCCTGAAGTGACCACATAACTCAGAAGGTCCTCTGGTAACCACATAACCCAGGGGATGGGCGGCCCTTACCTGACCGCCCAACCCATTGGGTGGCTCCCAGAGAACCACCCAACCCCTTGGGCGGTTCTGACATGGCCGCCCAACCCCCAGCAATGCACACAACTCCCTGCAAGCCCCCGGTTAGCCCAATAGATATAAGGTCTTCCAAGAACCGTTTATCTATGTAGCTAATGACTTAGTATGAGTTCTCATTGATCCATTTTAGTATCATGAATGGTAATTAGTAAATTAGAAACCCACATGATAAGTGGTTAATTATGTAACTAAATTTCTGTTAATGCTATTCATTCCTACGCGATCTTGTTCATTCTCCTTATCATCTTGATTCATCTTTTGGCAATTTGACTTAATGTAAATTATAATCCTTAGTAATTTGGCATGAAATTAGGTTTATAATGAACTTTAGGTTGCTGGATAGCCATCCTATTCCAGTAGAATGGTGTGACCTATTCGCTGACTTCTAGTAAGTCATTAGCCTTCTAGTTGAGCTAGTCTTGATTTTACCCCCGGACACTCCATCCGGCGGACTTACCATCATCTTGGGATCTTTTTATATCCCTGCTAGAAATCTTTTGGACCTCCAGTAACTTTGTTTTACGTGACTGAACCGCTAGTTTTAAGTCTTGGATCGAATAGGGCTAAACAGACATGTGCGGCTAGTAGTGGACCGCATATCCTTATAGGCGGCCCTATAACGACCGCATATCCGTAATACGGCCCCGTATGGACCGTATATCTTGTTCATGGGTCTTAATGTCTTTTGGACATGAGCGGCACAGTATTAACCGTATATACCCGTGAGCGGCCCTTGTCTGACCGTTCATATGACAGTTTTCCGAAAAGTGATTATTTCATAAATTTCGAATTGTGTGAGCTAACCAAGCCTATGTAGGCTATGGTATTTCGTGATTTGACCTATTGTTAGGTCCATTGATCATTAATTATAGTCCTTAGGGACAACTATTCTTCTTGATTAAAGAGCTTATTGTTTGGACTCTTAAGAATCATTATTTTTACATCCTTTACCTTGACTACATGAACTTGATCTTGGAACTCTTGGCCATTAAATATTGTGGATGTCTAGTCTCATGGGATCTACGATCCAAAAAGAAATCAATGCCAAGGCAAACAAATGAAGGGCCCAGTCTGGTCCTGGGAGGAGCACCCGAAAAGTACTTGATCCCCGGGGAGGTGAATGATTAGGTGTGACATTTGGCACCGGTACTATCTAGCGTGTTGGGTCTATGACATTCCACATTCTCGTGAAACTTGTTATTCATGCTTAAAGTATGAAGTACTTGCTTGCTTGCTTCACATGACTCGAATTGACTTGCAAATGGCCATTTACTAGAAAATCTTGTTAATCTTGCTTGATATCTCGACATGCAATTATTTCTTCCATTTAATTATCGTTACTCTTTCTATCTTAGTGATTATTTAGTTCTACTTATTTTATCACGTTAATCATGCATATTCATTAATTGGTTAATCACTTAAACTATGCCTGACGATAGAGTGTAATTCCTACTGAGCTTTTTGCTCACCCCTACTTCCAATCCTTTTCAGGTAAAGCGGTAAACGGTACGTTGCAAATGAGAATCGGATCAGTGTGATCGAGTGAACCTGGAAACTAGAGATCGGAGTCTGTCTTTTTGCCTTCTTGAGTCTAGCTAGTGTCGTGAGTCTAGTTATTTCATTTTCTTCTCCCTTGTTATTTTCCTCCTTTAATTTGAATCTAATATAGTAAGAGTGGGTCAAAATTATACTTTTCAATATTGATAAGAGCTCGTATTTTCAATATGTGTGTATGGCCTCCATGTGTTTAATTGTGGTTATTTATTTTCACTCTTGTTATCATGACTGTTAACTGCCACGTTCCGAGCGTCGCTTCCCGCTGCTATCGGTTCGGGGCGTGACAAATCACAAGGAAATAGCCAACCAAATGACACATGACTAGAGGAACTAACAACTAAGGAAAGGAAAACACGGCTAGCCGCCGGAAGCAACGGAAAGGAAAAGACGATTAACCAAACTCCAGACAGGAATCTTCAGCTAACCAAATCAAGCGAGTAGATCGAAGGAAACCTTCTAATTCAGAGTGGAAATGACTCTCCTCATTCGAGATTGAGAACACAGCTATTCACCATCAGTGAGACATCTTGAATAGATGAAGATTCATGAATGCTCAAAGAATGCGCATGATGCATGTTGGGCTAAAATAAAAGAAATCATCAAAACAAATGCAAAGAAAGAATAAAATAACAAGATACTTGAGAATAGTATTGCTAGACCGGAGAAATCAGGGTCAGGACACCATCTGCAACCACGGCGTGCAAGACAGAACCATCGTCCCCAAGCTTTTCCAACCTAACGGCCTATCCAACTATTAAACATGTGCACTTAGATCATCATCGTTTTTGTTTAAGGGGAACATCAGATCCCATAACACATGAATGACCAGTCGGTTCTCGAGATAATATATCATAGATAACATATAATAATGCATTAAAGGGGAAAGGAAATCGGGACACAATACCTGACTTACCTACCCGGCGAACTGGAGAATACAATTATTTTCATAACTTCATCCATGAGAAAGAGGTTAGCCAATGATAATTCATATGAGCATGAAACGAGGCATAATCATTTGTACGCATGAATTGCATTAATAATATAAGTCATAGAAAAAAAATGCAATCATTCAGGCATCAAATAGACCATTTTCTTCATCAAGCAACCTGGAAACTGTAACGGTCTACAGAAGGTGCGTCATAGAATTCTGACGGATCAGCCTTGGGCCGTCAGAGCTTTGGCGGTTCACATCCTTCAATGCACGATTCAAACTGACCTAACGGTCTAAGGCATATGCGTCCGAGACTGTAACGGTCTGGCGATAGACCGTCACATTTCCTGAGCGTTCAAAAAAAATAATACCGAACGGTCACACACATCATTCAAGCCTCATTCGCCCTAACACCCAAAAAACCCCAACCGAGAACACCGAGGACCACCGGCGACCACCCACTGGAGATGGCCGGCGACGAGGCCCCACGGCCACTTAGCAGGGAGAAAGGGATGAAGAGGAAGGCAATACGCCGCCTCCACTATCGGATAGAGCGCGAGGTGATCCCGCCGACCGAGGAAGGAGAAACGGCGACGAGGACATCCACGGTGGAAGAAGAGGCTCCCATGGCTGAGGAGGACCAAGGGGAAGCTCCCCTGGATGAAGGAGAAGCCGTGATAACAGAGAAGAAAAGGAAACGGGGCCAAGACCATGAGGTAGGCCCGTTCGCCTTAATTTTCAATTTTCAATTTTTATAAGTTTTATGAGTTTGCATGGATGAATGGGGGGTAGAAAATGGGTCTATGAACCCATTAGGATCACATTTAGGCCATTTGGCCAAAGTGGGAAGCCAAGGAAACGAAAACGAAGACCACCCTTGTGCAGAGGCTGTGACGGTCCTACCAGTGACTGTCACAACTCTGACGCACCACCCCTGGTGCGTTAGAGCCCTGTAACGCACCACCCCAGGGCCGTCACAGTCACCAGAGACCAGAACTATTTTTAAGGTTTTCAATTATTCAATTTTTTTTGTTTGTTTTCATTATATAAATGTTATGCAATGACTCTATGATGCATTTGACTAATTTATGATCTAAATGCATGCAGGGAAAAAGACGAACAAGAATCTCATGGCTCAAGATCCGGGCAGTCTACCAGGCACTGCCCGACTACCAGAGAGAGCGACTCGCAGCTATGGGATTCGCCGAGGTGCTGAGCGTCGAGGTGATCAGGATGGACATGCCATTGCTCTACGCGCTGCATGAGCGATGGGACCCAGTTAGCAGAGCATTCATCTTCCCATGGGGCCACATGATCCCCACACTGGAAGACATGACGGGAATTTCTGGATTGAGAGTCCACGGAGTAGCGGTGACCGGGTGGACTTACGGGAACTACAGGGAGTTCGCCCAGGAGCTGCTGGGCTTGGATTTGATCAGACCGGGCCATACTTCCTCCCAGCTTTCGAGATCGAGACTACAGGAGCGTTTGGGATTGAGAGGAGCTGCTATAGCAGTGGGAGAGCTACCCGAGGAGCATCTCGGGCGAGTGATTGAGAAGGTGCGCCCACATGTGGTGGCAGAGGCAGGACCGGAGGGAGATCGCGTGCTGAGGCGGTTCCTCATGCTGCTATTCGGGAAGCTGCTGTTCGTGACTCGAGCGGACGTGATTAGTTGCAGACTACTACCATTGCTTGAGGACTTGGGCAGAGTAGGAAAGTACGCATGGGGAGCAGCAGTCCTGGCCTTCCTATTCGAGTCGCTCAGCACGACGGACCGGCAGATGATGCTGGTGTAGACACGCTGTTCCTGACGTCCCCTGAGAAAATCTCATATTACCACGCGACGCCCCGTAGCGGCTTTCGCATTTTGAATCACTTGAGTGTTTCCTATCTTTGAGTCTTCTCTCGTCTTCTGGGCGAGTAGCGTAACGCTCCTTTGGCATCCGGAAACCGCCTCGTTGTGGAAATCATGCGGCATTCGAACGGCATCAACATCAATCGCATGCATCAGAAGTTGCCGGGACCAGGAAAATGCCTAACGGACGACTTCCGACGCCCTTTTCGGGGGAATCTGGGGGTCATCATGGAGGCATCCAGGCCCCTGGACGCCTCCATCAAACCAGCTCACGGGTGACTCCCGGCCATCGACTGACCGTTGCTTTGTCTGTCGTTTGAAGAAAATCCAAGTTATGGAGGCGTCCAGGCACTTGGACGCCTCCATCAAACCAGCTCACGGGCGACTCCCGGCCATCGACTGACCGTTGCTCAGTCTGTCGTTTGAAGAAAATCCAAGTTATGGAGGCGTCCAGGCCCCTGGACGCCTCCATCAACCAGCTCACGGGCGACCCCTGGCCATCGACCGACCGTTGCTCAACCTGTCGTTTGAATAAAATCCAAGTTATGAAAGTGTCCAGGCCCCTGGACGCCTCCATCAACCAGCTCACGGGTGACCCTCGACCATCGACTGACCGTTGCTCAGCCTGTCGTTTGAATAAAATCCAAGTTATGGAGGCGTCCAGGCCCCTGGACGCCTCCATCAACCAGATCACGGGCGACCCCCGGCCATCGACTGACCGTCGCTCAGTCTATCGTTTGAAGAAAATCCAAATTATGGAGGTGTCCAGGTCCCTGGACGCCGCCATCCTCCCAACCTCTATAAATAGAGGCCTACCCCCCCTCAGTTCGGAGGTCGAAAAAAGGATGCCGAGAGGCTGCCGGATTCTATTCCTAACCCGTGGGTGTTTTGTAGGGGAGGTCCTACCGGATCCTCGGGTGCCAGTGCTCACAGGAGAGAGGCCGCCTTCGCCCACCGTGCTACCTCGTCGTCCCTACGCTGCTGAAGCTCCGCCGGATCTCGCCATCGACCATCCAATAAGCCATTATCTCCTCTTCTTTCCTAGTTATCTTGCATTCATCATATCATATCTTCTACCCCCCCTTTTTATGAGGAAGTCTTTTTCCGTTTCTACGTCGAAATAATTGCCATTCATCATAAGCATTTTCCTCCTACTCGTGTCCGAGAGGGGTTTAAAAGACAACACCAACCAGGTGTGTGTCTTGCCATCATTTCGTTACTTGCGTCATTAGAATTTGAATACTGCACATTCGTCTTTCTGATCCACTCGTTACTTGTTCGTCGTTGTTTTGCAAGGGTACCTGAGGAAAGCCCTCTCCGTCGGCCGGCCGAAGAGGGAGGAAGAAGCAACCTGCCATTTCCCGCTCTCGGGGATTCACAATCTCCGCTCTCAACACAAGGTACACGCGATCATTTCATTTCTTTGAGGTAACCCCTCTGGCGATCACATCCCTTTTGCATCCTACGTATGCTCTTTCCTCATATTGGCACGTTTCATAATCCTTCTTAATTTTTAGTCGCCTGATTGTCCGTAGTTTAGTTCGTTTTCTTCTCCTTGAGTGGATTCCTCGGCTTCCACAGATTCCACAAATTGGCGATCACGGTGGGACATTCTTTTTACTTTTTTGGGTTACCTTTGAACTCTCGGCACCCACGTGTGCCTCCCTTCTTTCGGCACCCGCGTGTGCCCCTCCCTATTACGCCCATGTGCGCTACATCATTTCCCTCGTGTACCATGTGCACTCCCCCGGTCCTTTGTGATTACCTCGAGGTCTGCGTTATCTCGGCACCCACGTGTGCCCCTCCGCTCGGCACCCACGTGTGCTCCCTCCACTTGGCACCCTCGTGTGTCCCCCTTCTTATTACGCCCCCGTGCGCTGTGTCATCCCCTTCGTGCACCACGTGCACGCCCCTTAGTCCCCTCTTTTGTCATTGTTAAGTCTGTGTTGTCTTGGAAAGTAGAACGGCTATATCTTCCTCTATCTGTTTATTGTTGTTATATTCTTGTTATATCACTGCTATACATCTGTTATATTTGTGTGCTTATTTCTGCTCCATCTGTGTGTTACATATCTTTTATCCAGCACCGCATTTCATGCATTTACCCCCTTTTCTTTCCTTTTTTTACTCTTTTCTAAGGATCACCCTCTCTTGGTGAAGGAAGGACTCTCCGTTCGGGAATTCCTCTCGACGGACTAGAATCTCCTCCACTGGGACCTCCGTGAGTCCCCGACATCGAAGAATCTCCTCTTCGTTCACTGGGCCGGTTGTACCATTGAAGTTCCCCGGAGTTAGTTGACCCATTCGTGGTGAGAAGAGAGCCCTTAGCTGACACAGTGGTGAAAAAAAAAACGAACTAGGGTCCCTATTTTGTGTGAACTTTGGATCTGGTTAAAAACATAAAAAAAATCATCAAAATCAAAACACAAAAAAAGGGGCGTAAAGGCATCCACTTGTTTGATAATCTCTGCTATTTGCTTGCTAGTATATATTTTTGCGTTCCGAGAAAACTGTGAGCATGGCTCACGAGTCTTTTGAGGAGAACCACCCTGGTCGTGGTGAGTCAGTTGAGCCGCGAGTCCATGCTATGGACGCGGGTCCTTCCCATGAGCCCTCACGTGAGGTGCAGGTTACCACAGGGGACACATCCCCGCCACAGGACATCTCCTCTTTGCTAGGTGTCCTCGCCAACACGGAGCTTACCTCTGAGCAGCTCCGGGCCTTCCAGGCCATTCTGAAGGGGAAATCTGTATCCCCCACTCCCCAGGAATCAACTCCGGCCATCGCACCTCTCCAAGAATTGGTGCGGGCCATTCCATCTCCTTCGCTGGCACAAGCCATCCAATCTCCCTCGATTCAAGGGCAAGCGAGCCAACAACCACCCTCGTTCCAGTTCCCTTCGCAATCTCAAACCCCTGTTGTTCCCCACATACCGCTTCAGCCGGGGCCAACTATCGGCGGCCCGACAGCTCCCTCTCATTCAGGGTTTCCCCCTCAAGTCTCCGGGAGACATTTTCCTCCCCAGTGGCAAGTGCCACCCTCACCGCCCGAGGAGCTCGCCCAATCGCTCCTCAATAGGTTCAATAGGATGGACGAACAGTTTCAGAATTTGAAGAAAATGGTGGACATGAAATCCACCCCGGAGGTTTCTTTGCCAATCCTTCCGGTCATCCATCTTCCTCCCTCCGAAATGCCCACGTACCGCAGGTACAATGGCACTGGCAACCCCTTCATTCACCTCAAGGATTTCATGTATGAGTCATCCTATTGGCAAAACGACCAGAGATCCCTGGCATACCTCTTTCGGAGGTCATTGGACGGTCCTGCGCTAGAGTGGTTCTACTCTTTGGAGCCCCGCGAGGCCGAGAATTTTGAAACAGTCCAGAGAAGGTTCTTGCAAAAGTATCGGGATAGGGTCGGTCCCTCTCTCTCCATTACCGACCTAGTGGCCGAAAAGATGAAGTCCGACGAGGATTTTGTCCGCTATGCTGATAGATGGAGGTCTCTGGCAGAAAGAATAAGAGATACCCTCTCGGAACCTGAACAAGTAAAGATGATCATATCCAATGCGACCCCACAGTTCAGGCATGTCTTGGCCATGAATAAGCTCACCACCATGGAAGAGCTCTATGAAAGAGCCTGGTACATCCAAACCCAGTTAAAAGACTCCCCCATTATGAACATGTTTGAGCCACCGAAGCCCAAGGTGGTCAGAAAGACAGGCGCTGGTGTCCCAAGCGGAGCAACAGAAGGGGTCGTAACACATGAGCAAGTAAGTGCGGTCAACAACGCCAACTATGCAGCCAACCCAAGGCTTCAACAAATGCCCCGACTTCCCCTCCAACCAGGTCCCTTCCCCTCTCGTCCTCCACCCCAAAACGATCCACCTCAGAACAACATGCCTCAACTACTTCAACCCCAGCAACAACCTCGACACCAGCAACAACAACCACCACTTCAGTACAACCAAGTTCCACCCCTAGGAAATTACGGTCCCCTACAGCAACAAAGGAGGCCGATTGGTCCCAAGAGAGCCTATTACCCACCATTGCCAGAAACTCTGGCGGATATTTTCAACGCCCTCATGGCCTCAAACACACTCATCCTACCCAGGGAATGGCCCGTGTGGCCCCCGAATGTTGATACCTCCAGATACTGCGTCTATCACAGGCAGCTAGGACACACAGTGGACAACTGCTTTCAGTTTAAAGATTACATCCACGATACGAATGATGAAGGCGGGATTGACTGGGATGAAATGAGACGATATGTCGCCACTCTCAAGGCTAGGAGACCTCCTCCTAGGCCACAATTCCAGCAACAACAACAGCAATTACAACAGCAGCCACAGCAACAACCACAACAACAACAACAGCCTCAGCAAGCCCAACCACAACAGCCCAACATGGGCATAATCCAGAATCCATTACCGGAGCACCAACATCCCAATCATCAGGTCAACCCCATCTCCTCCTTCCCGAAAGTCGGGAGAGAGCAGGTGTGGCATCCAGAGAGTACCTCTATTCTTTCTACGACCAACCCTATCATCATGCAACCCTCTCGCCTTGCCCGGGTAGCACCTCTCTCTCATCAACCCGCGTTAATACCGCCTTCACCATTCCCACTGCCATCACGCCCTCTCATTCGCACCCCAATGACCTATCAGTCAACACCCTTCATTACACCCTCACACCCTCTCATTTTCTCTCACTCCCCCACTTTACCATCCACCTCTACTGCATTTGCCCCTATGCCTTCTAAGCCCCTTATCACCCGTCCACCGTACGTAACCCCGCCTGTCTCCACCATACCACCGCCAATGCCCTCAAAGCCACTCATCATCCACCATCCATCTCAACACCATTACCCGCTCCAAACCTTACCCACTTCCACTTTACTTCCACCTCCACCTTCCAGACCCCTTATCCTTCATAACCCGTGCGATATCCCCTCTACCTCCACCATGCCTCCACCTAACAAACCCCTCATCAGAATCCCTGCTCCCATCATCACCCCTGCTTCATCAACCATCCCTCCACCACTACCCCTCAGACCTCTGTTAAAATCCACTGCTACCCCTATAGAGGTACAAAAGCCACAGGCAATGGTGCTCCGGAGTGGAAGGATTTTCCACAGGGTTTTCCCCCAGAACAGTCAGAATCTCGAGTAGTCTCAGCCAGAGAGGGACGATGGAGAACAACCAGAAAGATCTATCCCTGGAACACAGTATGATTTGTTGAAACACTTGGACAAGACGCCTGCTCGGATCTCCATCCTGGAACTGCTTCAGAGATCCACATCCCATCAGGCAGCCTTAATGGAGTATCTTCAAAAGGTCATGGTGAATGAGGACCTCCCTGTAGAAAAGATTTCTGCCGTCCTGACCCCAACGGACACACAACCGGCCATCATGTTCCACAACTACGAGCTCGCTCCCAAGGATGCTCGGAAATATGCATTGTGTGTTTCAATAAAAATTAATGGGGTATCCATAAACCCATGCCTTGTAGACACGGGTGCGTCCATAAATGTGATCTCCATGAGCACCCTTCAGTTGTGTGGGGTCGAACAGGAACAGATAAGACCTTCTTCAATCACAGTCACGGCTTATGACAATAGCAAAAGGCCGCCGCAAGGGATGATTATTCTAAGGGCAGAGCTAGGTCCTATGTCAGTCCCCACGAAATTCCATGTCCTTGACATGGACCCCACATTCAAGGCCATACTGGGTCGCCCTTACATTGAAGCCATAGATGCTGTGCCTTCCACCAACCATCAGTGCTTGAAGTTTCCTTACAATGGAAGAATTATTAAAGTAGTCAGCTCACCTGTCCTTCACACGGTGGATGCTATCAATACCTCTCTGCCCTCTGTTTGGCCATCTCATCGGCCCATATTGTCATTGTTGGACGTGTGCGATTCATCTCACATTCCGCTAGCACCAAAGAAGCTGATCAAGGCAACAACGCCATATCTCCCTTTTCACTCCAAAGCTTGGGAGATTATGAGAAACATCGGCTATCAACAGGGCAAAGGTCTAGGTGCACAGCTACAATGTAGGTTGAAACCACCAAAGGAGATTAGGCCGAACCGCAGGTTTGGCCTAGGCTTCAAAGGACCATTCAAGGCGGATTGGAAGCCCCTCACATGGACCCTATCAAACCACTTCAACAAAGGGCCCGTTATTCATATGAGGGATTATCCGCATGAAGCACATGGGGGGTCGCATGTTGTGTATTCAGCCGAAAAATGTCCGAGGGTCACCAAAAGAGGCAAGATCAAAGACCCGGAATGCGAATGGGACAAATGGTTTGATATACGGGACGTTTCCGTTGCACTGGAAAGGATGTTCTCGTCTCCCTAGCTTGAAGGACCTCCATTGATCTCCGGAATGCTAGAAAATATCATTACTGTTGCCAAGGTCCCAAACTATCCTCGTCCTCGCCAGAAGGACCCTATCACCAGCGGATCTTCATCCGCCATCACCATCACCACCGACGACTCATTAGCCGTCATCTTCTCCATTCACTCGCCGCAACCTTTGTTGCTGTCATCTTCCTGGGCCAGACGGTTGTCTGATGATCTTCCCAGATCCCCCTCTCTACTTACATACCTGCGCGGGTTTCTCAACCCGCGCCAGGTCTTCAATCATGATCTGCTCTACGAGCCTCCCAATCCTCTAGCCATAACCACTTTTTCCTCTCCCCCGATCTCTTTCCACTATTTTGTCATCAAAAATAAAAATGAAAAAAAAACGTCAATTTCCAAACTCCTCAACAACACGTCTTCGTTGAGGAAACTTCCTACATCTCCCACGGGTGTGCCCCGCCCTGCGGACCACCCGTCCAAGGTCCGATGAGCGACCTTTTCTACCCCTCCTCTGAGGGGTCTTCCCCTGTATATTCTTCACCATCCTCTTCATCTTTTTCTTCTTCTGTAAATAATGTCAGTCAATCTAGGAATAATAAGTCAAAGGTAGTACCTAGGAAGAAATCCAAGGGTAGGCAGATCCCTCGTCGATTCCTTCTGGATTTAGCCGCCAGGTGTCAGGCCCTTCTTACCGTCCCTCAGTTGCTAGAAAATCCCATACAGTTACCGGAAATAGAATGTGAGGGCAACTGCACAATTAATGAGGGGTATGGAGTCTACGAGATCACAGATGAAGGATACCCTATTGAAGATGAGGGTGAAGAATATGAGGATGCGATTGGCGCGTATGCTAGTGGAATAAGGAGATTCGACGAGCCGTCAACCGCCGTAGAAGAGTCTACCAAAGAAGTCAACTTGGGAACTGAGGAAGACCCTAGGATCATCCTCATAAGTGATAATCTACCACCCTCTGAAGAAGAGGCATTAATTGAAGTTCTCAAGGAATATAAGGACACGTTTGCATGGAGCTACGAGGATATGCCGGGTCTGGATTCAACCCTGGTCGAACACCGTTTAACCTTAAAACCAGGGTCCGTCTCGGTAAAATAAAGGTTAAGGTATTTCCACCCTCAAATGGCTTTGAAAATGAAAGAAGAAGTCGACAAGCTCCATAAAGCCAGGTTTATTAGAGTCGTCCTTTATCCTCAATGGGTGGCAAATATTGTCCCGGTCATGAAGAAAGATGGGAAAGTCAGGATTTGCATCGACTTCTGGGACCTTAACCGCGCGTGTCCAAAGGATGATTTTCCCTTGCCTCACATTGATGTGTTGATCGACAACACAGCGGGGTATGAGACCCTCTCATTCATGGATGGATTTTAGGGATATAATCAAATTCGTTTGGCAGAAGAGGATCAAGAGAAGACATCATTCACTACACCTTGGGGAACATATTGTTACGTGATCATGCCGTTTGGGTTAAAGAATGCTGGAGCTACTTACCAAAGAGCTATGATGGCCATATTTCACGACATGATGCACATATATCTGGAGGTGTATGTGGATGATCTATTGGTGAAATCAAAGACCAGGATGGAACATCAAAGGGTTTTGGCTAAGGTCTTGCAGAGATCAAGGGAGTTTCAATTGAAAATGAACCCGAAGAAGTGTGTGTTTGGTGTATCATCGGGCAAATTACTGGGCTTCATTGTGAGTAAAAGAGGGATCGAGATAGATCCCGACAAAGCTAAGGCCATCAGGGATATGCCACCTCCCAAGAATTTGAGGGAAGTCCGAGGTTTAATCGGGAGGTTACAGTTTATTCGTCGATTTGTGTCTCAGCACTCACAAAGGTGTAGACCTTTCTATGAGTTGACCAAGCCAGGAGTAGAGTTCCACTGGGATTCTAAATGCCAAAAGGCTTTTGAAGGGTTAAAGGAATATATGGCTAGTCCACCCATTCTCATTCCACCCAAACCAGAAAAACCTCTGATCCTCTACATCTCCGTCTTGGACGACTCCGTGGGAGCTGTCCTCGCACAAGTTGATGAAGAAGGTAAGGAACGGGCAACATATTACTTGTCCAAACTTCTCAATCCCTGTGAGCAGAAGTACACAGTCATGGAGAAAACCTGTGCTGCCCTCGTTTGGGTGGTGCAGAAATTGAAACACTACTTCTTGGGTCATGAGGTCCACTTGATTGTTCGCATGAACCCTATCAAGTTTCTTCAGGAGAAATCCGTCCTTACTGATAGGCTAGCACGCTGGTAAAGTTTTCTTTCCCAGTTCGACATCACCTACATCCAGCAAAAGGCAATTAAAGGCTATTCCATAGCCGAGCATCTCGCCCACCATCCTCTCCCCAAGTTTGACCCTGTCCAATCAGAGTTTCCAGACGATGAACTAATGTCCATCGCCCAATCCGACAAGCCAATGTGGACATTATATTTTGATGGAGCTCTAAATTCCCAAGGGAAGGGTATCGGCATTGTCCTTCTAACGCCTAAAGGCGTTACCATCCCAGAGGCATTTCAGCTCGCGTTCCCAGTCACCAACAACATCGCTGAATACGGGGCTCTTCTAGCTGGCCTGGAACTAGCCCGTTCTTTCTATATCACTGAGTTGCGAGTCGTGGGTGATAGTCAACTCGTTCTTCGCCAGGTGCTTACCAAATATCGCACCCTCGATCCCAAGCTCAAACCCTATCAAGAGCTGGTCTCCGCCTATGCCAAATTGTTCACCAAGCTGATCTTTGTCCATGTTCCTCGCGAACAGAACATTCTGGCCGATGCCCTCGCCTCCTTGGCGTCATCCTTCAAATTTCCTTTAGGTGCATGGTTTAGATCCATCATTCTCTACAAGCGTCTTGTCCCTGCCGTTCAGGACCCTTACCTCTTAAAGATCAAGGAACGAGTCCTACAGAAGATCCAGAAGGGAGAAATCCTTGAGAAGAGGGAGATCATGTTGGCAGAAGTCGAAGAAGAGCTGGCTGACGATGAGAAACCCTGGTTCTACGAAATTGTCAAATATTATAAAGATCAGTCTTATCCTGAAGGAGCCACCACAGAAGATAAGAAAGCCATAAGAAGGGTGGCTCAGGAATACACATTGGTTGGAGGTCTACTCTATAGGAGGAGCCTTACTGGCGTTCTGTTAAGGTGTCTTGACGACAATGAGGTTTGGAAATGCGTAGAAGAAGCACACTCGGGTGTGTGCGGTGGCCACGTGAATAGCCAGATGCTCGCCAAGAAGATCATTAGGCAAGGCTTTTACTGGCCCACTATGGAAGAGGATTGTGCCGTCTATGTCCGTAGGTGTGTCAAGTGTCAACTTCACGCCGATAAAATCCATTCACCATCTTCCTCACTTCATCCAATATCCTCCCCATGGCATTTCTCCATGTGGGCATTCGACATCATCGGTCCCCTAGGTGATCCCAATTCCCTCACCAAACAAAAATCTTTCATCCTTACTGCGATGGAATACTTCACCAAATGGGCCGAAGCCGAAGCTTACGCGAAAATCAAGGCATCAATAGTCTGCAAGTTCATCATGAAGAACATCCTCGCCAGGTTCGGCATCCCAAGCACAATCGTCACTGACAATGGGCCACAGTTCATTTCTGAGGACCTTCAGGACCTCTGCAAAAGGTACGCAATTGCATTGCATCATTCATCGCCTTATTACCCACAAGGTAATGGCCAAGCGGAGGCCACCAATAAAACATTGATCAAAATTATCAAGAAGACCTGCGAGTCCAGTAAGTTTTCAGACTGGCCAGAAAAGCTTATCGAAGCTCTATGGGCCTATCGCACTTCAATCCGTACCCCCACCGGGCAGACTCCGTTTGCCCTTACTTATGGTATGGAAGCGGTAGTCCCGTACGAGACTCTGATCCCTTCTCTCATGGTACAATTGGGCGAGGAATTTCCCCTCGACGACCGTCGTAATTCACTCCTCGCCCAGTTGGAACTCTTGGATGAGAAGCGGCTGGCCGCTGCCGAGCATGCGCGTGTGTATCAAAATAGACTCGCTCGCTTTTACCAAAAGAAAGTCGTTGAGAGAAAATTCAAAGTCGGTGAGATGGTCGTAAAACGAATTTTTGTCAAACCTGGAGGGCCGCGTTCTAAGCTCCAACCCAATTGGGAAGGACCATTTATAATTCAAGCCGTGTACCCTGGCAACGCCTACAAGCTAGTCAACACCGAAGGGACCGAGTTATCCCACCCTTGGAATGGGCTTTATCTTAAAAAATACTACCCTTAGCATAGTGCCAAAACGTCAAAAAAAAATAAAAACAAAAAAAATGATGAAAAGACAGAAAACATCAAAAACAACAAAAATATTAAAAATCAGTACAAATATGGAAAACTCAAAATGCTGATGCCTAGTGGTCACCATGTAGTTAAGTCCCTGCATCCAACCTTCATGTTAGGATAGGGTCCATTAAGGCTTGGTAGGCACCGGGTCTTGGTTTGCCAAAACCGTGGAGATCCCTGTCCGGCCACGTCGGCCTATGCTCGCTCGAAGGAAGCCAACATGTACTCACTTATGTATTTTATCCAAAAAAAGTTGGTAGCATCACCTACGGTGGGGCCTCATCCGGAAGATCTCCAGAAGCTGTAATTTTTATTCTTTTCTCTTCGACCAAATGAGACAGTCGGCGCCCTTAAAACGTTGAGCATGAGAAACCAAAACTCAAACCCCCAAGGGCAAGAGTAGGATCCATTTCCTCGAGCATCGATCAGAGCACGAGAAGAGGGCAGTGTCCCCGCAGGCATACGAAAGGGAGCTCACAAACGTCAAACGACTATATCTTCCTCGCAAAAAGAAACACAAAATCAAAATCAAGAGAAAAGTCTGGTCGTGGCCGTGCCTGATGCGATAAATGAAACCCCTCAAAGCAAAAATCTGAATCCACAAAAGGGGCCATGGAATGTAAATGCTCCGGATTTGGTCCGAAGTTGTCCGAAAGGAAAGAGTTAAATGGGCCCTTATTGGCTCGCCGGGTTAACGGTTTTGTCGATCCTCTCAGGAGGTTTATCCCCTACGCTCTTCCTTCTTCCTTTAAAGGTGAAAGCTCGACGGAATGTCTGAAGGGCGAAACCCGCCAAGGTTTGCGACCTTATTTTAATACAAACATATGGTTGCCTACTTTGAAAAGCAGAAGCTATCGCTGTGAAGGAGTCTCTATGTTTTTGGCTGGTCAAGACCCCTATTTACCATCTGGTTGTCTTCTTGTTTAACCTTGGGCTTAGGCCAATGCAAGCGCGTCACCTCTGGGTGCGACGACGTCTGATTCTGGGTCAGCGTCGCGCGGTTGGTCGTTAGGGTTCCAGGGTGTTCCATCATATACGATCTAGAGTTGTGAGGAAACAGACGCGGGTCGGGCAAATCATTTACCTCGAACACCTTTTGGGCGAATCCCTGTGGTCGGAAGCAACTGGGAGCCTAAGCATGGCATGGCGGTATTGTCATCAGGGTAAGTCTTAGGCTGCGGGATTATCATTCGAGGGGTCTAGAGGCCCAAATCAACCTAGATGTGCACTTAGGATACCTAGGAGGTTAGTAAGAAACCCCTGTTCTCATGAAGGTCAGGTGCCATATGGGTGCTCATCAGGCATTAGCGACAAAAAATGATAAAAAAAAAGAGAAAACGTAGATATTTGGAAAACAAAAAAAAATTAGAATGATAACAAAGACAACAACAAAAAATGCCAGAAAAATAAAAAAAAATCATTTCGCATGATTGCATTTGTATGCAGCATTTCACTTTTAAATTCCGCTTGCATTAGTGTGCTTGTCTGTCACATTGATCATTATCGCATATTTCCCTTGTCTTCGTTAATAAAGGCTTGGCCCCTTGACCCATTATCAAGGACAGTTGAAGTGAACACCTACTTATTGAGCAAGGGGCCAAGTCAGAACAGAGATACTGACCTGTTTGTTTCAGTGATGCGTGCAAGGATTCAAGATAGCAAGAGTGAGATGAAAATCAAACAAAATCATACCTTTTATTCCATTCTTAAATAAGGAATTGTACATTAAGTTCCACCTTCTCTCTCTACATTACTTATCCCGCCACTCTCCGGGCAAAACGCCCTCAAGGGTGCTACCCAACTATGAAAAGCGGTACTTCTACCGCTCTGTACACCTCTTCCCATTCCCATACCCCGACGCTGATCCGTGGGAGCAAGAAAGGAGCTACTGACACGAAAGCCATGCTCTCGTGCTCTGCGGTAGTGCTCCTCACCATCTCTCAGCCATTGTTCAGCGAGGCCAAGGCTGGTTCGGAGTTCGAACAACTGGGCCTCCATGACCCTTCGCTCCTCCCTTTCAGCGAATCTGTCGGCTCTCTCTCTTTCTCTGTCCCTCTCTTTCTCTGCCCGTTCTCTCTCATGGTCTTCCCTCTCCAATTGAAGGGTGATTCTCAGCTCCATGGCATCCCTGGAAGAATCGTCATCGGGACGACGCCGTAATTCCTCCTCCAGCTCTGCTATTCTAGCCTCTCTCTGTGCAGCATGGGCAAGTGACTCCTGCATCTCCTTTTTCTGCCAGATGTACTATCTCAGATATGTGGCAAGGTATAAACAAGGAGAACTCAACACTGAAACTCTTACATGTATAGAGAGCATTCCTTCTGCCTCCGCGGCACGCTGTGTAGTCCGAGCAAGTTGCTCGTGAAGCAAATCAAGTCCTGAGGCGGGGATCCATAAGCTGGAAGAGACACCGCCTCCTCCCCTCGCTGACGAAGCCGCGTCGATCTGAGCGCGCTATAACCACATGGGATGAAAATTAGCGACCGAACGCCATCGATCTAGAGTTTTAATTAGGAGTGCCCATTGTACATACACCTACCGAAGCGCTCAAGGCTCCACGGGTGTCGCCCAATTGTTGCTCCGTTTCTGCCAGGCGTGATCGCAAGTCCGCTATCATGGTATCACGGACATCCCTGCAACCATAGGAGTCAGCATCCACAGAAAGGAGAAAAGAGGAAAAAGGAGACCCACCTCCACAAGTCCCCGGGGTTGGAGCCGCTCTGCGTACATTGTCTTATACAGACGCAGATAGTCTTCACTATCCTGCGCATGTGATTCCACGATTGTGCCACCTCGTTGCCAGTCTTCATACTGTTCGAGGAACTGCACACGCCAATCAACGCAAGTTACCGGTCCCCGTGTCTTTCTTCCAACGCGAGGTGGCGCAGTCGTATCCACCCATTCCTGGGTCAGCCCTAGGGTCCTCATAACCAATCGTAGCAGAAGCGGCTCGATTTCATTTAGGCAGTGTATCCACAATTCCCGTCCGAACCGGGCACGATTTCATTTAGGCCTGAGTAGGGTCTCCAGTTTACCTAGGTGAGGTTGTACATACCCGTTTAGCTGGTTAGAAAATATATATATATATATATATATATATATATATATATATATATATATATATATATATATATATATATACTCCCACCATCGCTGCAGGGAATTCCTGTAGCTCGTGCCTTAACACCATCAGCTGGTAGGTTACAGGCGCTGCACCCATGATCGGTTGCCACCGCCTGGCTAACGGCACCATCGCTGGTCGCCAATGCCGAGCTCTCCCCATCGGGAGGTAATAATAGCTCCACAGCTACATCATCATATGCCGTCAAAGCCTCAAGTGGACTATTACAAATAAACACAAAAATATATAATAAAAATAAACAAAAAAAATACTTGGATAAGCGGTGTGAACCCACTCACAGTCATCTCACGATCTGCCTCTTGGGACAGGCTCGTAAACAAGTGCGCTAGCATGGCAGCTCCCCAGGCGTACTGTCCTACTCTTTCGAGGTCAGATAGCAACCCTAGGAAACGACAATGGATGCCGTCTCCTTTCGAGCTCAGTATCAATCTTCCCAGGAAAAAGAGGAGAAATCTCCTCAAATCCATATTAGATCTCTCCCAATTGTCAAAATCTGTGCAAAATATAGCACGACATCCCCTTTCCATCCTCTCCATAAATTCTTCCGAGGACTCGTCGTCCTGTCGACGAGTATCAGTGAGCCCTAATGCCCCCATGATAGACGCCCTAGCTACTGATATGTGCTTCCGACTGTCTAAGTCCAACCCCAGTAGCTTCTGGGCGCCTTCTCGGTAATTCGCATAGGTGACACCGGTCACTGCCTCACCATCCACTTTGAGGCTCGTGATTCTGACCACATCTTCTACACTGGGCACCATGTGCCCCCATGGCATCAGGAATGCCCGACTTACTGGGTCCCATCTTTCGCACAAGGCTTGGATAAGGGCCAGGTCGAGTTGGATCGGCTCGATCCGAAGAAAGGCACCAAATCCCATCACGTCTAGCCTGGCCTTCTGAAAATCTGGGAGACCCCTGTCTGCGGCCACTGCTAACTCCCATGAAATGTGTGATTTCATCACACTCTGTGCGTGCATAAGAAATGGAGAAGGGTGTTGTCAAGAGGAAGGAAGAAAGAATGAGAAAAGGGCAGGAAAGCTCAACTTACGAGTTGCGACTGGGTCCACTCGCTGAACTACCCTTCGAGGTCTGAGAGTTTCCTGGAACTACTACCGCTGGATCTGCTTCTCTTCGAGGAGTGGGAAGATTCACCCTCCATCCGGAATTATGAGTTCCTCCTAGTACCCTTCAAGTTGGCCCTCGATGCCCCTGGAAGAACAAAAAAGGAAGGTATATATAGAAATGGGAGAAGTGTGGGCCAAGATTGCCTCCAACGAAAGCCTTCACAATAGGGCGCCTCCCCTGCGGTCCCATGAGTCACTTCACCACCCGCACAAGGTGATGGATCGGACGGTGTAATATGATGACCTGCTCCCTGTGGCACCCTGTCATAACATGGAGGCCATCCGCAAAGTTTGAAAAATCATCCGGGAGAAGAGGCCTAAGCTGTCATCATTGACCTTGACGACAGATTCCCGTGAAAGAATAGTCGCAGCAAGATGTCATCCTCCGTCTAGGGCAGGATGTCGGCAGACACATCACATGAGAATAGTACAAAGAAGCGTAGGGAAGAAGGGACGGGCAAGAAAACAAACAAACAACAGAAAATCAAATCACTCATAAGTCTACATAAGCTGTCACAAACATTACAATCATAGAGAGGAGGCAGGACCACTGACTCGCCAACTCTCGACATCATCTTCATGCTCATCCCTCTAGGCGTCCCTCTCCTCTCCCCCAAGGTGAGGATCCCTCGGAAGCCTCCTGGACCCCTGTGCAGCGCTCGCCTCGCCTCGTGGTGCCTGCTCCACAGCAGTGGCTCGCTGCTCCTCCTCTGGCGTGGCGAGGAAGCCACCAGCAGAAAAGCGTCCGGACCGGTGAAGTAGCGCCCCTAACTCTCGCGCTCTCTCGTAGCGCGTCTCCATCGCTCCTAACCTCTGTGCCATAACTTGAAGGCCTAGCTGGAGCTCCCTCACTTGGGCCCCCAAGGCCTTCTCCTCGGCCTGGTCTCGCTGTCGCTCGACCCTTCTCTCCTCTCTCTCTCTCTCTGCCTCCCTCCTCGTCACCTGGAGAAGGACCCTTAACTCCAGAATGTCTGGAGAGGGCCTCCCCTCACCTCGATGCTGCAGCTCTGCCACAGCTGCGGCCCAGGCATCACGCTCCTCTTCAGCACGAACCGCGCGGGCCACCGCACTGGCAAGTTGCTCCTGGAGGGAGGCGATCTCTAGAAAAAGAGCCTGAGGATTGGAGGACGATCCGCTAGCCATCCCTACCACCGTTTCCTTCTGAGTACATAAAAAATAGATAGACAACGGCCGTTGGTTAAATTCTGGAATTTCATGACAAGAATAAAAATTTTGAGGCCCTATTGTCACCTCCATCCGTCTCCCAAGCTGAGGAGCCCCCGCTCGGTCCCCCCTCCGCTGCTGCAGGAGGCCGCCACTGCCCTGCACCGGTGCGCTCCCTTGTTGTCCATGGGAATGTACGCGCCGGTCCTCGAGCTTCGCCTTGCCGCGACTCTCCTTCCTGACACGGCCTGGCTCATCCGCGCTCACCCAGTCGTCAGCCAAGCCAGGGATTCTCACCGTACCCTGCATCAAAGAAAGAGGTCCCCCGTCAGTTAATGAGAACGCGTCCCCTGTCAAGGACGCGCCCATCATGTGAGTGCCGCCCTCGCCAAAACCCTTCCACTCCCACACCACTCGCTCCAAACTCAAAAAAAGTCATAGAGGTGGAACCAAAGCACTCACCCAGCCGCGTTCGCCTACTTCCGCACCACCGGGCCCCTCGGGTCCCACAAGTGCTCTAAAAGGCCCTTCCACTTCCATCGACGCCTCTCCATGCTCGGGCGCATCCCTCCTTGGGCGAGGAGTCCCTCGCCCCTCTCTCCCCTCGCCACGATCTGGCCCACCGAACTCCATCGAGGGAAGAAGACGAAGACGAGCGAATCTCGGCAAGAGGCGGGTTCGTTTGCAGGTAAGGCACGAAGAAAGAAAGGCCGCCTGGCGCTTTAAATTTGAATTCGAAGGATAAGACGCGTCCTCGCGCCAGGATGCGTCAAAAAAAAAAGGAGAGAAGGATGATCTCTCCGTGCGAGGCGTAGTTCCCTACTTTTCAGGGCAAGGTCTCGTGAAACGTGCCTCGAAACAACTCGGTGCAAAAGAAGAAGCGTGGAAAAGGGAAAGTGCATACGATAAAAGGAACCATCTCATTGCACATAAGCAAATAGTCAGTCATACATCATAAACTGAGGAAGGTGGGGTGTACAAGCAACTCTCTAACTCTCGCTACCACCCTCCTGATCATCTCTCTCCTCCCTCCTCTGACAGGGATTCCTAGGGGGCCTCCGCGAACTCTGAATGGCGGTGCTCGCCTCGCCCTGTGGTGGCACGCCAGCCTCGAAGGCTCGGCGACGCTCCTCGGCCGAAGAAACCAGAAAGCTGCCCATGGAGAAAGAACCAGACTGACGAAGTCGCGCCCTGCGCTCCTTCGCCCTCTGATACCGCTCCTCGCTCTCCCGAAGCCTCCCCTCTGCCGTGCCGAGACTCAATCGGAGCTCCGTCAACTGGGCCTCCAGAGCCCTCCTCTCGTCCCGTTCTCACAGTCGCTCCGCCCTCCTGTCCTCCCTCTCTCTCTCTCTCTGTCCTCCCTCTCTCTCTCTCTGTCCTCTCTCTCCCTCTCCCTCTCCTCTCTCTCCCGCATCGCCTCTCTCCTCGACAGCTCAAGGGCAAAATGCAAATCCCGCACGTCGCGAGGGAGCTCCTCAGCCTCCCGTCGCCGCTCCTCCTCCAGCTCCGCAATCCGGGCGTCACGCTCTGCCGCCCAAGCGTCGCACTCCTGCTCGACACGAACAGCATGGGCCAGGGCCTCTCGAATCTCGGCCACCTGCCAAAACCCACATGCACCGTAAGAGAGCAGTGAAAGAAGAAGAGCAACTGGAAAGAAGTCAGGGTCAAGCAGGACTCACTCGAGCCGCGCGGTCACGCTCGGCCTCCTCAGCCCGGGCCACCGCGTACGCCAACTGCTCCTGAAGGGCAGAAACCTCCGGAGGAGGGCCCCACGAACTGGAACCCGCTCCACCAGCCATCCCGACTGTCGCTGTCTGGTGGGCCCGCTGAAACACAAAGCAAATGACAGTCAGAGGCTAAGTATCAAAAATCCAGGTCACAAAACAAAATGCATTTCATAGACTAACTAGGGTCTCCAACTCCTGTAGAATGGCCGCCAACTGCCGCCTGGCGTCTGCCAGCTGGGCCCGCAGGTTGGCAATCATGTTGTCACGAGCATCCTGCGTTGCATATAAGTTAGTGTCACATATGCATACATGTAGAAAAGGAAAAACTTTTTTCGCTTACCCCTGCCGCACCACCAAGAAAGAGATGCTCCCCGTACGTGGCTCGATACCGTCTCAGGTAGTCAGTGCTGTCCGGTACATGGGACACCTCTGGGACCCCGCCCTGCTGCCAGTCCTGGTACTGTGCGGGAAAGCGCGTACGCCAGTCCATGATCTTTGCCTTCCCCTTGGTCTTCCGCCCGACGCGGACCGGCTCGTCTACGTCGACCCACTCCTGGGCTAGCCCCAACGTTCTCATAACCAGCCTGAGCTGAAGCGGCTCGATCTCGTTCAGGCAATGGACCCACACGTCCTTCCCGAAACAAGGATGACCCGCTACGACCCAAGGCTGGCCAGCGTCGGCCATGCCTAGGTAGGGCCTCCACACCACCTGCATCACCATACATACGTCATGTCAGTTGCCATTAAGTCGCATGCATAAAAACACCAAAAATCATACGCATCATACCATAGCCTTGGGGTACTCGCTCAGCTCCCGACGAAACGATGCCAGCTGGTAGCCGTGGGGTGCCGCGACCATGACCGGCCTCCACTGTCGCGCCAGAGGCACGGCTCTCCTGTTCCCCTGTCTGGCTCTTCCCATCGGGAAGTAGTAGTAGCTCCACACCTGCATCCATCACACATCATTAGCCCGACTAATTACATATTTAGCTACGGTAAAATCCATAAATAAAATGTTTACCTGGAGAAAAGGTGCGAAGCCGCTGACTGTCGTCTCCCTCTCTGAGGTCTGGGAGAGATCGACGATCAAATGGGCAAGCAGAGCCGCTCCCCATGCATAGTACCCCACTCTGTCCAGATCCGCCAGAATCCCGAGGAAGCGGTAGTGGATGCCGTCACCCTTCGTCCCGAGCAGGAGGCGGCCCAGGAAGAAGAAGAGGAACCTCCGGAGGTCTAGATCCACCAACTCCCGTTGGCTCGGGTCCTGGGTGAAAGCTGCACGAGCGTCTCCCTCCAGTCGTGCCAGAAACTCCGCTCCGGTCTCGCTAACCCGCTTGCGCGGGTCACCGAATCTGAGCGCCTCCATAATCTCCACTCGGCCGACTACCCTACTGTCTCTGTCAGTCGCGCTCGTCTCTAGCCACAGCAGGTCCAGGGCACTCTCTCAGTAATCGGGGTAAGTGACCCCGCAGACTGCCTCTCCGTCAACCCGTAGCCCGGTGATCCGAGCCACATCCTCCAGTGTCGGCACCATGTGCCCCCAGGGCATCAGAAACATCCGGCTCGGTGCGTGCCACCGCTCCCTCAATGCCTGAATAAGAGGAAGGTCAAGCCGGAAGGGCTCGATCCTGAGAAAAGCTCCAAAACCCATGGCGTCCACCCGCGCCCTCTGAAAGTCTGGCAGCCCACGGTACGCTGCCACCACTAGGGACCAGCTGATCCGGCTCTTCATCACGCCCTGCACACCATAAAAAAAATAAATAAAAAAAGAAACACATCAGCATCATGGATAATAATAAACAACAACACTGTACATAATATTTATTTATTTTTATTATTATTAATTTATATATATATATATATATATATATATATATATATATAAAGGCGTCCACCCCCCTGGACGCTTTCATTTTACTTCCTTTATTTTATTTTAGCAAAACAAAAATAAATAAAAAAATAAAATAAAAATAATCATGAAGGCGTCCAACTCAGTGGACGCCTCTTTATTTTTAATTTTATTTATTACGTAATAACTCAAAAAAAAAATAAAATAAAAAAAGAGAAAAGTTGGAGGCATCCAGGCCTCTGGACGCCTCCTTCCCCCACTCACCGGCCTTCTCCACACCATCTCTCGCCCGCCTGTTTAGCCTATAAACCAACAAATTAGAGTTCTGAGGGGCTTACCGGGTCATGCTCATCCTCTCCGGTGTCGCCAGCACCCGCAGGACCCTCCACGGCCAAAGGAGGCGCCTCCTCTTCCTCGGCAATCTCCTCTTCCGCGACAATCTCCTCTCCCACGGCAGCCTCCTCGGCATGATCCCTCGACCTCCTCGGACGACGAGCCCGTCGTTTCCACCTCTCTCCACCCTGGCTCGGGCGTTCTTGCTCCATTGGGAACTGGAAATGGATCGTTAGAATGAATAGTAGAAGAGAACAGGGGGTGAGACCCCCTTTATATAGAAAATCACTAGGATTTGGGGCGTCCAGGCGCCTGGACGCCCCCACTTTTTTATTTTATTAAAAATTCAAAAAAAAACATAGGGGCGTCCAAGCGCCTGGACGGCCCCACAACTAAAAAAATAAAAAAATTGAAAAAAGAAAACATAGGGGCGTCCAGGCGCCTGGACGCCCTCACATGAAACAAAATGAAAAAAATAAAAAAAATAAAAAGAAAAGATAGGGGCGTCCATGCCCCTGGACGCCCCCACAAAAAAATAAATTTTTTTCAAAAAATTTTCAAAAAAATTAGGGGCGTCCAGACCCCTAGACGCCACCGTTTAAGCATATAAAAATGAATATATATATATATGACCATAATATGAATAAACCAGAACATAAAGGAGAAAACATAAAAAGTAAAAAGAAAAATAAAAATCATAAAAAAATAATAATTCAGGGAACAATGGTCCAAAATGCCAAATGCCAGATTTTATTCCATCAGAAAGCAGAGCGGGCTACATCAAGGGCTTAGGCGCTTTAGGCCTTAACTTCCCCAGTTCGGTTACGTAAGCCCTCCACAGCTCGCATTCTTCCCCTACATGCGCTAAGGCCTTTCCCGCAACACTTGTCTTCCAGGGTGCTTTAACGGCCTTCGCTTCCTTCGTGTCCGCTTCCGTGCCCAACTCCCTCTTCTTCAAAGGGACAATGTCGGTCAGTAGTGGGAACGAGTGGCGTGGAATGCCGATCTGGAGGCAGCACCGATGCGCGTTATAAAGGACAAACTACGTCGCGCCAATCAGTTGGAGTTCAACTTCGGGAGAAGACCTCATGAGGAGTTCGAGTGAGAGTAGACATGCCGGTGCGCAAGTGAAGAAGCTTTGTGTCATGGTTCGAAAGTGAGACCGCCAGTCTTCCCGTTTCTTCAGCCACGGAACACGGTTCGCCACAGTGCCACCGAAGCCTAACACATCGGCTATGTGATAAAGGGGGCTTTGTTGGAAAAGCTTTGAAGCAGTCGGCATCCCCTCACGGTGGTCGAATTTGAAGTGCAAATCGACCCAGCAACTCAGAACAAGTGCGCAACCAAACAGAGGCCTACCCATGCTCGAGGCGGTAAGACCACTGTAAAGGTAGGTAAGGACGGCGGATCCCACCCTCTTTCCACTCCAGATCCCGCAGATAGCACTCAGTTGGGTTTCTTCCACTATGTTGTCGGTATGAGGGAACAAGAGAGCACCCGCCAGACAGATGGTGAACCCTTTCATAATTCCTTCCAAATGTTCATCATCTGGTGACCCTTTCAAAGCATCCATAACCCATACCGCGAGCCTTTGCAAGTCAATTCCCTTTTGAGTGCGGACCTTTCTGACTGCGTCGGACGACATGAAGCTTCCAAGGACGCTCTCGGAAGTCCCCCTTGTCAACATCCGCATAGGCTTCGTCTTCCCGTCACTCTTGAATTTCTTCAGTCCAAGCAAAAGCTCCACCTCCTTGAGGAGAATGGTCACCTCGAACGTCGGGAAGATGAAAGTGTGGGTCTGGGGATGCCAGATCTCCACTAATGCGCCCATAGCCGCCCAGTCCATGCGGATTCTCTCGTAGTGTTTGGCGTGAATAAGGAGCCCCTGAAGATGCCACTTCGAGAGTATAGCCCTCATGCCAATGGAGATGTTGGAAGTTAGCTCTGAAAGCCATGATAGTTTGGAAAACTTCCTCGGACTCGGAAAGAGTGGATACGGCTGGAAAGAAGAAGAGAAAGGAAGGAGAGTGAGAAGAGAGTTCATGCAATCAATTTGAAATAAATCAACTTACCATATGCGACTGGATCATCCCACTCAGATGACCCTCGAGGTCGGAAAGTCGCCTGATCTCACTGCTAGGCCTGCCCCTCTTCATAACGCAGGAAGACTATCCTTCCATCCTGAAATCCCTAGACCCTCCTCTTCTCCTCCTCCTGAACTTTCAAAACTCCCCTTGGTACATTTGAATAAACAAGCCTAAGGGAGGTACTTATAGGAAAGGAGAGGTGCTACGGGACGGGACGTGTCACATGAGTGGTCAAGTCGTCAGTGTTTTATCCTTGTACTGTGGCACGATTTTGTTATATTTCTACTGCTTTCTGATGTATTTAATCTATGATGGTCTGTGTAGGTTTTACCAACGGACGTTTTTCGCCCTATCTTGTATACCATCCTTCAGTGTTCGGTCCCCCGTGTCATGCATCATACTATATGATATTTACGCTATTAGAACGCGTCAAGGACCTTGCGACCCGAACGAATCTGGGATTTGAGTTCCCCTTCAACAAAAACAGTGATGATTCCAGAAGAATTTGGGTTGTACGGATAGGCCGTTAACTGGTGATAGCGTGGGAACGACGGTTCAATTTAGTGAGTCGGTGCGTGGATAAACGGGCCCCAGCTCAGTATCAGCTCACTGGATCGGTATCCTGACCCTTTCTTAATGAGTTGACAATATTATCCTTCGCTATTTTCTATTCTAGTTTGTTTTAAATTTTTCTTTAAACCCAGCATGCATTCATATAGGACTTTGAGTCTATTGCGGAAGATCATTCAAGTGATTCGATTACGAAAGCCGTTGTGCTTCAATTCTTACAAATATGAGATATTCCATTCTGAATGAAATACTGAGTTTCCTTGAAACGGCCCTACACTACCCTTCCAAACGAGACCCTTGTTTGGACAGACCCTCAGATATGCCTTTGCTTTTTACCTTGTTTGACCCACCTTGGCCGCAGCACTTCCACATTGGCTGGTAACCGCTCCCCAAAGGTGAAACCTGCAGGTTTATGACCCAGGTACTTCCACACCGAGAAGTTGGTCTCCTTTATTTTCGTGCCTGAGCGCACATCTCACCCTCCCTTGTTTGATTTCTGTCCAAACAATCGTCAAACTTGAAAGACCTTCTTCAAGGTCGCCTCATCGAAACTACAGGAAAGATTCCAAACAGTCATGTCAAAAGCGTGTCTCATCACACCTTGGCATCAACTTATCAGTCCATTCCCACTCTATTTCACTCCACCTCGATACCATTTCATTACGTGTCACTCCCTTGCAAAGCAGACGCCAAGGCGGGACAGCTGTAGACACGCTATTCCTGACGTCCCTTGAGAAAATCTCATATTACCACGCGACGCCCCGCAGTGGCTTTCGCATTTTGAATCACTTGAGTGTTTCCTATCTTTGAGTCTTCTCTCATCTTCTGGGCGAGTAGCATAACGCTCCTTCGGCATCCGGAAACCACCTCGTTGTGGAAATCATGCGGCATTCGAACGGCATCAACATCAATCGCAAGCATTAGAAGTTGCCGGGACCAGGAAAATGCCTAACGGATGACTGCCGACGCCCTTTTCGGGGGAATCCGGGGGTCATCATGGAGGCATCCAAGCCCCTGGACGCCTCCATCAATACAAAATAATGACAAAAAATATATATATAAGATTGAACAAAAAATATATATAATTTCATGGAGGCGTCCAGGCCCCTGGATGCCTCCATCAACCAGCTCACGGGCGACCCCCGGCCATCGACTGACCGTTGCTCAGTCTGTCATTTGAAGAAACTCCAAGTTATGGAGGCGTCCAGGCCCCTGGACGCCTCCATCAAACCAGCTCACGGGCGACTCCCGGCCATCGACTGACCATTGCTCAGTCTGTCGTTTGAAGAAAATCCAAGTTATGAAGGCGTCCAGGCACCTGGACGCCTCCATCAAACCAGCTCACGGGAGACTCCCGGCCATCGACTGACCGTTGCTCAGTCTGTCGTTTGAAGAAAATCCAAGTTATGGAGGCGTCCAGGCCCCTGGACGCCTCCATCAACCAGCTCACGGGCGATCCCGGGCCATCGACTGACCGTTGCTCAGCCTGTCGTTTGAATAAAATCTAAGTTATGAAAGCGTCCAGGCCCCTGGACGCCTCCATCAACCAGCTCACGGGCGACCCCTGACCATCGACTGACCGTTGCTCAGCCTGTCGTTTGAATAAAATCCAAGTTATGGAGGCATCCAGGCCTGTGGACGCCTCCATCAACCAGATCACGGGTGACCCCCGGCCATCGACTGACTGTCACTCAGTCTGTCGTTTGAAGAAAATCCAAATTATGGAGACGTCCAGGTCCCTGGATGCCCCCATCCTCCCAACCTCTATAAATAGAGGCCTACCCGCCCCTCAGTTCGGAGGTCGAAAAAAGGACGCCGAGAGGCTGCCGGATTCTATTCCTAACCCGTGGGTGTTTTGTAGGGGAGGTCCTGCCGGATCCTCGGGTGCCAGTGCTCGCAGGAGAGAGGCCGCGTTCGCCCACCGCGCTACCTCGTCGTCCCTACGCTGCCAAAGCTCCGCCGGATCTCGCCATCGACCATCCAAAAAGCCATTCTCTCCTCTTCTTTCCTAGTTATCTTGCATTCATCATATCATTTCTTCTACCCCCCCCCCCCTTTTTATGAGGAAGTCTTTTTCTGTTTCTACGTCGGAATAATTGCCATTCATCATAAGCATTTTCCTCCTACTCGTGTCCGAGAGGGGTTTAAAAGATAACACCAACCAGGTGTGTGTCTTGCCATCATTTCGTTACTTGCGTCATTAGAATTTGAATACTACACCTTCATCTTTCTGATCCACCCGTTACTTGTTCGTCGTTGTTTTGCAAGGGTACCTGAGGAAAGCCCTCTCCGTCGGCCGGCCGAAGGGGGAGGAAGAAGCAACCTGCCATTTTCCGCTCTCGGGGATTCACAATCTCCACGCTCAACACAAGGTACACGCGATCATTTCGTTTCTTTGAGGTAACCCCTCTGGCGATCACATCCCTTTAGCATCCTACGTATGCTCTTTCCTCATATTGGCACGTTTCATAATCCTTCTTAATTTTTAGCCGCCTGATTATCCGTAGTTTAGTTCGTTTTCTTCTCCTTGAGTGGATTCCTCGGCTTCCACAGATTCCACAGCTGGGTGGCTTCTCGCCTTTCTTAAAGCTAATTTTATGGCATTATTAGCAATTAAATGGACTAATTTGGAGTTATTAATCAATATAAGGCCAAATGGTGTTAATCAATTAACCCAACTCACTTAATTAAAGTCTAAAGGGTTTGTAAACCAGGCCCATTAAGTTGGCCCATATTCTAGAAGGTTATTAAGCTTATCCTCGGAATTATAAGGATAAATACAACTTAATACAGATAATTAGGTGGATAATGAATAGAAGAGTTTGATCAATTTAGAACTCTATCCACGTTAACTGTAACGGTCCATCGGACGACCGTCACAGACGTGTAACGCACGGTGTCTCGACCGTTACACTATGAACCCGAAAACTAAAAGAGTTTGATTTTCTTTGAACTCTGGGAACAAGTAATGTAACAGTCTATCGCGAGACCGCCACATAACCCTAACGCGTAGGTCCTAGTCCGTTATAAACATGTTAGTTCCGTGAGCAAAGGAACTCATGAAAAGATTGGAACTTGATGTTCCAATCCACTAGGGATCTACTTGGGAAGGATTGTAAAGACTCTAAGAACTCTTAGGGATTAGGATTTGATGAAACAAGGACTCTAAACTCGATCTAATCCTCAAACCCTAGTCTAAACTCTATAAAAAGGGCATAGTTCTGAACTGTTCGACCCTTACTTTTTGGGCGTAAGGAAGTAAGGTAAGGAGTCATTATCTCAGGTAAGTTCTTTAGAATAATTTGTTCATAATACTTTAGACTAACTCCCCTCCGAATTTCACATCTTTAGGTCAAGAGGTCGTGGAGTTAGAGCCCAAGGAAGTTGCTGGAAAAGTCACAAGAGAAGGAGGAGATCTAGGGCAAGGTTCTCTACCAAATTCAGGAACTACAGTCTAAGTAAGAGGTAGGTTATCTCATGAACGTCAAAAACAACTTGATAGGATTAAGAGCCTCTGTTTTGATTAGATTTCATGCATGCTAGATCATCAATTTCATGTTTTATTGGTTCTATGCATATCATGTTTCCCTTAGCCCTAACTAAAGATTAAAGACTTGACTATCCATCTATTCATCAATACCCATGCATATAGACAACCTTTACTTTGTTAACATATCTAGAAACTCATGATGTTTTGATAAAAGACATGATGTGAGTTGATCTCTTAGCTTCTATAGTTGTTTCCTGTTAGCAGAGACTGTAACGTATCACAGAAGGACCGTCACTTCCATGTAACGGCCCCACGATAGACCGTTATACTCCCTGATTGGATTTGGGTTTCACAGTTGATTATAACGCGCTTGGACAGACGTGTTACATTCATGTAACGGCTAGATCCTGACCGTCACAATCACAGTGATGCCCCATCTCCAGACCGTTATACTCTGTGCTCTGTCAACCCCAATACAGAATATAACCTGCCAATATTATTATTGTTAAAGCCTAGTTACCTAAGTTTTAACCTGATCATGTGATTTTAAGGTTATTTGATCATTCATGATAGGTATTGCATGTTTTGTGGTCTCACTTTTATTGAGTTATGTTAATTTTTGAAGCCAAATTATATAGTTTTGTATTATAAAGAATGACTTTTTAACATTGTATTGACGAAGTTTTTATCATGATTTCACACTGATTATACATATCTCTCTCTGTCAATAGAGTCAATTCCATAAGTACATGGCACATATTCCGGTATGTTGTCATTAGTTCACACTTTGCACTATAGGAACACAATCTTGGACATGAGGACCTCTCTATTGGATATTCCTTCCAATGGACTAGGAAATCATTGTTTCAAGGCCTCCGTAATTCTCCGCGAGCCTGGGATTCCCACTAGGATGCCGAGTTGGTTGTACCATTAAAGCCCAATAAATAGAATACACTATCATGGTTTCTGATTCTTGAAATGTAACGGCCTTGAACTGGACCGTCAGGCTCACATAACGGCCCAGTACCAGACCGTCACATTCCTCTGAGTCTATTTTTATCTTTCTAGACTCTGATCTTTTTAACGGCCCATTAGTGGCGCGTTACATAGTGTAACGGCCCAGTTAACGACCGTTACATAGCTTGTTTATGTTAACCCATGGTTTGACCAAGGGTTGATATTCCAATGATTCTAGACAAACCTTGATGATCTAGAACTTGTCATATTGCTTAAATTGATCTAAATGAAATGGAAGTTAAGGAAAATACCGTTATGCTGTCGATTTATTTCTATGAGCATGACATTGTTTAAAGTCTATTTCTTGACTCCTACATTCTTATGTTGAAGCATTCATTCATTGATTTTAGTTATCATGGAATTATTGGAAGTGCTATATTCTTGGCCATACTTTACTGTTATACTACGTTTAAGTAGCTTAATTTATAACTGAAGATGCGATCGAGCACTGATTGTGTTCAAGGGCTCTATGCTAGTCCCCTCGACTGATTGTCGGAAACATACTATTTTATAAACCATGGGGTATGATACTACTGGCGTCGCATTGCGCTGGGAGTACTATTTCTATAAATAAGTGAAGATCCACGTCACGACATGACATTCTTGCTTGATATTCCACAAAAATTCACGAAGCACTTGCTCATAAGCATAAGATGCTAAAGTGAGGAATATGTGGCTTGCTAGTACATTCTCGATATATTCTTGTTCATGAAAGGCCAATATCATGTTCTTGTCCTATTCTTACTAGTTCATTCTTGTTCTCATTCCATTTTATATGATAGTCTTGTTACTTTGATTTAATCACATGATCATCGCATTGCATGATTTTACCTTATTTATTTAGAGGAAAATTGTTAATCACTTTAATAGTGCCTTCATGTTGATGCGAAGATACCTACTGGGCAAGTGTGCTCATTACCTATTTCCAATCTTTTTCAGGAAATGAAAGTGAGTCGAGTTCAGATTCGGATTATTCAAGTAGCGGATCCCAGAGCGATTAAAGATGAGTGAAGACTTAGGAAGTCTATAATGTCTAGATTGAGTCAATGTAATTTTTCTATTTCTTGATTCTAGTAGAATGAAAATCAAATTAGTGATTGTATCTTGAATATTGAGCATTATGATATGAAGTTGAAGTTTGATTAAATCTTGTGCAATTGCATTTAATAGTGTGATTGTCTTGCGCTCTGATTGATTCTTGCTTACAAGAGGCTTACCATGCCGGCTGTTCGCGCTCCCCGAGCGAGTCTTCCGTTGTAATAAAGGCTCGGGACGTGACAGTTAAGTTGGTATCAGAGCCTAAGTCTCAGGACTTAGGGAAAAGAGTCATGTCATAGGATAAGTCCAAGGTTAAGGACCCCTACCTGTGAACTAAGGAAGAAATTCCGTACCCATGTGAGAATTGGGTAGAGCCCGAGATAAGATAATTAATTAGCTTTAAGATTTGGTTTCATGAGAAATAACGAGTGTTATTTTTCTCTCTCAGGTACCTTATTATTTTTATCTTGGCTCATCGCGTAGATTAGGATGGTATGCAACAAACTGTTGCCGGCCTCACCCAGGCATTGCAGACTATAGCACAAGGTGGTGCAGGGGCAAGGGCTGGTGACCTTCATCGCAATTTCCAGAGTCTAAATCCTCCGCGTTTCAATGGATCTTCCAATCCAGACGAAGCAGAAAATTGGATCAATGATATGAATCGTATATTTGATGTCATACAATGCACTAATCAGGAGAAAGTCCGTCTAGCAACGTTTCAGTTAAATAAGGACGCCCGTACTTGGTGGAAATCGGTTCCGGCACCTCCGGCCGATGCGCCTCACACATGGGATGGTTTTCTCACTTTATTCCGTTCCAAATATTTCTCTGAGCATGTCAAGGAAAGGAAGGCTATGGAGTTTGCCTCCCTTCGTCAGGGGATGATGTCCGTAGCAGAGTATGAATTGCAGTTTTCAAGGCTAGCACCGTATGCACCACATTTGATTAGTACATAACTATTAAAGGCAAACAAATTTATGGACGGGTTACGGCCCGGTTTCATTTAACAACTGGGGACACAGAATATCCGCACTTATGCGGAGATGGTTCAAAGGGCATATTTATGCGATAGGACCTTAGAGAAGGTCGAAAGGTTGAAAGGAAACGGAGAAGAATCTAGCCGGCGCTCAGATCGACATTATAAGAAAGAGAAGTTTAGCATCACGGAACCATACAAAAGCCGTGAAAACAAGAAAAGATCAAGGAACAGGAACGGTGGAAGTTCCCAAAAGAATAGTAAAAAGGTTAAAGAAGAGAAGGAGCAAGTCGCCTCGGCGTGCACCTTTTGCGAGAAATTCGGCCACTCGGCTGAAGAATGCTGGAAGCGCCTAGGTGCTTGTTTGCGCTGTGGAAGTAGGGAGCATCGTGTGCCAAGTTGCCCCCTTATGAAAGATCAATCAAATAACGGAGGACGTAGGAGACAGGCTCGCCTCAATGCAGTTATAGATGAAGAAGAAGCGCCCAGGGATCAAAATGAAGGGCTCATGGAAGGTACTCTTCAAATTTGTTCTCGTCCTGCATTCATGCTATTCGATACTGGTGCTTCTCATTCTTTTATCTCCACCACCTTTGCAAAAACCTTACCAACTGCATCAGTTCCCCTACCTTCAGATCTTGCTATTACTACACCTTTAGGATCTGGAACTAAGCTTACCAACTATTATCCTGATTGTGAGGTGGTAGTAGAAAGACACAATCTCCCGGCAAACTTAGTATGCCTTGATATGAAAGGTTATGATGCCATTTTAGGGGTAGATTGGCTTGTAGACCATGATGCTTACATCAACTTCCGAAATAGAATTATATCTTTTTGAAAGCCCGGTCTTCCAAGATTTTCTTTTCTTGGCATCAAATACAAGAAGCATCCTACCATTATATCTTCTCTTCACACTTGCAAACTTATCTCGAAAGGATGTGATGTTTTTCTTACTTCAGTCATTGTCACCGAATCTAAGGAAATTATCCTAGCAAACATTCCTATTACAAATGAATTCCCTGACGTGTTCCCATCCGAACTACCTAGTTTACCGCCCGAGAGGGAAGTAAACTTTACCATTGAACTCATTCCAGGTGCGGCACCTGTTTCTATAGCCCCTTACAGGATGTCTCCCACAGAACTTAAGGAACTAAAGAAGTAATTACAGGAACTTCTAGACAAGGGTTTCATTAGACCTAGCACATCCCCTTGGGGTGCGCCTGTTCTATTTGTCAAGAAGAAGGATGGTTCTCTCATGTTATGCATCGATTGCCGGCGACTGAATTAGCTTACAATCAAAAATAAATATCCATTGCCGTGTATTGATGAGCTCTTCGATCAGCTTTCGGGAGCTGAGTACTTTTCTAAGATTGACCTAAGATCAGGTTATCATCAGCTTAGAATCAAAGAAGAGGACATTTATAAATCGACTTTTCGAAGTCGTTATGGCCACTATGAATTCGTGGTGATGCCGTTCGGTTTAACTAATGTCCCAGCAGCATTTATGCAACTTATGAACTGTGTCTTCCAGCCATATTTAGACCAATTCATCGTCGTCTTCATCGATGATATCCTGATATACTCCAAGACAAAAGAAGAACATGAAGAACATCTAAGGATAGCCTTGCAAACACTTAGAGAACACAAGCTATATGCCAAACTCAATAAGTGTGAATTATGGCTCAAGGAAGTCACATTCCTAGGCCACATCATTTCAAAAGAAGGTATTGTTGTGGATCCTTCTAAGGTAGAAGCTGTCAGAGATTGGAGCCGACCAACGACTGTATCTGAAGTCAGAAGCTTTTTGGGTCTAGCAGGTTATTATAGAAGATTCATAAAGGGCTTCTCAAAGATCGCGGTTCCTTTAACTAGACTTACTAGAAAAGAAAATCCTTTTATCTGGTCGAAGGACTGTGAAAAGAGTTTTCAAAGTCTTAAGAATCATCTTACAACAGCCAATGTTTTGTCGCTACCAATAGAGGGTGCTGGATTTGAAGTATATACGGATGCATCTGGAATTGGCTTTGGGTGTGTCCTTATGCAAGATGGAAATGTGATTTGCTATTCTTCAAGACAATTGAAATGTCACGAAGAAAATTATCATGTACATCATTTGGAATTAGCAGCAGTTATTTTCACCTTGAAAATTTGGCGTCATTATCTTTATGGAGAAAAGTTCACGATCTACACAGACCACAGGAGCTTGAAATATTTATTTTCTCAAAAAGAGCTTAATATGAGGCAAAGGAGGTGGTTAGAACATCTCAAGGACTTTGATTTTGCTATTCAATATCATCCTGGCAAGGCGAATGTTGTAGCAGATGCACTTAGCAGAAAACCAATTGGTATGTTATCAAGTCTCATGATTAGTGTGACTAACCATATTCCTCAATTTGCCCAGTTGAATTTAGATGTTGATATTAAGGAAGAAGATTGCTTCATAGCTAATATCCGAGCTCAACCTACATTGATAGAGGATTTGGCCAAGTTACAAGAGGATGATCCAATTTTACTGGAAATTAAGGCCAATATTGAACAAAGACCGCATTTTTCTATTTCTAAAGATGGAAGATTACTATTCAAGGGCCGAATGTGTATACCGGAACATGAGGATACAAAGAAATTGATCTTAGAAGAAGCACATAAATAAAAGTACTCCATCCATCTAGGAGGTACCAAGATGTATCAAGATCTCAAAAGAAACTTCTGGTGGCCCAATATGAAGAGGGAAGTAGCTGACTTTGTGTCTCGTTATCTTACATGCCAACAAGTGAAGGCGGAACATTTCAGACCTGCAGGAAAATTACATCCCTTAAATATTCTCGAATGGAAATGGGAAAGTATAGGAATGGATTTCATTATGGGATTACCTAAGACAAGAGGTGGACATGATGGAATATGGGTAATCATAGACCGATTGACTAAATCTGCACATTTCATATCAATAAAAAGTTGATGGTCTGTGGATATTCTAGCAGCATTATACATCAAAGAAATTGTTAAACTACATGGTATCCCTATCTCTATTATATCAAATAGAGATCCACGTTTTACATCACAATTCTGGAAAAGTTTACAACATTCACTGGGGACTAGATTGAATTTTAGCACCGCTTTTCATCCACAAACTGATGGTCAGACAGAAAGGACAATCAGGTGGTAGAAGACATGCTCAGGACTTGTGTCATTGATTTTGGAGGAAGTTGGCATGATCACTTGCCTCTGGTAGAATTTACATATAACAACAGTTATCAAGCAAGCATACAAATGGCACCTTTTGAAGCTCTATATGGGAAAAGTTGTCGATTACCAATATGTTGGAATGAAATAGGGGAAAGGCAATTTCTAGGCCCCGACCTTATCAGAGATTCTACAGAGAAAATAAAGCTCATCCAGGAATGAATGAAAATGGCACAAGATAGGAAAAAGCCTTATACTGACAATCGAAGACGTCACTTGGAGTTTCAGGTAGGAGATCATGTGTATTTGAAGGTTTCTCCAGGTCGTGGTATTCGAAGATTTGGCATCAAAGGAAAGCTAACTTCAAGGTTCATTGGCCCATTTGAAATTCTTGAAAGGGTCGGTGAAGTGGCTTATAGATTGTCCTTACCTCCACAGTTAGCAGGAGTTCATGACGTATTTCACGTCTCTATGCTGAAAAAGTATGTATATGATCCAGACCACATTATCACTTATGACAATATAGAGATTCAGAAAGACTTAACATACGAGCAAACACCGATCAAAATTCTGGATCGGGAAGTGCGTCAATTAAGAAATAAAGTTATTCCCATGGTCAAGATCCAATGGAAGAAAACATGGCCATATGAAGCAACATGGGAAATCGAAACGGCTATGCAGAAAAGATTTCCAGAATTATTCAACTGTAAGTAGACTCTCCACAATCCATGAATTGAATTTGGGGACCAAATTCTTTTAAGTGGGGGAGGGTGTAGTGCCCCAGAATTTATTTGATAATTTTATGGCATTATTAGCAATTAAATGGACGAATTTGGAGTTATTGACCAAAATAAGGCCAAATGGTGTTAATCAATTAACCCAACTCACTTAATTAAAGTCTAAAGGGTTTGTAAACCAGGCCCATTAAGTTGGCCCATATTCTAGAAGGTTATTAAGTTTATCCTCGGAATTATAAGGATAAATACAACTTAATACAGATAATTAGGCGGATAATGAATAGAAGAGTTTGATCAATTTAGAACTCTATCCACGTTAACTGTAACGGTCCATCGGACGACCGTCACAGACGTGTAACGCACGGTGTCTCGACCGTTACACTATGAACCAGAAAACTAAAAGAGTTTGATTTCCTTTGAACTCTGGGAACGAGTACTGTAACGGTCTATCACGAGACCGCCACATAACCCTAACGCGTAGGTCCTAGTCCGTTACAAACCTGTTAGTTCCGTGAGCAAAAGAACTCATGAAAAGATTGGAACTTGATGTTCCTATCCACTAGGGATCGACTTGGGAAGGATTGTAAAGACTCTAAGGACTCTTAGGGATTAGGATTTGATGAAACAAGGACTCTAAACTCGATCTAATCTTCAAACCCTAGTCTAATCTCTATAAATAGGGCATAGTTCTGAACTGTGCGACCCTTAATTTTTAGGCGTAAGGAAGCAAGGTAAGGAGTCATTATCTCAGGTAAGTTCTTTTGAATAATTTTTTCACAATACTTTAGACTAACTCCCCTCCAAATTTCACATCTTTAGGTCAAGAGGTCGTGGAGTTAGAGCCCAAGGAAGTTGCTGGAAAAGTCACAAGAGAAGGAGGAGATCTAGGGCAAGGTTCTCTACCAAATTCAGGAACTACAGTCTAAGTAAGATGTAGGTTATCTCATGAACGTCAAAAACAACTTGATAGGATTAAGAGCCTCTGTTTTGATTAGATTTCATGCATGCTAGATCATCAATTTCATGTTTTATTGGTTCTATGCATATCATGTTTCCCTTAGCCCTAACTAAAGATTAAAGACTTGACTATCCATCTATTCATCAATACCCATGCATATAGACAACCTTTACTTTGTTAACATATCTAGAAACCCATGATGTTTTGATAAAAGACATGATGTGAGTTGATCTCTTAGCTTCTATAGTTGTTTCCTGTTAGCAGAGACTGTAACGCATCACAGAAGGACCGTCACTTCCATGTAACGGCCCCACGACAGACTGTTATACTCCCTGATTGGATTTGGGTTTCACGGTTGATTATAACGCGCTTCGACAGACGCGTTATATTCATGTAATGGCTGGATCCTGACCGTCACAATCACAGTGACGCCCCATCTCCAGACCGTTATACTCTGTGTTCTGTCAACCCCAATACAGAATATAACCTGCCAATATTATTATTGTTAAAGCCTAGTTACCTAAGTTTTAACCTAATCATGTGATTTTAAGGTTATTTGATCATTCATGATAGGTATTGCATGTTTTGTGGTCTCACTTTTATTGAGTTATGTTAATTTTTGAAGCCAAATTATATAGTTTTGTATTAAAAAGAATGACTTTTTAACATTGTATTGACGGAGTTTTTATCATGATTTCACATTGATTATACATATCTCTCTGTGTCAATAGAGTCAATTCCATAAGTACATGGCACATATTCCGGTATGTTGTCATTAGTTCACACTTTGCACTATAGGAACATAATCTTGGACATGAGGACCTCTCTATTGGATATTCCTTCCAATGGACTAGGAAATCATTGTTTCAAGGCCTCCGTAATTCTCCGCGAGCCTGGGATTCCCACTAGGACGCCGAGTTGGTTGTACCATTAAAGCCCAATAAATAGAATACACTATCATGGTTTCTGATTCTTGAAATGTAACGGCCTTGAACTGGACAGTCGGGCTCACGTAACGGCCCAGTGCCAGACCGTCACATTCCTCTGAGTCTATTTTTATCTTTCTAGACTCTGATCATTTTAACGGCCCATTAGTGGCGCGTTACATAGTGTAACGGCCCAGTTAACGACCGTTACATAGCTTGTTTATGTTAACCCAAGGTTTGACCAAGGGTTGATATTCCAATGATTCTAGACAAACCTTGATGATCTAGAACTTGTCATATTGCTTAAATTGATCTAAATGAAATGGAAGTTAAGGAAAATACCGTTATGCTGTCGATTTATTTCTATGAGCATGACATTGTTTAAAGTCTATTTATTGACTCCTACATTCTTATGTTGAAGCATTCATTCATTGATTTTAGTTATCATGGAATTATTGGAAGTACTATATTCTTGGCCATACTTTACTGTTATACTACGTGGAAGTAGCTTAATTTATAACTGAAGATGCGATCGAGCACTGATTGTGTTCAAGGGCTCTATGCTAGTCCCCTCGACTGATTGTCGGAAACATACTATTTTATAAACCATGGGGTATGATGCTACTGGCGTCGCATTGCGCTGGGAGTACTATTTCTATAAATAAGTGAAGATCCACGGCACGACATGACATTCTTGCTTGATATTCCACAGAAATTCACGAAGCACTTGCTCATTAGCATAAGATGCTAAAGTGAGAAATATGTGGCTTGCTAGTACATTCTCGATATATTCTTATTCATGAAAGGCCAATATCATGTTCTTGTCCTATTCTTACTAGTTCATTCTTGTTCTCATTCCATCTTATATGATAGTCTTGTTACTTTGATTTAATCGCATGATCATCGCATTGCATGAGTTTACCTTATTTATTTAGAGCAAAAATGTTAATCACTTTAATAGTGCCTTCATGTTGATGCGAAGATACCTACTGGGCAAGTGTGCGCATTACCTATTTCTAATCTTTTTCAGGAAATGAAAGTGAGTCGGGTTCGGATTCGGATTATTCAAGTAGCGGATCCCAGAGCGATTAAAGATGAGTGAAGACTTAGGAAGTCTATAATGTCTAGATTGAGTCAATGTAATTTTCCTATTTCTTGAGTCTAGTAGAATGAAAATCAAATTAGTGATTGTATCTTGAATATTGAGCATTATGATATGAAGTTGAAGTTTGATTAAATCTTGTGCAATATCATTTAATAGTGTGATTGTCTTGCGCTCTGATTGATTATTGCTTGCAAGAGGCTTACCATGCCGGCTGTTCGCACTCCCCGAGTGAGTCTTTCGCTGTAATAAAGGCTCGGGACGTGACATTTTCCAACCTAACGGCCTATCCAACGATTAAACATGTGCACTTAGATCATCATCATTTTTGTTTAAGGGGAACATCAGATCCCATAACACATGAATGACCAGTCGGTTCTCGAGATAATATATCATAGATAACATATAGTAATGCATTAAAGGGGAAAAGAAATCGGGACACAATACCTGACTTACCTACTCGACGAACTGGCAAATGACAATTATTTTCATAACTTCATCCATGAGAAAGAGGTTAGCCAATGATAATTCATATGAGCATGAAACGAGGCATAATCATTTGTACACATGAAGTGCATTAATAATATAAGTCATAGAAAAAAAATGCAATCATTCAGGCATCAAATATACCATTTTCTTCATCAAGCAACCTGGAAACTGTAACGGTCTACAGAAGGTGCGTCATAGAATTCTGACGGATCAGCCTTGGGCCGTCAGAGCTTTGGCGGTTCACATCCTTCAATGCACGATTCAAACTGACCTAACGGTCTAAGGCATACGCGTCAGAGACTGTAATGGTCTGGCGATAGGCCGTCACATTTCCTGAACGTTCAAAAAAAATAATACCGAACGGTCACACACATCATTCAAGCCTCATTCGCCCTAACACCCAAAAAACCCCAACCGAGAACACCGAGGACCACCGGCGACCACCCACTGGAGATGGCCGGCAACGAGGCCCCATGGCCACTTAGGAGGGAGAAAGGGATGAAGAGGAAGGCGATGCGCCGCCTCCACCGTCGGATAGAGCGTGAGGTGATCCCGCCATCCGAGGAAGGAGAAACGGCGACGATGACATCCACGGTGGAAGAAGAAGCCCCCATGGCTGAGGAGGACCAAGGGGAAGCTCCCCTGGATGAAGGAGAAGCCGTGATAACAGAGAAGAAAAGGAAATGGGGCCAAGACCATGAGGTAGGCCCGTTCTCCTTAATTTTCAATTTTCAATTTTTATAAGTTTTATGAGTTTGCATGGATGAATGGGGGGTAGAAAATGGGTCTATGAACCCATTAGGATCACATTTAGGCCATTTGGCCAAAGTGGGAAGCCAAGGAAATGAAAACGAAGACCACCCCTATGCAGAGGCTGTGACGGTCCTACCAGTGACCGTCACAACTCTGACGCACCACCCCTGGTGCGTTAGAGCCCTGTGACGCACCACCCCAGGGCCGTCACAGTCACCAGAGACCAGACCTATTTTTAATGTTTTCAATTATTCAATTTTTTTTGTTTTTTTTCATTATATGAATGTTATGCAATGACTCTATGATGCAATTGACTAATTTATGATCTAAATGCATGCAGGGAAAAAGACGAACAAGAATCTCATGGCTCAAGATCCGGGCAGTCTACCAGGCACTGCTCGACTACCAGAGAGTGCGACTCGCAGCTATGGGATTCGCCGAGGTGCTGAGCGTCGAGGTGATCAGGATGGACACGCCATTGATCTACGCGCTGCATGAGCGATGGGACCCAGTTAGTAGAGCATTCATCTTCCCATGGGGCCACATGATCCCCACACTGGAAGACATGGCGAGAATTTCTGGATTGAGAGTCCACGGAGCAGCGGTGACCGGGTGGACTTACGGGAACTACAGGGAGTTCGCCCAGGAGATGCTGGGCTTGGATTTGATCAGACCGGGCCATACTTCCTCCCAGCTTTCGAGATCGAGACTGCAGGAGAGTTTGGGATTGAGAGGAGCTGCTATTGCAGTGGGAGAGCTACCCGAGGAGCATCTCGGGTGAGTGATTGAGCAGGTGCGCCCACATGTGGTGGCAGAGGCAGGACCGGAGGGAGATCGCGTGCTGAGGCGGTTCCTCATGCTGCTGTTCGCGACTCGAGCGGACGTGATTAGTTGCAGACTACTGCCATTGCTCGAGGACTTGGGCAGAGTAGGAAAGTACGCATGGGGAGCAGCAGTCCTGGCCTTCCTATTTGAGTCGCTCAGCACGACGGATCGACAGACGATGGTGGGTGGCTTCTCGCCTTTCTTACAGGTATACTTGACTTAAATGCTTCCTATATGATTATGCAAATGATTATGCAATGCAATTGATTGACATGACTCCTAAATGCAGATCTGGAGCTTCGTGTACCTCCCTGGGATTGGGCGAGGCACACTACAACATCACGGGCGGATCCCGATCGCGAGGCGATGGGTGGTCGCCAGGGACTCAAGGTCGATCACCAGATTGACCCGGGCGATCCAGCATGAGCTGGATTCCTTCCCGCATACGGCAGTAAACCCAGGACTCTAAATGCTTTTTAAATGCTCATGAATGTTCTAAATGGTTTTATATGCTAACAAACTAACATGATTTTCAGGTGAGGTGGACCCCGTACCAGGACGAGGGTACCGAGGGACAACCATGGGTCCAGACATCCCTATCATACCGCGGGCGAGATGTGTGGTTGCATTGCATCAACGTCATCGAGCCGTTGCACTACCGGCTGATCTTGCGGACCCGAGGATTACACCAGCCTGAGGTGACATTCCCGCGCCGAAGTGACGAGCGCCCGGGCAAGTCATCAAAAGGCATCAGTGGTGACGTGGATTGGTGCGCCCGCAAGGCGAAATACGTCCATGATTGGAACAGGAGGGGTCGGGCAGTAAAGGAGCGGGCTGATGGCGATGAGGCGTATTTGAAAGCCTTCGCCCGGTGGTACGGGGACCAGGTCTACCGAGGCACCCGACGACCGGTACGAAACTCTAAACTTAAAATACTTCTATTCCAATATGCAAAAATTCTATATGCACTGACCCATGCTCTCTAAATGCAGCTAGACCCTGAGGGGAGGATAGCCAAGCTCGAAGGGCTACTCCATGCCACCATCCAGCAGCGGGACGAGTACCGGACCGCCCTGGAGCTTCTGGTAAGATTCCCAAAACCTGAGACTTAAATGATTTATGCTTATGATGCAAATGATGCAAATGCGACTGACTAACTATGATTCATAAATGCAGCGGGTTGAAGGAACCCAAAGAGCGGGACCTGATGCCCCATCGTCGTCGTCGCAGCCTGCGGGAGGTAGACCCGAGCGAGACGCCGAGTTCACCCGAGCGGTTGCTCGGGCCGAGGAGGCGGAGGCTACCCTTGCAGAGCGGGTGAGATGCAAACCTTTGACTTAAAATGCTCATGCAAAATTAAATGCTTATTTGACTAATCATGATGAAATGCAAACTACAGGCGAGAGAGCTAGCCACAGCGGTGGCTGAGGCGAGGCAGGCTCGGACAGAGGCAGAGAGGACTATACGGATGATGGGCTGAGGACCAGAGCGGAGCGCCTCTCAGAGTGGAGCACCGAGGAGCGCTGCCCGTACCGGATCAGCGGCTGACTATCTCGTCAGTTCCTCCGGCCAGCGGAGGAATGAGAGGGCAGAGCGGGGACAGCAGGAGGAGAGTCCCTCCATAGCGCCACCAGCGCGTAGACCCGAGGGTGGAGATGATGACGGAGGCCCGGCGGACAAGCCGGCCGAGTGAGCTTGCATTTAACTTCTTTTATTACACTTGTATATGAAAATGGAATGAGAATGAATGAAATGGAGTGAAAAACTCTTTTTTTACGTTTTTGTGTTGTTTTATGTGAATGATTGTATGTGTGAACGGAATACAAATGAATGGCATGGATGAAGTGAATTGCGCGAATGAAATGCAAGAATATGTGTGGATGTACGAGGGAAATGCATGTGGAAATGGGTGTGGAAATGTGTGGGATGACTGAAATTATGTAAATGGAGTGGGATGTGTAAATGAAGGACCATAGGCATAAAGGAATAGCACAATCAAACAGCAGGCAATGTGACGGTCTAGGAATGACGCGCCAGAATTCCGTAACGCACCAACGTAAGTCCGTCAGAGATGTCAGGCCAGACTGCAAACTGATCAGCAGGAAAATGTGACGGTCCATAGGTGGAGCATCAGAATGATGTAACGGCCAAATGATAGACTGTTAAAGATGGCAGAATAATGCTATATTGAAGTAGGTTGCAGAAAATGTGACGGTCCAGGAAGCATGCGTCACAACCTGTGACGGTCTACTGTTAGACCGTTAGGCTTGACAAAACGAGGTTGGGCCAAAAGAAACCCACAGGAAATGTGACGGCCCAGAGTTGGAGCGTCAGAGCCAAGTAACGGCCTTACAATAGAGCGACAGAGAACGAGGTGTACTCCGAGACGGATTACGCCGTGAGAGTCCAAACCCGAAGGTTAACCATCTAAACCCCACTAGAACTCTCCCAGTCTTGAGATAAGGTCTTCTAACCCAAATCTTATCATTCTAGAGCAAAAAGCAAGCCTTTAAAACCTAAGAACTCAGCCAAAAATCGTAGCTTTGCTGAATTTTCTGCTACAAGGGCTGAAAAACCTCTCCTAAGGGTAGAGACACCATGAAAAGAAGTTTTGAAGTGGCAGCCATGGAAGAGAAGGTCTACACCGGACCTAAAGCTGCCAGGAAAGAACATGGGGAGTTTCAAAGGCTGACATCGATTGCCAAACATCTGAGCTCAAGCGCTCAAAGGGTGGTGAGTTCTATTGATACAAAGTTAATAACTTCTGCACTTCATACCTCTTATGATCTCTTCTTCTTCTTCCTTCTCTTCCTTTCTAGCCTCTTCCTGGTCCAAGATGCTACTCCAACTTGAAGTGGGTGGCTCCCATGATCAAAGAACTCCCTTTAGAAGTCTTAGCAATCCTCAGGGCATGGCACCTTCAACCTCTATTGGTCTTAGCCAAAAACTTTCAGAAATTATCTTTGGATTGGCCAAGCATTTCAGCCCTCATAGAATTGTGGCATCCTCAAACACATACTTTCATCTTCCCTTCCTTTGAAGCTACAGTCCTATTAGAGGAGGTAGAAACCTACCTAACCCTTCCTAAGACTAAGGCGGGGGATGAAGATCTAGTTTGCCATACGGTGGAGCCTATTGACCCATCCTTGATCTTGAGCGATTTCATTCACAATCCAAAGGACGTGAGGACCATGATCAGCCCACATCACATTCATTTGATACCCATGGCTCAGTGGATAGCCTCTCATTGCAAAAACAAGTGGGAGAGATACGAAGCAATAGCCAAGGCGGTGTCGGTTTGCTTATGCGGAGTCTTCCTTTTCACAACTACCGACCACTTGTTAGATACCCAAAATCTTAGCATTATTAGCGGGTTGTGGCGGGGAATGTCCATCTCTCGAGCAATCCTATCATATCTCTACGAAGGACTAAGCTCCGCTTGCTTAGGAGGACCTTTATTCGGTTCCATGATACTCCTCGAATGTTGGATGGGCGTGAGAATAAATTCCAACCCAAGGAAGATATAACTTCTGCTAGCCGGACCTTCGGGAGCCACCCTTTATTCTTCATTGGAGGTGCCTTTGGATTCTCTTAACAGGTTGAATGCCGGACGGCGGACAAAAAAACACGGGATGAATGGCGCCTCTTCCTCAACACTTTGCCATTAGAGAAGTTCACCATGCGCCCAAAAGTCCTTCGGAGCACTTTGCTTAGAATACCGCGGCGTCGAGGCCTTGACCTCCAGCTAGTGGGGAATACTACCATGGCAATCTACAACCCGCACAGGTGTCATCTTCAGATCGGACTACCTCGAATTGAAGTTCCTGCACTATCACACTACCCTCCCCTTCTACCTAGGAAGATGGGGACCGAGGAGGATGAAAGAGCAGTTCGGAATGCGCTGACCATGTGGGAGATCAGCAAAGTGCGTCTGTGGCAAGAGGAAGTGGAAGAGAACGACGAAACACGCCGTGGCTACGTGAAAGAATTAGGGAAGATCCGCCCTCTTACGGATAGGAAACTGAATGTAGCTTGATTTTCTTGTTCATGAATGATGTAATTGAAGTTTTATCAAATTTATGTTTCATTAAGTCCAATTGAATGTGATGGGAATGCCTTGATTGCGTGAGCATGAGTTCTTGATTCTTGACTTGACTAGAATGATCTGAAAACAAAGCCTCTCGAGAGTGTAACGGTCCTTCATTGGGCCGTTAGAAGGACTTGACGGTCTTACGACAGGCCGTCAGAGAGTATGAACAGAGAGTTTGTTCTCTGGAGAGTGTAACGGTCTAACGCAGACCGTTAGAATGATGTGATGATCTAAGTTCAGACCGTTAGAGAAAGGCTGCTGAGAGAATGAAGGCCAACGCTCTGAAGAATGTGACGGTCAATGCGTGAGCCGTTACACGACTGTGGCGGTCTGACGCTGGCGCGTTACAGACCTGAACCTGCGAACTTGTGAATTTTCCATCTTGGGCTTGAACCTGCGCCCTACACATACTTAGACAAGAAATAAGTCAGATCTGTTCTTAGACTCAACCCCTTACCTTAAAGCAAGTTAGAGAATGACCATTTTTTGATATTTGGTCAAGGGGTGGAGCCTTTTTAAATAGGCGGGAAATTCAATGGAAATAATGCAATGCATGCGATGCATATGATGGTATTTTTAGATTTTGGATTTTGAAAAGGACAACATTTTGATGTTTTTGGATTTTCAGAAATATATGATTTTTTTAAAATATATGGTTTTTTTTGGATTTTGGAAATATATGGTTTTTTTGGATTTTGGAATATATTTGATTTTTTTTTGGTTTTGGAATATATGATTTTTTTTTGGATTTTGGAAATCAGTGCCTCCCTTAGCAACGTGCGCCCTCCTTATTACATCGAGAGTTCCCGAGGTTGGCGTGCAACAAGGTGACAACCCCTGGCCAAGGCCCAACTTGCATGACGGTGTCTCTACCAGGGCCATACCCAGGGTACTAGTCTTAGTCCTAAAAAGGAAAATAGAATACGGGGGTAAGCTTAGGCTAGATATAGAAGTTTTTAGGACTTGAGTTCCTTTCCATACAACCCATTAGAGACTTGGTCTGTTGTGCCGGGGCTTTGTGTCCGTCATCGAACCTTGGTCCATTCTTAGGCATACATACGACCGGGCTCATGACGTCCCGCGGGGAAACTGTACTGCCACTCTTACCATGCCTAGTTATATTTCTCCTGTCTTTCTGGATTTTTGGAATATTGGTAGGTAGAGTTTTGAGATAATGATTGCTCCTTTGCTTTCTTCTTTTTCTTTTCTTTATTTTGTGGCGTCAGGTCGTAACGGACTGCCCCTATTTGAGACCTCCTCTCGTTAGGGTGCCTGGATCAGTCATCGCCTCCTTATTCACCTCTTGCCCCTGGATTCAGCCGAAGAAAGAAACGGACATGGACTTTGACTTTCCCCCAAATCCTGGCCAAGGCGAAACGGTGTCTACAAAGCGGGAAGCCTGACCAAGGATGTCGTGTAGTGTGTGATTGCCGTACTCGGGACCTCCTTCATGGTGAAAGAGGAAGAACACCTCGTTGCCGGGGTGGCGCTGATTAAACTCTAAGGAAAGAAACGCTTAAGATACAACCCATTCCAAGCATGAGAGAGCTCCTCACCTTCGGCGTTCACTAAATGATAAGCATTCCCTTGATAAGCCTCTTCTATAACGAATGGCCCTTCCCAGTTAGGTTGCAATTTAGACCTTGGACCTACAGACCGAATGAATTTACGTTTCAAAACCATATCACCCTTTTGAAATTTACGCTCAATCACCTTTTTTTGAAAATAACGCGAAACTCTCTTTTGATAAACGGATACGTGATCGGCCGTGTTCATCCTCTTCTCGTCTAAGAGTTCCAACTGAACGAGCAACGCCTCTCGACGTTCATCGAGATTAAGTTCCTTATCGAGCTGCACTCTAAGGGAAGGGATCAAGATTTCATATGGGAGCACCGCCTCCATCCCGTAGGTGAGAGCATAGGGAGTTTGCCCCGTAGGAGTGCGAACGGAGGTGCGGTAAGCCCACAGAGCTTCCACCAATCTTTCTGGCCAATCAGAAAACTTATGAGATTCGCATGTTTTCTTTATAATTTTAAGAAGGATTTTATTAGTGGCCTCGACTTGACCGTTGCCTTGAGGATAATATGGAGATGAATGATGCAATGAAATATTGAACTTCTTACATAGGTCCTTGAGTTCTTGAGAGACGAACTGGGGTCCGTTGTCGGTGATGATGCTGCTTGGCACTCCGAACCGTGAGATGATATTCTTCATGATAAAGTGGCACACCATTGTAGCTTTGATCTCCGCGTACGCCTCTGCCTCAACCCACTTGGTGAAGTACTCCATGGCGGTAAGGATAAAAGATTTTTGTTTGATCTGAGAGTTGGGATCACCGAGCGGGCCGACAATGTCGAAAGCCCACATAGAGAACTGCCAAGGAGCGGAAAGAGGATGGAGAGATGAAGCTGGAGCGTGAATTTTATCAGCGTGGAGTTGGCACTTGAGACACCTCCGGACGTAGAGGGAGCAATCTTCCTCTAGAGTGGGCCAATAGTAGCCCTGCCTAAAGATTTTCTTCGCTAGAGCTTGGCCATTAACATGACCTCCACTCTCACTAGAATGTGCTGCTTCAGCCACCTTCCAAGCTTCATTATCATCTAAACATCTCATGAGCATTCCATTAGTAGTGCGCATGTATAGTTCTCCTGTGACAATAGTATACCTCGAGGTGGCTCTCCTTATTGACTTGCGCTGCTCGGCATTTGCCCATTCTGAGAACGATCCGTCTTTACAAAACAGCTCAATCTCATGATACCAGGGTAATTCTTCTTCCTCCAAAATCTCTTCTAGTTCCATCAAAGATACTTCCTTGAGGTCCTCCTTCTCAGCCCTCACCTCTACAGTTTTCCTAAGGTTGATGTACCAAGGATCCTGAAGAGAGGGTGTGTCCAATCTCTGAACGACGATAGTCTCAGTATTCTGACTGAGAGGGAAAGATAGAGAGGAAGCGAGCGAAGCTAAGGCATCATCTAGAATGTTTTGAGACTTAGGAGTATGGATATAGATTAGCTTACGGAATTGCCTAGCAAGGAGCGTGACCAGATCTTGATATGGCTTGAGCTTAGGGTCACGGGTGCGGTAAGTGGACAGAACTTGGCGCAAGACGAGCTGAGAGTCCCCTATGATATTCAAATAACGTGCGCCTAAAAGATAGGTGTGCTTCAATCCGGCTAGGAGAGCCTCATACTCAGTGATATTGTTGGTAGCAGGAAATCGGAGTTGATATGCAAAGGGAATCGTTACTCCCTCTGGAGTGAGCAGAATAGCGCCTATCCCTCGGCCCTGAGAATTGAGTGCACCATCAAAGTGCAGAGACCAGAAGGAATGATGAGTGAGGGCAGAGAGATGCTCATCAGGGAAATCATCCTGAATAAAATCAGTGTGAGGAATAAGTAGATGGGCAAGATGCTCAGCAATGGCATATCCCTTGACCGCCTTCTGAACGACAAATGTGATATCGAACTGGGAGAGGAAGCTCTGCCAGCGAGCTAACCTACTAGAAAGGACATGCTTTTCTAAGAGATAGCGGATCAGGTCCATTCAAGAGATCAACCTAACTAGGTGGGCAAGGAAGTAATGTTTAAGCTTCTGAGCTATCCACACTAAGGCGGCACAAGTCTTCTCCATAGCGGTGTATTTGGCCTCAGCTGGGTTAAAAAACTGAGAGAGGTAATAACCAGCCCGCTCTTTCCCTTCATCATCTACTTGTGCTAAGACCGCCCCTAGGGAGTCCTCAATGACCGAGATGCATAGGATCAGGAGTTTCCCAGGGACAGGAGGTTGCAGAACCGGGGGATTGGATAAATAAACTTTTAGGTCCTCATAGGCCTTTTGGTAATCTTGATTCCATTCAAATTTGACCCCCGCCTTTAGCAATTCATAAAACGGGCGGCACCTCTGAGAATGTTGGGATATGAATCTTCTGTTGAATTGTAATCTTCCAATCAATCCTCGAAGTTCCGTAATGTTCTTCGACGGGGGCATGTCCATGACGGCCTGTGCTTTGTTAGGATCAATATGGATTCCCCATTTGCTAACTATAAAGCCGAGCAACTTCCCGGAAGAGACTCTAAATACATACTTCTTCGGATTCATTTTCAGCTTATACTCCCGGGCTCTTTGCAGCACCTTAGCCAGAATAGAGGGGTGTTCCTCTTTAGTTCTCGACTTCACCAAGATGTCATCCACGTAAGCTTCCATGTAGATATGCATCATGTCGTGGAAGATGGCCATCATCGCCCTTTGATAAGTGGCACCTGTGTTCTTCAGATCGAATGGCATAACCACGTAGCAGTACGTGCCCCAGGGCGTTGTGAAGGAGGTTTTCTCTTGGTCTTCAGGAGCGAGACGGATTTGGTTATATCCTGAGTAACCATCCATGAATGACAAAGATTTGTACCCGGCGGTGCTATCGACCAGGACGTCTATGTGAGGCAGCAGGAAATCATCTTTGGGACATGCTTTATTAAGATCCCTGAAATCGATGCAGATACGCACTTTTCCATCCTTCTTGATAACAGGGACTATGTTTGCCACCCACTGGGGATATAGAACAACTCTAATGAATCTGGCCCTATATAACTTATCAACTTCTTCCTTGATCCTTAAGGTCATGTGGGGGTGAAATTTTCTTGACCGTTATTTTATGGGTGTTGCCCCTGGTTTAAGCACGAGTCGATGTTCCACTAAAGAGGGGTCAAGACCCGGCATGTCCTCATAAGACTAGGTGAAAGAATGGCTATACTCCCTCAGAACCTTAATCAAATCTTCTTCTACTTGCAGAGGGAGATTAGCGGCAATAACAATGGGCCTTGGGTCTTCTTCAGTCCCTAAGTTTATTTCCTTCGTAGGTTCATCCACTGTCAACGATGGCTCGTCGAATTTCTTTAATCCTCGTGCATACAGATCGACAGTGTCATCTACGTTGTTGTCCTCATCATCAATCGGGTCTTTTTCATCCAGGACTTCATAGACACCGAGTCCGTCATCGCTCCACACCCCTTCTATTTCCTCTTCATCTTCAATCATCATTGCTGTAGCAACAAATTCTGGACACTTCAAAAGAGCATGACATCGCTGAGCTAGATCCTGCAAGAACCTATCAGGGATGGATTGACGCGTGAGCAAGTGCGACTCAGACTTGGAAGGATTGGACGACCTAGAACAGGACCCTACTTCTCTAGTTCTAACTGACTCTACTTTCCTAGACTCGACGGACCCTACGCTTAACCTGGGAGAAAGAAAATCTAGTGAAAGGAAGGATCAGGGGACGCGTGCCCCTGGGAGGAGGATGGAGACAAGGTAGCATAATCTTCCACCGAAATCTCCGTTTCAAATTTGACATTTTTTTTTGGAGAACAATGGAGACCACACAACAGGATGGAGGAGGCGGGAGTTGCATGAGGAACAACTCGGGGAAGATGCAATCGAAGAATGGATCGGAGGATCGAAACCACATCTCGTGGAGTGGAGTGGTGGAGGAAGGAGGAGTGAATAGAGTTGACAGATCAATGGGTGGGCAGCGCCCACACGCACATGGGACAAACAAGATTTCAGGTGGCCCCTCCGTAAAGTACGGATCGACCATCATAGGGGGAGAACGGGGAATGGGTTCCAATAGTTGAAAGAGAGATGTGAGACGGGAGGAAGACCAAGAAATGATGGCGGGTGAGCTCCCCTTTTCTTACAGATAATCAGCTGGTTTCTTCGGCCTCCACTGGACGAGCCGGGTTTCTCGATTCTTCCTCTGACCATGGCCATCTGGTTCGCTGAACATTCTAGCAAATGACGGGCTGAAATCTGTCATATCATCAATGGGCCCTTTTGGTAGGAGAGGTGCCCCGGCGATGGTGCAAGTTGCATCCTTTTCTGGCTGTGATGGATGTAAATTTAGGGTACCTGGCTGAAGAGGACCTTTAACAAAGTGTTGACGATAGTCCCAGGTAAGTGGCCCTGAGTCGCCCAAAATTGATAACGCAGACTCTCGGTAACCGAGACCCCGCCTGCTCATCTTTCTTCCTTTGGGCACTGGCTTAGTACGCCCCTGTAATTGCGCACCGAGGCCTCTCCCTGGTTGGTAACCCAGCTTTAATATGATGTCCCAACCCTTGGAATCTCGTATCTAGGGTTTCACCTTGACATCGACGGGGGTAGAGATGGGCTTGCAAGGTGCATATGCCCAAGGGAAATCTAGATCCAGCACAGAAATGACGGGCCGGCAGTTGGGCCATAATGTGGGCAAGATCTTCTCTGAAATGGCTTTCACAGACTAGATCGTGGATAAGCTTTTGACCTTGACCACCCTCCTTTGAAAAGGGAATTTAAGACATTGATGTGCGGTGGACGGTACAGCACTGAGAGTGTCAATCCACGGACGACCCAAGATAGCCTTGAACATAGGGTCAATGTCTAGCACATAGAATTCCACGGGCATAGTAAGAGGCCCAAGCTCAGCTTGAATGGTGACCACCCCGTGACATGCTCTCCTTGAATTGTCATATGCAGCTATAGTCGTGGGAGTCGGGCGTAGAAGTTCTTCTGGTATATTGCAGGTCCTGAGGGTGCTGAGTGGACATACATTGATAGATGCCCCTGTATCAACTAGTGCCGCCTCAATACTGACTTTGTTCAGAATAATAGTGATGCAAAGCGGCATTTGTCGAGCTTCTGGTGGCGCTAGCTCGGTTTCAGAGAAGGTAATAGCGGGCCCCTTGGAGATTGTTACTAGTGCGGTAGGTAAGCTGTCGACTGCCATATCTTCGCTAACCATCACCTTTTGCAGGAAATTTCTGAGAGCATCCTGGTGAAGGGTAGATCTTTTAATGAGCTCCAGAATAGAAATTTTGGCGGGCACCCTGTCCAAATGATGCAGCAGGTCATATTGGGTACCCGGCAGAGGTTCAGCTTCCTCTTGCTCGGCAACCGGTTGGGAGGACTAAGGATTGGAAGTGGTAGGATAATTCTGATGGAACAACCGCCCGCTCTGTAGGGTGAGGTTTTGTGCTGGCACGGCATCAAGAGGCGATATGATTGGCATGGTGGGGTGGATGAGTGGGATAAGCGGTGTAGGAGAAAGGATCTGGTGGGATGTGGTGTTTGTGGAGGTAATAAGTGGTGATGGACGGATGATGGGTGAGGGATTAGTGGAAGGTGGGGTAGTGACGATGGGCGTTGGTATGGGCTGAGGAAAGGTTAGCGGAGGTGTAGTGATAGGTGAGGCGGGTGACGGAGAAATGATGGTAGCGGGGATGACTGGTGGCAGGTGTGATGGAATTGCGGGTGGTGGCGGATTTACTGGAGCGGGTGTGAATGGGACAATAAGTGGTGAAGGTGTTGGGTGTGTAATAAAAATGATGGAGGAAACAAGGGGATTGCGGTGATTTTGGTGGAGAGCCATTATCTACGGCGTGGTGCCGTCGTCATCAAAAGACCACCCGACATTAGGAGCCGGGGGTTGGACAATATTGACCTGAGCCGGTGCCGGCGGCTGAGGCTGCGGAGCGGGAGGGTGGTTTGGCATCGGGTTTTGGTGAATCCCCAAATCCTGAACCGGCTGCAGTTGCGGTGGCTGTGGCTGCGGTGCTTGTTGCTGCTGCACTTGCTACCTTGGCGGCTGCCTTCTCTTCACTTTGATTTCAACAATGGTCTTGTGCATCTCGGCCCAATCAATCCTCTGTCCTTCATGAAGGTCATACACTAGGTCCCTGAACTGAAAACATCCCTCAATGGTGTGGCCCGACTGCCTGTGGAACATGCAGTACTTTGTCTGGTCAACGGTCGGGTTCCAGTTGGGCCGTTCCGGAGGAAGTTGTATAACATTAACTGACATGAGAGCTGAGAAGATATCTGTGAGGGTTTCTGGCAAGGGTGGGTATTGTGCCCTTTTAGGAGCCGGGCGCTTGTTGTTGTTGTTGTAGCCGTTGGGTGGAGGGACATTGTGATATTGCGGGGGTTGTGGTGATTGCTGTGGTGTGGCGAAGGTATTTTATGGAGTGGCGAAGGCAGGCGGAGGGTTTTGTGGAGTGACATGGAAGTTTTGGGGAGCGGGGTTCTGTGGAGTGCGGGGGTTTTGGGGGAAGCGGAAGGGTGCGGCTTGGAAAGGGAAAGTAACGGCTTGAACTTGCTCGTTCGTTTGGATCCCCTCGGTAATAGGCCCTTGAGGTTTCTTATGATACTTGGGCTTTTGGTTTTCAAAGAGCGAGTGTATGGGGGAATCTTTAAACTGAGTATGAATAAAGCGCGCTCTGCTATACAGTTGATGCATGTTGGCTATATCATTCATAGCTAGAATGTTGCGGAAGGTCGGAGTGGCATTAGAAATAAGCAGCTTGACCTTCTCTTCCTCCGGAATGTGGCCGGGCACTCTGGCGGCCATTTGCCTCCATCTATCTGCGTAAGTAGCGAACTCCTCATCTGGTTTCATTTTCTCGGCCACCAGATCTGTAAATGAATATTCCGGGCCGACTCTACCTTGGAACCGCTGGATGAACTTATCTTTTACTGTCTTGAAACTTTCAGCATCTTCTAGTGGCAGAGAATAGAACCATTCCAGTGCGACACCATCTAGTGATCGGCGAAACAGATATGCCATGAGGCGATCGTCATATTGAAACTGCGCCGACTCGTATAAGAAGTCCCTCACATGAATAAAGGGATTGATGTTCCCATCATACATTCTATAGTTGGGGAGCTCGGACTGTGGAGGGAATCAGATGTTCTGGAAGCTCGGGACTGGAACGTCTGCCAAGGTTTGAGGGCCAACCCGCTTCTGAAGGAAGTCAAGTTGCTGCTGCATGGTGGCCCATTTATCAAGCAACTCCTGCTCTCGGGAGGGAGCAGGGACAGTGAAAGATGAGTTTTGAGGAACGGAAGGGTAAGTAGATGGAGGAGGTGGTACATAGGAGGGATACTAGATCGAAGGATGACCCATATTGGTAGGAACCTGGGCTGCCCCTTGCTGATGGTACATGAAATCATTCGGGCTAACTAGAATCTGTGGCATAGCTGGGCCTGAGACATGATGATCCGACGGGAAAGAAGGAGGAGCCATGGTGTTACCTTTATCAAAAGCTTGCTGGGCCGAACCCGAAGACTGGCCCATCTCGAGATTGGAGAACCTGAGGGTGCTAGGTTGGACCGGAGTGAGATCAATGGGCTAGACAGTGGGCCCATCAGCTCTATGCTGAGCAACGGAAGGATTGGATTGGCCTTTCATAATTGGGGAAGGTGGGGAGTTGGACCTCTGCATAGCCTGATAGACCACCTGAAGCTGGGCCGGGTCTAATTGAGCCATCATCTAAAGGACAGAATTGGCAGAAGGAAGAGGAGGATTTTGAGTGGATGGAGCATTCTGCATAGGGATGGAAGATGAGGGAGGAATGGGCCCCTCCCTGGGCTGGAACGAGACAACCCTAGAGGGATCCTCTAGAAGCCCTTGAGGGAGAGACTCCCCTTGGGACCGAAGAAGATCAAAGGACGCCATAGTAGATTCGAAGAGTGGGTTGAAATAGGATGAGGAGAGGGACTCGCCCCCGGGTGATGACGCTTCTAACGGATGGAGGTGACTCCACATGCAACGAACAACCTTAACAAGATGCAAACAACACACAACAATCACACAATAAGTGACCAAACTAAGATGACTTTCAAAGATGTGATAAAAGAATGAAAACACTCAAAGGCAACCAAGTTGTTTTAAGATGATGGAACAAGATTTTATGGTTTTCTCCTTTGGAACTTTAGTGAATTTATTAAAATGTGCTCTCAATAATGGGTTCCTAATAGGAGAGGGGTATAAGGCTTGGTTTGACTCTAAATATTCACTCCTTCACTTATGCACTCCTAGACACGGGGTGGGAAGGGTACACTAGCCCGACGTCCGTGTGGGAATCCATGGCTCGCGGGGACTTATGGAGGTCCCTGGTGTGATTTTCTAGTCGGCCCCAAGGAATATGGAGACGAGAGGTCCGCACACCAAGGTAGGAAAATGCAATCTAATGTATGAAAATATGCATAAACCTATGTGCACCGGGGTGCATGCAAATTCTAACCTAGAATCTAACAAACAATTATGCACACAATGATATGAGTATGTAAACCAACCAGGGAGGAGACCAGATAACACCCAAGTACAAAGATCACAGCAGAAACTGCGGAAATAAAATGCACCTCGGGATGCGTACCTATCTGGAGTGTAACGGTCTATAACCCCTACGTTAGAGGAAGGTGACGGTCGAAGACCAGACCGTCAGAAGCAGTGTAACGCAGGAACGCAGGACCGTCAGAGGAGCCAGAGGACCAGAAACAACAGGAAATAAAAGGGAAATCCAGGGAAAACCAAACAAGGGAATGATGGCAGGTTTAAACAGAGATCAAAACACGATTGGCACAAGCTATCCCACCGTGATCGCCAAAAAAACTGTTGGTTTCAATGTGTCCCTTCTTTTGCAAGATGGGATTATGATGCCGACTAAATAGAAATATGAGCCAAGTGATAAAGTCAACCAACCTATGAACATGTGAACCATGAACCTAGGCAATCAGAACCAGCTCTAGCATGGGCATGCTATCTCAATCATCAAAACTAAGCTAAACAAATAATGAAAGACACACGCCGGGGCGTGGAATAAAGAATAAAGAAAAACACACCGTAAAGGTGGAGCAAGCAAGAGTAAATAAAAGATATGAGAGAGGAAGCTAATGCCCAATACCAAGAAAGAACGTGATCGCCACCAAGGTAAACACAAGCCAAAGACTTGAGAAATACCTTAGAATAGGAGGATGATGCACCCGCCCACGGGAGAGAGAGATCAATAGGAAACTGTAGCTCTGTTGAATATGACGGTCCAATGCCCATGCGTCACAGCGAGTGTGACGGTCGCCCGATAGACCGCTAGAGGAATCCGACGCGCCTGAGGAAGACCGTCAGAGTGTCTGCAGAACAAGCTTGTGAATCCTTCAAACTCCAAACTTTCCAGCCGGCCAGAAAGCTTGGGCCTCGCCTTATGAAGCCTGTAAACCTGCCAAAGAACGTGGAACACAAGAAAATAACCCCAAATTAGCCCTTCAAACAAGCGTAGTATCAATAATCAAATGAACTCAATAGCATGCAAAAGGAAAGGAGAATACCGGGAAAGTTTGGTTTTTTAACCCCTCTGGGCGTTTTAAAATATAGGAAGGATGTTTAAATGATTGAAACAAGTGGAAGAACGTGGGAGAAGGAGTGGGACAATGCTATGATGAAAAGGAAGAGGAAGAACACAAGTATGCCAATGATGGAACTAAACACTTGGAAAATCGAATACTCCCTTGACTGAGAAGCATATGGACGTGAGAGATAGCTCTTCTTGGTTGGATGTGACTCCCGAATGCGGAAGCACTTCGACGCAAACTCCAGATTCCTCCTCAGGCCATGAAGTCAATGGTTCTATTTATAGACCCTCAAACTCTCCGGTCGAGCAGAGGATAATCCAACTAAAAAAAGGATGATTCTTAGCAAACTCTTGAAGATAATACTCCCAAGAGTCCATAGAAACAAACAGAAGGTTCTGAGGATCAGATTTGGAAGAGAAATCACAAGATCAAACTCTCAAGTCGACCACGGAGTAGTAGAGAAGGAGCAGACTTGGCCAGGACTCGCTGTTTGATGTAACGGCTGCACGACAGACCATCACAGGAATGTAACGCTCCAGGGGTAGACCGTCACACAACCTTATCCTTTAAGAAGATAAGATCAACGGGAGAAGTTCAAAAAGTGTTGGACTCTTGAAGAATATAACGGTCGAGGGATAACGCGTCAGAGGAATATAACGGCTGCACGATGGACCGTTAGAGCCAACGGATAACCAAAAGGATAAGAACTGAAATAGGCCTTGAGCTCTAGGACTCTGCAAGATGTAACGGCCAAGGGCTAATGCGTCAGAGGGATGTAACGCGCCTAGTATAGACCGTTAGAGACAATAAGGATCAAAAATGAAAAGAAAGCTTGCTAAGCTTCGTCCAATGCAAGAACTCAAGGAATCAGACCCAACCAAGGAATTAAGACCCATGAAATAAACCTTCCAGCTGATCAAGAAGGCTCAATGAAAGAGTGAATAACTCAAAGCATCATATAGAGTGAACAAGGAGATGACCCAACTTATCGGTCACAAAACGGGTGTCAACAAATATCTGCAATGCAATCCTCAAATGCTCCTCATGCTCTTCCTTGGTCTTTGAATAAATTAATATATCATCAATGAAAACCACCACGAATTGATCAAGATGAGGTCAGAATATACTATTCATTAACTGCATAAAGGCTACAGGGGCATTTATTAGTCCAAAAGGCATAACAACAAATTCATAGTGCCCATACCTGCTCCTGAACGCGATCTTATGAATGTCCTCATCCTTGATCCTCAATTGGTGATATCCCGACCGGAGATCAATCTTCGAGAAATACTTGGATCCAGATATTTGATCAAATTATTCATCGATTCTCGATAGTGGATATTTGTTCTTGATAGTAAGGTGATTCAACTGTCGATAGTCGATGCATAACCTCATGGATCCATCTTTCTTCTTTACAAATAGCACAGGTGCTCCCCACGGGGAAGTGCTTGGTCTGATAAATCCTTTCTTGAGAAGTTCCATCAATTGCTCCTTTAGTTCCTTGAGCTAGGCAGGGGACATCCTATAAGGTGCCCTAAAAATTGGGCCAGCACCAGGGATCAAGTCGATGGTGAAGGCCACTTCTCTTTGTGGGGGCAATCCAGGCAAATCTTCCCAAAACACGTCCGGAAACTCTTGCACAACATGGATGTCTTCTAGCTTAGTCTCCTTAGTCTCCTTAATGGTGACAAAAGCAAGGAAAGATACACATCCTTTCCTTATTAGCTTGCTAGCTCGGAGAGCCGAAATAAGAGGTGACTTGCTCCGACCCTTAGGGCTAGTATAGACCAGTTCCGAGAATTCCTTGAAAGTAACCTTGCTATTGCGGCAATCAACAGTTGCCTGGTATTTAGATAGCCAATCTGCTCCTAATATGATATCATATTCCTTCAAATCTAGGCATATTAGGTCAATTGGAAGATTTCTTCCCTTTACCAAGACTTCACAATTTTGGTAATGATGAGTAATATCGGCTTCTTTTCCGAGAGGAGTTGAAATAACTCATTTTATCCACTCTGGTTCCATAGGTAATGGGTCAGCAAACTTCTTGGAAATAAAAGAATGCGATGCACCAGTATCAAATAAGACATGTGCAGACTTGGAACAAACTCGTAGTGTACCTTCTACCAGTCCGCCTTCGTCTTGTTCTGCCTCTTTAATAGCCTGGAGACGTGCATTCTTCATTACCGGGTGCTTCACTTCACTGGCTTGTTCAGTAAGTAACGGACAGTCGGGAATCCGATGATCACGGCTCCCACAACGGAGACACACTCCAAGTTTCCTCCAACATTCTTCGGCCTTATGTCCGGCCTTGTCATAGTGTTTACACACCACTTTGGAAGGTGTGGTGGTGATGGAGAATGGCTTGTTAATCTTTTTAACTTTCTTTTCCTGGGAAGACTCTCCTCCATTACTTGGCCTCTTCTTGTTGAAGTTGGGTTTGAAAATGCCGGAGCTAGTAACATGCTCCTTCATGTCTCTCCCACGGATCCTATCAGATAGTTCCGTGACATCCTCCAGTAGCTGGGCTCGTCATTCCATCTCCGAATAGACTTGTATGTCCATCGGCGCCAGTTGTGTGATATATTGGGGCTTGAGCCCATTAAGAAATCTTCTAGCTTTCATTTTCTCAATACTGACTAGGTGTTTAGCATACCGAGACAACCTTGAGAATTGTGCCTCGTACTCAGCCACCGATAAGGATATTTGCTTGAGTGCGACGAATTCGGCGGCTTTCTTCTCTTGAACTCAGTTTGAGAAGTACTTGTTGTTGAAATGTTCAACAAATTCCTCCCAAGTAACCTGACCTTGGTCTAATGTGGCTTCTACCGACTCCCACCAGCATCGGGCGTCTCTTTCCAACTGAAATGTTGCTAACATGACCTTTTCCTGGTCCGTGCATTGCATGACTCTAAAGATACGTTCAGTCTCTCGGATCCAGTGCTCGACGTCATCCAGATCAGTGGATCCCATGAACTTGGGAGGGTTCATGTTGCGGAAACTTTGGTGGAGATTTCCTGCTCCACGGTGTGCACCTCATTGTGCGACTTGTTGTAATGCTTGTGTGAGGCCTTGGACGGTCCTCTGCATGTCGCGCCACTGATCACGTTCCGCGGCCATGGTCCTACAATTACAATAACTATTAATATGTGATTATATTCAAAGGTATTAGTTTCTAAGTTAACTCAACTCTTGGTTCTACCCAATCTCACCGGGTAAAGGTTTAAACCTATCCTTGGACTTGGGTTTCTTAGGAATTGAATATCCTAGGCTCTGATACCATAAAAACTGTCACGCCCCGAGCGCGGAAGGAACCCGGAGTGCGTGACGAGTTTATATCGATCATGTCAATCAGAGCGTTAGTGTATTCGACATAAAGACAGAGTGCGCAAAAGTAAAGATAACACAATCCTTTATTTAATCACAACCTCAAAGTACTTCTATTACAAATGAAAATGCTAAGACTCAATAAAACGAAAAAGTATAATGATTGACTCAAGAAAATAGAAAGATAAGACTAGTGACGCTTGGATGGATGGAGTAGCTCTAATCTCTTCACTCTTGACCTTCCCCATCCGATTGAGTCTCGTCATCGGACTTACCTGAAAAATAGAAAAAAAATATTGGATGAGCGAATGCTCAGTAGGATTTATATCTCAAGCGCTAGCTTACTTTAAGTAGATTACGAGTTATATGAATGCAATATAGCTATGCATGCTCGCATAAAACGACAATAAAGAGTGTATATCAAGATAGAGATTGTATATCAATCAAGAGACAGTTGAGTGAACTAGCATGTCTTTCAAGAATACATGTCAATAATTATCAAGATATTCAAGCAAGTACTTTTTGCATGTCATGTCGAGAATTGGCTATCTTGTTCAAGCAAGTAACAATAAATACCCTTTCTAGGTCACGCAAGTCATGTCATGTCAAGTCAAGCACGAGATTGTGGAATGTCAACGAGAATAACAAGCACTTCGGTGCAATGCCACACCGTGATCAGTACAACTTCCATGGGCACTAATACTTTCGGGTGCTCCTCCAAGGACCAGATCGGGCCCTTATATGCGCAGACATTGATCATGTATTTCGACATCCACTATAGTTATAGCCAATATAGAATTCCAAAGGGATTCAAACTTGTAGGAACTTTAAGGTAGATCATAGAGATTCAGATTTCAAGGATGGAACATGATACGTAAGGATGGTAATAACGGTGTAACCATGATTAACGATAAAACTAGGTGGAAACGGCTCCCTAGATAGGTGCCATGATATTAAGAATAAGCGCTCATATAGAAATAGTCGCTCGTTCTTGTACGTGATAAGGTAGATAGAATTGGTGTCCACAAGTACGGCAAACAATTCTTAAAGGATATAAATGGTATGGATGGCCCATTTCAAAAATATTCTCATGACATCCTGACGGTATATCATGAGGGCCGGTATACCATGTTTCTTTAGAGTGACATGGCATTTAAAAAGTGTCATGGGTTTTTATGGTTCAACCAGCTCAATCGACCTTGAGGGAATCCAAGGCATCGAGGAGACTTACGGAGGTCTCTATGACTAACTCACCGATTTGAAGGAACGGAATGTCCAACGAAGGGCTCGTATGTCATCGAGAAAGTATAGGGTAATCGATGAATCTCCGAGAAACGTAGGACTATACTCACGGTATGAAATATACTGCCTAATATGTAACACATCGCTAGGGTATACATGAAATCGATGAAAACATATATCTCTAAAAATGGCGCCTGGGTCAAGTCTTCAATTTATGAATTAGCCCCCTCGGCAGGGTCGCTATTTCAATATGTAACGACTGTTCATTCAGTCGTTGTTTCCAAGTTATATTAAGATCTGCAAAATTTTCAAATTTCAGATATTATGTAAATGGCGACTTCTCTTAAGTCTTCAATCCAGTAAATGGCGCCCAGGTCTGGGGCGTCATTTTAAAATAGCGGCAGGGTGCATGTTGTTAATTCAATATCCATGAAATTTGGTCATGAATAGTAGCACGTTTTTCAATAAAAGAAATTTCCCAGAAATAATCACATGATCATGTAGAGAAAAATAAAAGGATTTCAAAATGATGATCATGCATTAATTTAGACATCAGGTTATTTGGTTATTAAATTTTAAACATGTGTATTTAAATTAACTAACTAAAGAAGTAACGACTGTGTATATAGTCGTCAATTGAATTGGTGCCCTAAGAAGGGTCGCTAATTCCATGTCTTATGCAAAAATCCCAGAGACAACTCGAGATAAAACTGTAAACCTTTCTACTAATATTTATTTATCTATATGCATGCATGGAAATTAAAAATTTATAGAATATTGCATATAACTTGAGAACACCTACTTGTGAATGTTGATTTTGGGTTGAAGAACTTGAAGAACGTTGAAGAACACTATATGGTTTACTGTAGCTTCAAACAGAGGATGGGAACATAGGCTTCGGTATGTAGTTTGTAAAGGGTCTAATATTCTTCAGCTAATGGTAATATGGCAACCGAGAGGACTCTTCTTTGTACGTTGATAGCAGGATGAAGAAAGGGCTTCGTATGCAAGCCTCTTTCGTAACAAAATCAACAGCCAAAAGATCCTTCAATATATAGGGAAGAAGATGATGACTATAGCTCTAGGAAGATGAAGACTTTCTTCCTTCGAAGGAGGAAGAAGCAAAGGTCTTGCAGCAGCAGCAACTCCTTTTGTTATCAGGAAGAAGAATCAATGATTCATCTCATTCGGTTTGCAGGACAGGGGTAGAGATTTGCAGAGAGGAAAATTAGCACGTTGGGGGTTCTTAACAGGGTATTTATAGTGGTTTGAGGGATCCCATTGTGTTATAGTCCGATTGGGACTAGTACCCCTAGTAGCAATCCTAGTGGTATTAGTATTTCCCCTTTTAAACCCTTCTAGAATACAATACTTCTTAGTTACAACCCTTCCCAATTGGCATTAACGTTATTAACGTATAATTTAAAGTGTTACAATCTTTCTAGATTTTTTATCTTTTTTATATGATGGGGTATTGACATGAAATTTTATTGGTAATATTTTTCCATTTTCCTTTATCTTTCCATGTAATTAGTTTTATAAAATTCCTTTAAAATAAAAGGTGGCACTATTCATCGCAGTATTCATGTCGTTGATTTATAAAATGACGTCTAAATAGTTTGGCGATATTCATGTGTCTGGTTTTAACCTTAAAAAACATAAAATCGTATATATATCCCCTTATCTTCAAAGATTTTTATTGTAAAAATTTGATGAAATTTTATTATGAAATTTTATGTGTAGGATACTTACATTTTCCTCTAATTTGTCATGTAATTTGTTTTGTAAAATTCCTTTAAAATGAGAAGTGACACTATTCGTTCATACTACTCATCATTAAGGAAATGACGACATAGTATATGTCATTAATTACTAAAATAGCGACCATTTACATGGTCGTCATTTCATTTTGAACTATTTTCCCTTCACCCTCAAAGAACCAATATTATAGATATACCCCTATTATCCTTATCTACATGCCTTTATATGGTTAACGACTTTGTTTATGTCGTCAATAACAATCAACGACCCTTTAGATTGTCGTGATTTCTTTTTTTGCCATTTCTTTCTCACCCTTATTTAACCAAAATTGTATATACGCCTATTCTTTCTTCTTTTAATCATCTTTAATGTATTAAATCTTATTAACATACCCTTCTTCCATTAAATAAAATTATAATGTACTAACTATGAAATATTAAAATTTTTAAATTATTATAAAAATCCCAAATTGATATTTTCTTTAAGGTTAATTGATGAAAATACATTATGACTTTAAATGGCTACTTAAAATGATACTAAATTCATAATCCCTTAAAATTTAAGGGTAGAGTCTACGAATTTTTTTTGTAAGGCCCATTAGGGAATCACGGGGTTGTAAACAGGGTCTGGCCTTGATTATTTATTGGTTTTAATTTATTTAGACTTTCTAGTCCTTTAATTTACCAGGGTTGCTACAACTTTCTTAGAGATGAAGTCAGTAAAAAGGAAATTGAGCTTGAATTCATAAATTCTGAAAGATAAATTACTGATATTTTCACCAAACCTCTTGGTAATGAAAGATTTAAATTTCTAAGAAGAGAACTTGGTCTTTACAAATTTTCAGCATGAACAAATTGATCATATCTACCTCTAAACTTTGAACTTGGTCGACATTGCATACATTGAGGGGGAGTGTGAGCAGCTTCTTATCATTTCTAAAATTTCATCCCATGAATCGTGTTTTATTTTAAACACTTTGATAGGGGGAGCTCAGGATAATTCTGTAGGAGTCAATCTGATCAGTGCCAAATAATATCAACTTTTTATGTCGATCTTCAGTGTCAACTTCATTGAAAACTTATTCTGTCAGATACACTCTCTGTCTATTTGATCTATCTCATTCTTGGCTTCTGTATCTGAACATCTCTTGAAATCATGTGTCCAGTCTGATCAAATGACAAACTGATAGACATGTTCATTAATCTAAACTGCTGAAAAATAGATAGCTTCTCTTATAAGAAGCAGTAATGAACCCAGAATGAATTGTTGGCTTAAACTTAATGGTCGTCAGAGACTAAAAATTAAACTCAATGAAGAAGGATTGTGGAATGCCTGTTAATAGTTCTTAACCATTTCATGCATGTCATGTTTAATTGAGTCTTTCAGAATCTGACCATATCTAAACTCGGGCTGAATTGGTTGAGATAACCTGAAAATATGTATTGTTCTTAAACAACACCCTCTGAAAATCAAATGGACAGCTGCGTCAAAATGATAAATTAAATACTCTAAAGGCAAAGCAATGATTGAATGCATTGAGAAACTGGGTTCTTCATCAATGAAAGGGAGAAAAACTCATGTCATGAAGTGCTTCAAGTTATCTCTGTTCAAAAAATAAAAGGATAGTTCCACTGAGTAACTAGGGGTACTGGCGTCTGATAAACGTGTACCCTTGCGAAAAAAGGTGGAAACTATACCTGAGATAGAATAGTGGATCATGCTGAGTAACTAGGGGTACTGGCGTCTGATAAACGTGTACTCTTATGTAACAAGGCAAGATTCTACATGGTTGTTCTAAAGTAATAAAGAGAAGAAATATATGAAACTGTCCCTACAAGATTAACTCGGAACTGTAGAGTTTGTTTAATCTCGATACAGTTTCGGGTAACCCTGATGATGCCTTCAAACTTAGATAAATAAGATTCCGTAAGACAAAAATTGTCATGTTCTATGTACTCCTGATTCATTACTATTAAAAGTCTGCTCAGACTGGTTCTCACAGAGTGAAGTAGCTAGTATCTCACCTTCATTCCTTTTAAACCACATAAGTTCAGGAATGCACTATCTGCATTCTTATACTAGAAGAGTCTGTGCTTTACTTGCTTGATTACTGAACAGCCTAAATAGTTTGTCACATCATATTTCCTCTTCATTGCGGCACTTATCTCAGTACTTTCCTTCCATATCCTTTCTGCTAATGGCAAAGGGGGAGTGATTTTGTTAGTTGATTCTGATCTGATGTTGCTATGGTGATTGAAAGAGTTCTGCATAAAGGGGGAGCATGTGCATTTGTTTTGCATCCATCTTTTACATTGTGCAGTATTTTGACTTTTAATAAAAACACTGTTGTCATCAGAATCTAAAATACGTTCTTCAAAATATAAATGTGTTGCCATCATCAAAAAGGGGGAGAATGTTAGATTTTATGTTTTGATATTGACAAACACTATGACTCATATGTATATGCTGTCATATGTGTTTGGACAATAAGAATTCTACGCATTTGTTTCCTACTTTATTTTGATGATTGGCAAACATAATTGACAACATGATAGGCAATAATTCATTTTACCTTTTAGTCCTTTGATTTTGATAAATATTGAGTCTCAGAAATGATAGCATTTCATAAGTCAATGTACATGCATTTCACTTAAAATATGTCTGTGCATAGTTTGTCTCTCGAGTACAGATTTTGTGCATCCTTCGTTGATCAAGTTAATAACGTATGTGCATTGTTTATGCCTATTGCATATAGAGTCTGTGCATACTACGTTGTCTGGTACAAAACGTCGGTGTGTTTTACATCGCACACGTTAAGGTCTGTGCATAGCTTTCGTTAGGCAGAACATAGTCGATGCAAGTTCTTGTAGTCAGTTCATATAGGTCTATGCAAAGGCAGTATTGTTCATGATAAAGTCTGTGCATATCACTGTAGCCTGCATATAGGTCAATGCACATTACTGTAGCAAGTCGGTGCAAGTTTGCTGTAAGCATATGGGGTCGGTGCATTGTTTATGTCTCTTCGTTAAACAAGGTCAGTGCAATGCCTTCTCTGCACAAGCACGGTCGGTGCAATGTTTGGTTTCAAAGGTAAACGATCGGTGCAAACTTCATTTATGGTAGATGAGGTCTGTGCACATCTCATCAAACAGGTCTGTGCATACTTTGCATATACCAATTAGGTCTGTGCATCCTTTCTCATACGTGCATCAAGGTCTGTGCATACTTCCTATATGCACATCAAAGTCTGTGCATACATGTTTACAAAGGTCTGTGCACCTGTGTCCATGCATGCATAAGTCAGTGCATTATGTTCATCGTGCATATAATGTCTGTGCACATTTTCTTGTTGAACGTACAAGAAGGTCTATGCACATCTTGAATTGATTTAATACTTCGGTATAGGTCATGCCATTGGCTTAGAAGGGTATGTGCATATATGCTGTGTTTGCTTAGAATGTCTGTGCATACCCCATTTCATGCCAAATCAAACTTGGTGCATCTTTTCTCTTAACTAATCCTTATCTGAATTGTAGGGTAAAGCATGTGTACCAAGGAAGCTTATGATTGAGCATGTGTTCCAAGGAAGATACGTTCAGAGGATTCTGCCACGCGAATATGCTCACCTATCTTCTCCTGACACGTGTCATCTCCAAAAAGGTAGGAGCGAGCTCTCCACAAGCCCAATGCGTGAGCTCGTGGGGGCCTAAAGATAGAAGACACACATATATATATGAGCCCCTTTCTGAAGAAAGTGAGAATAGGAAGATTGATAAAAAGAGCGAGAAGCCCTTGAGAAAAGACAGAGCAACCTGAAGAGAGCCAGAGTGAGAGAGGAGAAGCTAGAAGGAAAGAAAAGGATCAAAAGTTTTAGATCAGAGAGAGTTTCAGAGGATTGGTTTATGTAATTGACTCGTGGATCAAATCCAGAGTCAATCTGCTCATTGAGAGCTACATTGCTATTTTTCATCTTTCATTTTTATTTTTCTGAACTCTGTCAAGCTGTGTGTCAGCGTGCGAGGGTGAGTCCCTGGTCAGCCAAGTTGTAAAGCTCAACGGTAGTAAGCTGTAAGGCTCAGCGGTCTGGGATTTTATCCCCAAACCTGTGGATCAGCGGTTTGTAGGGATCTTATCCCCGAAGCTGTGGATCAGCGGATTGAAGCTGTGAATCAACTGTAATCCACACTCAGTCTAAGTGTGGGGTAGATGTAGGTGAAAGCCGAACCACCTAAAACTCATGGTGTCTCTGTGTGTTTGATTTTACTCTTGTTGCTCGTGTGTGCATCATGTTTGCTTACTTCTCGCTTAGATGAATGCATAAGATTATTTAGTGAGATTTGCTTTATCCGACTGCTTCATAGCAGAACCGTTAATTCCGCTATCTTTTATTACTTGTGTTTTTAAGGGGTAGATCTATTCACCCCCCTCTAGATCTTAGTGTCCATCCGTGTCCAACACCGTCGTTCGGCCTCATTGAGCACCTTGCTGGTGTAGTACACCGGTCTCTGCACTCCTGCTTCGTCTTGAACCAGGACAGAGCTCACCGTGGAAGGGGTCGACGAGAGGTAGAGGTGCAATGGTTCGCCCAGGACGGTTTTGATAGCACCGAGGGAGAGGCCAGAAACTCCATCAGCTCTGCAAAAGCCTTTTGACATTCCTCGTCCCAGGCGAACGTGGCGGATGCCATTTTAGGCCCTCTCAATAATTTGAAGAAGGGCAGGCATCGTTCGGCCGCTCGGGACAAGAAACGGTTGAGCGCAGCGATTCGTCCAGTCAAGCACTGGACATCCTTGACGCAGGCGGGCGGCCACATGTCCAGGATGGCCTGAACTTTGTCGGGGTTGGCCTAGATCCCACGCTGAGTGACTAGGAAGCCCAGGAATTTTTTGAATCGGACCCCAAAGGCACATTTAGCTGGGTTGAGCTTCATGTTGTACCTCAGGAGGGTATCGAAGGTTTCTTCTAGGTCGGCGAAGTGGTCCTCGGCCTTGGGTGTCTTGACGAGCATGTCGTCGATGTAGGCTTCGATGTTCCGACCGATTTGTCTTTCGAAAATGTGGTTGACTAGTCTCTGATATGTTGCTCCAACGTTCTTCAGCCCGAAAGACATTCGGGTGTAGCAGTATACGCCAAACTCAGTGATGAAGGTTGTCTTCTCAATGACTTCAGGATCCATTCGGATCTGATGATAGCCGGAGTAGGCGTCCAGGAAGCTGAGTAGTTCATTACTGGAGGTCGAGTCGACTAGCTGGTTGATGCTCGATAGTGGGTAACAGTCTTTCGGAGTGGCTTTGTTGAGGTCGGTGAAGTCCACGCACATTCACCATCTGCCCGAAGCATTTGGTACTAAGACGACATTAGCGAGTCATGTCGGGTAAAGGATCGGGTGAAATAGGCCGATTTTCTTCCCGTTAATAATCTGCTCTTTGATGATCGTCTGCTTCTCTGGGGCGTGCTTTCTTCTGCGTTGCTGGACGGGTTTCACTAACGGGTCAAGGTTGAGCTTGTGTACCACCATCTCTCCAGGGATCCCGGGAAGATGCTCATCAGACCATGTGAAGACTTGAATATACTCCGAAAGGAAATCTTTGTATTGCTTTTGTACATCAGGTGGTAAATCAGCTCCACTTTTTACTCCTAGGGCTGGGTCGTCTTTGAGGAAGACCGTCAACAATTCGCCACTAGGCTCGGATGTTGTTGGTTCATCCTCGACTCCCTCACCCGTTTTCTTTTTTCCCTCTGGCCTTATGGCTTCGACCGAGATTATGTAGCACCTTCTAGCTATTGTCTGGTTATCTCGGACTTCCCCGATACTACATTTGGTTGGAAACTTCATTTTTTGGTGATAGGTGGAGGGCACTGCCTTTGTCCGGCTGAGGATACCTCGGTCGAATATGGCATTATAGGCCGTAGAGAGGGGGATTTTTGTAACCCATCTAAGAGCAGCCAAACTAGGTCCATCAGGACCAAACGAGGCTCAGCTCATCCAAGTGACAGCCCCATATGGCCCACTTAGGCTAAAAAGCTCAATAAGATTACTCGGGATCTCATCCTTCCTCGACGGCCCTTAGACTCGGAAGACCCGAGCGTCGGTCAGAACGGAGGAAGACCCATGCCCGAGTTATCCCCTCATCGGGATAGAGGCAAGCGCTCAGCGCCAACTCCGACCTATCTTCAACCGAGCTATGCCTATCGCCCGGACAGGGTTGGAACCTTTTATGCTCGGACCGACCGACGATTGCTTATCCACGCTGCCGTTGAGAGCCCTTTATGAGCAGGAGTTTATGAGGATAAGAGACCCATGATCCCTCAAGGCTATGAAGATCCCACGATGAGGACGTAACTCCCGCCTGAAACTCCTCCGCTTACGGGACTCGTAAGGTGAGCACACTATATAAACCTGGGACTCCCTCCAGTGAAAGGTAAGGGCAATACACGCCAAAAATCTCCTGAGCAAGAACCACTTCACCACCTTGGTGTAGGGGGATCTCGTGCACCTCTTTCTACCTCCCTCCCTATCTTCCACCATTGCTCTACTGACTTAAGCATCGGAGGGTTTTCCCCAGGGAACCTCCCCTGGGCCCCCTGATCCGTTTCCTATTCTCTATAGTTCATTGTTCGGTGATCATCTACCCAGCTCAGGAGCCGCGCGAGATCACGCCCCTTCATCTGGCGCCATCTGTGGGAAACGACCGAAGAGCCAGTATGGTGCGAAGAAGTTCAGGGAGGAGGTCCGCCGGCAACAGGGGAAAGACCATGGTGGCGGCGGGAGAAGGCCCTTCTCAAGCCTCACAAAATCCCCCATCCAATGCCAACACCCCCGCCGATGGACCACCCCCTCCCGCCACCGCGGTAGGGGTACCCCTTAACGGCGGCGTCGACGCCTTCCAAGCCCTCAATGCAAAACTGGATGTCCTCGTGGAACTCATGAGGACTCAGGCGGCCAGGGATGGAAGGTCACACGGCCCTCCGAAAAGCCCCCCCCCCCTCGCGAGAACGTGTCCCAGTACATCGCCGGAGGTCGCTTCACCCTCCGAGGGCAGTAGCTTACTCGCAATAAGGCAGGAGGACCCTCACAAGCCCCCCCTCCGGAGCAAGAGGCCTCCTCCACACCGAAACGGGATAAGCATGGGGCACGCCGTCCCCTCCCGGAGACCGAAGTCCCCAGGGAGCGCCATGACAGCCTGCCATCACGCCCCCTCATCCCTACGGCACAACAACAGTCGGAGTTGTCCCTCCGTCTACGAGAGTTCGAGAGGTGCTTCACAGCACAGGAGCGCGCCTTACGAGCCTTGCAGAAGACCTCTCCACCAGAGAATGAGGAGAGATCCCCGTTCTCCGACCATATCTTGAAGGCAGAGGTATCTCCCAGAACCTCCATCCCGACCTTCAAGCCTTACGGCGGCCAAGGCGACCCGGCCGACCACTTCGACAGCTTCGACGCCCTGATGACCCTTTATGGAGAGTCTGACGCCATCAAATGCCGAGCCTTTGTGACCACCTTGGTCCAAGGCGCCCAAGCATGGTTCCGGGCCCTCGCCCCCAGATCCATCCGAGGCTTCAAGCAGTTTGGACGAGTATTCATGGAGAGTTTCACCGGCAGCGGCCCCCCGAGGTCGGTAGCGGGGCTTTTGGCTCTCAAACAGGCTCAAGGGGAGAGACTCTGGGCCTACATCAACCGATTTAAATCGGAAGCCCTGAGAAACCCCCGCCTAGATGTAGCCTCGGCCATAACCGCGCTGAGCGGAGGCACCCGGGATGAGAACCTCCGCCGCGAACTTGTCCTCCACCCTCCCTCGACCCTTGCCGAGCTAGTGACTCTGGCATTACACCATGCTGAGTGCGAAGAAGTTCTCAGTGCATGTCGAGGCGCAACCGGCTCAGGTCGGGAGGGGGACAAGAAGCGAGCACCCGAGTCAAGCTCGGGCCAAGGAAAGAGGCGGAACCGAGACGGGGAGCACAAAGAACCGTCCATGAAGTACGAGCGGTACACTCCCCTAACCGCTCCAGTATACGAAATATATGAAGACATCAAAGGCTCGTGCCTCCTCCGCCAACCCGAGCCAATGAGGTCGAAAAGCCGCAATCGCAGCAAGCATTACCTGTTCCACAGCGATCACGGGCATCACACCGGCGATTGCCATCAGCTCCAGGATGAGATCGAGCGCCTTGTCCGCCAGGGACTATGGACGTCAAAAAAATGATGATGATCATATAGCATGCACGTCTTAGCACTCAAGAGTGAGTCAAAGATGGGAAGGCTGAATAAACCCTATGCTTCCTCCAAGAAGGATGAATACCTACCCGGTGCTCTGCCGCCCAACAAAGAAGCCCCTCGTGCTGAAGAGATGGCCCCCGCTCTCCAGTCGGCATTGCCGAAGGCCGAATCAAAAGAAACTCAAGAATTCGCACACATGTTCAGCACACGCTGGAGATCACTCAAAGCTCAGAATCGGGATTTAGAGGCCCCGAACTAAACACCCTGGAGGCGGTGCATTACATCTAAAGCAGCACGGGAGGACAAGCATCCGTCTGAATAGCCGCGAAGCCAAGATGAATTTGAAACCGGCGTAGCCCGCACTTAAACCGGCGTGCCCTTGCTTGGCCTTAAACCGGCGCTCCCCTCCATCAAGCTTTAATCCGGCGCGCCCTTGCTTGGCCTTAAACCGGCGCGCCCCCTTGCTTATGCCTAATCCAGCGCACCCCTTGCTTATGCTTATTCCGGCGCGCCCCTTGCTGATGCTAGTCCGACATGCCTCTTTCTATGTTGTTAATCCGGCGCGCTCAACACCACGCCGGTTTAACTCAAATAACATCCCATCCGCCTGCCGATACCCTATTTTCGCTTTAGCCTGGTGCCTAGAGGGCATTCAATGCTCTGAAGCTCTGTCTCCATGGGCATTCAATGCTCTGAAGCCGTGTTTCCACATCAGTTTGACAGCACAGTGGCGAAGGCATGCATCGACGGTGGCAGCAGTAGCAGCAGATCGCCCGACAAATCTATGAATATCCCATCCTCGGATGAACGACATCGTACGGCGTGAACCAGCATCGTCCAGCGCATCGAGTCAACTCCCGACTTCGTTGCGGACGAGGTGGAAGTGGCAGGAGTGCTCCCAGGCAAGCCATTCTATAAAAGGGAGCTCGAAGGCAGAGAGAAAGAAGGTTGAAGAAAGAGAGGAGAGAGGCTCGAACCCCCCGAATGGGCGATTGAAAAGAGAAAAAAAGCTCGAACCCCCGAAGGGTGATGAAAAAAGAGAAGAGAGGGCCACCTGAAGAGAAGAAAGAAGCTTCGTCCCCGTGCCGGAGAAGAGAAGAGAAAAGAGGAGAGTGAGAGTGAGAGTGAGAGGTGAGCTCGGAGGGGGAGGAGCTTGTGCTCCGTTCCCCCTCCCCCACCGATGTATTTCTTTCCTCTTTCTCTGATGTGTTTTCCTTGCTTCGGGGTAGATCCCCTCCTGTATCTCTTGTCCCCCTTTCCCTTGCGGATGAATAAAAGGAATGATTTTTGATGGGCATGAGTAGTGTTCTACTGCCTTGACCTCCTCCCCTTTCTCTCGGTTCTTTTGTCATCCAGGGACCTTGGAGACCTGCCTCCCTGTGGCACGGCCTTCAGAGGAACCCATCGAAGGGATGAACATCTAAAGCCTCTCGTGGCACACACTTGTCCCATTTCAAAGAATCATCACCCGTGAGCTGCTGGGACTCTTGAAGGCTAGTCCTCGAGTCTCTACACACACTTATGGGTTAATGGAGGCCTCACTCCGTGTTTTGAGGTTCGCCCCAGAGCAATCTGTTTGGCGTTCCTCTATTCTCTCTAGCAAGCCTCTGTCCGGGGGAGATGCTGCCCAAATTTCGCCAGAGGAAGAACACGTAAGAACAGAGAATATGTAAGAACAGATAGACGAACAAACTAAGCCCCTGAACAGACTGAACCTTCTGAGTTCATCTATAACAAACTCACCCCTGAACGAAACACTTGAATCCTCATGGTAATTCACCCTAACAAACAACTAAAATGCTTAAACTCTCTTTCCACAAGCTTAATCCATCAATAAGATGAATAAATCAATCAACAGATTAATCTGCAAGTTGAAGAAACAAGAACAGAGCAAAAAGAATCAAACAGAGCGAAATAAAACCTCGCAGGAGCTTAACCCGGCGCCCCCTAATCCGGCGTGGGCTAATCCGGCGCGCTACCCCCCCGCGCCGGATTAGCTCCACACTCAAATCCACTTCGAAATTCCTGAGCTCAAACCGACGCGCCCCCCCTTTAATGCCCATAACCGGCGCGCCCCCTTGTAATGCCCATAGCCGGCGCGCCCCCTTTGTGATGCCCACAACCGGCGTGCCCCTCTCTTCTCCCTTATCCGGCGCGCCCCCCTTCTTGCACCCATTAAACCGGCGCGCCCCTATTCTCTCTTGGTATCTTCCTAAACCGGCATGCCTGAAAGGGAGAAATGATTAATTAAATGAGAGAAAAGACTTAAGGCTAATGAATAAAACTAATAAAAAGTTTCCCCCTTCCATAATCAAATTTTTGTTCCGGGGCTTAAGGCTAATGAAAAGACTTAAGGCTAATGAAAAACTAACCCCGCGACCTGACCGCGCAGGTCGATCCGCGTGCGAGGGCGCACGTTGGCGAGTTCGGGCTTCACACTTAACAATCTGCTTCCCTCGGACTGCGTATGAAGAAAAAAATGATGATGCCCCACTAGATCGGACTTGGATCTCGGGAGCTTTCGCCCGAACGTGACCATGATCCGATCTTATTCCGGGCGATAGTTCATTCGCTCGACCCGTCTTTTTCGGGATCCGATCCCGCACCCACATTAAACTTGCCGTACCTACGGCAGACATCCGTACGATTTTATCGTCATCCTCGACGCTACTAATACGGACTTCTGTCCGAATAATGAATGGTCCGTTAGGGACCGACATATATGTCGGGATCCAATCCCGCACCCACATGAAGCTTGCCGTACCTACGACAGACATCCGTATGTCTTTGTCATCATCTTCGGCGCTTCAAATGCGGACTCTCGTCTGAACGACGAATGGTCCGTTAGCGACCGACATATATACCAGGATCTAATCCCGCGCTTGCAATAAACTTGCCGTACTCACGGCAGACATTTGCACGGATTCGTTCCCGTCACCGTCTTATTTTCTATACGGACCTTTGTCCGAACATAAAAATGGTCTGTGTATGACCAACAAAATCTGGATGGAATGAGACGGCTCTCACCTTCCCCAAACCCTACGTGTGGGAATATCAATAAGACCTTCGTGAGTCACGTGTGGACATCGGGTTCGCCCCAACCATGGCCATCGCCTGACCCACATCCTAGGCCTATAGCCGGCTATCTCTGTACACATCTTTGTTTTAGAATATAGTCCCGGGACACTTTCCCGCTGCCCTTCGGCACCGGAAATATTAATGATGCCCACGCAAGCCTCGTTTGGACGGCGGGAGGCGCCCCCGAAATGGTCCTGACTCGATCTCGCACCGGGCCAATAAACTCACTGATTTCTGATCACTCTAACCGGGATTCAAACGAATGTCTCCTGTCCCTTTGAACAATAAACTTGCCGTACCCCCGGCATACATATGCTCCGGTTTTCTCGTGACGATTACGCGATTCACAAGCCGGACACTCGTCCGAACATCAAACGGTCAACACACGACCGACATGATCTCGAATGCTTTCTTCTCACCCTCGCACGGGGATTTCAATGTTTCCTAATAGACTTTTCACGGAACTAATTTTCTGGCCATGAGGCCCCTTTTCCTGGCGATTAATCAAGGGTGTTCCCCTCTCCAAGGGGATGTAAATAACGCCGTGACCTTTATGGCGCGGCGGGTTCCAGTCCCGACACGAACCACACAATCGTCTGATTAGTCAGATCGAGCGCACAATAAATCGTCACTTTGTGACTGGCACGCCCACGCACTTAATAAACGCCAATAAACAAATAAACAACGATAATAAATAAAAAGTGCGTCCACAGGGACACCTGTCTCGGTTTGTGGCCGGGCAAAAGGAGGACCGAGGCGCCCCAGAGGAAATTGACAACGCCCCTCGCAGGGTCCATATCAACATCATCACCGGAGGAGCTGCATCGGGAGGAGACAGTGGCCGAGGAAGGCAACGTCATGCTGAGGGGCCGAGCCGAGCCATCAAGCCTCCCAAGGCCCCGCCGAGTGAGCCTCAGGTCATAGTCTTCTCCAACCGAGACCTGGAAGGGCTGACCACCCCGCATGACGACGCCCTAGTCATATCGGCCACAATAAACCATTGTAACGTAGACAGGATTCTAGTTGACAATGGAAGTGCCCCTGATGTATTATCCTATGAATGTTTCCTTAAGATGGGGGAGGATCCGTCTAAACTCCGCCCGATCCGAACCCCCCTGTGTGGGTTCAATGGCCAGGCCACTTATCTCGAGGGAGCCCTCAGCCTGTCGGTTACTCTTGGCACCACACCCAAAACCGTTACGGTTATGGCGGACTTCATAGTGATCAAGGGTATGATAGCGTACAATGCAATCTTCAGCCGAGGGATCCTCAGCCGAACGAAAGCAGTGCCTTCTACCTATCACCAAAAGATGAAGTTCCCCACCAAAAATGGGTTGGGGAAAGTCCGAGGTAACAAGGCCATGGCCAGAAGGTGCTACAATATCTCGGTCAAAGCCACAAGGCCGGACAGGAAGAACAAGGGCCCCTGGGAAGCCGAGGAAAAATCCGCAACCGCCGAGCCTGGAGGCGAATTGCTAGCGGTTTTCCTAAACGACGACCCGACCCTGGGAGTAAAGATTGGAGCCGACCTAACATCTGAAGCCCAACAGCAATACAAAGAGTTTCTTTTCGCGTACATCCGAGTCTTCGCATGGTCTGATGATCAACTCCCTGGGATACCAGAGGAGACGGTGATGCATAAGCTCAACTTCGATCCAACCATCAAAGCCGTACAACAGCGCAGAAGGAAGCACGCGCCAGAGAAGCAGGCGATCATCAAGGAGCAAGTCACCAAGGGGCAAAAGATTGGTCTTTTCAGACCGGTCCTGTACCCGACATGGCTGGCTAACGTCGTCATGGTACCAAAAGCTTCGAGAAAGTGGCGAATGTGCGTGGACTTCACCGACTTGAACAAGGCTACTCCAAAGGACTGCTATCCGTTACCGAGCATCGACCAACTGGTTGACTCAACCTCAGGCAACGAAATACTCAGCTTCCTAGACGCCTATTCAAGTTACCATCAGATCAGAATGCACCCCGAAGACATCGAGAAGACCACCTTTATCACCGACTTTGGCGTACACTGCTACACCCGGATGCCTTTTGGGTTGAAGAACGCTGGAGCCACGTACCAGAGACTGGTCAATCATATGTTCGAGGGACAGCTCGGTCGGAACGTCGAGGCCTATATTGACGACATGCTCGTGAAGACCCCCAAGGCCGAGGACCACTTCGCCGACCTAGCGGAAACCTTCGACACCCTCCTGAAGTACAACATGAAGCTCAACCCTACCAAGTGCACCTTCGGAGTAAGGCTCGAGAACTTCTTGGGCTTCTTAGTCACCCAGCGTGGGATCGAGGCCAACCTCGACAAGGTCCAGGCCATCCTGGACATGCGCCCACCCACCTGCATCAAAGATGTTCAATGCCTTACCGGGCGCATTGCCGTGCTCAGCAGATTCCTGTCCCGCGCGGCTGAACGATGCCTACCCTTCTTCAAACTGTTGAGGGGGCCTAAAATGGCATCTGCTACATTTGCGTGGGACGAGGAATGCCAAAAAGCGTTCGCCGAGCTTAAGGAGTTCCTGGCTTCACCTCCGGTGCTTTCCAAGCCCGTACCAGGTGAAACCTTGCATCTCTATCTCTCGGCGACTCTATCTACAGTTAGCTCGGTCCTAGTCAGAAATGACTCGGGAGTCGAGAAACTGATCTACTACACCAGCAAGATGCTCAATGAGGCTGAAAGAAGGTACCCCGCAACCGAGAGACTCGTGCTAGCGTTGGTTACCTCGGCCAAGCGCCTCCGACCCTATTTCCAAGGGCACTCCATCACCGTGCTGACCGACGAACCATTGAAGAAGATCCTCGCTCACCCTGAAGCCTCGGGACGTCTCGTCAAGTGGGCCATCATGCTCAGGGCCTACGATATATCGTATCGGCCTCGCTCGGCTATTAAAGGCCAGGCGCTCGCTGACTTCATCGCCGAGAGCACCATCCTGACTGAAGAAAGATCTCCGTCCACGCCCGGGCCGACCTGGGAACTGTTCGTCGACGGATCCTCCAACTCAGCTGGGAGCGGCGCCGGGATCCTCCTGAAGTCCCCCGAAGGAGCAGAGCTATAGTATGCCCTGAAGTTCAACTTCCAAGAATCTAACAACGCTTCCGAGTATGATGCCCTCATATCAGGAGCCCGCATGGCCCGGCGGTTAGGGGCTGAGCGAGTCAGGATTCACACTGACTCCCAACTGGTCGCTAGCCAGGTCAACGGCAGTTATGAAGCTCGAGAAGCACCGATGATCAAATACCTCCAGCTAGTCAAGACTGTGGCACAACAGTTCGACAGTTTTGAGGTACTCCAAATAGCTCGGGAGGAAAACTCCCGAGCGGACGCCCTCTCTCGGCTGGCCTCCTCTCTTGACACCGAGGGTACTCGATCGGTCCTTCTCGAAGAGCTAGAGCGGCCGAGCATCGATTCGGAGCTCCTAGCTGTTGACTCGGCCTCCCCAAGCGACTGGCGTACCCCGTACCTGTCGTGGCTCCAAGACTCTCAGGAGCCTCCCGACTCTCAGGAAGCCCGAAGATTGAAGTACCAAGCTCGGCGATTCGTCACTCTGGATGGCGCTCTCTACTGGAGATCCTTCTCTGGTCCTCTCCTGAAGTGCCTCAGCACCGATGAAGCCAACCGAGCGATCGAAGAAGTTCACGAAGGTCTGTGCGGAGCGCATTTAGGAGGTAGGTCGCTCGCTAGGATCTTGCTACGGCTAGGTTATTGGTGGCCCACTCTGCAGCGCGATTGCTCGACCTACACACAACACTGTGACCGGTGCCAGCGATTTTACCACTTGGTCCATCAGCCAGCAACGGAGCTCATCACCCTAGCCGAGCCTTATCCTTTCGCTCGCTGGGGAATCGACATCCTCGGGCCATTCCCCACGGCCCAAGCCCAGAAGAAGTTCATTATCGTCGCCGTCGATTACTTCACTAAGTGGATCGAGGCCGAAGCCACAGCAAGGATCACCGAGATAGTCATCTGGAATTTCATCTGGAAGTCGATCATCTGTTGTTACGGCATCCCCCAGGTTATAGTAAGCGATAATGGTTGGTAATTTGATTCTCGTTATTTCCGAGACAGATGTGCCGACCTAGGCATTCGCAATCACTTCACCTCGGTCGCCCACCCTCAGGCTAACGGGCTGGTCAAAAATGCCAATAAGGCCATCTTAAAAGGCATCAAGACTAGGCTCGGCAAAGCCAAGGGTAGCTGGCTTGAGGAATTGCCGAACATACTTTGGTCACACAGAACGACTCCCAGAACAGCAACCGGTGAAAGCCCCTTTCAGCTAGTATACGGTACCGAGGCCGTGATCCCGTTGGAGATTGGCAACCCCTCTCTCCGAGTCATCTGCTTCTCGTCCGAGGCAAACGACCAGAAACTGCTCGAAAACCTCGACCTAGCAGATGAAGTCCGAGAGATTGCCAGCATCCGAGCAACGGAATACCGACGCCGCCTCACTCGATACTACAACGCCAAAGTCCGAGATAGACACTTTCAACCGGGAGACTTCGTCCTCAGGAAAGCTGAAGCCTCTCGACCACTTGAGGCGGCGGGCAAGTTATCCCCTAATTGGGAAGGCCCCTACCGAGTGGTCGAGACGCTCGGAAAAGGAGCATACCGTCTATCCACGATAGAAGGAGAGCTCATCCCTCGGACGTGGAACGCAACTACACTACGCAAGTTCTACTTCTAAATACTGAGCATTGTGTAAACGACATGAGATAAAACAAAAGGCTCATTTCTTTTATTCAAACAACTCGCTTGTACATCAGGAAGGCCGAAGCCAAGAAAATACATGTCAACAATGTAAAAAATCCATCTGGCGCCGCCGTATGAGCCCATCGCTCGACTGACTTAGTTGACCTTCCTACGTCCAGCCACTGACTCTGCCTCGTGTAGAAACTGGCTCGGATAAAGGGTAGTCGACCCCGTTGACTCAGGCAGCTCGGGACAAAGGTGACAGAGGGATTAGGAAGGAGGAGGCAGGGGAAAGCCCGGGAAGGAGGGAGCTTGATTGGCTTCCTCCTCCCCTCCATGGAACGAGCAGGAAGAGACGGGCGGCAGGGATGCCTGATGCCCCCATCTGTCCACCATCTCGCCCCCCTGCAAACGCCGCCGGAACTGATAAAAAGAAGACGACGTGCCTCCACACGTCAGACCTTCTTCAGACCCATCCACCGGCCGTCAGACCTCCTTCAAACCCGAAGCAGCAAGGACTCTCTGCCCTCCGTCATCAGCAGCTTCATCTTCCGGGGCGTCTTCCATTCTCCAAATATAACGGCACAACGCTACGTGAAGAAAGAATGAGGAAAGACTGTCAGGGAAACCCCTAAGCGGTAGAGAGGAAGGGACGCCCTTCAGACCTTTTATAGGCGAAGGGAGGCTATTTGCCTTAAATGATTCTCTCCTCGAAAACACGCCAAAGGGATCTCTCCCTACGAACGGTCACCTCAAACTTCCCATTTTCCATCCCAGCGGGATACACGAAGCGGCCATGCATTCAAAGTATGAGAAAACGGAAAGACACCCTGTCAGACGCTCACCCAACCATCAGGCGAGATCCACGAAGAAAGTATCGACTCTTTCCAACCACTGCAGATACGCTGAACAAAATACGGCAGTGGCAATACGGAACAGATAAGTCTTTATCATAACGCTATTGCCTTATCTATTTTTCTACACAAAAGAGGAAGTTTTTTCTTCAAAAAGGAAAAAGACATACAAAAAGAGGAAGCAAAGCAGATACATCAGGCCTCCGGCCCACCTTGAAGCCCGAAAGTGGAGGGCTCAAATGGTCTGCCCCCGGCATCCTCGGCGACGGCCGACCCTGGCACTGACCCCACCGGCGTGGGAACTGCCTCGGCTGCGTGCCCTCCCGAGGCATCCGGAGTTGGCGACCCCTCGAACGAAGAGCCCCCGTGATCCTCTTCATCCTGTGCCGAAGCAGAGGAACTGGAGGATGACAACTCCGAGTCATAGCATTACCCGGACGAGAAGTCAACTACCCCAGACGCCTGCTCCTTGGCATAAGAGACGGCCCGGTCGTAGCCTTGCTTGAACCCCTTGCGGATGCCCCGGTGAAGTGCTAACTCGTAGTAGGGGAGGGCAGCCTCCTTAAGGTCGACCCGGTAGGCCTCTGAGCTTTTATACTGCTCGAGAGCCTCCGCCCCGGCCGATCCCACCGTACCAGTGAGCTCGGCCTTCTCCCGCTCCGCCTCGGTTGACTTCTGTTCGGCCTCAGCCGTCTGCTTTTCGGCCTCCGCCGCCTGCTTCTCCGCCTCGGCCCGATCGGCCCCGCTGAAGGCACTCGGATTCCTCCGCTCGGTCTACCAGCTCTGCACGTTTGGTCTCCCACCGGCCATCCAGCTCAATGCGTGCAAGGCGCTCCTCTTCAAGAAGCATGTTCTTCCTCTCGAGCGATTCGCGGGCCTTAGCTACCTGCTCGGTTATCGACCGGGTCTCCACCTGGCTCGACCGCACCAGCTCCCTGACTGAGGAAAGCTCCCGCCGAAGCCCATCACGCTCCTCGACAAGCCGAGCCAACCTCCTGTCAGACCCACCAAGGGTCCAGGCTTTGTTCGCCCGCTCCCACTCCGACCGAGCGTACGCTTCTTCCAGAGTGCCCCCCATCTGGGCCAGGCCACCCTCCATAACCCCAGTGAGGGCCGCGGACGGAGAGTACTGCCTACCTCCCCCCCTCACCTTCGCGGCTATACCGCGGCATACCTGGTGCAGAGGGCCCGAGATACCAAGCCTCACCAAGGCCGCCGAAACAGAGAACCCCCCATCGCCCGGCGCCCCACCGAGTGGCTCGAACCAAGCCCCGGCCTCGGTCGCCTCTCGTGCCACGGTCGGATTTTCTTGCAGCCCCCCAAGCACCAGCCTCGGCCACGGCCCCTGCATCCCCCCCTCGGTAACGGCCCCCTCGGCTCTTATCGAGGGGAGAGCCGGGCCAGCACCGTTGCCAGTCGTAGGAGCAGCCCCAGCCCCCTCGGCTCCGGCCGAAGGAAGGGCCGAGCCCGCATCGTCGCTGCCCGCAGGAGCAGCCCCAACCTCCTTGGCCCCCTCTTGCTCGGTGGGTGGGAGAGCTCACCCGGTAGGGTAGGCCCCATCATGCTCAGCAGAGGGGCGAGCCGTGGCAAGGTTGCCTTCGACTGTGGGTACGACCCCATCCTTCCTGGCCCGCTTCTTGGCCCTCGGGGCGGCCCGGATCATGCCCTCCACGGGGTCCTTGCCCTTGGACCCCCGCGGCCTGGAGGATTCACCATGGGCCGCCCCCTTGCCCTTATCTCTGGTTCGGGAGCGACCCGTGGGAGCAGCCGATTCATCAGCAGTCGAGTCATCGCCAAGCTCGATCACCTCTGCGGCCTCCTCCAAAGCCTACCACCTGGTGTCTGCATGAAGAGGAAGACATATTCAGGAAAGAAAAAATGATCCCAACAGCCAAAGGAGAATCTAGTTTGTGGCACCTGATCCCAACGGATGCAGCCGCGTAAGAAGACACCGCTCGATATTCTCTGGAGTAACCAGCTCTTCTATGGATTGGCGGTGCTTCAGCAAGATAGCCGCATATTTCTCCACATGTGGAGGGAACTCATCCCGCCTGGGAGGGATATTCGGGTGGAAATTGGGGACTACTAGACACCTCCAGGTTTCCTCCATTGAACAAATCCCCACCTAGAAGAATTGAGTTTTCCACCCCTTATGCGAAGAATCCTTCGCCGCCAAGGAGATACAGCTCCTATTCCGCCTCGCCTGGATGAAATAGAAACCCTTCCCGACCGAAGGATGTGCTTTCAACTCAAAGAAATAGTGAAAGAGGTCCAAGGAAGGAGGAACTCCACACTGGCGGCAGAGAATGCGGAATGCAGAAAGAAGGAGATAAGAATTGGCTACCAACTGAATGGGCGCCAATATGAAAAAATTGAGAAGCTGAAGAACGAAAGGTTCAAAGGGAAGGCGGAACCCACCCTTCCACGACAGAAGGAAAGTACAGATGTGGCCTGTACGAGAGTCCAGGCTCGTCTCGTGTGGAGAAGCCGCGACAAAGCGGAACTTGTGGGGCAGGCGATACTGATGCTCCAGCCTTCTCACATCCGCCTCTCCCAGTTCACTGCAGTTTGGAACCGGCGCCTTCACCACTGGCTCATCCTCCAACTCCTCAGCATCCGAGCGCTGGTCCGCCATGGAATCCGGAGAAGAGTTTGAGGAAAGGCGATCTCAGGACCCCGAAGATTTCGGGGGAAGAGGAAGCCGCCGGACTGCCTCCGCAGTTATCTCCGCCAACTCCCCGAACGCCGCTGCAAGCCTCTGCTCTTCCGTCGTGTCCTCACGACGCATCGAAGAGCCCAAAAGCAAGAACGGAGGAGAGCCAAAACCCTAAAGACGGAGGAAGTCTGGAATGACAGCAAGCGCCCAACGCCTATATCCCCGCGCGGGAGGCGGCGCGTCGTTCCGACCTCCGAGAAAAGGGGGCCCCTTCAGTTCAAATCCATCAGGATCATCCTTATTACGAGCCCAGGTGACCACGGCACGTGGCGTTCTAACACTGCTAGATCTCTACCCACCTGAGCCACGCTGGTCTAAAACCCCAACAGCTACTCTTCCGAGCTTACTAAAGCTCGGGAGTAGGAGGGGGACAAGTGGAGAGGGGCATTTCTATAGCCCATCTAAGAGCATCCAAACTAGGTCCATCAGGACCAAACGAGGCTCAGCTCATCCAAGTGACAGTCACATAGGGCCCACTTAGGATAAAAAGCCCAATAAGATTACTCAGGATCTTATCCTTCCTCGGCAGCCCTTAGGCTCGGAAGGCCCGAGCGTCGGTCAGAACGGAGGAAGACCCATGCCCGAGTTATCCCCTCATCGGGATAGAGGTAAGCGCTCAGCGCCCACTCCGACCTATCTTCATTCGAGCTATGCCTATCGCCCGGACAGGGTTGGCACCTTTTATGCTCGGACCGACCGATGATTGCTTATCCACGCTGCCGTTGAGAGCCCTTTATGATCAGAAGTTTATGAGGATAAGAGACCCATGATCCCTCAAGGCTATGAAGATCCCACGATGAGGACGTAAAGATCCCACGATGAGGACGTAACTCTCGCCTGAAACTCCTCCGCTTACGGGACTCGTAAGATGAGCACACTATATAAACTTGGGACTCCATCCAGTGAAAGGTAAGGGCAATACACGCCAAAAATCCCCTGAGCAGGAACCACTTCACCACCTTGGTGTAGGGAGATCTCGTGCACCTCTTTCTACCTCCCTCCCTATCTTCCACCAATGCTCTACTGACTTAAGCATCGGAGGGTTTTCCCTAGGGAACCTCCCCTGGGCCCCCTAATCCGTTTCCCTTTCTCTACAGTTCACTGTTCGGTGATCATCTACCCAGCTCAAGAGCCGCGCGAGATCACGCCCCTTCAGGCCGACATCCCCTTGATCACAATGATGTCAACCATAACAGTGACGGTTTTGGGAGGGGTACCAATGGTGACCGGCAGGCTTAGGGCACTCTCGGGATAGGTTGTCTAGCCATTGAACCCACAAAAGGGGGTTCGAATTGGGCGGATCTTGGAGGGATTTTCACCCATCTTAAGGAAGCATTCGTACGAGAGCACATCAGGGGCACTACCATTGTCAACCAGTATCCTATCTACGTTACAATGGTTTATAGTAGCCGATACTACAAGAGCGTCATCATGCGGGGTAGATAACCCTTCCAGGTCTTGGTCAGAGAATACCAAGGCCTGTTGTTCGCTCGCCGGTGGGGCTTTGGGGGGCTCGGAGGCCCTGCTTGCCCATTCAGCGTGACGCTTCCTTCCTCAGCTATTGTCTTCTCATGATGCCATGCCGCCAGAAATGACATTAATGTGGACCCCGCGGGGGCGATTGTCAATTTCTTCTGGAATGCCACAGTCCTCCTTCTGGCTCTCGGACACGTACCGAGATAAGTCTCCCTACCGGACGAGACGCTCGATCTCATCCTTGAGCTGGTGACAATCTTCGGTATGGTGCCCGTGGTAGTTGTGGAACTGGAAATGTTTGCGGCGCTTGGCCTTCATAGGCTCGGGTTGGCGGAGAAGGCCCGAGCCCTTGATGTCTTCGTATATCTCGTAGACGGGGGTGGATAGGGGAGTGTACCGCTCGTATTTTCGAGGGGGCTCCCTCCGCTCCCAGTCCTGGTTCTACCGTTTTCCTTGGCCCGAGCCTTGCTCGGATGGTCGCTTCTTGTCCCCCTCCCGACCCGAGCCTGTCAGACCGCTGCAAGTGCTAAAGGCTTCCTCGCATTCTACGTGGCGCAGGGCTAGGGTCACCAGATCGGCGAGGGAGGTGGGGGGATGGAGGACCAGTTCTAGCCGGAGGTTCTCGTCGAGGGTGCCTCCGGTCAACGCGGTGATGGCTGAGGCAACGTCCAAGCGAGGGATGGGCAGGACCTCCGATTTGAATCGGTTAATATAAGCCTGAAGCTTTTCCCCTTGTGCATGCTTTAGGGCCAACAACCCCGCTACTGACCTTAGAGGGTCGCTGCCTGCGAAGCTTTCCTTGAATACTCGCCCGAATTATCTGAAGTCGTGAATGCTGCTGGGGGCGAGTGCTCGAAACCAGGCCTGAGCGCCTTGGACCAAGGTGGTCACGAACGCTCGACATTTGACAACGTCGGAGGCCCCGTGCAAGGTCATCAGGGTGTCGAAGCTGTCGTAGTGGTCGGCCGGGTCTCCCTGGCCGTCATATGACTTGAAGGTTGGCAGTAAGATTCTGGGGGAGATCTCGGCCTTCATGATATGGTCGGAGAATGGGGATTGCTCCTCATCTTCCTTGGTGGAAGTTTTCTGTAGGGCACGGAGGGCACGCTCTTGTTCCGCGAATCGTCGCTCGAAGTCCTGCAACTGGAGGGATAACTCCGGTTGCCGCTGAACCGAGGGGTTGTGGGGGCGTCCCTGCGGGCTGCCGCGTCGTCCCTCAGGGGGATCAGTTTTCGGGAACTGTCGTCGTGTTCCGGTCCCTTCTATCCTCAGGGTGGAGGAGGCTTCTTGTTCTAGAGGAGGGGTGTGTGAAGGTCCTCCCGACCGATTACGTATAATCCGTCACCCTCTAAGGGTGAAGCGGCCTCCGATGGTTTGTTGGGAAGCTCCACTAGGGGGGCTCTCCCTAGGAAGTCGTGACTTCTCTTCCCCAGCCGCCTGGGTCCTCATCAGTTCGACGAAGATGTCCAATTTTACGTTAAGGGTTTGGAGAGCGTCGGAATTCCGTGGGCGGTGGAGGCGGCTCATCGGCTTGATTGTTGTCGTTGGAGGGGAGGATTTCCGCGGGGTGGGGAGGCATAGGTCCTCCATCTGCCACCACGATCTTTCCCTTGTCATCGGCGGTTCTCCTCCCAAAATTTCTTCGCACCATGATGGCTCTTTGGTCGTTTCCCACAGACGGCACCAGATGAAGAGGCGTAATCTCCCGCTGCTCTTGAGCTGTGAGACCCCAGAAGAATCTTTGGTCACGGTCACCACATGTGTATAATCTGCAAGAGGGGAAACATGTCAGAGGTGCCCAGGGATGGAACCCCGAGGAAAACCCTCTGATGCCTAAGTCAGCAAATGTGATAGAGCACGGATGCGAAGAGAGGTGATAGGAGAAAGAAAGGGCGCGAGATTATTCTCCACCCAGAGGTGTGGTAGTTTTCTCTCAGGATGCTTGCTTACCTTTTCGGAGGGTCTCCTTGGGGTTAATATAGCAGTCCGTTTAACGTAAGAGTCTGTTGTATCTGAGGGGATTTCGGGGAGGTTACGTCCTTCTAGTGGGCTCTTTATGGCATAAGGACTCTTGCTCTCCCTTATCCCTTGGAGTTCCCCGCTCCTATTGGGTGCGTAATGGATGCTCAGATAAGCTTTTAACAGTCGGTCCGGGCTCAAGACGCTCGCTCGGAGCTCTCTCCCAAGCGATGGGGCATAGCTCGGATGGCCTGCGTTGGGTCTCAGCAGAGGCCTTCTTAACCGATCTATCGCTCGGACTTCCGGACCCGAGGGTCGCCTAGGAAGTGCTGATCGGAGTAAATTTTGGGCTTAAAGTAAGTGGGCCCAGAATGGGTTGTCACTTTGGAGAGCTGGGCCTAGTTTGGTCAGATTTGACCTAGTTGGGCCGTGCTCTTTGGCGGTACATTTTCCCCCTCTCCAACACCGAATACCTTGACCACCATGGTCGGAAGCGATCGGGAGAAGCCTCAGTCTTAATCAATAAAGAACCTGTGGATGCACTTTTAATCATATATATATATATTATATATATATATCATTTGATCTCTTATCATTTTATCAAGTGCAAGGGCATGCCAGTCACATAGTGATGATATATTCAGGCTCTGAGATTGGAGTGGTCCGGAACCTGTGGTGCGCGCCGTCTGACTATTCAGACGAAAGTGGGTATCGAGTCGGGAATGGAACCCGTCGTGCCATAAAGGTCACGACGTTAATTATATCCCCTCGGAAAGGGGAAAACCTTTTATTAGTCGCCAAGATAAGGGGCCTCCTGGCCTAAAAATCAGTTTTCATGAAATGAGTGGAAGTTGGGTTGAAGAATCATTAAAATCCCCTATATTAGGGTGCACAAGGGGTATTTAAAACCATGTCAGCCATACATTGACCATTTCATGTTCGGACCAACGTCCGGGTTGAAAGCATTATAAATATCTAAATGACATCGGGGCAGATGTATGTTGAGATACGGCAAGTTTAATATTAGAAATGGAGAAGTTCGATTAGATCCTCGTCAAAATAGTTTTAAAATCAGTGGGTTATTGGCCCAGGTCAAGGTCGCGCCATGGCCATATTGGAGTGAATCTCCGAGGCCCATGCGTGACTTGTAAAGGCCTTATTGATATCCCCTATATAAAGGGTCAAGAGGGAGGAATCCGAAATCAAACGTCGTTTATCTCTTGAGGATGGCTTTTAGGTTCATCATTTTTGTTGATATCCATGGTTTATCATTCATTCCTTTATTGTTACTTTGTTGATTTTTTTTGTTTATGTTGATTTGTGTTGTTTATTATTAATTTGTTGATCAATCATTTGTTTTGCTTTGTTATTATCATTATTCTTCTTTTTTTGTTTGTTTATTATGCTTTCATGGCGTTATTCTTATCATTACATTATCATTTCCTTTTTTGATGCTATTGGTGGCCGTTTGATAAAGGCAGAGTCGAGGTAGGGATAGCCTGTGTCGACGCAGCGCACAAAGGGGGAGTAGCCTAGGAGCCTTTATTGAGTCGACGCAGGAGTTCACGCTGCGTCGACGCAGCGTGAAGGGGCATCAGTGCCAAACGCACGCTGCGTCGACGTAGGACCAGTGATGCGTCGACTCACTCTTCTTTATTATTTGATTCAAAATTCTTCTTCTTTATTGATCATCTTTGACAAATTGAAACTTTAACTTCTCATTTTCATTATTATCTTTTGATTCATAACATAGATTCCATCTTTTATTTCATATTTCGCATCACTTCTTATTCTTTCTTCTTCTTTTTTTGAAACGGGGAGTTCGGTCGACCGAATTGATGAGATCGATCGACCGATCCTCCCAGAGATGGGGGGCTGCTGGATGGGTCGATGCAGCTATCAGCGTGCGTCGACTCATCCACTGATCGGTCGGCCGAAGATTTAATTCGGTCGACCGAAGCTTGAGTTCGGTTGACCGAACCCAACATTTCCGGGGACAGCCCTTCTTCTTTTACTCCTTTCGGTCTTGGGTTCATTTTCTTGTGCATTTGATCAGTTTCGTTCTTTTCTTTTCCTTCTTTCCCCCCTTTTTGATCTGTTTCATCTTTTAATTCCCTTCTTGGCATATGGGCGAAGTATGGATGCATTCACATGCGTGGAAGGAGGGGATGCGATGCTAAGTTTTGGAAAGTGAGTGAAAGGGCAGATATTCCCATGCCTAGGCAATTCCAGTGAAAACCCGATATGCTCCAATGTGTATATGCGACGTTTGACCATTTTCATAAAATGTTGATGGATTTATCATGTAGATCTGCCATGCATGGGAAGTGTATGAGCAACTGCTCAAGAGATCTGAAGGAAGCCATTATGTGAAAATTGTTATGCCCATGTAGTGCTTAAGCATGGCACTCAAGAGAAGTGATTATGCAAACCCTACCATAAAAGTACCATGTTCAATCTTCAATCTTTTTTTGATCAAGAGTTTGTTCTGCTATGAAGGGCAACTGGCCTGCAGGGAGTCAACTCCCTGAGTTGACTCCTTGGCAGATTTTTGCCCAGGCAGAGCCCAGACAGCAGTTGGCCAAGAGGGAGTCAACTCCCTGAGTCGACTCTCTCAGCAACAATGTTTCAAAATTAGTAAAGGAAAAATTGTGCACATCAGCAGCCAATGCAATTCCAGCTTAAAAGAGAGGTTCAAAGCAATTACACATGTCCAAATATGCATATGCATGGACTTTCAATAAAATTTATGAGCAACCTCGAAGCGAGGAATTAAGTGCACATGGGGTCTAGTTTATACTTAAAATGCATATGTGAGAATGCAGATGCCATTTCAACGAGAATGTACCCTATGTGATCGTTTGCGTGAAAACTCAATAAAACTCTATCATGCTCATATATTCTAACAAAATTTCTTCTATGCAAGAAATATCATGCAAATGCAAATTGTTTGGGTCTTTCTTCTTTTGTTCTTCATTTTTTTATCATAGAGCAAGCCGGCCCTGAAGGGGGTCGACCCCCTGAGGCAAAGGGGCCAACCCCTGTGCAGATCCATGCACAGGGACGGCCTAGACAGCAGGTAGCCCAAACTTATGAAATCTGACTTTTTAGAGGAGCATTGGGTACTCATGGACAAAATGCATGTCATATGCAAACATTCATGTAGAATTTATTGTCCTGGTCTGAGGATCTTGATTTCATGTTCCTTTTATTTCATTCATCACTTCATCATTTTTTTGTCTTGTTCATCCTTGTTTCAGCAATTTTCTGAAATTAAAGTCCAGCTATCATCGTTCTTTGTATGTCATCAATCTTCAAATTGTCCAGCGACAATCTGGCAGGCAAGAAATATCATGCAAATGCAAATTGTTTGGGTCTTTCTTCTTTTGTTCTTCATTTTTTTATCATAGAGCAAGCCGGCCCTGAAGGGGATCGACCCCCTGAGGCAAAGGGGCCAACCCCTGTGCAGATCCATGCACAGGGACGGCCTAGACAGCAGGTAGCCCAAACTTATGAAATCTGACTTTTTAGAGGAGCATTGGGTACTCATGGACAAAATGCATGTCATATGCAAACATTCATGCAGAATTTATTGTCCTGGTCTGAGGATCTTGATTTCATGTTCCTTTTATTTCATTCATCACTTCATCATTTTTTTGTCTTGTTCATCCTTGTTTCAGCAATTTTCTGAAATTAAAGTCCATCTATCATCGTTCTTTGTATGTCATCAATCTTCAAATTGTCCAGCGACAATCTGGCAGCACCTCCCCTAGACTCGGAGCATTGGGGAGGTGCTAATTAGGTACACCCCCACGGAGAAACTCCGAGGCGGCCCCAAAATAAAAAGGATGCGCATAGAAGCGGCAACATCTTATGACCCGAATTGGGCACAGACACCCCGAGGACTAGCCTACAAGGGACTCCAATGACCCAAGGGCTGCCACATTCTCGTCTCCAAAATATGGACTTAGATTATTGCCACATTATATGGTCATTAATATTCACCCTTTTAAAAGAGATCATCCGGGGACCATACTATGAGGAATCAAGTCTCCGGAGATCCGAGAGTGATCGAGACTCTGGAAGAGATCGAGGGGGTTTTGAGAAGTAGGAAAACTCTAATCGCCGGACGTAAAGGGTCACAGAGAAAGCATCGCGAAGGGGAAGGGAAGAGAAGCATGAGTATCAAAGAACGAAATCATGAGGGCTGCAGCATGAAATCTCCCAAAAGGGAATGCTTCTTTATTTCATATCAGAGGAGAAGAATACATCGAAGAGCAGAACAAGAAAAAAAGAAGAAAATACAAAAGGGGGGAGGGAGCAAAGGCCGAAGCCTCCTGCTCCCCTTTCTCTCACCTCTCTCTTCTCTCTCACACTATTTCTCTCTCTTCATATCTTGCAGTAGGGTTTCTTCAGCATCTCAGCATCTCCTCCTTCTCTTCTATAGCCAAGGGCCAATATTTATAGGGACGTGTTGGGACGGTGCGATGGATACAGAGGGGGGGTGAATGTATCCCCTTCAATGATATTGCCCCACTTAAAAATACTAAGCCTGAAGCTAGACACAGTTGCAGAATAAAAGCTATAGAACTCAAATGAACATTTGATCAATCAGATGAACTGCTAACTATACTAGTGGAACCTGATCAAGACTAATGCCGAAGACAGAACTGTGCAAACCAGATTCACTTAGCAAAATATGTAATGCTCAAGGTCACTGCAGATAGAAACAAGAGTGTTCATACAACCTGTGAAAGAGGTAGAAGACAAGGAGCAAACGCACAAAGCAAACCACGGCACAGATAATTTTTAGGTGGTTCGGTCCACAGACCTACGTCCACCCCTCACTCCAAACCGGAGTGAGGCTTCCACTAGCTAACGCTAGAACCGCAGACTCAGTCTGCAACGGGTGCTGCCAAACAGCTTGACCAGGGGAATAACCCCCCCTCTTCTTCCCAACCAGAGGGCAACTGCTAGTGACTACCCGTCACTAGCAACCAGAGACCGAGGTCTCTCTTCCTCCACCCAGGAGGGAACCCACCTGGACTTGCAACCCACAAGACCAGAACCGGAGACGAATCTCCCTTCCTCCAACCCGGAGGGAAACCCACAAGTGACTCCCAGCCACTTGCAAACCAGAGGTCACGGACCTCTCTTCCTCCACACCAGAGGGAACCACTAGAGACAACCCAGTCGCTAGCAAATCGGAGAACAAGTCTCCCTTCTCCTGAGACCACAGGAGGAACCCCGATCCCAAACAAGGGAATCGGAAGAACAAGGTGAATAGAGGGAAAGAACAAAATAAAAAGCAAACACAAAGAAAAAACACAGCAACGTAAAGCTGGAAATGAGACACACTAAGTAGCTCTCACAGGAGCAAGTCTGGCTTAGATTTGATCCAAATGCCAGTGAAAAAATCTTCTGATAATTCCACTTTCTTCTTCTTCACGAACCCTCTCTCTATCTCTCTTTCTCTTTTTCTTCTACTTCACGAGCTCTCAATCTCAATCTCTTTTTCTTTTTCTTCTTCTGCTTTCAGCCTCTCTGCTGCTCTCTCCTTTTTCTTCTTCTGCTCTCTGCCTTTGCTTCAATCACACTTGCTTGATCTGTCTTCTTCAAGTGGAAGAAGCTCCATATTTATACCAGCCGCAGCTAGGGCGTGTGTAGGGCTTGTGCCCTCTTTGTCCTCAGATCACGTGCCAGGTGCCGACCTCGGATCTCTTACCCAAACATTTACTTCTCGAAGTATATACCTGTCACACAGTCATAAGAAAGTATCAGATAGATGTACAGACTTAGTATGAAAGATAGAATGTATAGACTTGAATGCTTGGAAAGGATTGTATAGACTTCGACTTGAAGGAGATGCACATGTGCACTGAAGTGTGTACAGTCTTCACTGAAGGATGTTTAGACTTTAAGTGATGAAGTGTGTACAGACTCGTTTGTTCGTGCATACTACAATGTGTAGACTTATGAACTGATGCAGACACATGCTGTATAGACTTTGAGAGCGTGCAGACAGTGTGCAAACTTGCTGTAATGAATGATGCCCAACAGCATGGTGTATGGACTTAGATTGCATGAGACAGCAATGTATAGACTTCAACGCAAAGGCTGGAGTGTGACGGATGTATAGACTTTAGAAGACGAAGCATGCACAGGCCAACGATGTACAGACTTTGCCAATGTGAGACATTGTACAGACTTTGATGTCCACATGCAATGTATGGACTTGTGTGTGCAGGGTAGACAATGTATGGACTTGCAGCGCGTGCAGGGCAGGTAATGTATAGACTTAGCGATGCATAGGCTGAAGTTAAGCGAACGATGTATAGACTTACCCCTTGAAGAATGTACAGACTTTGAAGATGTGAGCGAGACAATGTATAGACTTGGCCCTTGAAGAATATACAGACTTTGAATGCTCAAAGCCCACGATGTATAGACTTTGAAGCATGTGAACACGGGGACAATGTACAGACTTTACTTCGTGCTAGCTACAGGACAATGTCTAGACTTGATGCAGCTTCAAGGCAACCATGTGCAGACCTTACCGATGTATAGACTTGGTGTTCTGAACGTAGGTAAAGGTAAGGAATGTATAGACTTGATGAATGGCTTGCTAGCAACAGGACAATGTATAGACTTGGAAGGTTCAGCGATGGATGTACAGACTTCACCGATGAATAGACTTAGCAAGCCCCAGGCGATGTACAGACTTGGCAAGCCCCAGGCCGATGTATAGACTTGCAGAACAAACGATGCACATATGCCATGAATGTGTAGACTTTGAATAAGAAGCCAGGCAAACGATGTGTAGACATGGCCAATGTATAGACTTGAAAGATGCGTGAGACGCTGAATGAGACGGTCGGATGTACAGACCTTGAACGTGTGTGTGCTGGACAATGTAGACGATGCATGAGACGATCCATGCAGAAGGGTGTACAGACTTGGTCTTACAATGTGTAGACTTGGCCAACTATCAATTGATGGATGTATGGACTTTAAGTGTGCATATGCCAAGACCATGTACAGACTTGAAGAAGTCATGTGCAGTGATGTATGGACTTAGTGTGAAATATGCAGACGATGCACAGCCATTGGAAATGAGTGTATAGACTTTGCCAGCGCCAGGCCGATGTATAGACTTGGTGAGCGCCAAGCGATGTACAAACTTGGTGAGCGCCAAGCGATGTACAGACTTCAATGACTCATGCAACCAGACACGTGAAAGCACAGACAATGTACAGACTTAGTGCAAACAAGATGTGCAGACTTGTGGCATGCAATGTCTAGACTTGATATGAAGGAATGCACAATGTCTAGGCTTGATATGAAGCAATGCACTGGCTGTACATACTTGAAGTAATGCATGCAGGAGACGATGTACAGACTTGGTCTTGCGACCAGGGGCTGTACTGACTTGATGTGCAGACTGTGTGTGTGTGTGTGCAAGACAATGTGTGTGTGTGCTGTACAGACTTAAATGCATGCACAGAATAGTTTATGCATATCAGCTAAAACATCATCAAAGATCTGAGAGTAGACAGAGCATTACCTGATTTGAGCATTGACCTTACCTGTCATGATTTGACTTTGACTTGGGTTGACTTCATGACTTGTGAGTCATCCTTAAACTTGTTCTGACAGTTTCTCATAATGCAACAGGATTATATCATCAAGGATGTAAACATAATGAGGCATAATATCTGTCATCATCAAAACTCCAGAACCACAGGGGACACAACAATCTCCCCCTTTTTGATGATGGCAATATTATGAGTCATTGCAATAGATTAATCATGATGGTTATGAAATACCATATGACAATTCATGATTATGTAAACATAATGAGCATGTAAAACACCATGTGATGCAACTATTGATTGATGCAAATTATGACTCACAACAGTTCTCCCCCTTTGACAACATCAAAAAGAATGGAATGATCATTGACTGTTTAAGGAGATGATATAGGAGCTATTATGCAATGCTGAGTTACAGTCATCAAAAACTCCCCCTGACAAGATATTCTCCTGAATGAACATTGAACCACAGGGACATGCAAGAATTCTCCCCCTTATATGGACAATGATTGGATTAAAGCTCAGGACATAAAGAAGTCAACAGTCAGGTCTGAAATAATTGTGTCCAATGTGAGAAAGGAAGCATTCAGAATGAATGAGAAAGGTTTTCAATGGGATATCAATTTCATAAATCTGATTAAACAGGTATTTCAGACTCTTCTATTAGAGAGATTTATGAATGGTCTTCATTGACAAGTCAGATCAGAATATGATGTATGCAAGACTTGTTCATAAGCTTTCTGTACTCATATCTGAAATCAGTTTTAATAAAAGTGAACCTTACTTTCATATTGATAGTCTTGTTTAATCTTCTTCTTTCTTACTCACTCAATTTCAATGATTCCTTTAAGAGATGCAATCAATAGTAATGAAGTTAAACATATAAGAAATCATTTGTTTCTGTCAAGGGTTCCAATAGAATATTTCTTTTGCACACATTTTCAAATGATACACTAGATCAGCAACAATTTCTTATAACATTCTTCATGAGCACTTGAGTTTAGTACACCCTTGTAACTAGAGGATACACGTTGTTTAGACGCCAGTATCTCTAAGCACTTGGAAGGACTAACTGTCATGCTTCATAGGAACAGAGATAGCATTTGCACTTCATGACACACTACAAATCATTTCTTTGATGAGTGAGATGTATTTCTCAGTGTGCATGCCATTGCTCTGCCAGATTATCAATCATTCTTAAGCAGAGTTAACTATGGCACCTCATGACACAGTCCTTTGGACATGGTTTCTCAGTGACCAAAGTCATTGCTCTGACAAGATTTACCCTTAGACATGTTCCAGATTTTCAGATGTTTAAAAACAATACTACTTTCATACATATCAATCAAGGAATATCATGATTTCAGAATTTTCAGAATTCAGAAGAGTTTAAAAGACACAACATGAAATTGTTGGTTAAAGTTTATTAAGACTAACTCAGATATTTTCAAGATATGTTCATAAACAAACACAAGACATACATGAATCTTCAACCAGCTGAAAGTATCAGACATTCATAGTCCTATATAATGGAAGATTCCTCTTTAAGTTGTTTTCAGATTTATGATCAGGATATGTATAGAGAAGTCTTTCTGAATTTTCAGGGAAGGCAGAATCAATTTAAGGAGCAGCCAATTCAACAGATACCAATGGATAGGGTGAGTAAAAATGGCTGATAATAGTTGAAGTAGGAAGCTGAAATGTGCTGCATTTCACATTCATCACAGGGATTTAAGCAAGATAGCAGTTCAAATTGAAAATGGGAAGTTCAGTTGATAGACATGAGCAAGATAGACAGTTATGTGATTTCAAGAACATGAATAATGCTCCCCCTAAATGTATGCATGAGTTAGCACTCAAGGTGTCGACACTTCTAGCCAGTAAATACAAGTGCAGTGAGCTGACAGCATGTAATATATGCAATTGCAAATGCATGTGCATGTCAAATGTGCAGGTGAACATTTTTAAGCATGAGACATCGTCCAAGCAACATATTTATTCAATTCAGCTTTTCAGATTTTTCAGAATGTAATTTAACAAATATCAACCAACTGCAATTGGCGTATGTATGCATCAAATGCAGACAACCTTTTAATCTCATGTATGCATAGATCACCTAGCAAGTGCATGATCAGAAAAGAATGCAAATGGCAGATGCAGTTATGGACATGTATGCATGAGATCTTAATTGACATATTAAGCATGATGTTCAGCTAAAAGAAAATTCAGGTCACCGTCATACATTATGATCGGTGGGACGAGGGACATGTGTAGAAAATAGGATTCCTCCCTTGGGCAAAAGGGAACGAAGTCGGACTCGGCCGGCATCGGGAGGAATAGAAGAATCTCCGTGGTGACACACCCCATGGTGCACTCGGAGGTAATGGACCCAAAGGTCGGATGGGTGAAGCTAAGACTAGCGGGTTGGTCAAAGCCTCGGGCCAGTAGGTGCGTCAACTTCCATTGTGTGTCTAATCCCATAATAAGGTCATCCAATGTATCAATATGGTGACTAGACCGAAAGGTAGTGTGGAAGGAGTTGACGGGCACTATAGGTAAGGTGGGGTCCATAGAAGGGTAAGGACGTGGGACCAAGTCATCCTTGAGCTAACTAAGAAGTGGCTCGGCTATGTATAGCGTACCCGTAAGAAACACGGGTGGCTCGGGATGGACATCCTCTAAATGTGGCTCCTCGAAGGGAGGGTGGCTCCCATGATGGGTGGCTAGAGGGGTGGGCTCCAGGAGAGGTGGCAACCATGAATCCGAAGGTGGAGTGGGCCACTGGGGTTGGGTGGCGGGAAAGACGAGGGTGCTCGATTGAGCCCTATCCTTAAGGATGATCTTGCCAGGTAGGTAAGGTGGGTATAAGGTGCAAGTCCTTTTGCCCCAGTCAAGATTAGCCTTTCTTTCTCCTAACCACATTTGCCCTAAAATGATGCATGGACCAGCAAGTGTGCCGATCCTACACCATGCACCATCGGTGTAAAGAACGGAGCCGACCTTCCTATAGAACTCAACACAAGTAAAATCACCATCACGGACAATCTTGCCTATCTTGGAGAGAGACTCCACGATATCAAAAGCAACCTAATTATCCGACTCCCTATCGGTGAAATGGAGTTCCGTTGTGGACCCATTAGGTAGAGTGGCTTTAGAAACGATATAGGGTCAGGTTAGGAAGGCCTTGGCTTGGGCCACCAGAGATGACCACTTGGACGCATGGCCTTGGGGAACGGCCATGGATAGCAGACATGGACATGCATACACACGGAGACAAGACATTAGACCGACTAATGCAAAGGTTGGGACGCATACATACTAAGGACAAGACACCAAGACTCGGTACGGGGCGGAGTTAATCGATCCGAAGATCACTCGCGCAAGTGTGCGGCCTTCCCGATAGGCGTAGCCTAACGTTCGGACAACACCTTTTTATATACCGACTAATGGTATGCAAATGCGACCCAAAAGATACTTTTTTTGTTTTAAAACAATGATGACCCTAAATACGACTTAGACAATGACTAATGGCTAGACGTAAATGACACCCTAGACTCAAACTCACTCTGATACCAAATTGATGCGGGACGAGACCACGGACATGACAAGCTCGTGATTGCCCCTTAACGAGGGAAGCGCCGGATGTGCGCGGTTGAAAAACCGGCAATGAGCTAGGGTGATCGGCTCTCTTTTGTGCCCGGATCGGGTCACGGGACGGTCACGTACTCTCTCGCAGCAGCGGTAATGAACATATAAAGCGAGCTAGATATCCCTACACATGCTCTCTAGCAGCGGCATAAACAAATATATATGAAGTAAGCAAAATGTCGAGAAGGGAGCGGAAACGATACCTCCACGCGCTCGGCGTGGGGAAGACGGGTCCGGCCGAAACTCGTACCCCCGGAACAATAATACACAAGATTACAGCAATACAACTCGCTGCCCACTCCACGCAGGGAGGTAAAGGGCTACACAATGGGGTCCGGGAGGACCGAATTCGGGTTGACGGGTGGCTTCTCGCGTTGATTCGGCAACACCCGAACTAGTGACGGTGGGGCCCACGTGCTGTCCGGAGGGGCCGTGTGGGACCCGGTGGCACCGCTGTGGTGGTGGATGCCTGGATGAGCGCTCCCTGGAGTGGAGGCGCGCTGGTTCGCCGGCCGGAGGCCGGGCGGCTCCGTTCGGCACCGGTCGGAATAACCGGCCACGGATCTGCAACTTCTGGTTTTCAGCGCGCGTCCCGGCGAGAACGGGCGCTGCGATCAGCCCCAATGTCGGATCGACACGAGACTGGCGCCGTTGGAAAGCTAACTTCAAATCCTTCAATCTAGGCCTAAATATCTAGCCTGGATCTGCACGGATCTGGGCTTTAATGAATTGTTGAGTTGCTGTTGTACAGTGACGGGGCTCTCAGATCAGCAGAGAACTTGTCTGAGAACTGCCTTTGACCGATATGTGAACGTCCGAATCTGAAGTGGTGGTCTTCATCCAGGTTGCAGGAAATCAAGCTAGGAAAACGGAAAAACTAGTTTGGAAAAGTTTGGATGTGGCTACGAATTGATAGGATTTTTGAACTGGAAGTGGGTCGGATCTGGAAATGGGCTGAAAGCACTGTAGCTGAGATAGAACACGAATTGTGAAAAATGGATAGATGGCGGATAAAAAATCAAGAAAAATGGTGGATGTAGGGGATGATGGACCGAACTCCCAGTAAAATTGGGAGGGTTTGGAAAATTCAAAAAGGTGGTCGGAGATGGGAAACTCAGAGCTGTTGTCACTGTAGACAGAGACAAAATAGATCTGGGAATGCAAAATGAACGAAAATGGAAAATTACTAAATGGAGGAGTTTGGACGTGAAAATTTAGGTGGAGGTGGAGATTCAAGGCAAGAACACACCCTCACAATTTCAAATCCATCTGAGCTCGTGGCTGACAGCAAGAATTCGTGGAAGTCACCTCTGTCCAGTAGGACAGAACCTTGACGATGGCTCCGTGGCGGCTCGTAGGCGGCACGAACGGCGGCGGCGGCGGCACAGATGATCACCGGAGATAGAGGGGAGGGAGATATCACTCTAGAATGGGGGTTGGGGATGAAGAAACCAGAGGGAGAGAGAGGGGAGGTCGAAATTCACTCAAGGGGGGGCTCTTGCACAATGCTTTTTCTCATTTCATTAATTCTAGAATAATAGAAATACATGACTTATATAATAAATAAAAAAGACCATGAATACCCTTAGATCTAGGATCTGGAGGGACATTTAAGGGACTTCATATTTGATCCAAATAAAATAAAAAAATGAAATTCCTAATTAATTCTAATGGGGGGACAAGGTAGGTGAGGTAGGAAGCCTACCTTTGAATTTTTAATCCACTTGTCTACCCATGTGGCATTTGACATTCAACCCTTCTAGATGGCCACCTAGGATGGTTGACCAGCCCCACATGGATGACATGGACCAATTGGAAAGGGCTGAGGGCCCCATTGCTGGTCCTACTGACAAATTACGTAGAAACCCACACAATCCGTGGGAATGACGCATTGGCTTACAAAGCCGTATAATTGCGCATATACTTTCCCAAGGATATGAAAACAAACTAAAAGGACATAAATACAAATGAAAATGTACATGCTCGGCGTCGATTCCCATCAGTAATGGCCTAGGTTTTTGGGATATATTTTTTTTCGGTTATTTTAGTGGGTCTCGGAGTGTATTTTGTGCTTTACACGTATTTTTCCCTAATGCGCCTTTGGAACTCTGTGCAGGGCAAACCGTGGCGTTCTCCGACTCCGGGACTATACCAGCGCGTTGTGCTTCTCCCGAGGATGGTGGAGGTAATTTTTCATAATTTTTTGAATTTATGGAATTTTTAGGTTTTTCTAAATATATTAACCATTTCTCTCTCTCCCCTCTCATTTCTCTCTTCCCTCCCTCTTTCTTCTCACGCTCTCTCCTCTCTCCCTCTCTCTGGCGGCCGACGGAGTGGAGCGCGGGCGAGGCGGGGACAGTGCGGGCGAGGCACGGGCGAGGATGGGTGAGGATCGAGGCGGTGGAGGCGCGGTGAAGCTCGGCCGCGAGTTCGTGTCACGGCGAGGCTTCAACGGCATTTTCTTCGTGGATCGGCGTCCACGGCGCGCGAAATCTTTGGTGGAGGTAGGGAGATAGACCCCCAGCTCGTGAGCTTCCTTTCCCGTAAGTTTTGTAGGCCACGGTGAGCGGAGCGGGCGTATTTGGGGATTTTTTGGAAAAATCCATGTTTTAGGGCTCGTGAGCCGATCTACCGTTTCATTGCGTTTTTGGCCGATCCGAGGCCTTAGATGCATGCTAGGGGCTATTTAGGGGCTTCCCCCTTGTTTTCCCCCTCTCCCGTGGAGGTATGGGGGCGTGGGATGATTTTTGGGTCATTTTCCGGCGTCCCACTCTCGGGACGGTGTGACGGTCCTTCCAGTGACCGTCACAGGCTATGACGTCCCAGGGTGGGTGTGTTACATGCCGTGACGCCCCAAGGAGGGTGCGTCACAGGGTCAAGTTTCGTGGTCAGGTCGTCGGTCGCTCTGACGGTCTTACGATAAACCGTCAGAGGGTGTGACGCGCCTGGGTTCGACCATTACATCCGTTATCGTGGGTTTTGATCGACCGGGGTCACGAGATTCTGACGCACCAGGGGTGGACTGTCAGAGCCTCATGACGCCCTTACTTGGGTGCGTCAGAGTTGACGTATCCCTTCTTCTAACGCACCTGGGTAGGTCCGTTAGGGGTTGTGACGCCCCGAGGGGTGTGCGTCACAACCTGTTTTGGTCAATCGTCTAACGCACCAGGTTTGGTCCGTTAGAGGCTGTGACGCCCCAGGGTGGGTGCGCCATAGCCAGTGTTGCCTGTTTCGTGTAACGCTCCTGTGTTGGACCGTTACAGTGCTGTGGCGGCCTAGCTTTGGACCATTACAGTTGTGACGGCCCAAAGATGGACCATCAGGCACTGTGTTGTGCCGAAGTGGTTCTTCGTGCTTGCCGCGATCGTTTCGCATTGTGTAGGTCCCTGGTCGACCCAGTTGGGACCCAGTGGTCGACCTGCGGTCTCGTGAATGTCCCAGACATCGTGAGGGTTCTGTGTCCGTGTCTTGAGGGTGTCAGGAGGACCGTGCTACCTCGTTTAGTGTGCCCAAGGGTTTGAGAGTCCGGGTGACTCCTCATGTTTCGCACTTTTGTGTTACGCTTGACCGAGTCACCGTGCGTCGGTGTGAGTGCGGCGAGGGTTCCCCGCACGTTGTGAGTTTCTGCGGGAAGAGGTTTCCGAGTGGGTCATGAGTAAGGCCTTGGATTGCGAGTCCAGTTGCCCAGCCTGGGGCTGGAGGGTTCCCGCTTTTCCCTGAGAGTGGGATTCGGTTTGGCGGCCTGTGAGCTGCCTTGGGAACCATCCTTCTGCGTTTCTGCGTAGCCGGGTGCGTGGCCCGTGGACTGTGAGTCCCGTTTCTTCTCCGATTGTGGTCACCGTGCGACGGTGCTGGTACGTGGGACGGTCCCCGTACTTCGTCAGGGTCGGACGTTATTTTTCGTTGACTTGAGAGTCTACTCCTTCAGTGACCCTCCATTAGTCGTAACATGCTTACACGTTTAGTGGTCCCACCAGGGAGTGGTGGAGAGGCTACCTTGAGGATGATTTTTAGACTGGTTTCCGTCGGGCCCCACGTTTGCAGCCAGAGTCTGGCTGAGGGGAAAACCAGTTAGAGGCCAGACCTGGGACACGTGGTCTATGTGTGCACACGTGGTTGGGGGCGGTTGGACCCATGCTGACGAGCGTGACCCCAACTAGTCACTTGCTTTGTGGTTACTTGTGCGGTGTCTTTGCCTCTGCCCGGGGCGTCGCAGGCGGACGCCTGCGGTGCGGTGTAAGACGTCAGGGGACGCTGCCGACTGTGCTTCTAGTGGGAGGTACTCCTGTCGAGTCGGGAGTGACAGACTGTCAGTCTCTGTGACTTCGACCTTCGGGTTTTTGGTCGTGTTGACCGTTGAGTCCAGGTTGTTTCGCCGTGACACGTGTGTCGATTTTCGTGCCGTGAGACTGGTGCTAGTAACTTTACCGAGGTTGCGTCTTGTTGGTGCGGTGTCTGCGACTGGGTGGTCAGGGTTGCACCTTGGACAGCGTGTCCAGGTTGGCCGTATTCTGGGAGACAGGCCTCTACGGTGGGGTTGCCATGGGTTTTTACTTCGGTAAGTGGTACTAGTGTGGTTCGGTAGCCCCCGACCGTGAGATCGGGGTGTGTTTTCTGGTACAGTAGGAGTAGCTGTAGTGCCGAGTGCCACCGGTTCGCTGTTCCTACTGTCATTATAGCTTTCCTTTCCGCTACCGTCATTGTTTCCGGTTGGGGTTCCGCGGGATCCCTGCTGAGTCTCTATTTTGGAGACTCATCCCTGCTTTTCAGGTGTGGCGGTTCTTCCTCGAGATTCGAGGGTGCTATTCGGAGGTTCTCAGTTGCCAGCTCGCCAGGCCGAGTGTTCACTCGGCATATGGTACGTTTTACTACTTTAGACTGTACTTTCTATTGGACTGGACTCTGTTATAGTTGTAGTTGTTTATTTATTTCTGTTGCTTGTTGTATTGTCCTGCTTTATTTCCTATTTCTTTGTGCCTCCACACTCCTTTTAGCCCTTCCGAGCCCTCCCGACTCGTGGGCGGCGGGTCAGGATTCGAATGGTATCGGACCCTCCCGGTATCCGGATCTTGGGTCGTTACAGTGTAGGCTACGAGAGCCAAAGTCGAGAGTTTTCATTCATTCATTTTATTTTCATTCGTTTTCTTTTATTATTATCATTTCATTCGGGATTGCAGGCATCCATTGACAGTAAGCACACAAAAATAGATATATAGCATAGCTCCTCTCTATCGGGAATAAAATAAGAACAACGCCCATGACTCACAGGTAGAGTGCAGCCCACGAAGCACAACTAAAGGAGATGTGCATTCGTCATGGGGATATCGCATAGCCTATGCATATAGTTTAAATCACACTCTACACCTAAGACAATTTCTCCGTGATGTAAAAGTGCATATATGTAAGCATCGAGCCCCAAACATTAGGATTTACAGACGTTCTAAGTAACACTAAAGGATTACTCTACCGCCCACGTACACATTTCAGGTTCTCACCTTTCGGTAGCTTCACACAGCCCCCTTGTTTATTTGAAATTCTGGACTTCACTGTTCGGCGCGAGTTTCCTCATGTGTCTTAATGGGGATTCTCGACTACTTGGATTCGTCCTTATCAGGATTTGCTTCACCGTTTTCGCGCGAGTCTCCTCATTTGTTTCAATGGGGATTCCCGACTACTCGGATTCACATTTCACTTCTTCATCAGTTTTCATCATTTTCATTTTTTTTGAAGGGGGCAAGCAGCTTTTTCCTCACGATTACCTTTCGTGTGAGTGTAAGAGTTTGAACATCCATAGAGTGCTAGGAAGAATATCTAGTATCCCTATGGTTAGAGATCATTAATCATATTGTGTGCGAAGTGTGGGAGTTTTACCTCGGGTGTATTTTGTGAGTTATGCTAACAACATAACAATGACTCTTCCCCTTGACGCATGCACCCATCAAAAATTGGTTCCCCCCCCTTAGAATATGTCGGGGCACATATATACCCAGAACTGGGGCAGCATTATTTAGCAAGGAAGTATGATCCTAAGAAATTCGAAGGAAGGGTATTAAATATATAATAGACAAGCGTACAACCAGAGCAATCAAGCATTCAAGATCAAGAGCACTACAGAGAGCTTTTTTTCTCTTTTTTTCTTTTTATATGTACATATATCATTATCATATATATATATATACTATATCTATATATTATTTACGGGTATTAGATCTGTTGGGTTCGTGGCGCTCCCTCTTTGTCTTTGATAATGGTTTTGATGATCACAATATATTGTGTGGCTTGGATATGAATAGAAGTGAAAGTATTATGTATAAGTGGTGTGGAAAATATCTATTCTGTTGTTGCTTCATGAACTCATATGTTGCTATCTCACTTTGCAGGTTAAAATGCTTGGTGGATAAAATCTTCAGATGTGAAATTGCTTTCTGTGGAGTTGACCCCTTCTTCATAAGTGTCGAGCTCACTTATGATGTCTGCTTCATTAGGCTTAGACCTTGGGTCATATGCACCAATCTTCCAATAGTCTTCCATTATATGCATTGACCTTGGTCTCTTGATGCACTTCATACATGACGTTTTTCATTGGTAAAATAATGACTAGGCCTTCATGGATATTATTGATATGCATTGGATTGCATTGGTTTAAATTGCTTTTGGAGTGAACATGAAACCTGTGAACTGAGCCTTGAATTCATACGGGTTTAATGAATCTGATGTGTTCATGCTTGATCATGATGAAATATTGTCATATTGGGTGATTTACTCTTTTATTACTTAAATGATTGGGTTATTGTGTCTGATCCATGAAGAAAGGGAATTGAGGTTTCTTAGTGGTTCTCAATTGTGCTTAATGCATCTTCTTACAAAGGGTCCTTGACTTTGTGCCTTGCTTAGCATTCTCACATGACCCTTGATGTGTTCGGTTTGAACCACTCCAATACTCAGTTTGGTCTGCTTTGCATAGCTCTCGATGATTGTGAGTCAATTTGAAAGGATAGTTAAATGGTCCTCCAATTGGCTATAAATTGATCCTAAATGACTGTGTGAATAAATTGAGTTCAGATTGATTGTTCTTGACTGAAATTGAATTTAAAGACTGAACTTTGAATGATTGAACTATATTAGAATTGGGTGTTCCATGCTGAATCATTTTTGATAAGAGAAATTGAACTTGGAACTTTTGGACTGAACTTGACTATCTCGGTTTGAAATAGAATTCATGTGAAGCTTGCTTGAATCATATTTGAAATGTGGGACTTGTGTAGAGAATGGGCTTCCTTGAGTTGATAGTGAAATGGCTATACATCTAATCAAATTGGTTTGTCTTCCTATGGACAGCTCATGAGGTCCATGTGTGATTTAGTTGAACTCGAATTGCTCAACATGCCTTAGATTGCAATTGAATATAATGTGAGGCGTGAATGATATTTTGAACTGAAATTGGGGCTCTCATGCTGAACTTACTATGGAATGAAAGATTGTGGTCTGATGGGTTGGTATTGCTAGATTCATCTTGATAGATGGTTGTGTTATTATCTTGATTGACTAGCTTCCATATTTTCACAAGGCTAATCATTCCTAGAACTCATATTGATCATGGCTATTGATGTATTTGTGTTGAAGCATGAGTGGTTGTTGGTACAAATTGGAGATTTGAGTTTGCTCTCAATTCATCTAATTCATGTTGGCTTGATTAAATTGTATTTGAAATGTGAACCTGTGAAAAATATGGTTAAATGGTTTTCATACTCTTGTTGAATGCATGGCTAGTTGGTCTTGAACTTTGGATTGAGAATATTGAGCTAGTTCGTGTGTTCATGTATAATCTTTATCGTTCTTCCATGGTTTTTGGTTAGCATGCAAACCAATTGATTTAACTTGTTATTCATCATATAAATTCATGTATGAATATTTTAATTTATTGGGTTGCATGTTTAGATCATTGGGAATCGTTTAGAAACCTTTTTATCATGTTCCTAGGCGAATGGGTCGACCCCCCCACTCAATGGGTCGACCCCTGGGCAAGAAAAAGCCTAAACAGCATGCTGTCTGCCAGGTGGGTCGACCCCCCTCACAAAGTGGGTCGACCCCCCTGCCATTTCTGTTAAAAACAGCCTCTGTCTGCAAAGTGGGTCGACCCCCCTATGAAAGTGGGTCGACCCCCCCAGATTCGCAGGTTCGCGCGTGAATTCCGTAAGTCACCGAAACCCTATGAAAACACATCCAAATGGGCTAATATTTTACCCTAATACCCTTGGGTTATTAATGAACATATTAGGGTGGTTTTGCTAGGGTTTTGCAAGGGTATTGTGGTCATTTGCACAACTTATCCTCATGGTATATATATGTTACGAATTTGGAAGAAATAGGTGTGGAGCTCTAATCTCTCTATCTATTTTGTAGGAGAACGAAGGGAAGAAGGAGGAAGGCTGAGGAAGAGCTCAAGATTCATCTACTTCCATCCATTTCTAGAGCTCGTGATTGAAGAAAGAAAGGAGCATATCGAGAAGAGGAACGCGTGGACGTCCTCAACATTGGCATTCAGCTATCCTCTGACCCGAGCATCAGAGATTATCATCTACACCTCGTTTCTTCTCATGGGGAACTACTTCTATATCTTGTTTACATCTATTAATGCCATTTGCTTTTGAGTTGTGGGGTTTGCATTGATCATATCTTGTATTTCTGAATTCTAGATATATTCTTGTGTGGACCGTCTGTGGACGGGTGTTTGTGTGAAGGCGGAGTTGCATCTCCGTGTGTTGGGTTTTATTGTGGGGAAAGTTTCCCTGTGGTTGGTTATGTATTGTCGGAGCTGTGACTCCGTGTGGATTTAGTGTCCGGGGTGTGTTCCCCGATTCTATGTGTGGGTGTGTGCTGCGGTGGCAGCGTGTTGGAGATTTTCCCCGTGTGTGGACATTGCTGCGGAAGCAGCGTGTGTGTGAGTGGTTGGGGTTCATCCCCGTGTTGCTACGAAAGTAGCGTGTAGTAAAGCCTCACCCGGTTGCGTGAGGGGTGGACGTAGGGAGCCCTTCGTGGTCCCGAACCACCTAAAAATCTTCGTGTCCTTTGTGAATGCCTGTGCGATTGTCCATTTCTCCTATCTCCATTCACAGGTAGATTTATAGATTTTTATTCACTACTCCACTACACACTGCTACCTCTGCTATTTGTATTTGAGCACAGTTAACTCATTCTCTGCATTGCATATCCGTGTGAGATCGTAAAGATTGAGAGCATTCTTCTAATCTCACTTGAGTTTATGCTAATTAACGTAGTTAATTTTAATTCCACCGTGATCAATTAAGATTGTTTTTAAAATCCATCATCTAAGTCAAGGGGACAATTCAACCCCCCTTCTTGTCCGCCATCTACTCTGGGCCAACAATTGGTATCAGAGCCCAGTCTCTGATTTTTATTCAGCGGACCTCACGGTCTAGGAGAAACGATCTTTTTACGATGGCTAATCTGAACTCTGTTCCTGTCTTTGATGGTTTTAATTATATATCTTGGATTGGAAAATTTACTATTTGGATTTCTGGTATTGATCCAAAACTCATAAAATTAATCTCTCATGGTCCACATGTCTTACCCAAAAATGAACTAAGGTGGACTGATGAACATAGAAAATGAATTCTGATAATCTTTTTTTTGAATGCTCTTAAAGCTGCAATTGACTCTAACAAATTTCCGTTTGTTCTTGATTGTAGCTCGATCAAAGAAATCATGGATCAACTGATCAAGGTTCATGAAGGAGGGCTAGAAGATGCCTGCATGATGGCTAATAGTAAGGATGATCATTCAGGCCTAGAATCCAAGGAGGTATCTTCTGACTCAAATTCTGATGATGAATTAAGTTTTGAAGAATTAATGGATGCCTATGATGAGTTGCTTGAAAGACATAAAACAATAAAATCTGAAAATAGAAAATTGAGAAAGAAAATTGAAAATATTCATGTTAATGATCTCACTTGTGAAAAATGCATTGAATTTGAAAAATCAATTGAATCTCACATGCTCGTTGAAAAAGAACTCAAAGAATTGATTGCAAATCTGAAATCTGAAAATAAATCTTTACAAGATAAAATTTCAGAATTTCAACTCATTGAGAAAGATAATGAGAAGCTGAAAATATTGAACAACTCTTTGTCTGAAAAAGTTCTCCTTTTGGAAAAAGGAAAAGTAAATCTGAATGTTGACAAGACAAATGAACTGGAGGAACTTAGGAAGGAAATAGAAAGTTTCAGGAATTTGAATGACAAATTTGAAAATAATGAAATAATGGGTAGAATGGTTGGTCAAAATGCGAGTCTTCAAATGAATGAACTTGAACACACTTCTATGAACAAAAATTCATTTGAAAAACTCCAAAATGAAAATAGTGCTTTGTTGATTCAAATTTCATTGCTTGAGAGTAGATTGAAAAATCTTGAAAATCTTGAAAAAGGAAAAAGTGTAGTTGTTGCTGATGACTTTGAAAATGCTCATGCTATGGAACAAGACATTGAAAGTCATAAAACTATCAATGTCATTTTGAATGAAAAAGTCACCTCATGTGAAAAAGAGATTGCTGATCTTGAAATGCACATTTTAACATTGGAAGAAGAGATCAAAAATTTGAATGAATCCATGTTGTTATGTGATAAGCAAAATGAAAAACAGAAAAAGGATGTTGATTGTTCTTGTATGCATGCAGAACCCTCATATAATAGACACAATCATGCTTCAAGAAAAAGAAGAAATATTTCATGCTATTATTGTGGACAATATGGACATGACATGTATGATTGTTCCTTGATGGAATTTGATGATAATGAAGCATTAAAGTCACAATTGAAAATTGTTGATAAGTCTAACAATCTTGATAAACCAATGAAGAAAACCTTCAATGCTCATTGCTATTACTGTGGATTGCATGGACATGTTTTTGAAAATTGTTTAACAAAGAGAAATGATGATGAGTGGTCCTTCATGAAAAATATTTCTTGTCATTACTGTGGTGGCCTTGGACACAAGATGAACAATTGTTCTTTAATAGAAAATGATGAAAAGATGTCCATGAAAATAAAATCATCTCATTGTTTTTATTGTGGCCTGAATGGACATTCTATGGACGATTGTACCATGATGAGGGCCGATGATGAATGGTTTGCTAGAAAAAATAGGAGTTCATCTGTTCGTGTAAGAACTAACCCCTCGGGACCCAAGATGACTTGGGTACCCAAATTGCCAAAATGAGAACTTATCTTGCAGGGGCGCCTTGAGGTCAAGAAACATCAACAAATAAAGGACCCTCAAGGTGAGAAACAAAATGGCTTGATTTGAAGTTTGTTTCACCTAGGTTTTCCTTGACAAATCTGAAAAGGTAAAAATTTCATTTGAAGAAAAAGGCTATAATTATGAAGTTACATTTCTGTTTTACTGACTCTTGTCAAGTTCTAAAATGTTGAGATCCTTCAATTTTGATGAGTAGTTGACTTGAATGATTTTTGGTTGAACATCTTGTAAATAATCATAACTCTTGAATGCTTAACCTTGGACATATATGGCTCTTAGTACACACCTTCTCTTTTAATTTCAAAATAAATTTGGCTTTGTATGCTTTACACTGAGCATAGAGTCCTTCAGACTCTTACTTACTATTTACAAATAACAACTCACATGTGCATACATAGAATACATACTTAGCTTCCTGATACTCATTGCACATATCATACACATCTTTACATACTGTTGAATAAGAATAATTTTTCAATCATCCTTTTAGGTTACATGCATACATTTGCATGTCATTGCATACTCGTGTGCTTGAATGTCATGATTATTTGGTATATCAATGGCGATAGTGGAAGGTTGGATTATGTCCAACTGGAAGCTTTTCTCATGCGTGATGGTGGTCTTCGGACCAATGTACTCCGCCAAGTACCAATAATCATTTGCTTGAAAACATTGAAAGATCCCTAGTTGAATGCATGTATATACTTTATACCCATCTTTTTGACTTCTTCTATGACTCATCCATTGCTAAATGAAATTGCATTGATTTAGACATGTTTGTTACATGGCACATATTAAGGGGGAGAATTTTTATAACCGTGCATACATTTAGGGGGAGACATTACTGTGATAATGCTAATTCATCTTCTTCATTCAATACAACCACCCACACAAAATGCATCTTTTTGAGTCAATGATTCAATTTAATAAGGATTACTATTTTCTACTATACACTTTAGAGGACTATTGATTCTATACATGGAAATCACATATCTCGTGAGGAAAAAGCTGTTTACCCCACCAAAAAGTCGTATAAGTGGAACGTGGATCCGAGTAGCCGGGAATCCCCCCTGAAACAAAGGAGGAAACTCGCGTCGAAAGGAGAAACTAACCCACACTAAAATAAGTGTGATTTGCCACCGAGTAGCCGGGAAGTCTCCCTGAGACAAAGGATACAACTCGCGTCGAAAAGTGTCTCATCCACATCATAAAAAGTGATGAAACTGAGTAACCAGAAATTGCCCCTGAAACAAAGGGCATGACTCGTGTCAAAAGGTTAGTCACGTCATTTATAGTACTTTAAAGAAAAAAATTGGGGTCATACGTAGCTACCAATAGTCGAGCATTGTGTTGAAAGTGTATGGATGATAAGTACTTTGTAGTGTTCTTTAGAAAATTTAATTTTCCATATTACCTTGAAATTCATTGCTCAATCATCACATTTGCACCTTGGGTTTGATTGTTTGAATGTTCCTTATGAATCTGTCGCTTATCATAGTCTATGCAGTACTTATTTATGTAAGCACGACCCACTTAATATTGTTCATACACATCATGTTCAACGATCAACTGCATTATCCTTACACCCGTCCCGAAGGGACTTGCATGAGTCTATACTTAACTATGCATGCTTGAGTGCCTGAATGCTTGATCTGTCTGTACATAACATGCTTCATTTCATTTACATGCATCTATATGTTACACATGTAGATAACAGCTTAAATAACCCATTGTCAGCTAGTTTTTTTTTGCTCTTGACAATTGGGGAGAATAATGTGCTTTCAGCAACTTGTGCAAAGTTTGGTTATCTTGCATATAATCTTGAACAAAATTCAAAAAAAAATGAACATTTGCATATAATTTTGTCATCTTACATACTGCACATAGAGTCTCATTTACTTGCATAGTCTTCATCGTTCACACACCTTCCCTAAATGGTCGGTCATTGCTGGGTTCGTGTGCCATTGATATTTCATTCTCTTTCATTCATGCTGAAATCTCACATTTGTCTTTTAACCCCCACTTTTTGATAATGTCAAAGGGGGAGAGAGAGTTGTGGATTGCCAAAATATATTGTCATCATCAAAAAGGGGGAGATTGTTGGGTTCGTGGCGCTCCCTCTTTGTCTTTGATAATGGTTTTGATGATCACAATATATTGTGTGGCTTGGATATGAATAGAAGTGAAAGTATTATGTATAAGTGGTGTGGAAAATATCTGTTCTGTTGTTGCTTCATGAACTCATATGTTGCTATCTCACTTTGCAGGTTAAAATGCTTGGTGGATAAAATCTTCAGATGTGAAATTGCTTTCTGTGGAGTTGACCCCTTCTTCATAAGTGTCGAGCTCACTTATGATGTCTGCTTCATTAGGCTTAGACCTTGGGTCATATGCACCAATCTTCCAATAGTCTTCCATTATATGCATTGACCTTGGTCTCTTGATGCACTTCATACATGACATTTTTCATTGGTAAAATCATGACTAGGCCTTCATGGATATTATTGATATGCATTGGATTGCATTGGTTTAAATTACTTTTGGAGTGAACATGAAACCTGTGAACTGAGCCTTGAATTCATACGGGTTTAATGAATCTGATGTGTTCATGCTTGATCATGATGAAATATTGTCATATTGGGTGATTTACTCTTTTATTACTTAAATGATTGGGTTATTGTGTCTGATCCATGAAGAAAGGGAATTGAGGTTTCTTAGTGGTTCTCAATTGTGCTTAATGCATCTTCTTACAAAGGGTCCTTGACTTTGTGCCTTGCTTAGCATTCTCACATGACCCTTGATGTGTTCGGTTTGAACCACTCCAATACTCAGTTTGGTCTGCTTTGCATAGCTCTTGATGATTATGAGTCAATTTGAAAGGATAGTTAAATGGTCCTCCAATTGGCTATAAATTGATCCTAAATGACTGTGTGAATAAATTGAGTTCATATTGATTGCTCTTGACTGAAATTGAATTTAAAGACTGAACTTTGAATGATTGAACTATATTAGAATTGGGTGTTCCATGCTGAATCATTTTTGATAAGAGAAACTGAACTTGGAACTTTTGGGCTGAACTTGACTATCTCGGTTTGAAATAGAATTCATGTGAAGCTTGCTTGAATCATATTTGAAATGTGGGACTTGTGTAGAGAATGGGCTTCCTTGAGTTGATAGTGAAATGGCTATACATCTAATCAAATTAGTTTGTCTTCCTATGGACAGCTCATGAGGTCCATGTGTGATTTAGTTGAACTCGAATTGCTCAACATGCCTTAGATTGCAATTGAATATAATGTGAGGCGTGAATGATATTTTGAACTGAAATTGGGGCTCTCATGCTGAACTTACTATGGAATGAAAGCTTGTGGTCTGATGGGTTGGTATTGCTAGATTCATCTTGATAGATGGTTGTGTTATTATCTTGATTAACTAGCTTCCATATTTTCACAAGGCTAATCATTCCTAGAACTCATATTGATCATGGCTATTGATGTATTTGTGTTGAAGCATGAGTGGTTGTTGGTACAAAGTGGAGATTTGAGTTTGCTCTCAATTCATCTAATTCATGTTGGCTTGATTAAATTGTATTTGAAATGTGAACCTGTGAAAAATATGGTTAAATGATTTTCATACTCTTGTTGAATGCATGGCTAGTTGGTCTTGAACTTTGGATTGAGAATATTGAGCTAGTTCGTGTGTTCATGTATAATCTTCATCGTTCTTCCATGGTTTTTGGTTAGCATGCAAACCAATTGATTTAACTTGTTATTCATCATATAAATTCATGTATGAATATTTTAATTTATTGGGTTGCATGTTTAGATCATTGGGAATGGTTTAGAAACCTTTTTATCATGTTCCTAGGCGAATGGGTCGACCCCCCCACTCAATGGGTCGACCCCTGGGCAAGAAAAAGCCTAAACAGCATGCTGTCTGCCAAGTGGGTCGACCCCCCTCACAAAGTGGGTCGACCCCCCTGCCATTTCTGCTGAAAACAGCCTCTGTCTGCAAAGTGGGTCGACCCCCCTATGAAAGTGGGTCGACCCCCCCAGATTTGCAGGTTCGTGCGTGAATTCCGTAAGTCACCGAAACCCTATGAAAACACATCCAAATGGACTAATATTTTGCCCTAATACCCTTGGATTATTAATGAACATATTAGGGTGGTTTTGTTAGGGTTTTGCAAGGGTATTGTGGTCATTTGCACAACTTATCCTCATGGTATATATATGCTGCGAATTTGGAAGAAATAGGTGTGGAGTTCTAATCTCTCTATCTATTTTGTAGGAGAACGAAGGGAAGAAGGAGGAAGGCTGAGGAAGAGCTCAAGATTCATCTACTTCCATCCATTTCTAGAGCTCGTGATTGAAGAAAGAAAGGAGCAGATCGAGAAGAGGAATGCGTGGACGTCCTCAACATTGGCATTCGGCTATCCTCCGACCCGAGCATCAGAGATTATCATCTACACCTCGTTTCTCCTCATGGGGAACTACTTCTATATCTTGTTTACATCTATTAATGCCATTTGCTTTTGAGTTGTGGGGTTTGCATTGATCATATCTTGTATTTCTGAATTCTAGATATATTCTTGTGTGGACCTTCTGTGGACGGGTGTTTGTGTGAAGGCGGAGCTGCATCTCCGTGTGTTGGGTTTTATTGTGGGGAAAGTTTCCCTGTGGTTGGTTATGTATTGTCGGAGCTGTGACTCCGTGTGGATTTAGTGTCCGGGGTGTGTTCCCCGATTCTGTGTGTGGGTGTGTGCTGCGGTGGCAGCGTGTTGGGGATTTTCCCTGTGTGTGGACATTGCTGCGGAAGCAGCGTGTGTGTGTGTGGTTGGGGTTCGTCCCCGTGTTGCTACGAAAGTAGCGTGTAGTGAAGCCTCACCCGGTTGGATGAGGGGTGGACGTAGGGAGCCCTTCGTGGTCCCGAACCACCTAAAAATCTTCGTGTCCTTTGTGAATGCCTGTGCGATTGTCCATTTCTCCTATCTCCATTCACAGGTAGATTTACATATTTTTATTCACTACTCCACTACACACTGCTACCTCTGCTATTTGTATTTGAGCACAGTTAACTCATTCTCTGCATTGCATATCCGTGTGAGATCGTAAAGATTGAGAGCATTCTTCTAATCTCACTTGAGTTTATGCTAATTAACGTAGTTAATTTTAATTCCACCGTGATCAGTTAAGATTATTTTTAAAATCCGTCATCTAAGTCAAGGGGACAATTCAAGCCCCCTTCTTGTCCGTCATCTACTCTGGGCCAACAAGATCAATGCCGAAGCAAGGGAGAAAGGGTTTTATGCGTTGAGGTAAACCCGGTGGGGTCGAGAATAGGACAATAGGCTTTGACGAAAAGTCTAAGCCGAGTGCAGGAGAGCGGGCCTCGGACGAAGTTCAAGCCAAAATTGGAAGAGCGGGTTTCGACCGAAGGTCTAAGCCGAAATCGAGAGAGCGGGCTTCGACCGAAGGTCTAAGTTGAAATCGAGAGGAGTAAACTGTATAAGCCAAAGGATAGCAAGAGAACAGGCCGTAGAAAGCTAAAGGATAGTGGGAAAGCATGATGTATAAGCCAAAGGATAGTAGGAGAGCAGGCTGTGTAAGCCAAAGGATAGCGGGAGAGCAAGCTGTAAATGCCAAAGGATAGCGGGAAAGTAGGTTGTGTAAGCCAAAGGATAGCAGGAGAGCATGCCGTGAAAAGTCAAAGGATAGCGGGAAAGTAGGCTGTGTAAGTCAAAGGATGGCAGGAGAGCAGGCCGTGAAAAGCCAAAGGATAGCGGGAAAGTAGGCTGTGTAGGCCAAAGGATAGCATGAGAGCAGGCCGTGAAAAGTCAAAGGATAGCGGGAAAGTAGGCTGTGATACAAGGAATATAAAGTGATCTAGAAGGGGAGGGGATGAATAGATCACTGTTTTCAACCGATTAAAAATTACTGAAGAATGATTCACTTAAACAAGCAATCTCGGTGTTGAACCCACAAAAAGCAGTGCGGACAATAGCTCGAGTGGATAGAAGGCACACCACAAAATCATCACAGGCAATCACACAAGTACCCAGAGGTTTTTAAGGTGGTTCGGTCAGACCTCCAGTCTGCCTACGTCCACCCCTCACTTCAAATCGAAGTGAGGCTTCACTAGCACCTGCTAGCAAAGCAGACTCAGTCTGCGACAACGGCTGATTCACAGCTTCACCAGGGGAACACCCTCCCCTCTTCCTCCACACCCGGAGGGAACCCTAAGGACGCCAAGTCCCTAGAAACCAGGAAACAAGTTCCTCTTCCTCCAACCAGAGGGAACACTAGTGATCTGCAGTCACTAGAACCAGAGACCAAGGTCTCTCTTCCTCTGAAGCCCAGAGGGAACACCTCTTCTACGAGAGGGAACAAAACTGCAACCTCTGTTGCAAGTAAACCAGAGAGAACACGTCTCTCTCTTCCCCTGAACACTAGGAGGTAACACAGAGAACTTTCAATCAAGAAGGAAAAAACATATAAAAATGAAAACAAGAAAGAAGGAAGCCAAATTTCAGAAACTGGAAACAATGTAGCTCAAACTAAGCAGCAGACTTCGGATTTGATCCGTAAGTCAATACCCATCTTCTGATCACTCTTCTGCTCTCTCTTCTCTCTCAACTGGATCACTCTAGTTTCTTAGGGAGGCTCTTTCTCGTCTGCTCTCACTCAAATTTCTTTCCTGTAACCTCGGAGCTCCTCCCTTTTCGTAGATGGTGAGGCAGTGGTTTTATAAGCGATCAGGAGGGTTCATGCAAGGCGTGTGCTTCCCGCGCTCGATCCAGAACCTTCTTGCCACGTGCCCTTATAGCATTGGTTCCTTAAGTATTGGATCACGTGCAGCCCAGACACTGGGGAATATTCTTCCTCGGACCACCTTCTTCTTTTTGTTTTTCTTCTTCTCCTGCAAAGAAATTAAAACCATTAAAACTCAAGGCCACAAAAACTAAAACTGCATGAGGTATGTGATAGCAATACGAGATGCACTATACTGAGAACGACACGAGGTACATAAGATGACTACATCACGAGATAAAGAGAGAACGACACGAGGTACCACAGTAACAAGGCTAACACTACAAAGAGAACGACACGAAGTCAGATGAGAACAGCACGAGGTGAGAAGGAAATAACACGGAGTAAAATGGTAGTAAAACACACGATCAGAGGAAACCTGGACGAAGATAGAAAGAAGCAACATGAAGACATAAAAACAACACGAAGACACAAATACAGAAATAACATGAAGACTCAAACACAAAATTAACACGAAGACATAAAAACAACACAAAGACACAAATACAGAAATAACATGAAGACTCAAACGCAAAAATAACACGAAGACACAAACACAGAAACAACACGAAGACATTAAAAAAATGACTCGAATACAAAATTGCTCGAACTTACGAACGACTCGAAGACGAGGGCGACACGGACTGAAACCAGCTCGAAGACAAAAACAGAACCCTACACGAAGTGTGGTCACAAAGCAAAAAGGACACGGGGTCTAGGAAAAAACAACACAAAGACAGAAGACAGGAACGGCTACAACGACACGTGATAAAACAGTGACCGCAGGAAAACGACTCGAGTAACTACAGTAAATGACACGAAAACACAAGAGCAAAAATAAAAGGATGACTCGAGATGAGCAACTAAATACTGAAGAAACGACACGAGGTTCACAGGAAAAAGACTCGAAGTTCATCAGAACAAATCGAGCTGCTTTAGTAAACAGCACGAAGATAATCAACAAACATAGTTGGAACAACACGACGTACAAAAGGACAACACAAAGTGTAGTAAACACAAACAACACGAAGCATGAAAGGAACAGCACGGACAAACAAGATACTACCTCATAGCAGTTTTCCTGTTAATCATGAAAATTTCAAATGCATAACATTACGCAAGATATCTGATTAAAAAGTCAATATTTAACATAGTGATGCTCATCATCAAAACACTAGGGAAGTCACAAAAATCTAACAATCTCCCCCTTTTTCATGATGGCAACACTATATTAAATAACATAGATGAAGTGCAATGAGATTATGTGAAGATAAGCAATGCAGACACACAACACACTCGCCTCCTCTGACGACTCCCAAGAGCTCCCCCTGAACACAACAACTGCTATCCTCTGACTAGATAACTCAGGGCACTTATCTTTATCTTTCGCTCCCCCTCAGCAAAACACAAGCAAGACACTCTCCCCCTTTGACATCATCAAAACTAGGGGCAGGTCTGAAGATATCACGAAAAGAAAATTGCTGACAGTGGAGAGAAAACAAGAGAGAGTATGGCTGATAGAGGAAAGTTATTGAGATGTTTAGGCAATTAAGAAAGCCATTAATTTAATGTGAGGATTTTGAAGATCAGTTAGTCAGACTGTGTGCAAAATGGTGAATGAAGATCCGCTCCATACACAGAACCAGATTCTAAGCAAGTAAGATACAAGATACCAGTATGGTCAGAGTAAGTCTTTACTCAGAGAGTATAAAGCAAGAAAGTCAGGAAAGCAAAGAACTGTGGTATTGAAAACAAACAAACCAAGAACTATATGCCAAGTGAACAGAATCTTGATACCAAGAGGGAGAAAATTTTTCAAAGATGGTCAAGATCAAAGGTAAATCTGTCAAGTACACCTTTGACATTAGGGAGACACCTTGTTTAGAGGCAAGAATCCCCAGTTACTTGGTGGCAAGACCACATTACCCCTTCTGACAAGAGGACAGAGATAGTATTCTAACTGGTGTTGACATTAAGGTGACACCTTTACCAGAGGCCAGACACCCCAGTTACTAACCAGATATGTACCATAGCTCTGTATGATCAAGACAACTAATTAAACCTAATTTATACTGCCATCTCATGACATGGGATGCTTTCACTTCATTGATGAAAGTCCCAGTTTCTCAATGAACAGTTAACAAGGTTGTTAAAACTTCTTTCATGAATTTTTTCATTAAACTGCACTTGAAACCTTGTAAATTAGTCTTGATTCAGTTTGAGAACAATACACCAGCTCCAAAGTTTTTCAGACTAAAACACTATATACCTCATTTTGGACTTAACTAGACTAAGTAGGTATGATGTACTGGCTAGATCAGAAGTCGATTACAGTGTAGGAAGATAGTCTTGAATTCAGATTTTGATCTCAGTGGGACTAACAGCTGAAATTCCAACAAGAAATTAGATGAACAGTCTTAACGGATAAAACATCAAAAAATTTCTTTTATACACCTACTCAAATCGATTCTCTTATAAGGTCAGCAAAAATCCGTTCAAAGTATGTTCAGATTTGGCCAAAAGAGCATGACACCTATTATTAATCTAGCTCCCCTGAGACCTTGACTCCAGCTCAGACTTAACCAAGACATACCTCAAAACACCTCAAAGAAAACAAAGTGATATCAATCAATACGAGTGAATCAGCAAACATTCATAATGAGGTTATTTTCAGCAACAGACAATGAGTATAGATAGGCACAAGAGCACATGACAGATTATTCAGAGATCAAATATTCAATCATGAAATTCTGTAAATACCTAATTCTCTGCGCAATGTGCTAAATTTTTCAGTATCCAGTGGCTTAGTGAAAATATCTGCAATTTGTGAGTTAGTGCCAACATGGATCAACTCAAAGGTCTTCCTAGCTACTTCATCTCGAATAAAATGATGCCTGATTTCGATGTGTTTAGTTCGAGAATGAAGTACATGATTCTTTGCAATGTTTATTGCACTAGTATTGTCACAAAAGATGGAAGTGCAACCTAGCCCAACTGAGTAATCCAGAAGCTGGTGTTTTATCCATATAACCTGTGTGCCACAGCTCCCTGCTGCCACATACTCAGCTTCAGCAGTAGAAAGAGCCACAGAGTGTTACTTCTTGGATCCCCAAGAGACTAGGCACCCTCCTAAAAATTCGCAGTGACCACTAGTACTTTTCCTGTCTAATTTACATCCTGCATAATCTGCATCTGTATATGCAATGAGATCTAAACTACATGATGCAGGATACCACAGACCTAGATCATGGGTAGCTGATAAGTATCTAAAGATTCTTTTTACAGCTGCCAAATGCAGTTCAGTAGGCCTAGCCTGGTATCTGGCACACATCCCTACACTAAATTGAATGTCAGGCCTGGATGCTGTTAAGTAGAGGAGTGAACCGATCATACCTCTATATAATTTAGCATCCACCTCTTTACCTTTTTCGTCTGAATCCAGTGAGGAGTTGGTGCCCATGGGTGTTGAAATAGTCTTGAGGTTGGTCATTCCAAACCTTTTCAGCATCTCCAGAGTATACTTGGTTTGATTTATGAAACAACCATCCTCCATCTGTTTGACCTGCAGCTCAAGAAAATACTTTAGTTCGCCAACTAAACTCATTTCAAATTCATGAGACATAGATTCAGAAAATTCTTTACACAATTTTGAATTGTTAGATCCGAAGATGATATCATCAACATATACCTGGACCACTATTAAATCCTTTCCGAGATTTTTGGTGAAGAGGGTTTGGTCAACCTTACCTCGAGTGTAGCCCTTGCTCAAGAGGAATTCAGAAAGTCTCTCATACCAGGCTCGGGGAGCCTGCTTCAATCCATAGAGGGCTTTATTCAACCTAAAAACCATGTTAGGCTGAACAGAAAAATTAAAACCTGGAGGTTGTTCAACATATACCTCTTCCTTCAATAACCCATTTAAGAATGCGCTTTTGACATCCATCTGCTGCAGCCGAATGTTTCTAGAGCATGCAAATGCAAGCGAAATTCTTATAGCTTCCATCCTAGCCACTGGGGCATAGGATTCCTCAAAATCCACACCAAATTCCTGACTGTAGCCTTGAGCTACAAGTCTTGCTTTGTTTCTAGAAATAGCTCCATTCTCATCAACTTTATTCTTGAAAACCCATTTAGTGCCAATGACATGAGTGTTATCAGGTCTGGGAACTAGTTCCCATACAATATTTTTCTCAAATTGATTTAATTCCTCACACATGGCGGATACCCAAGAATCATGTTTTAAGGCTTCTTCCACAGATTTGGGTTCCACCTGAGATACCAATGCAGCTAAGTCCTGTTCTTGGACAATTCTAAAATGAGACCTTGTCCTAGGAGGATCATGCAAATTACCTATGACATTTTCACTAGGGTGGTCTTTGTGAAATATTATCTCACCTGAGGGTTCACCTATCTCAGCTGCTCCTTCTTGCTGTGAGTTTTCTGGTTGAGCAGCTGGTTGCATCTCTTCTTCTTCAATTCTCTCCAAGAAATCTCCCTCATTAGATGGCTCCCTATCATCATTCATCACTTTGTTAGAGAAATCATTTTCATCAAACACTACATGCGGTGTTTCTTCAACAGTTTGATCATCTTTATTGAAAACTCTGTAAGCCCTTGAGGTTTCTGAATATCTGAGAAAAATTCCAGGAGAGCTTCTAGCTTCAAATTTGTCCAAACCATTCTTACCATTATTGTGAATAAAATATTTGGAGCCAAAAACTTTAAAGTAAGAAATGTTTGGCTGCTTACCCTTGAGAAGTTCATAAGGAGTTTTCCTATGAGTAGGTCTTACCAAGGCTCGGTTTAGAATGTAGCATGCAGTATTCGCAGCTTCAGCCCAAAATCTCCTTGGAAGTCCACTCTCAATCAGCATAGTCCTGGCCATTTCAATTATTGACATGTTTCTTCTCTCAACAATTCCGTTCTGCTCCGGTGTCCTGGGAGAAGAGAATTTGTGAGTCACTCCCTCTCTTGAGCAAAATTCATAAAATGAAGAGTTCTCAAACTCTCCTCCGTGGTCAGACTGAATTGTAATGATATTATGTTCACCTTGCAGTTTGATTTTATTGAAAAGTTCTTCAAAGTGAACAAAAGCATCATTTTTATTTGCTAAACAAAACAACCAAGAAAATCTAGTGAAGTCATCAACTATGACTAATCCATATCTCTTACCTGACAAACTTTGTATGCGAGTAGGACCAAAGAGATCCATGTGCAAGTGCTGCAGCGGTTTAGATGAAAGACTCTTAGTTCTCAACTTAAAAACTGCACGAGTCTGTTTACCTTGTGCACAAGCATCACATAGTTTGGACTCTAACTGAAATCTTATTCTGGGCAAACCTCTAATTAGGTTATGCTTAGACAGTTTATTCATTGTAGACAAACTAGCATGGCCTAGACGCCTATGCCAGTCAAAAGCAACCTGTTCAGAGTTAGCAGACATACACAAGTTAGTTTCAGGATTATCATCCAGGTCTACGATGTATACATTGTTTACTCTATGACCTTTGAACATGACGTTATCAGAATTCAGCTCAAAAATAGTGCAAGAATTGTGGTCAAAGAGTACCTTGTGTCCTTTGTCGCAGAGTTGACTTATACTTACCAAGTTGTGCTGAAGTCCTTCTACAAGATACACATCTTCAATGGAGTTAGTAGAGGACTTACCAACTGTACCAATTGCAATTATTCTTCCTCTGTTATTTCCACCAAATTTGACCAAGCCCCCAAACTTCATTTTCAGTTTGCTAAATTTGGACCGGTCTCCTGTCATGTGCCTGCTACCGCCGCTGTCAAGATACCATTTGTTATGCTCGGCTGCCAGGCCAACCTGCGAGAGTTCAGACAAAGTAATGTGGGACCCAATTCAAATTGGGTCCAAAGACAGTTTTCAATTTATCCAAATTACACTTAGGAACCCACATTTGTTTTACTGTTCTTTTCAGTGATTTCATGTGGATTGATTCTTCCTTCTTGGCATTTCTCAGTGGGTGTTGAATGAGCCTATTCCTATTAAAATTATGCTGTTTCTGAACAGAAAAAATGTTGTTTGGCCTCTTAGAGGAAACACGTGTGTGCTGAGCATAATTCATGTAACCATTTTTATTCAAATGAAAATTGTGCTGAAAGTGATGCATGTTTGCATGCTTTCCTTGATAACTAGCATGCTGAACTTTCTTAGCGAAACTGTTCACCTTTCTAGTGACATCAATAGGAATGGTCGTGTGAAAACCTTTGTTCCACAACTGTTGCACAGGAGTAGTTCTAGTCTCAGGATTTCCTGACTTAGCTTGCTGACCAGTGGATTGACTGGATTTGCTGGTCGAAACCTTCAATGTAGAGACAGATTTGGAACTGGATGGTGTTTCCAGTTTTTCTTTGCCCTTGGCGGGGCAGAACGTGACAGTTTTAAATTCAAAGGGTTTTTTACTTGTGGGATAGTATCCTAATCCCTCCCTATTGAAGTTTACCCTCGACCCCAGAAGGGCATCCAGATTGTTTCTCCCCTCTGTAAATTTTTCTAGCATTTTTCCTTTATCCTCAATCTCCTTCTGAAGTTCATTACATTGGTCCTGGAGTTCCTGATTAACTTTTCTAACCGCCTCATATTTTTCTGCAATCAGTCTAAACTCTTTTTTACTCTCTTCAGTTTTACTCTTCAGCTCATTCATCCTAGCTAGATTTTCCTCTCTTTCCATTCTAAACTTCTCGATCTCACTTCTAGCCTGATCTAGCTCAATGGCCATCTCCTTGGTTTTCATGTTATCCGTAACAGCAATAGAGTGTTCCTTAGAAACATAGTGAAACTTTCGTTTAAGCATTCTGTGCTCCTTGGTTAGAAAATTATATTTAGCTAACAGGTCGCCATAGGCGTCCTCCCAATCGTCCAAAGTAAAATTCTCAAATAAGTTCGTTACCTCTTCCTCATGGTTGGCCATGAGGCAAGTCTTCTCTTCACCTTCACTGGACGAGGTGGCTTCTGGATCCTCCTCCTCGTCGCTCCATGTGCACAGCATGGCTTTCTTCTTCTTGTGCACCATCTTCTTCTGGTATCCGGGAGCCTTAGCTTGCAGCTCTGGACATTCACTTTTCATGTGACCAGGTTTCTGACAATGGTAGCATGTAACCTTCTTAACAAACCGGTTCTTCTCAAGTTCTCGTTCAGGAGACTTCCTTGCAGCATTAAATTTCTTTCTCCTGTAGAATTTCCCTTTAGTCCTCAAGAACTTTCTGAATTGCCTGGTGAGCATGGCTTGCTCGCCCTTGTCCAGGTCTGAGAATCCGTCAGAGTCTTCACTGCTACCACCACTGCTGCTGCTGCTGCTGCTCTTCTTAGTATGTCGTGAGACTTTCAGAGCAACATTCTTTCCCTTTCTGTCATGTCCATCATTCCCTTGTTTGAAGTTCATTTCGTGGGTCATGAGAGACCCAATCAGCTGGGTTACTGACATGGTGGATAAATCTCTAGATTCCTCTATGACGGTCACCTTAGTATCCCAGATAGGAGTTAGGGACCTAAGGATCTTCCTGACCATGTCTTCTTGCTGAATCTCCTTTCCAAATCCTCTCAGACTATTGATGATCACAGACAATCTAGCATACATTTCTGTGATCAACTCCTCTGGCTTCATCTTAAACAACTCATACTGAGTTGTAAGCATATTGACCTTGGTAGCTCTCACTTGAGATGTGCCCTCATACATTAACTGCAATTCATCCCACATTTTCTTTGCAGTCTTGCACGCTGAAATCCTCAAGTACTCTTCCGGGTGGACGGCGCACTGTATGATGTTAAGAGCTGTCCAATTCAGTACGGAGAGTTTAACCTGTTCCTCTGTCCACATATCTTCGTTCGGTGGAAGTTGGTACGGACCATCTGTAATTACTTTCCAGAGCTTGTGGCTTTGGGCTTTGATAAAGACTTCCATCATGTTCTTCCAAAAGAAATAGTTATTACCATCGAAGAAAGGGGGACGGGTGATTGACTGCCCTTCAGCAATGTAGCTGCGAGAACCAGCGGATCCGTTTCCCTGGCCGTTGGACCACATATTGGGAAATACCCGCTCTGATACCAAGTGATACAAGAAATATAAAGTGATCTAGAAGGGGAGGGGATGAATAGATCACTGTTTTCAACCGATTAAAAATTACTGAAGAATGATTCACTTAAAACAAGCAATCTCGGTGTTGAACCCACAAAAAGCAGTGCGGACAATACCTCGAGTGGATAGAAGGCACACCACAAAATCACCACAGGCAATCACACAAGTACCCAGAGGTTTTTAAGGTGCTTCGGTCAGACCTCCAGTCTGCCTACGTCCACCCCTCACTTCAAATCGAAGTGAGGCTTCACTAGCACCTGCTAGCAAAGTAGACTCAGCCTGTGACAACGGATGATTCACAGCTTCACCAGGGGAACACCCTCCCCTCTTCCTCCACACCCGGAGGGAACCCTAAGGACGCCAAGTCCCTAGAAACCAGGAAACAAGTTCCTCTTCCTCCAACCGGAGGGAACACTAGTGATCTGCAGTCAGTAGAACCAGACACCAAGGTCTCTCTTCCTCTGAAGCCCAGAGGGAACACCTCTTCTACGAGAGGGAACAAAACTGCAACCTCTGTTGCAAGTAAACCAGAGAGAACACGTCTCTCTCTTCCCCTGAACACCAGGAGGTAACACAGAGAACTTTCAATCAAGAAGGAAAAAACATATAAAAATGAAAACAAGAAAGAAGGAAGTCAAATTTCAGAAACTGGAAACAATGTAGCTCAAACTAAGCAGCAGACTTCGGATTTGATCCGTAAGTCAATACCCATCTTCTGATCACTCTTCTGCTCTCTCTTCTCTCTCAACTGGATCACTCTAGTTTCTCAGGGAGGCTCTTTCTCGTCTGCTCTCACTCAAATTTCTTTCCTGTAACCTAGGAGCTCCTCCCTTTTCGTAGATGGTGAGGCAGTGGTTTTATAAGCGATCAGGAGGGTTCATGCAAGGCGTGTGCTTCCCGCGCTCGATCCAGAACCTTCTTGTCACGTGCCCTTATAGCATTGGTTCCTTAAGTATTGGATCACGTGTAGCCCTGACACTGGGAAATATTCTTCCTCGGACCACCTTCTTCTTTTTGTTTTTCTTCTTCTCCTGCAAAGAAATTAAAACCATTAAAACTCAAGGCCACAAAAACTAAAACTGCATGAGGTATGTGATAGCAATACGAGATGCACTATACTGAGAACGACACGAGGTACATAAGATGACTACAGCACGAGATAAAGAGAGAACGACACGAGGTACCACAGTAACAAGGCTAACACTACAAAGAGAACGACACGAAGTCAGATGAGAACAGCACGAGGTGAGAAGGAAATAACACGGAGTAAAACGGTAGTAAAACACGCGATCAGAGGAAACCTGGACGAAGATAGAAAGAAGCAACACGAAGACATAAAAATAACACGAAGACACAAATACAGAAATAACATGAAGACTCAAACACAAAATTAACACGAAGACATAAAAATAACACGAAGACACAAATACAGAAATAACATGAAGACTCAAACGCAAAAATAACACAAAGACACAAACACAGAAACAACACGAAGACATTAAAAAAACGACTCGAATACAAAATTGCTCAAACTTACGAACGACTCGAAGACGAGGGCGACACGGACTGAAACCAGCTCGAAGATGAAAACAGAACCCTACACGAAGTGTGGTCACAAAGCAAAAAGGACACGGGGTCTAGGAAAAAACAACACGAAGACAGAAGACAGGAACGGCTACAACGACACGTGATAAAACAGTGACCGCGGGAAAACGACTCGAGTAACTACAGTAAATGACACGAAAACACAAGAGCAAAAATAAAAGGATGACTCGAGATGAGTAACTAAATACTGAAGAAACGACACGAGGTTCACAGGAAAAAGACTCGAAGTTCATCAGAATAAATCGAGCTGCTTCAGTAAACAGCACGAAGATAATCAACAAACATAGTTGGAACAACACGATGTACAAAAGGACAACACGAAGTGTAGTAAACACAAACAACACGAAGTATGAAAGGAACAGCACGGACAAATAAGATACTACCTCATAGCAGTTTTCCTGTTAATCATGGAAATTTCAAATGCATAACATTACGCAAGATATCTGATTAAAAAGTCAATATTTAACATAGTGATGCTCATCATCAAAACACTAGGGAAGTCACAAAAATCCAACAGGCTGTGTAAGCCAAATGATAGCAGGAGAGCAGGCCGTGAAAAGTCAAAGGATAGCGAGAAAGTAAGTTGTGTAGGCCAAAGGATGCAAAGGCCGAAAATCTGGGTCCAATGTAGGACATTAATCGGCTTAGACGAAATGTCGTGACGTCGAATAACTTGGCCTAGACGGAAAGTCATGATGCCGAGGTAGAATAGTTCTCGACTTAGACAGAAGGTCATGACGCTGAACGACTTGGCTTAGACGGTGTGTCATGACGCCAAGGTAGAATATACGTCGGCTTAGACAAAAGTCATGATGCCGAACAACTTGGCCTAGACGGAAGGTCATGACGCCGAACAACTTGGCCTAGACGAAGGGTCATGATGCCAAGGTAGAATATATGTCGACTTAGATAAAAGTCATGACGCCAAACGACTTGGCCTAGACGGAAGGTCATGATGCCAAGGCAGAATAATTCTCGACTAAGATGGAATATCATGATGCCGAACAACTTGGCCTAGACGGAAGGTCATGATGCCAAGGTACAATATACGTCGGCTTAGACAAAAGTCATGACGCCGAACAACTTGCCCTAGATGGAAGGTCATGATGCCAAGGCAGAATATCTTTGGATAACTTAGAATATTTTTGAATAGATGTTGGCTTGGACGCCAATGGTTGAATATTTTTGGATATCTTTGAACATCTTTTTCTTTTTCAAATATCGGGAAAGCGGGCTTTGCATAGCCGACATCGAGAGAGCAGGTTGCAAGAGCCAAAAGATAGTGGGAGAGCGGGCTACGGAAGCCGATGGATATTGGGAGAGCGGGCTGTAAAAGCCAAAATTGGGGGAGCAGGCTTCGATTGAGGGTTTAAGCCATTGAGTTGTATTGGTTATCGCGGTGGGACGGATGGATTGATCCCGATAGCGGGCTTTGACCGAAAATATGCAAAAATAAGCTTTGACCGAGACGGCTAAGCCGAAGAATAGGATATCTGCAATGTATGAGAGCGGGCTTTGGCCGGGATGGCTAAGCCGAAGGGTAGAATATCTGAAATATATAAGAGCGGGCGTTGGCTAAAATAGCTGAGCCGAATGGTAGAATATCTGAAATATATGAGAGCAGGCTTTGGCTAAAATAGTTGAGCCAACAGATAAGATAGTTGAAATATATGAAAGCAGACTTTGGCCGAAAGGGCTAAACCGAGAGATGAGAAATCTGATATATAAAAGCGAGCTAGGGCCGAGATGGCTAAACCGAAAGATAGGAAATTGAAATATAAGAAAGCGGGCTTCGGCCAGAATGACTAAGCTGGAGAATAGGATATTTGAAATATGTGGAAGTGGGCTTCGGTCAAAATGGCTAAGCCGAGAGCTAGGAGATCTGAGATATATGAAAGCAAGCTTTAGTCGAAATGGCTAAGCCGAAAGATAGGATATATGGGCTGCATGAGAGCGGGGTTCGGCCGAATGGCTAAGCCAAGAAATGGGATATCTGAGATATATGAAAGCGGGCTTTAATCGAAATGGCTAAGCCGAAAGCCAGGAAATCTGAAGTATATAAAAGTGGGCTTTGGCCGGAACGGCTAAGCCGTAGGATGATATTATCTGGAATATGTGAAAGCGGGCTTTGGCCAGAGTAACCAAGTCGAAAGATAAGATATCTAAAATAGATCAAAGCGGGCGTTGGCCGAGATGGCTAAGCCGAAAAGTGGGATTTTTGATATATAAAAGCGGGTTTTGGCCGAGATGGCTAAACCGAAAGATGGGATATCTTGAATATATATACGGGAGTGGGCTTTGACCGAGGTGGTTACGCCGAAGGATAGGATATCTGAAGTATATGAAAGTGGCTTCGGCCCGAGACGGCTAAACTGAAGGATATGATATCTGGGATATATGAAAGCGGGCTTTAGCCAAAATGGCTAAGCATAAAGGTAGGGTAGCTGAGACATATGAAAGCGGGCTTTGGTCGTGACGCCTAAGTCGCAGGATGAAACATCTGAAATATATATAAGCGGGCTTTGGCCGGGATGGCCAAGCCGAAGGATAGGATATCTGCAATATATGCCAGCAGGCTCTGCTGACCGGGCACGAGAAGTGTGGAACTTCACATTTGGGAAGCTTTGTAATCAGAGGAAAATCTCCAAGCGACAAATCTGCAAAAGAGAAATCTGTAGTCAATCGGCCTTGGACGGGCCCATATCATCATTTTTATCATTGTGTTGAATCAGCACTGCCCCTTCTCATCTGGAATGAGGGGTTGTGGCGGGCGGGAGCACACCTTCTTGGAGGAGAGTCATTTGCATCCTCCACCGTGTGGTGGAGCGTACAAAGCAGTAGTTGCGTCCCGCTGGATCTTTTCATCTGGAGAAATCATTGGTCATAGATTCCTCTCCACAGCTTCATCATTTAGTTATCGGCCTTGATATCAGCTGACTTCATTTGAATCAGTCGGCTTGAGGGGAGCCGGCAATGTCTTGCAAAGCGGAGAAGCAACCCTTCTTTTATCTTGAGCTTTTTTTCTTCTTTTGTTTTCAGCATCTGCCCCCAGTGTAGCAACCCTGGTAAATTTAAGGACTAGAAAGTCTAAATAAATTTAAAACCAATAGATAATCAGGGCCAGACCTTGTATATACAATCATATAAACCCAACCCTTAAAATATAGAGTCATTTTAAGTAAGGCATTTAATGCATAATACCATTTTATTTGAATTAAGAATCAATAAATCTCGAAGAAAACATCAATCTATATTTTATTAGAAAATTTAATATTCACATTTATTACATTATACTTTAATTAGAAGGAAGAAATATACATTAATAGGATTTAAATGAATTAAGAAAAATTAAAAAAGAAAAGAATGGACATATATACGATATCGGTCTTTTGGAGGCTAAGAAGAAAAGCAAAAATTTAATTGACGCCATCGTGGATGGGCGTCCATTTTATAAGAAACGACTTTGAACAAGTCGTCACTTCTAAATCAGAAAAATCAAATAAAGTATAAATAGCATAAGAAAGGATACATTGATAAGGATTTCTAGGGCATAAACATAATTTTACATCTTCAAAGAAATGCCAAATGGAAATGACGCCATGGTCATGGGCGTGTATTTCCTAAAAGATGACTTAAACTAAGTCGTCAATTCAAAAAAAAAGTGAATAGTGCCACTTTTTGATTTAAAGGAATTTTTAAAAACTAATTATATGGAAAAATCAAGAAAAATGGAAAAATATTACACATAAATTTTCGTAACTAGACCTTATCAAATAAAAAAAATAAAAATCCTCAAATATAGTAACTAGCATAAGTTAACGTGAAATCATGAATAGCGCCCGATGGAAGGGCGTTATTTCTTTAAAAACGACGAGATGCAAGGCGTCAAATAAAAAATTAACGACCTAGCCTAAGGCGTTAATTACATTTGAGTTCCGTTCGACCTGGGAGACTATCCAAGGTAAGTTTTAGGATTAGTATGAGTTGATAGATCATGGAAAGGACTCTATCAGGGAAATATTACTTTTAATCGAACTCTAACTCTATTAGAATTCCTAAGACCCTATAAATACCTTTCGAATCGACCTCTCCTTGCTATTTTGGCGATCTAATCTATCCTGCTGCCAACAACCGTGAAGAACATGTGTTCTTCTTCCTCTGCCTTCAGTAGAGTATTATGAAGAAAACTAATGCTTCTTCATCTTATTTCTCTGTAGGTTACGAGCAGAAATCCTTCTTGACCTACTGAAGAACGGGAGAAAGCTTCTTCCTGACTCATCTATTAACACTCTCATCTCCTAGCACCCTCTGGGTGTTGTTCTGTACGGTTTACATAGGCTTCCGAAGACTCTGTTTGGAACAGAGTATAGTTCTTTCTTCAAGTTCTTCACGTACCATCGCCAAAATCTTAAGATCAGGTAGGTTTTCTCACATCAAGCTAAAGCAGTTATAAGAATCAAAGATCCTTCTGTTAAATTTTCGATTCATGCATGCACGTATCTCCATTGAGTTTTGAGGCTTTCTGGGAAATTTTAGAAAGAGACGACCCTCTCCAGGGCGTTATTTAAAGTTATGACGACTAACACATGAGTCGTCCATTTTAAGAAAATTGATAAATACGCATGTTTAAAATTTAATATCTACGAAACCTATAGTTAAATCTAATGCATGATCATATACCTGAAATCCTGATATTTTTCATGTCCTGTCCATATAATTGTTTCCTGAAAATTATTTATCATAAAAAAAACCGTTACTGTTCATATTCCTGGAAACCAATAACGACCTCCGGAAGGTCGTCTGTTATGAAAGAGACGCCCTATACCAGGGCGCTATTCTAAAATAGAGACTTTGATTAAGTCGTGATTTTCCTTAAAAATACTGGAAATGTGATAACTTCTGTTAAAAAGATAATTAACGACATACTGCATGTCGTTTCTTTGTGAAAAAAAAACGCCCCTGGCTAAGGCGCGTTTCATCAAAAATATAGAATTAAGAAATTTCAGCAAAAATAGAAATGTATAATGGACGACTGTTGTTGAAGTCGTCAAATTGAAAATAAACGACCCAGTTAAGGTCGTTAATTTATTAAGAAACGGCTTGGCTTTAGACGCGAATTTCCTGCATAGTTATTTTCCACTGCTTTCTGTAAACCGAGGGTTATATATATATTTATATATATATATATATATATATATATATATATATATATATATATATATATATATATATATATATATATATATATATATATATATATATGCCTGGCACTATGCTCCAATCCGTGAGTGTAGTCCCACGTTTCTCGGCGTTTTATCAATAAACCCTTAACTCTCTATGACTTATAAGCTCTCCATTGGACATTCCGTTCCTTTGAACTGGCGAGTTTGTCATAGAGACCTCCGTTAGTCTCTGCTAGCATTGGATTCCCTCAAGGCAGCCGAGCTGGTTGTACCCTAAAAACCCAAGAAACCTTGATTATTGTCATGTCACTCGGAGAAACATGAAACCGGCCCTCATGATTTATCACATGGTTATCATGAGATTCTCTATGATTAATGGATGGTTATCTATTAATGGACAAATCCGTTAACCTTGTCATGTGCAAGATCTGTACTTGTTCTTCACCCAGTTTATTCCGGTTTGTCGTGAGCTAGATACGTCATGCATATTCATGGACGATTCCCTTATCATGACATTCTGTCTCCTTCTGGAGAATCCTTTTATTTGAAAGAACATAATCCTTTGACTCTGTATTGGCCAACTCTGATTCTGAAATAATCAAGGGCTCTGGGTCCGCAACCAACAATGTCAGGTAGGACGGAAGTCCAATTCTGTAACCATGGTAAAATTCTGGGTGTGACATTGCACCAACGTCTGTATATCTGTTCTATTTTGTTATCTGTTGAATCTGTTATTCTGGAAATTCTGATATTCTGTTATTATGTTATTCTGTTATTCTATTAAATTCAGTTATTCCGCTAGACTGATTAATCTGCTTATTATTATTGAACTCTGTTATATTCTGGCCAATTCTGAAGTTATGTTCATCTGAGCTTATGTCCTTTGTTATGTTCTGTTAGCTTGACCTTGGTTCTGTAAGTTGGGAATGTATTCCTAAATCCGCTGGAGCTCGTAAATTATTCTTGGCTTGTTATTCATCATCTCTACTAGATCGACTATCACGATTCTTTAGTTATTGCATTTCATGCACTGCATCTCATGAACATGTAAAATTGGCTAATTACTTTTATTCTGCTTGATGATGAGATATAATCCCTACTGAGCGTTTCGCTCACCAGCCTATCTTTAACATTTTTCAGGAAACGACATTGAAGATATTCCATCAGACAAGGAAGGGCAAGAGTGATGAGTGTCTGGTCAACCGAATCATTATCTTTTATTTTCTTGGGTCTAGTCCTATCATTTGAGTCCTTTTTTTTTCTATTTTCTAGATTGTATTAGCAAGTTTCTTTTCTCTTTTGATATGTAATTAGAGTCTGGTCCTGTAATTCAGATATTGGAGTAATAAAGATTATCTTATTGGGCCCAGAGAATGTGTGTCTTATGGTTTACTCTGACTATTCACGACTGTATCACTGTCGCGTTCCGAACAACACGTTCCGCTGTTATTGGTTCGGGGCGTGACAGTTTGTGGTATCAGAGCCTAGGCTTTCTAAATCCTAGGTCATTAAGTCTAAGTCCTAGATCGAGTTCCCTTGACAGTCATCTTAGAAGTACCCGGTGAGATAGGGTAGAACCATGGGTTAAGAATTAAAGAAATGGAAATAAAAATATTAAAACTAGTAAGTTAATAAGGATAGCTTATATTTCATGATGATCTTACATGGGTTTCTTCTTGTCTTGTTGAACTAGTTAGAAAACAATGGCCGCCGGGCGTGCCCAATGGCGGGACATGCAAAGAACAGTACAAGGTTTAACTCAGGCTCTTCAATGGGTAGCCGATGGTGGAGCCAACCGAAAGGCTGGAGAATTACATCAGGAATTCCGAAGTTTAAATCCCCCTAGGTTTAGTGGAACTCCTGATCCCGATTTAGCTGAAGATTGGACTAAAGAGATGGAGAGGATCTTTCGGGTCATGGAGTGTTCGGACCGGGATAAGGTATTATTGGCAACCTTTCAACTTGAGAAGGATGCAAGGGCATGGTGGGAGTCAGTAGAAGCCACCTTGCCAGATGACGAGGTTACATGGGAAGAATTCTTAGAACATTTTAACGAGAAGTATTTCTCGAAAAGAATTCGGGAGAGAAAGGCAGGAGAGTTCGCTTCACTCAAACAGAGAAGCATGACCGTGGCCGAGTACGAGGCTCAATTCTCGCGGCTGTCTAGATATGCACCTCACTTAATATCAACGGGGAAGATGAAAGCAAAAAGGTTTATGAATGGCTTAAGGATCCAGTACATTCCCCAATTGGCGCCGTTAGATATACAAACTTATGCGGAGATGGTGAAAAGAGCGCAGTTATTGGAAGATGCCATGGAGCTATCCGACAGGGTTAAAATGAGAATGGAGAAGAAGAGAACGGGCAACAATAACAAGAGGGTTAATGAGGATGACAATGTTCCAAATGGCAAGAAGATCAAAGAGGGAAAGTGCAAACACTGTGGCAATGAAGGCCATCCATCCGAGAAGTGCCGCTGGAAGAATGGAGCTTGTTTTCGATGTGGGAGCAAAGAACATAGGGTATCTAATTGCCCTCTTCCAAAAGACCAACCTCAGCAGGAAAAGGACGGTAATAAGGAACGTCGTCAAGGGCAACTTCAAGCAATAAGAGTCACACCTGATGGTCAAGGAATGGATGGAGGTATTTCCCCTTTAACTTGAGCTTTAGTCCCTTAGTTCAATTTGCTAGTCATGATTGTTGAATTGAGGAATATGGATTAGAGGAACATATGATGTGCATAGGAATTTGAATTTGGGGATCAAATTTTTTTAAGTGGGGGAGGATGTAGCAATCCTGGTAAATTTAAGGACTAGAAAGTCTAAATAAATTTAAAACCAATAGATAATCAGGGCCAGACCTTGTATATACAATCTTATAAACCCAACCCTTAAAATATAGAGTCATTTTAAGTAAGGCATTTAATGCATAATACCATTTTATTTGAATTAAGAATCAATAAATCTCGAAGAAAACATCAATCTATATTTTATTAGAAAATTTAATATTCACATTTATTACATTATACTTTAATTAGAAGGAAGAAATATACATTAATAGGATTTAAATGAATTAAGAAAAATTAAAAGAGAAAAGAATGGACATATATACGATATCGGTCTTTTGGAGGTTAAGAAGAAAAGCAAAAATTTAATTGACGCCATCGTGGATGGGCGTCCATTTTATAAGAAACGACTTTGAACAAGTCGTCACTTCTAAATCAGAAAAATCAAATAAAGTATAAATAGCATAAGAAAGGATACATTGATAAGGATTTCTAGGGCATAAACATAATTTTACATCTTCAAAGAAATGCCAAATGGAAATGACGCCATGGTCATGGGCGTGTATTTCCTAAAAGATGACTTAAACTAAGTCGTCAATTCAAAAAAAAAGTGAATAGTGTCACTTTTTGATTTAAAGGAATTTTTAAAAACTAATTATATGGAAAAATCAAGAAAAATGGAAAAATATTACCCATAAATTTTCGTAACTAGACCTTATCAAATAAAAAAATAAAAATCCTCAAATATAGTAACTAGCATAAGTTAACGTGAAATCATGAATAGCGCCCTATGGAAGGGCGTTATTTATTTAAAAACGACGAGATGCAAGGCGTCAAATAAAAAATTAACGACCTAGCATAAGGCGTTAATTACATTTGAGTTCCATTCGACCTGGGAGACTATCCAGGGTAAGTGATATTCAATTGAAGATCAACCTTCGATCTGGTTATCATCAATTGAAGATCAAGGAAAGTGATATTCACAAGACTGCATTCTGGAGTAGGTATGGATATTACGAGTTCACTGTTATGCCTTTTGGCTTAACAAATGCGCCTGCCGCATTTATGCAAATGATGAACAGCGTATTCAGGCCGTACCTCGATCAATTTGTGGCTGTCTTCATTGACGACATTTTGATCTACTCCAAGTCAAAGGAAGAACATGAGGAACATCTCAAGAAGGCCCTTCAATTATTAAGAGATCACAAGCTTTATACCAAATTAAGCAAGTGTGATTTCTGGTTGGAGGAAGTTTCTTTTCTCGGTCACATAATTTCCCGGAATGGTATCGCCGTCGATCTTTCAAAGGTCAAGGCCGTAAAGAACTGGGAAAGACCTACTAGTGTGACGGAAATTCGAAGCTTCTTGGGATTGGCTGGATATTACCGAAGATTTATCAAGGATTTCTCAAAGATCGCAGTATCTTTAACAATATTGACAATGAAGGAGAATCCTTTTATATGGTCCGAGGAATGCGAGAAAAGCTTTCAAACTTTAAAGGATTGTCTAACGACTGCTCCTATTCTCACATTACCTACAGAAGGAGGAGGATTCGAAGTGTATGCTGATGCATCTGGAATTGGCCTAGGTTGCGTATTAATGCAACACGGCAAGGTCATAGCTTATTCTTCACGGCAATTGAAGAAACACGAGGAAAATTATCCCGTACATGACCTAGAGCTGGCAGCTGTGGTCTTTGCTTTAAAGATCTGGCGATATTATCTCTATGGCGAAGCCTTTACGGTGTATTCTGATCACAAGAGTCTCAAATATTTATTCTCTCAAAAGGAGCTCAATATGAGACAAAGACGGTGGTTGGAATATTTAAAGGATTTCGACTTCTCTATACAATATCACCCAGGAAAAGGCAATGTCGTAGCTGATGCACTTAGCCGAAAACCAATGGCTTTATTATCGAGCATGATGGTTAAAGAATGGCATCTACTTGAAGAAATGGCCAACTTAAACCTCAATATGGAGGAGAAGGAAGGCGGAGTCTTTATTGCTAATATTCGACTCCAACCCGAGTTACTCTCAGAAGTTAAGGAACGACAAGGTGATGATCCGATGATCGTTGAAATTAAAGACAAATTAGATCAACGACCAGATTTCCTTTTGGCTGATGATGGAAGGCTATTATTCAAAGGAAGAACTTGTATACCCGATTGTTCTACTATCAAGGGTAAAATCATAGAAGAAGCACATCGGTCAAGGTACACTATTCACCCCGGTGCTACAAAAATGTACCAAGACCTCAAGAGAACATTTTGGTGGCCTAATATGAAGAGAGAGGTAGCCGAGTTCGTAAGCCGATGTTTGGTTTGTCAACAAGTCAAGGCCGAACACCTCAAACCGGCTGGCAAGCTCAAGCCTCTCGAAATACCGGAATGGAAATGGGATAGTATCGGTATGGACTTCATTGTTCAATTACCGAAGACCCGAAGTGGTTTTGATGCCATATGGGTAATTGTGGATCGGCTAACAAAGTCCGCTCACTTTTTACCTATCAAGACTAGATGGACCGTGGATGTTCTAGCCGCCTTATATATCAAGGAGATCGTAAGGCTGCATGGTATTCCAAGCTCTATTATTTCGGACCGAGATCCGAGATTCACCTCTCACTTATGGAAGGGTTTACAATCGTCTATGGGTACTAGACTAAGGTTTAGTACGGCTTTTCACCCTCAGACGGATGGAAAAACCGAGAGGACGAATCAGATTATTCAAGATATGTTGAGAGCCTGCATGATTGACTTCGGTGGTAGTTGGCATGAACACTTATTGCTAACTGAGTTCGCTTATAACAATAGCTATCAGTCGAGTATTCAAATGGCACCATTCGAAGCATTATATGGCTGAAGTTGCAGATCGCCTCTATGCTCGAGCGAGGTTGGTGACAAGGGATTGCTTGGTCCCGACATTGTACAAGACACAACCGACAAAATCTAGTTAATACAAGGAAGGCTAAAGGTCGCCCAATCAAGGTAAAAGAGCTACGCCGACAATCGGAGGAGAGACCTTGAATTCCAAGTGGGGGAGCATGTCTTTTTAAAGATCTCACCCACCCGTGGAATTAGAAGATTCGGCATCAAAGGAAAGCTAAGTCCGAGATTTATCGGCCCTTTCGAGATTCTAGAGAGAATCGGCGAGGTAGCATACAAGCTGGCCTTACCTCCTCAACTGGCCGGTGTACACGCCGTATTCCATGTATCCATGCTAAGGAAATACGTCTATGATCCTTCACATGTGATTCAATTTGAAGAATTGAAACTCCAAAAAGACTTATCATATGAAGAAAGACCGATCAAAATACTGGATCGGAAATTACACCAACTGAGAAATCGGGCCATACCGATGGTGAAAGTCCAATGGAGCAAGCGTGGGTTCGAGAAAGCAACCTGGGAATTGGAAGAATCCATCAAGAAGAAATACCCGAATTTATTCTCAGGTTAGAAATTCGACTTTTCTACTCGAATTTTTGAATTTTAGTTATATAATGTGAATTTGGAGGACCAAATTCTTTTAAGCGGGGGAGGATGTAGAAACCCGATAATCAAAAATGAGAAATAAAATTTTCAATTTCATTATGTAATTAAAATTTTCATGAAATAATCAAATTTCATTTTTACTATATGAAATAAACTAGTTTATTGAATTTACTTGAATTAACTAGAAGTAAATAGATATTAAATGCTTTAAACCTTAGATAAATCATAGTAAGCCCAGTAAAAGTCCATGTAATGGATTAGGTTTACAATTGGCCCATTGGATAATCCATAATGGGCTGAATTAATGGTTAAAGGATTCAATAAAGGTTAAATTAACCTTAAATTCGTAACATGTGTTTAATATGATATTTAAGGGATTATAATAACCCCATTTCTAGAAGTTTGACTCAAAAATCGACCCTTACCTAACAGGAGTTAGAAAGTTTGACATTGTTAGGCAAGGAATCTTGACACATTTGGCCAAGTTTTGACTATAAATAGAACCACATTCGACCCTCAAACCATCCCTGGAGGTTAAGTATACGCTGCTGCGAAGATTGGTAGAGATTTGAAGGAAGATTTGGAAGATCAAAGGGTTTTCTTATATTTGGGGATATTTCTTTAGATCTGTCTAAAGGTAGGTGTCTCTCAGGCTAAACTTCAATTAAATTATGCCATCTTGTTCGTTTTTCTGTCATTTTTCCATTGATAGCTCATTTGTTTTTCAGTTCCGTTTTCGGAATCTGAAGGCGCTATAGCTCAGTAGCGCGTTCTAATCACGCTAGCCCGACACAGCGCGTTCATATGGGATGCTAGCGTGATCATGCTTTTGAATTTCAGACGACCAGACATTAAAAGAACAATAATTCTATTATTTATATGTTCTTGAACGCGCCATACTCCTATAGCGCGTTCATGAAGAATGCGCTAGTTGCCTATAGCGCGTTCATAGACAGAAGCATGAAACCGAACCGCACCGCACCGCACCGCACCGCCCCGCGACTCGGCACGGCACGGCACGGCACGGCACAAATAAATATATATATATACATTACTAGTTTTGTATCAACTCACAACTCAAGCCCACATCCTATGCCCCTTGGGTCCTGACCCAAGGGTGAGCTCTCCAACATATAAAGCCATGCAAGTTTTTGTAACTTCCAATGTGGGACTAAACTTAAGTCACTATACAATAGGAACTATACCCTTTGAAAATTCACGTTAATTGCACGTATATAGTAACCAAAAGTAAGAAAAGGTAATATTAACATGTTTTAATTCTTACAGCATGTTAAAAATTTATTTTTATAGAATGGAATTATTTTTACATGTAAAAATCTAATTTTCACCATATTAGTTTATACATACTAAAAATTGTTTCCAACATGTTAAAACTATTTCCAGTATGTTAAAAATGACTTCCAATATGATAAAATTATTTTATACATACTGAGATATAAAAATTATTTTCAGCAAGTTAAAATCTATTTAAAGCTATTTTTGTGCATATAAAACTTAATTTCCTATTAAATAATTAGTAAATTGATGCATGAAAATTACTTACAGCATGATAAAATTTCTTCTAGTATAGTAAAATTATTCCAGCATGTTAAAATTATTTTTGACATGTTAGAATTATTTTCAGTGTATTAAAACTATTTTTCAGCATGATAATTCTATTTTCCTATCAAATAATTAGCAAATAAATGAAGAAAAATGATTTTTAGCATGATAAAAATTATGTTGTTATCAGAAAATTTCTATAATCAGCATGGTAAACTTATCTTATCATCTTATCAGTAAGTTGATTATTTTAGCATGTTAAGTATTAATTTTAGCATGTTAATAATTAATTTTCAGCATGTAAAAAAATTAAATCCAGCATGAAAAAATTTATTTTTATCATCTTACCAGTAAGGTAACATATGAAAATCATTCTCAGCATGTTAATATTATTTTCAGCAAGTTAGAATTATTTTTAACATAAAAACTTATTTTCATAATTATATTCGGATTATTATAATAAATCACTGTTTGGCTAACTAATGCACTTTTAATGAACAAAAACTTCCTGTAAACATGTCTAAACACTTGTAAATCAAATGCACATAAGATTAAACCATGGAATTAAATTAGTTCTATTAAACTCTAATTACTTGATTTTTCTTCCTAGTTACCATTCTTTCTTGAATTCCACGACTTAATGTAGTTAAACATTATGCCTTAAAATTATTATTCACTTCTCTTGCTACTTCTGAAATTTTTGTCAGATCTGTACTTTTTACAAATTAGCTTATCCTTGAAATTCATTGGCCATAATTATATAAGTGGATGTCTAAACGTACTTGGGATCTTATGATCCACTAACTCAATGCCTGGCATTAATGGGGCCCGGTCTGGTCCTGGGGGGAGTGCCCGAAAGTACTTGTGCCCATGGGAGTTGATTGACCAATGGTGTGGCATTGCACCAAAGTGCATGGTAGATTTACTTGATACGGCATTCCACTATTCGTACTTGTTTACTTGTTACTTGTTTACTTGAAAATTACATGAATTACTTGACTTGTGTGAAAATGGCCAATTACATGGAATTCTTTACTTGTTCAAAGTCATTACTTAGAAATTCATCTTGATATCGTATTATCTCAATTACTTAGAAATTCTATTCATGTTTATACACTTCCTGATACAAGTTAGAAAATTGTTTAAATTGCTAACACTTAAAGATTGCCAGGTTCATAGAGATATAAAATCCTACTGAGCTTTTAGCTCACCCTACGTTTTGGTTAATTGTTGCAGGAAATGAAAATGTACAAGGGAATGGACAAGAGTGAGAGAGTGATTTTCCTTTTTACCTAGGTTTATGTAGATCACTAGTGATTTTACAAGAATGATATACTTGGGATTGAAAGTTGTAAATTGCCTTTATGGCTTATGAATTAGTGTTGTAATATTTCATTTTGATGGAATAAAAGTATCATTTTCCCATTCATTTCTGACTTTAGAAATAATATTATACTTGCTCTGATCGACACGATTGTTTACGACTCGTCGCGCCCTCGATATTCCGCGTCGGGGCGTGACAGGTTCTTTAAGGAGAAAGCACCGGTGGCTCGATTTACCTTGAGTTTCTTCTTCCTCTCGTGTGGAACCAACGAAGCATCTTCTATCGGCCTCCAACCTAAGAGAAGACATTCTTGATATTGTTTCTCTTGATGATTCATGTCTATGTTCATTTCTATGAGTGCTTCATAGTCAATCTTCATCTAAATACTTCTGTGGGCATTCATTGTATATCTTGTTATTTTATCAAACTCGGAATATCAAAGTGTGTGTGCGGAGCTTCGTCTCCGTGTGTTGGGTTTCACTATGGGGAAAGTTTCCTCATGGTTGGTTATGTGTAGACGAAGCTGCGTCTCCGAGTGGATTTAGTGTCCGGGGCGTGTTCCCCGATTCTGTGTGTGGTTGTGTGCTGTGGTAGCAGCGTGTTGGGGATTTTCCCCGTGTGTGGACATTGCTGCGGAAGCAGCGTGTGTGCGTGTGGTTGGGGTTCGTCCCCGTGTTGCTACTAAAGTAGCGTGTAGTGAAGCCTCACCCGATTGGGTGAGGGGTGGACGTAGGGAGCCCGTCGTGGTCCCGAACCACCTAAAAATCTCCGTGTCCTTTGTGAATGCCTGTGCGATTGTCCATTTCTCCTATCTCCATTCACAGGTAGATTTATAGATTTTTATTCACTACACCACAGCACACTGCTAGTTCTGTTATCCGTGTTAGGCATAATTTCATCTAACGGTTGCATTGTTATTACGAGTGAGATCGGAAAGATTGAGAGAACCTTTTAAATCTCATGTTTGTTTAGACTAATCAAGTAGTTGATTTTAATTCTATCGTGTTCAGTTAAGAGAGTTTTTAAAATCCGCCATCTAGGTCAAGGGGACAATTCAACGCCCCTTCTTGTCCGCCATCTAGTTTGGGCCAACAATTGGTATCAGAGCCCAGTCTCTGATTTTTATTCAGCGGACCTCACGGTCTAGGAGAAACGATCTTTTTATGATGGCTAATCTGAACTTTGTTCCTATCTTTGATGGTTTTAATTATATATCTTGGATTGGAAAATTTACTATTTGGATTTCTGGTATTGATCCAAAACTCATGAAATTAATCTCTCATGGTCCACATGTATTACCCAAAAATGAACTAAGGTGGACTGATGAACATAGGAAAATGAATTCTGATAATCTTTTTATTTTGAATGCTCTTAAAGCTGCAATTGACTCTAACAAATTTCCGTTTGTTCTTGATTGTAGCTCGATCAAAGAAATCATGGATCAATTGATCAAGGTTCATGAAGGAGGGCTAGAAGATGTCTGTATGATGGCTAATAGTAAGGATGATCATTCAGGCCTAGAATCCAAGGAGGTATCTTCTGACTCAAATTCTGATGATGAATTAAGTTTTGAAGAATTAATGGATGCCTATGATGAGTTGCTTGAAAGACATAAAATAATAAAATCTGAAAATCGAAAACTCAAAAAGAAAATTGAAAGCTCGTGTGTTGATAATTCTGCATGTGAAAAATGCATTGAGCATGAAAAATCAATTGAATCTCACATGCTTTTTGAAGAAGAACTCAAAGAAACGATTGCAAATCTAAAATCTGAAAACAAATCTCTACATGATAAAATTTCAGAATTTTAACTCATTGAGAAAGATAATGAGAAGCTGAAAATATTGAACAACTCTCTGACTGAAAAAGTCCTTCTTTTGGAAAAAGGAAAAGTAAATCTGAATGTTGACAAGACAAATGAACTGGAAGAACTTAGGAAAGAAATAGAAAGCTTCAGGAATTTGAATGACAAATTTGAAAACAATGAAACAATGGGTAGAATGGTTGGTCAAAATGTGAGTCTTCAAATGAATGAACTTGAACACACTTCTATGAACAAAAATTCAATTGAAAAACTCCAAAATGAAAATAGTGCTTTGTTGATTCAAATTTCATTGCTTGAGAGTAGATTGAAAAATCTTGAAAAGGTTGAAAAAGGAAAAAGTGTGATTATTGATGATCATCAAAATTCTCATGTTCTAGAACAAGATGTCGCAAGTTACAAAACCGTCAATTCCTTGTTAAATGAGAAAATTGTTTCATGTGAACAAGAGATTGCCAATTCTCATTTACAAATCTTGAATCTACAAAATGAAATCAAGACCTTAAATAAATCTTTGTATTCGTGTGATAAAGAAAATGAAAAATAAAAAGATGTTGTTGAATGCTCTTATGTGCATGAAAAGACTTCAATCGTTAAACATGTTCATGCACCAAGAAAAAGAAGGAATGTCTTTTGTGACTATTATGGCAAATTTGGCCACGAAATGTATGATTACCTTTTAATGAAGTTTGATGATGATGTGGCTTTGAAATCTAGAGTGAAAAATGATAATAGTTCCAAAGATCATGAGAAATCCACAATGAAAAACCTCAACACTCATTGTTGCTATTGTGGGTTACTTGGTCATGTTTTTAAAAATTGCTTCATTAAGAAAAATGATGATGAATGGTCACTCAGAAAGAATTTTTCCTGTCATTACTATGGTCAAAATGGACATGTGATGAATGATTGTCATGTAATGAAAAATGATGACAATTGGTTTTTAAAAGGAAAATCTTCTAATTGCTATTATTGTGGTGAGAATGGTCATTCAATGGATGATTGTTCCACCATGAGAAATGATGATGATTGGTTTGCTAGGAGATACAAGAATCCATATGTTCATGTTAACACTAACCCCTCGGGACCCAAGATGGCTTGGGTACCCAAAACTCCAAAATGAGAATCTATCTTGCAGGGGTGCCTTGAGAAGGAAGAAACCAATGATAAATAAAGATCCTTCAAGGCAAGGAAAAGATGAGCATATCAGGTAATGAATTTGGTATACTGTTTCCTATTGGACTACTTAACCTTGGTAAGAGCTTGAATCTTGAGAAAAACTTGGTACCTCTATTTGAACAATTTTTGTTTCACATTTTGTGAATAAATTCAGTTCTTGAGAGCCTCATCTTTGACATACATGACTTTTCTTTCATATACACCTCTTCCTTCGCTTCTTGCAAATAACTATTTAGGTTTGAAAGGTTTGGTCTGTGAATAAAATCTTTCACTCTTCTAATCACATCCTGCAAATAATGATTCACTTTTACAAATTCACTTTATATGCTTACTTGCATGATACATTACACATGTCATACACATCTTTGCATACTGTTGAATAGGAATAATTTTTCAATCATCCTTTTAGGTTACATGCATACATTTGCATGTCATTGCATACTCGTGTGCTTGAATGTCATGATTGTTTGCTATATCAAATGGCGATAGTAGAAGGTTGGATTATGTCCAATTGGAAGTTTTCCTCATGCGTGATGGTGGTCTTCGGACCAATGTACTCCGTAAAGTACCGATAATCATTTGCTTGAAAACATTGAAAGATCCCTGGTTGATTGCATGTATATACTTTATACAACCTTTTTTTGACTCCTTCTATGACTCATCCTTTGCTAAATGAAATTGCATTGATTTAGACATGTTTGTTACATGGCATATATTAAGGGGGGGATTTTTTATAACCGTGCATACATTTAGGGGGAGACATTACTGTGATAAGGCTAATTCATCTTCTTCATTCAATACAACCACCCACACAAAATGCACATTTTTTGAGATAATGATTCAATTTAATAAGGATTACTATTTTCTACTCTACACTTTAGAGGACTATTGATTCTATACATGGAAATCACATATCTCGTGAGGAAAAAGCTGTTTACCCCACCAAAAGGTCGTATAAGTGGAACGTGGATCCGAGTAGCCGGGAATCCCCCCTGAAACAAAGGAGGAAACTCGCGTCGAAAGGAGAAACTAACCCACACTAAAATAAGTGTGATTTGCCACCGAGTAGCTGGAAAGTGTCCCTGAGACAAAGGATACAACTCGCGTCGAAAAGTGTCTCATCCACATCATAAAAAGTGACGAAACTGAGTAACCGGGAATTACCCCTGAAACAAAGGGCATGACTCGCGTCAAAAGGTTAGTCACGCCATTTATAGTACTTTAAAGAAAAAATTTGGGGTCATACGTAGCTACCAATAGTCGAGCATTGTGTTGAAAGTGTATGGATGATAAGTACTTTGTAGTGTTCTTTAGAAAATCTGACTTTCCATATTGACTTGAACTTCATTGCTCAATTTTCATATTTGCACCTTGGGTTTGATTGTTTGAATGTTCCTTATGAATCTGTCGCTTATCATGGTTTATGCAGTACTTACTTATGTAAGCACGACCTTCTTAGTATTGTACATGCACATCATGTTCTATAATCGATTGCATAATCCTTACACCCATCCCGAAGGGACTTGTATGAGTCTATATCTTATTATGCATGCTTGAATGCTTGAATGCTTGATTCAGTTTGTTCATATCACACTTTATCTTGATGCATCTTTAGCTTATACTTGCAAATAACATGTTAAATAACCCATTGTCAGTTGGTTTTTGTTCTTGACAATTGGGGAGAATAACGTGCTCTTGAGCACTATGCATTCTGTGCATATTCAGTTTTCAGATTTTGCATATAGGATAGTTAGATCATACACTTGTGCATAGTTCAATCACACTCACTGCTTATAGTTCAAAATTTGCACATTTGGACATAATCTCACGATCTTGCAAAATGCACATACAGTCTCATTTTATTGCTTGGAATTTGGTTTGTACACCTTCCTCATGTAGAAGGTTCATTGCTGGGTTCGTGCGTTCATGTTTAATTCATCTTTGGAAGGTTCCCAGTTACTTTTTAGTCCCCCATTTTTTTGATAATGCCAAAGGGGGAGAGATATTTGAATTTGAATTTAAATAGTCACAATATATTGTCATCATCAAAAAGGGGGAGATTGTTGGGTTCTGTGCGCCCCCTTGTTGTCTCTGACAATGGTTTTGATGATTCTAATATATTGTGTGTTTTATGCTTAAATGGCGTTTGCACAATAAACAAGCTAACACTATAATATCTTGTTTTGCAGGTGGTTCAAACACAATGGTCCTTCATGCACACATCCTTAGTGTAGATGGTCACATTGGTGACTTCATGGAAACATTATATTGGTGTTCTTAATGAATTGACAAATGCGTGATATCTTGTTGCCCATGGTTTTACATGCTCTGAACTGCATTTATAATTCATGCTTATACATGTTTATGAACAGATTATGCCTCACATGAATGTTTGTTTTGAGTTGCTCTGAAATGCTTCATTTATTTTCAAAGTCTATACATTGCTCTCTTGCACAAGGAAAGTCTATACATTGGCCTTCTTACATCCAAGTCTATACATTGGCCTTCTTACATACAAGTCTGTACATTGGCCTTCTTTCAAAGTATGTACATTGGCCTTCTTACATACAAGTCTATACATTGGCCTTCTATCTTCCAAGTCTATACATTGGCCTTCAATCCAAGTCTATACATTGGCCTTCTGCCAAGTCTATACATTATCTTGTGCCTTCAAGCTTCCAAGTCTATACATTGGTTCAAGCCACCAAGTCTGTACATTGGCCTTCAATCCAAGTCTATACATTGGCCTTCTGCCAAGTCTATACATTGTCTTGTGCCTTCAAGTTTCCAAGTCTATACATTCAGTTTCATGCATATACAAAGTGGAGATTTGAGTTTGCTCTCAATTCATCTAATTCATGTTGGCTTGATTAAATTGTATTTGAAAAGTGAACCTGTGAAAAATATGGTTTGGAAATGTTTGAATCAGTTGTGCATATGGTTGCACTTTCAACATACTAGTGTGCAGGTTCATCAAGGTTGAAATGCATTGAAGAGGTGGTATTGTGTGGATAATGCATTCAAGTTCGATTCTTCATTTGCATGGATCAAAGCATAACATGAAATTGATTTTCTAAAGGTGCGGGTTCATTAAAGTCTAGAAATCTCTGAAATCATGGTAAGAATCTTCTTATGATGGATTTCCATGTGGGGAGATTAGGCTTACTTTATGCTTCATGGCTTTGGGGTTAATTGGCTTCAAAATTGTCAATTTGATAATTGTAGTTCATATTGCATCATGCTCATGTTGATTTCTATTCTTTCATGCAATATCTGATTGGAATTGGTGTTACTTTACCAAGTGCTTTATGCATGTTCTTGAGGAGGTTCTTGAGTTGAAAATATGAATAAAACATTTATGTGCCTCATACTAATGCCTTCATAATCATATTTCATGTCCTTTGGGTCTTGGACTCAAAACTAGTTCCATATGTGAATGCATGATCCAAATATTTTAATTCATGATTGCGTTCAATGGATTGCACTTTTAGATCATTAGGAATGCTTTAAAATATCATTTCATGAGGTTTCAAGGTCAATGGGTCGACCCCCCCACTCAATGGGTCGTCCCCTGGGCTGAAAACGGGGTAAACAGCACCCTGTCTAAAAGTGGGTCGACCCCCCTATGAAAGTGGGTCGACCCCCCTGCCATTTCTGCTGAAAACAGCTTCTGTCTGCAAAGTGGGTCGACCCCCCTATGAAAGTGGGTCGACCCCCCCTCATTCGCAGCTCCGTGCGGGATTTCCGTAAGTCACCGAAACCTAATCTAATGACCTCCGATTGGGATGAAAATTTACCCTAATGCCCTTGGGTTACTAATGAACATATTAGGGTGGTTTTGTTAGGGTTTTGCAAGGGTAATATGGTCTTTTCATCAGTCTATCATGGGGCTATATATATGTTACGAATTTGGAAGAAATAAGAAGAAGCTCTAATTTTCACTATCCGTTTTTGCAGGGAAAGAAGGGAAAGGGCGGCCAGAGCTGAGGAGAGGTTGAATAGAGCAAGGATTCAAGATCTACATCCATTCTCAAGCCTCCAATGCCAGATCTGTGACCGGTTCTTTAAGGAGAAAGCACCGGTGGCTCGATTTACCTTGAGTTTCTTCTTCCTCTCGTGTGGAACCAACGAAGCATCTTCTATCGGCCTCCAACCTAAGAGAAGACATTCTTGATCTTGTTTCTCTTGATGATTCATGTCTATGTTCATTTCTATGAGTGCTTCATAGTCAATCTTCATCTAAATACTTCTGTGGGCATTCATTATATATCTTGTTATTTTATCAAACTCGGAATATCAAAGTGTGTGTGCGGAGCTTCGTCTCTGTGTGTTGGGTTTCACTGTGGGGAAAGTTTCCTCATGGTTGGTTATGTGTAGATGGAGTTGCGTCTCCGAGTGGATTTAGTGTCCGGGGCGTGTTCCCCGATTCTGTGTGTGGTTGTGTGCTGCGGTAGCAGCGTGTTGGGGATTTTCCCCGTGTGTGGACATTGCTGCGGAAGCAGTGTGTGTGCGTGTGGTGGGGGTTCGTCCCCGTGTTGCTACGAAAGTAGCGTGTAGTGAAGCCTCACCCGATTGGGTGAGGGGTGGACGTAGGGAGCCCGTCGTGGTCCCGAACCACCTAAAAATCTCCGTGTCCTTTGTGAATGCCTGTACGATTGTCCATTTCTCCTATCTCCATTCACAGGTAGATTTATAGATTTTTATTCACTACACCACAGCACACTGCTAGTTCTGTTATCCGTGTTAGGCATAATTTCATCTAACGGTTGCATTGTTATTACGAGTGAGATCGGAAAGATTGAGAGAACCTTTTAAATCTCATGTTTGTTTAGACTAATCAAGTAGTTGGTTTTAATTCTATCGTGTTCAGTTAAGAGAGTTTTTAAAATCCGCCATCTAGGTCAAGGGGACAATCCAACCCCCCTTCTTGTCCGCCATCTAGTCTGGGCGAACAGATGACATACAATCATATATGCACATGGGTTAACTCCCCCTAGCTGAATGCATTGGACCATCATATGCAACAAAAAGGACCATGCAGGGGACTTGTTCAGAAGAAAAATGACATGAATGCATGCACTTAACATTCTTTTTGGTGTTTTCAAAATTAATGAAATGTTATGCAATTTACTACATGTATGCAAGTGCATTAACCACTCATGAAAGACATGAAAACCATGCAGTGAATTAACCTAAACAAGTATGCATGATACACAAGAAATACTTTGACTCCCCCTGACTATGTGCATTTTGACACAATCATTTAAGTACTACAAACACACAAATCATAGCAACATCATGAATTATGCTCATGGAACAAATATGCACTTCCAACTGAGACAAGCTATAATCATCTTGATGATTGATTCAAATTTTCAGAGAAGATCACTTAGAAGATGCACAGATAAATTAACATGTTATGCAAGAGATATGCAATGCATATAATGCTGAACCAAATTTAACATGTTATGCAACCAATCAGTTTAACCGACAAATTAAGCAATGAATGTAAAGACAGAGAATACAGTGAGTTTACCTGGAAAGCTTATAAATGGGGTCATTTCAGGTGCCCTAGTTTATTACCCCTTTATTCCTTTCCAAAGCACACCTGCAACAACTGGGTTATTTTGATCCAGCATGAACCTAAGCAGTCTTGGGTCCTGTATTACCCCCAACAAATGTTCTAAACAGTACACGAAGGTCATCAAATCTCATCAATTTGCAGTTGGACATGGAATGTCCAGACTGACCACAGTTATGACATGATGCAGCCATTTGAGAATTCTTCCTATGCACATTATTATTAACATGGAACCTTTATGCATTCTTATGGAAATTTTTGTTAACAAAATGAGCATCTCATTTTCTATAACCTGTCAACCAACATTCAGAAGCTCGGTGGCCAGGTCTTCCACATTCAAAACATATAGCAGTTTATCTTTTAAAACCATATTTATTTCTATCAAAGAGATTTTGATACATAGGTGTTGGTTTTAATGTGTCCCTTCTTTTGCAAGATGGGCTATGATGCCAACTATGATGAAAGTATGAGCCAAGCAATGAAGTCAATCAACCTATGGACATGTGAATCATGAACCTAGGCAACCAGCACAAGCTCTAGCATGGGCATGCTAACTCAATCAAAACTAAACTAGGCAAATAAAAAAAAACACACGCCGGGCCGTGGAATATGGAATAAAGAAAGAGACACACCATATAGGTGGAACAAGCAAAGTAGAGAGGAGATATGATGAGAGAGAAAGCTAATGCCCAAACTAAGGAAAGATGTGATCGCCACTAAGGTAAAAACAAGCCAAAGACCTGATAAATACCTTAGAATAGGAGGATGATGCACCCGCCCACGGGAGAGAGAAAATAACCAGGAAACTGCAGCTCCGTCAGATGTAATGATCGAAGACTGGTGCGCCACAGGACGTGTGACGGTCCCACGATAGACCGCTACAAGACTCTAACGTGCCTGTTCTAGACCGTCAGAGCTTCTGCAGAATAGAAGTTGAGAATCTTTTGATCTCCAAGCTTTCCAGCGGGCCAGAGAGCTTGGGCCTCGTGCTATGGACTCTGTAAACCTGCAAAAGAGTGTAGAACACAAGAAAAACAACCCAGATTAGCCCTTAGACAAAGTAGTATCAATAAATCTAAGAAACTTAAAAACATGCAAAAGGAAAGGGAAATACTGGGGAGGTTGATTTTTTTAACCCCTCTGGACGTTTTAAAAGATGGGAGGATGTTTTGAATGAATGCAGCAAGTGCAAGAACGTGGGAGATGGAGAGGGACAATACCATGAATGTTTGAAAGAGGGAAAAGACACTAAGAACATAACTTGACTGAACTAAACCCTTGAAAGTGATACTCCTTGGACTACGGAAGCATATGGACGTGGGAAGTAGCTCTCCATAGTTGGTTCTAGCTCCAGGATGCGGCAACACTTCGACGCGAACTCCAGATGTCTCCTCTTCAAGCTATGAAGTCAAGGGCTCTATTTATAGACCCTCAAAGTCTAGGTTCGAGTTGAGGATAATCCAGCTAGAAAGTAGGACGTTTTTCTTGGCAAACTCTCAAAGATAATATTCCCAAGAGTCCATAGAGACAAACCAAAGGTTCTGAGGATCAGATTTGAAAGAGAAATCAAAGAATCAAACTCTTAGTTCGGCCACGGAGTAGCAGGGAAAGATCAGTTCAGCTAGAACTCTCTGTTGGATATAACAGCTGCATGATAGACCGCCAAAAGGATGTAACACTCCAGGACGGGACCGTCACACAACCCTATCCATTAAAAGATAAGATCAACGGGAGAAGCTTACGAACATAGGACTCTAGATGAATGTAACGGTCAAAGGTAGACGCGTTACAATGCATGTAACGGCCGCATGATAAACCGTCACACCCAACGGATAGGCTAAAAGATAAGCTTGAAAGAAGCCATAAGCTTAAGGACTACAAAAGGATGTAATGGACCAAGGAAGATGCGTTACATGGCTGTAATGCGCCCGTGAAGGACCGTTAGAGACAATAGAGTGCAAAAAAATGAAGACTTGCTAAGCTTCGTCCAGCGGAAAGGGATAAGGAACCAGACCCAACCAAGGAGACATGACCCATGAAATAAACATCGAATTGACCAAGAAGGCTCAATAAAGGTGAACAACTCGGAGCATCATATAGAATGAACAAGGAGATGACCCGACTTATTGGTCATAAAACGGGTGTCAACAGATGTCCCTCCTTAACGTCCCCTTTGCAGGGGAGCGAGCAGAGGTGAAGCGAAAGCGAAATGGAACACGGAGATGAAGCGGAAATGAAGTGGAGTGGACTGAAAAGCGGGCGTTAAGGCAAACGACACCCGTTCTCAACCAACAAGCGATAGGAACCTTCTGCAAAACTTCGAACCAATCACAAGGAAATATCCAACCAAAGGACACATGTCTGGAGGAACTAACAACTAAGGAAAGGAAAACACAGCCAGCGGCCGGAGCAACGGAAAAGGAAAGAGATGATTAACTAAACTCCAGACAGGAATCTTCAGCTAACTAGATCAAGCGAAGAGACCGAGGGAAACCTTCCAATTTAGAGTAAAATGACTCTCCTTATTCAAGATCATTGAACACATAATTATTCACCATTACTGAAATACCTAGACAAATGAAGCTTATGAATGCTCAAAAGATGCGTATGATGCATGCTGGGCTAAAATAAGGAAATCATTAAAACTAATGCAAAGAAAGACAAAACAGTAATATACTCGAGAATAGTATTGCTAGACCAGAGAAACAAGGGTCATGACACCATCTGCAACCACGGCGTGCAAGACAGAACCATCGTCTCCAAGCTTTTCCAACCTAACGGCCTATCCAACGATTAAATATGTGCACCTAGATCATCATCATTTTTATTTATGGGGAACATCAGATCCCAGAACACATGAATGACTAGCCGGTTCTCGAGATAATATATCATATATAACATATAGTAATGCATTAAGGGATAAGGAATCGAAATACAATACCTGACTTACCTGCACGGCGAACGGTGAAGCATGATGGCTAAAAGGCGTTCATGACTTTCATCCATAGGAAGAAAGGTTAGCCAACAGCAATTAATCATGAGCATAGAATAAGGCCTAACCATTCATTGTATTGAGCATAAAAGCATCATGATCATTTCAAGCACAAAATTTTGATAAAGAGGGCATTATTATTCATCAAATGTTTCAAAGTCTCTGACGGTCTAAGATAGATGCGTCAGACTCATGTAACGGTCTAAAATAGACGTGTCACACAGCGTCGGTTCACATTTTTCAAAAATTAGATAACTTCATAACCTGACGGTCCAAGAGAGACGCGTTAGAGACTGTGACGGTCTAACGATAGACCGTTACATTTTCTGAGCGTTCAAAAAAAACAAACTGAACGGCCGTGACCCTCATTCGCTCAAACACACAAAACACCCAAAAAACAAACCCCACCGGCGACCCTTCGCCATGACGGGCGACGAGCTCCCCCGGCCGCCCATGAGAAGGGAGAAAGGGAAGAAGACTAAAGCCATCAAGAGCAAGGCCCTCAGGAGATTTAGGGCAAGGGTGGACCAAGAGGAGGTCCCCCCGGCGGCGACCGAGCAACCGACGGTGACGGTGGAGCAAACGGCGGAGGAGGACCCTCCCACGGCCGAGGAAGGAGGAGAAGAGGCCTTAGGGGAGACTGCTGGCGATGAAGAAGGGGCCACGGCACCAGGGAAGAGAAAAAGAGGTCGCGACCATGAGGTAGGTCCCCCGCCCTAAAAATCCAATTTTTGAAATTTTTATGTGTGCATGTGTGTGTGAAACGGATAAAATGGGTCTGGGGACCCATTAGGGATGATATGTAGGCCATTTGGGCCATTTTCAGGAGCTAAGGTAATCAAAGGGGACAACGCCCTATTGCAGATGACGTGACGGTCGTTGCAGTGACCGTCACAGACCTGACGCACCACCATTGGTGCGTCAGAGAACTGTGATGCGTCCCCATAGGGCCGTCAGAGTGACCAGAGGCAGAAGCAATTTTTGGGATTTTTCAATTTTTTTAATTTTTTTTTGCTTTCATTTCTATTAATGTAATGCAATGAAATTATGATGTAATGACTGACTTATGCTCTAATTGTGCAGGGGAAAAGAAGAACAAGGACCTATTGGCTCCAGATCCGGGCGGTATACCAGGCATTGCCCGAGTTTCAGAGAGAGAGATTGGCCGAGATGGGATTCGCCGAGGTGCTGAGCATCGAGGTGACTAGGATGGATACGCCACTGCTATATGCATTCCACGAGAGGTGGGACCCCGTGAGCCGATCATTCATCTTCCTATGGGGCCACATGATCCCCACATTGGAAGACATGGCGAGGATTACAGGATTGCGAGTCCACGGAGCAGCCGTGACCGGGTGGACATATGGCGACTACCGGAAAATGGCCCAGGAGCTACTGGGCTTAGATCTGATCAGGCCGGGGCACACATCATCCCAGCTGTCGAGGTCGAGATTGCATGATAGCTTGGGACTGAAAGGAGCGGCTATAGCGGTCGGCGAGCTCCCCGAGTAGCATATAGACCAAGTGATAGAGCAGGTGCGCCCCCAAGTGGCGGCAGAGGCAGGACAGGAGGGAGACCGAGTACTGAGACAATTTCTAATGCTGTTGTTCGGAAAGCTACTTTTTTTGACCCGAGCAGACGTGATCAGCTACAGGCTACTGCCACTGCTAGAGGATTTGGGCAGAGTGGGGAAGTACGCATGGGGCAGCGCTTGCCTTCCTCTTCGAGTCGCTCAGCACTACAGACCGAGGGACGATGCTAGGCGGCTTCTCGCCTTTCCTACAGGTAAAAACTGGACTCTAAATGCCTTCTATATGATTATGATTTATGCAAATGATACAATTTACTGACACTTGACTCTAAATGCAGATCTGGAGCTTCGTGTACCTCCCGGGGATTGGGCGATGTCACGTCCCGACGCGGAATATCGGATCGTACAGTTAGAAACTAGCTAGAAATCATATAAATATTCTAAACTAAACAATTACACAGGTGCTAAGAAAAGAGATAACTTATTGATCATGAAATATTCCCAATCTAGTACAATATCCTTAAACCAACTTAATACAAACTGAGACAATAACAACTCAATCAATAATATCATAAGTGAAACTAAACACACTCTAAGGCACAACTATAAGTAGGATAACTATGCCAACTCCAACTCTAGAACTGGTGCACTCAAAGATATCACTCCTGCCCCTCCCCATCGGTATGCGCATCACCAACTGAATAGCCTGGAAAGGGGGGGAAACAACAACTATGAGCTGACGCTCAGTATGAAATAACAGGCAAGTTTACGTGATTAACAATTTAATTACATTTTCATATGCCATGCTAATAAAAGAAATAAATGACGATACAATGAAACAACGTAATAAAAGATCTTGCAAGGTCAAGAAATATATGATGACAAGAATTAACAAGATAACAAGTACCAGAATTTACAACAGGAGATAGTAATAGAGAATTGGCAAACAAGCAAGTAATTTAAACATCATTTCAAGCACGATCAAGTAACAAGAGTAACAAGAGATTTTCATGTCATAGACGTCACACTAGTCATGCACTCGGTGCAATGCCTCACCATGTCATTATAACATCCCATTGGCTCAATAATTTTTCGGGCGCTCTCCCCAGGACCAGACCGGGCCCTTATGATGCGTTGGCATTGATTTATTGGATCCAAGATCCCACGTTGTCTAGACATTCAGTCAAGTTAAATAGCCAATTTAATCAGAGGAATTTCTGTCAGAAGTTCAAGATTTAAAGGACTAACCTGTCCTTGGATTCATTAACTTAAAAACTCGGTATATGGTCACTTCTGGGCCGTTTGACAGGACATACGGCTACTACTGGCCGTATTACAAGAACTGGACCAAACTCAGTCCACGAGGTCAAGAATGAATGGTTGACAGTGTGCCGTTCAGGTAAGTAAGCAGTACGTGACCTTAAGAAACAATTACGATACTTAAACGGACTACACTAGACCGTTCATGGAGACAAGTAGTCAACTATGGGCTGCTCATGTGCTGATTAGCCCAAGTTGGTCCGTGACTTATAACTCAGCGATTTGGTCACAAATTTTCAGGTTATAGCCGGGTCATACGGGTCTCAAAATGGTAGATTCTAACTTGCCGGATAGAGTGTCCGGGTAGAATCGCACTAAGGGACAGCAATTTAGGTTTAATGGCCATAATGCCATATAGATTATTAGTGTGCTATTAGTCTATTCTACCGGGGTATAAGGACTTTTAATTGATTTCCTAACAGCCATTTAAAAATACCTTGATTCGTGAATTATTATAAATCTCAATTCAAGAGATAAGTTAATTACAAGATGGTAACTCAAGATACTAGAACAAGCCAATAATGACAATAGATAGTAATACAAGACAGCAATTTACTTTCAAAATTACCATTTTATTATATGGGTTTCTAATTAACCATTTGTGTGCGTTGAAGTGGAGATAGTAATCGGGATGGTTTATACACTTTGTTCTTCAATTTTGGATTGAGGAATGCCGGGCTTAATTTGAGATCAATGGGTTGCATGTATGGGTCATTGGTTCCTCAAAATATGGTTTTCAATTGGACTAGGCTTGAATGGGTCGATCCCCTCACCGTCCGGATCGATCCTCGGGTCGAAAACAAGCCCACCGGGGCTGTCAGCAAATGGGTCGACCCACTGTCAGCAAATGGGTCGACCCATTGGGTCGACCCCTGGAAATCCAGGGTGTATGGGTTGACCCATTGGGTCGACCCTCGCACGGACAGACTCCTGTCTATGTATGGGTCGACCCCTGCGTTCGCTGACGCGAACGTGACTTCCGTAAAACTGAAAAATCTCACCCAATTGGGGTCTAATTGGACTGAGATCTTAACCACATGCCCCTAGGTTCTTGATGGACATATTAGGGTCATAATACAAGGGTTTGGAACCTTAAATTCACCAAAAAAAAACAATCGAAATCACAACCTATCGAGGAAGAATACTTAAAAACCTAGTCTTAGCATGCTTCTAATCAAACATGAAATTCTCTAAGCATGGTCTATAAAAATTGGTGCTTTCTATATCAAAAGAAAGCTTACTCGACGGTGATTCCAACCATATATGACATGCTATATGAGGATCAAGATTAATAACTCGAAATCATGATTTAACTCAAAAGAATACATCATAAATCACGGCTAGACATGCTCTTACTCAAATCAGAAATTCTCTAAACATGATACATAAAATTTAGGGCTTTCTACGTCAAATGAAAGCTAACATGCTGCTGATTACAACCATATATGTTAATTAGAGTTTGGTCTGTTATAACCTACCTCAATTGAAGAGAGATTTAGAAGTTAGAACGAAGAACGCCCGTTTGATAGCCCTTCACTATTTCCACGAGATCTCCCTCCACACCTAATAGACTTTGGGGCTTTTACTACCAATGGAAAGAGCTCTCCGAGAGGATCAAAATGGTATACTCATGTGCAGATTTTGGTCGAGGGTACCTACCCTAATCGAAGGAACAAAGAGGGCCAAAGAAAAACCCACGAACTCGGACACTCCTCCAAAAAACACGAGAGATCTCTCTAGATCGGAATCCTCTGCGACCACCACTGCTCCCAAACAAAAATAGACACATAGGGCTTTCTTTTAATAGCTCATACATGTTCTGGATCCTTCCAGGAAGGGAGAAATCGACCCTTGAAGTGGAGTGTTTGAATCGCCGCCGCCAATGTTGACCTAGCCCATGCGCGACCAAATACTCCCCATAAGTTAAAATTTTCGTGACATTGTGAGAGTGGAAATGATCCACTCTATAATACCTTTCATTTGCCCCTTGAATCACCTCATTTGGTTGAGAAATGAGCTCGAATTTGATGTTTTAAGGGGGTGGTTACTATTGAGCACAAATTTGGTTAGGTAAGTGTGAAAATTTGACTAATCCCACTGATTCGGCCTAGTTAATGATTTTATTAGGCTTAGTCATAGAAGATAAAATTGTTAAACGCAATTGATTCTACAAGAATATAATTTTTATGGATTTTTATAAAATAGTCGAAATGTGACTTATTCTATTTATTAAAGAATTAATCTAATTAATTTTGAATTAATTCCCATTAATTCAAATAAATTCAAATAATTTCTAATTAAATTCAAATAAATTTCTAATTAAATTTCTAAAAGAATTTGGGGTATTACACCCTCCCCCACTTAAAGAATTTTGTCCTCCAAATTCACTGCACTTTAATACAGAGATAGGGGAAAGACTAGCTCACCTAGAATAAGTCAGGATACCGCTTTCGCATAGTATCTTCAGACTCCCAAGTAGCTTCCTCAGTTCCACGCCGACTCCACTGAATTTTGACCATAGGTATGGAACGATTCTAGAGTTGCTGTTGCTTCCGATCGAAAATCTTGATAGGTCTTTCTTCATAGGTCAAATCTTCCTTCAATTTGAAATCCACATGCTGAATGATATGAGTGGGGTCGTACACATTTCCGTAACATAGACACGTGGAAAATATTGTGTACGCCTGACAATTGAGGCGGTAATGCCAATCTGTAAGCAACCTCTCCCACTCTATCTAGAATCTCGAACGGACCAATATATCTCGTACTAAGTTTGCCATGAATGCCAAATCTTCGAATCCCTCTTGTAGGAGAGACTTTCAGAAATACATGCTCGCCAACTTGAAATTCTAATGCCCTTCTTCTATTGTCGGCATAACTCTTCTATCTTGATTGAGCCACTTGTAACCAGTCTCGGATAATACGGATGTTCTGTGATGATTCTGAAATAAGATCCGGTCCGAGCCATTGCTTTTCACCTACCTCGTCCCAACACAATGGGGAACGACAACTTCTTCCATACAATGCTTCAAAAGGAGCCATTTGAATGCTGGATTGATAACTGTTGTTGTAGGCGAATTCAATCAAAGCCAAATGGTCACTCTAACTGCCTCCAAAATCAATCATGCATGCTCTAAACATATCTTCCACTATCTGGTTGGTTCTTTCAGTCTGTCCATCTGTCTGTGGATGAAAGGCAGTACTGAAATTCAGACGAGTACCCAAAGACTCTTGCAGTCCCTTCCAGAAATGTGAAGTAAATCTGGAATCTGAATCTCTATCAGACACAATGCTGACTGGTATGCCATGGAGCCTTACCACTTCCTTCAAATACAAAGCAGCCAATACATCAACTGTCCATTTGGACTTAATGGGTAAGAAATGAGCTGACTTTGTCAATCGGTCGACAATCACCCATATTACATCAAGTCCACCACGAGTCCTAGGTAGACCCATAATGAAGTCCATGCCAATGCTTTCCCACTTCCATTGGGGTATGTCGAGTGGTTTCAACTTTCCTGCCGGTCTGAAATGTTCAGCCTTGACTTACTGACAAACCAAGCATCTACTCACGAAGTCTGCAATTTCTCTTTTCATATTCGGCCACCAAAAGGATCTCTTCAAATCATTGAACATTTTAGTGCCTCCAGGATGAATGGTGTATTTGGATCTATATGCTTCCTCAAGAATCTTGTTCTTTAACTCAGCTTCATCAAGTACACAAGTTCTACCTTGGAATAACAATCTTCCATCGTCTGCCATCGTGAAGTCAGGTCTGCTGCTCAAGCTTCCCTTGATCTCTACTAGCTCGGGGTCATTATCTTGCAAAGATTTGATTTCCATAAACAATTCGGGCTTAAGTTGAATCTGTGCAATCATAACCCGATCATTGTCAATATTCAGATCCAGACTAGCTAATTGTTCCAGTAGCTTCCACTCTTGTAACATGAGACTTGACAATCTAGCTACAGGCTTCCGGCTTAATGCATCTGCCATAACATTACCTTTTCCAGGATGATACTCAATCGAGAAGTCGAAGTCCTTCAAGTACTCCAACCATCTTCTCTGCCTCATATTGAGTTCCTTCTGAGAGAATAAATATTTCAGACTCTTATGATCTGAAAACACTATGAATGTTCCTCCATACAAGTAATGCCTCCATATTTTCAATGCGAACACGACTGCTGCAAGTTCCAAATCATGAACAGGATAATTCTCTTCATGCTTCCTCAACTGCCTAGAAGAATAAGCAATCACTTTCCCATGTTGTATGAGTACACAGCCTAAACCGATACCTGAAGCATCCGTGTATACCATAAAACCTCATTCACCAGAAGGTAGAGCCAATACAGGTGCCGTAGTCAAACATTCCTTCAAAGTCTGAAAACTTCGCTGACATGCTTCTGACCAATCAAATTTGTTCTCCTTGCGGGTTAATCTTGTCATAGGTACCGCAATCTTAGAGAAATCTTGAATAAATCTCCGGTAGTAGTATGCTAGGCCTAGGAAACTTCTAACTTCAGTCACACTGGTAGGCTGATCCCAATTCTTCACTGCCTCTACCTTTGAAGGATCAACAAAAATACCTTCTTTGGTGATGATATGTCCGAGAAAGGACACCTCTTGCAGCCAGAATTCACACTTACTGAACTTGGCATATAGCTGATGATCTCTCAATAGTTGCAATGCCATCCTCAGATGTTCAGCATGCTCCTCTTCATTCTTGGAATAAATCAGGATGTCATCAATGAATACCACGACCCATTGATCAAGATAGGGCCGAAATACATTGTTCATCAACTGCATGAAAGCTGCTGGTGCATTCGTTAGACCAAAAGGCATAACGACAAATTCAAAATGACCATACCTGCTGCGGAAAGCTGTTTTATAGATATCTTCTTCCTTAATCCGCAACTGATGATATCCAGATCAAAGATCGATCTTAGAAAAATACTGAGCTCCCGCTATCTGGTCAAATAATTCGTCAATCCTCGACAATGGATATTTGTTCTTGACAGTTTGCTGGTTCAATTGCCGATAATCGATGCACAATCTCATCGAACCATCTTTCTTCCTGACGAATAATACAGGGGCTCCCCAAGGAGAGGTACTTGGACGAATGAAACCTTTCTCGAGCAATTCCATCAACTGTTGCTTTAATTCTCTCAGTTCCGCAGGAGACATACGATAAGGAGCTTTGGAAATCGGAGATGTACCAGGAATGAGATCAATAGAGAAGATAACTTCCCGCTCAGGCGGAAGTCCTGGTAGTTCCTCTGGAAAGACATCAGGAAAATCTCGGACAACAGAAATATTCTTAATCTCAATCTGCTGCTCAGGGGTTGCACAGACAAAGGCTAGAAAAGCCTCGCATCCTCGTCTCATCGGCTTACCAGCTCGAAGAGCCGAGATAAGTGGTACGGAGTTATTGTGCTTAACTCCCACAAAAGAAAATCCAAGGTGTCTAGTAAAAGACACAGAGCTAGAACTGCAGTGAACAATAGCCTCATATCTAGCTAACCAATATGCTCCTAGGATTACATCATAATCCTTCATGTCCATGCAGACTAAATCGGCTGGAAAATTATGTTCATCAATCATAACCTTGCTAGAAGGATAGAAATACTGAATTGCCGATCTAGAACCAATAGGTGTTGATATTTCTAACGGAGAATTCATCAAAACAGGATCCACAGCTAAAGACTTAGCAAATCTCCGATAAATAAATGAATGAGTGGCACCAGTATCAAAAAGAACAAATGATGGCTTGTCGAGTATAATAAGAGTACCTTCGACGAGTCCACCATCCTCGGCTGTTCCTACTTCATCTGCGTGCAAAGCTTGGAGCTTGCCTTGCGGCCTTTTGATGCCTTGTGGTTTTACCGGGGTAGCTTGCTCCGATAAAAGAGGACAGTTAGGGATACGGTGCTCCTTACTTCCACATCGCAAACAGGCGCCCAGCTTACGCCAGCACTCCTCCATCTTGTGACCAGGACGATCACAAAATTTGCACACGCCCTTGAATGGAACAATAGGGTCAGGCTTCTTATCTTCATGCTTCGGCATCTTGCCCTTCCACGATCCAGAACCACTCCACGAACCAGGCCCACTAATAGGCATCTTCTTTCCATACCCGGGTTTGATATTCCCGGAACCCGTAGGTTGTTCCTTCTTTGTGCCTTTTCCACGAATTCTCTTCGTCATTTCTAAAGTGTCTTCCAGGACTTGAGCTTTCCTCACCATCTCGGAATAAGTCAAAATTTCCATCGGTGCCAGTTGATTGATATAATGCAGCCTCAGTCCATTAAGAAAGTGCTTAGCCTTCATTTTCTCGGTGGATATTAAGTGAGTAGCATAACGAGAAAGTCGAGAAAACTGAGCTTCATATTCTGCCACGGATAGACTTCGTTGCTTCAAAGCTGCGAACTCCGCTGCCTTCTTCTCTTGCACTCTATCAGAAAAATATTTGCCATTGAAGAACTCCTCGAACTCCTCCCATGTGACTTGCTGATCACCGAGAGTCGCCTTTACCGATTCCCACCATGACCTTGCATCACGTTCCAGTTGAAAGGTCGAGAGAAGGACACGTTCTTGATTGCTACACTGCATTACTTCAAATATCCTTCCCATCTCATCTAGCCAATGCTCGGCTTCATCAGGGTCAGTCGAGCCCACAAATCTCGGCGGATTCATCTCCCGAAAGTTTCGATATAAATCGCCAGTGCCATGGTTTGCAGCTCCTGCTTGAGCTACTTGTTGCAAAGCCTGAGTAAGGCCTTGAACCGTGCGCTGCAAGTTCCTCCATTCCGCACGATCTGCTGCCATTGCCAAAGCCTACACGTGGAATAGATCACTTAGGTTCATTAAGAATAGATAATATCGCAATTAAGGTATGGACTTAACCCAAGTTTCTACCCAAATCTCACAAGGTCAGGTCCTTAGACTTTAACAAGGTTAGGGGTCCTATGATAACACTTAGAACCCTAGAACTTGGAAAACCTAGAACTTTTAGGGAGACCTAGGAATATTAAACCTAGGCTCTGATACCAATTAAACTGTCACGTCCCGACGCGGAATATCGGGTCGTACAGTTAGAAAATAGCTAGAAATCATATAAATATTCTAAACTAAACAATTACACAAGTGCTAAGAAAAGAGATAACTTATTGATCATGAAATATTCCTAATCTAGTACAATATCCTTAAACCAACTTAATACAAATTGAGACAATAACAACTCAATCAATAATATCATAACTGAAACTAAACACACTCTAAGGCACAACTACAAGTAGGATAACTATGCCAACTCCAACTCTAGAACTGGTGCACTCAAAGATATCACTCATGCCCCTCCCCATCGGTATGCGCATCACCAACTGAACAGCCTGGAAAGGGGAAGAAACAACAACTATGAGCTGACACTCAGTAGGAAATAACAGGCAAGTTTACATGATTAACAATTTAATTATATTTTCATATGCCATGCTAATAAAAGAAATAAATGACGATACAATGAAACAACATAATAAAAGATCTTACAAGGTCAAGAAATATATGATGACAAGAATTAACAAGATAACAAGTACCAGAATTTACAACAGGAGATAGTAATAGAGAATTGGCCAACAAGCAAGTAATTTAAATATCATTTCAAGCACGATCAAGTAACAAGAATAACAAGAGATTTTCATGTCATAGACGTCACACTAGTCATGCACTCGGTGCAATGCCTTACCATGTCATTATAACATCCCATGGGTTCAATAATTTTTCGGGCGCTCTCCCCAGGACCAGACCGGGCCCTTATGATGCGTTGGCATTGATTTATTGGATCCAAGATCCCACGTTGTCTAGACATTCAGTTAAGTTAAATGGCCAATTTAATCAGAGAAATTTCTGTCAGAAGTTCAAGATTTAAAGGACTAACATGTCCTTGGATTCATTAACTTAAAAACTCGGTATACGGTCACTTCTGGGCCGTTTGACAGGACATACGGCTACTACTGGCCGTATTACAAGAACTGGACCAAACTCAGTCCACGAGGTCAAGAATGAACGGTTAACAGTGTGCCGTTCAAGTAAGTAAGCAGTACGTGACCTTAAGACACAATTACGATACTTAAACGGACTACACTAGACCGTTCATGGAGACAAGCAGTCAACTATGGGCTGCTCATGTGCTGATTAGCCCAAGTTGGTCCGTGACTTATAACTCAGCGATTTAGTCACAAATTTCCAGGTTGGAGCCGGGTCATACAGGTCTCAAAATGGCGGATTCTAACTTGCCGGATAGAGTGTCCGGGTAGAATCGCACTAAGGGACAACAATTTAGGTTTAATGGCCATAATGCCATATAAATTGTTAGTGTGCTATTAGTCTATTCTACCGGGGTATAAGGACTTTTAATTGATTTCCTAACAGCCATTTAAAAATACCTTGATTCGTGAATTATTATAAATCTCAATTCAAGAGATAAGTTAATTACAAGATGGTAACTCAAGACACTAGAACAAGCCAATAATGACAATAGACAGTAATACAAGACAGCAATTTACTTTCAAAATTATCATTTTATTATATGGGTTTCTAATTAACCATTTGTGTGCGTTGAAGTGGAGATAGTAATCGGGATGGTTTATACACTTTGTTCTTCAATTTTGGATTGAGGAACGCCGGGCTTAATTTGAGATCAATGGGTTGCATGTATTGGTCATTGGTTCCTCAAAATATGGTTTTCAATTGGACTAGGCTTGAATGGGTCGATCCCCTCACGGTCCGGATCGATCCTCGGGTCGAAAACAAGCCCACCGGGGCTGTCAGCAAATGGGTCGACCCATTGTGTCGACCCCTGGAAATCCAGGGTGTATGGGCCGACCCATTGGGTCGACCCCTAGAAAACCAGGGGTCTGCCAGCGTGTGGGTCGACCCATTGGGTCGACCCTCGCACGGACAGACTCCTATCTGTGTATGGGTTGACCCAATGGGTCGACCCCTGGGGTGTATGGGTCTACCCAATGGGTCGACCCCTGCGTTCGCAGACGCGAACGTGACTTCCGTAAAACGGAAAAATCTCACCCAATTGGGGTCTAATTGGACTGAGATCTTAACCCCATGCCCCTAGGTTCTTAATGGACATATTAGGGTCATAATACAAGGGTTTGGAACCCTAAATTCACCAGAAAACCAATCGAAATCACAACCTATCTAGGAAGAATACTTAAAAATCTAGTCTTAGCATGCTTCTAATCAAACACGAAATTCTCTAAGCATGGTCTATAAAAATTGGGGCTTTCTATATCAAAAGAAAGATTACTCGACGCTGATTCCAACCATATATGACATGCTATATGGGGATCAAGAGTAATAACTCGAAATCATGATTTAACTCAAAAGAATACATCATAAACCACGTCTAGACATGCTCTTACTTAAATCAGAAATTCTCTAAACATGATGTATAAAATTTAGGGCTTTCTACGTCAAATGAAAGCTAACATGCTGCTGATTACAACCATATATGTTAATTAGAGTTTGGTCTATTATAACCTACCTCAATCGAAAAGAGATTTAGAAGTTAGAACGAAGAACGCCTGTTTGACAGCCCTTCACTATTTCCACGAGATCTCCCTCCACACCTAATAGAATTTGGGGCTTTTACTACCAATGGAAAGAGCTCTCCGAGAGGATCAAAATGGTATACTCATGTGCAGATTTTGGTCGAGGGTACCTACCTTAATCGAAGGAACAAAGAGGGCCAAAGAAAAACCAACGAACTTGGACACTCCTCCAATAAACGCGAGAGATCTCTCTAGATCGGAATCCTCTGCGACCACCACTGCTCCCAAACGAAAATAGACACATAGGGCTTTCTTTTAATAGCTTATACATGTTCTGGATCCTTCCAGGAAGGGAGAAATCGACCCTTGAAGTGGAGTGTTTGAACCGCCGCCGCCAATGTTGACCTAGCCCATGCGCGACCAAATACTCCCATAAGTTAAAAATTTCGTGGCATTGTGAGAGGGGAAATGATCCTCTCTATAATACCTTTCATTTTCCCCTTGAATCACCTCATTTTGTTGAGAAATGAGCTCGAATTTGATGTTTTAAGGAGGTGGTTACTATTGAGCACGAATTTGGTTAGGTAAGTGTGAAAATTTGACTAATCCCACTGATTCGGCCTAGTTAATGATTTTATTAGGCTTAGTCATAGAAGATAAAATTGTTAAACGCAATTGATTCTACGAGAATATGATTTTTATGGATTTTTATAAAATATTCAAAATGTGACTTATTCTATTTATTAAAGAATTAATCTAATTAATTTTGAATTAATTCCCATTAATTCAAATAAATTTAAATAATTTCTAATTAAATTCAAATAAATTTCTAATTAAATTTTTAAAAGAATTTGGGGTATTACAGGTGAGGTACTCAGCTACATCCCGAGCGGATCCCGATCGCGAGGCGATGGGTGGTAGCGAGGGACACGGGATCGATCAATAGACTGACCCGGGCCATCCAGGATGATCTTGACTCATTCCCACACACATCAGTAAGCTCCAAACTTAAACTTTTCTAGATGCTCTTAAATGTTGCTAAATGCTTTCTAAATGCTTCTATATGCTGCTAAAAATGCTGACATGGAGTCAATTGCTCTTTCAGGTGCGCTGGACACCATACCGGGATGAGGGCTACGAGAGACAGCCATGGGTTAAGGCGTCCCTGGCATACAGCGGGCGAGATGTTTGGCTTCATTGCATCAATGTGATCGAGCCGCTGCATTACCGCCAGATCCTGAGGACACGGGGACTCCATCAGTCAGAGGTGACATTCCCCCGCAGAGATGATGAGCGCTCGGGTAAATCTTCAAAGGGCATCAGCGGAGATGTGGATTGGTGCGCCCGGAAGGCCAAATATGTGCATGATTAGAACAAAAGAGGCCAAGCGGTGAAAGACCGGGTGGACAGCGATGAGGCCTTTACTCCCACCGGTACGGCGACCAGGTGTTCAGAGGCACCCGACGACCGGTATGAACTTCTAAACTCAAAACTCTGTCTATTTTGAATTCTGTTCTATATGCACTGACATATACTTTCTAAATGCAGCTAGACCCACAGGGACGCATAGCCGAACTCGAGGGACTCCTCCATGCCACCATCCAGCAGTGGGATGAGTACCGGGCTGCCTTGGAGCTTTTGGTGAGTTTCTTACACTTAAGACTTAAATGCTTATGATGCAAATGATTAACCTTGACTTCTAAATGCAGCGGGCTGAGGGAGCCCAGAGGACCGGACCAGATGCACCATCCTCCACTTCACAGCCTGTCGGGGGACGGGCTGAGCGAGATGCGGATTTTACCCGAGCCGTAGCTCGAGCCGAGGAGGCCGAGGGTACCCTCGCAGAGCGGGTAAGAATCTAAACTTTAGACTTAAATGCTTATGAGTTATGCAAATGCTGACCACGATGCCAACGTAGGCGAGAGAGCTGACCCCGACATTAGCCTAGACGGAGCGAGCTCGAGCAGAGACTGAGCGGACCCGAGCAGAACTGGAACGCTCTCGAGCTGAGGTAGGGCATCTTCAAGCAGAGGTAGCCCGGCTGAGCGGAGAATTGGAGCGGGCATCTACCCAGACAGCAGACCTCGAGAGATACCGGACCGAGGCTCGGGCGGCGCGACTCCAGGTTCATGATTTAAAGATCGAGCTCAAGGCCGTGGAGCGGACAGTCCGGACGATCAGCTGTGGCCCTGTGCTGAGTGCATCTCGGAGTATTGCAACGGGAGGCACACGGAGTGGAGTACCGAGCGGATCGGTAGGAAACTTCCTGGCTAGTTCTTCCGATCGGCGGAGGAACGAGGAGGAGGATCGGAGACGATTACGGGAGGAGGAGCACAGTGCCATGGAGCCGTTGGCCAAGCGGCAAGAGGGTGCTGGTGATAGTGAGGGCCCGGGGGATAGACCGGCCGAGTGATGTATTTTCTTTTCTTCTTTTGACACCCACACTTGTACATGACTTATGATAGAAATGAAATGGAAATTTTTTTGTGTTTTGTTTTTTTTTGTGTTTTTATGTGGATGAATGAATGGATGAAATGTGAGTATGAATGTGAAAACACATGTGTGGATGGAAGTGCGAATGAAAGTGTGAATGAATGGATGGGATGAATGGATATGAACATGGGATAAAGTGTAAGACTGGCAGGTCAGACCAAAGAGGACTGGAAAGGGAGAACAAAACCTGCAGCAGAAGTCGTGACGGTCTAGTGGTGGGGTGTCAGATCAGTGTAACGGATTAAGATCACGCCGTCAGAGACGACAGAAGGTGGTCTAAAAACTGTGTAGCAGAAAATGTGACGGTCCACTTATGGAGCGTCGGAATAAGGTAACGATCAATGATAGACCGTCAGGCATGACAGAACGAAATTGGGCTAAAAATGTGTAGCAGGAAATGTGACGGCCCAGTGAAGGAGCGTCAGGGAACTGTGGCGGTCCTACGATGAACCGTCACAGTAAAAATTGGAATCCGAGATGGATTCTGTCGTGAGAGCCCGAACTCGAGGCAAGGAGACCTTAATCCACACTGGAACCCTCCCAGGCTTAGGATAAGGCTTTCTAACCCAAGTCTTATCATTCTAGCACCAAAATCAAGCCTTTAAAAGATAGGAACAATCCCAAAAATCGTATCTTTCATTAATTTCTGCTGCAAGGGTTGAAAACTCCATCAAAGGGCAAGGAACATCATGAAGAGAAGCTTTGGAGAGATGGGCATGGAGGAAAGGGTCTATACTGGGCCCAAAGCAGCCAAGAAGGAGCATGGGGAGCTGCAAAGATTGACATCCATCCCCAAGCATCTGAGCTCAAGTGCCCAAAGAGCGGTAAGTTCCAATTGACTTCAAAAGTTCATCAATTTCTGCACTTTCTATACTTCTTATGATTCTTCTCTTTTTCTTCTTCTTTCTTCCTTTTCTCTAGCCTCTCCCTAGTCCAAGGTGTTATTCCAACCTGAAGTGGGTGGCGCCCATGGTCAAAGAACTCCCATTAGAAGTCTTGTCGATCCTTAGGGCATGGCACCTCCAACCTTTGCTAGTTTTGGCCAAGAATTTCCAGAAATTATCCTTAGATTGGGCAAGCATTTCAGCCCTCATAGAATTATGACATCCACAAACACACACCTTCCTCTTCCCTTCCTTCGAAGATACAATCTTATTGGAGGAGGTAGAGACCTACCTAGCCCTTGCTAAGACTAAGGTGGGGGATGAAGATCTAGTGTGCCATCGGTTGAACCTATCGACTCATCCTTGATTCTATGTGATTTCATACACAACCCGAAGGACGTGACGACCATGATCAGCCCAAGCCACATTCACTTGATACCCATGGCTCAATGGATAGTCTCTCATTGCAAAAATAAGTGGGAGAGATATGAAGCTATTGCCAAAGCCGTGTCGGTTTGCTTATGCGGAGTCTTCCTTTTCACTACCATCGACCACCTGCTAGATATCCAAAACCTTAGCATCATCAGCGGGTTGTGGCAGGGTTTGTCTATTTCTCAAGTAGTCCTTTCATACCTTTATGAAGAACTTAGTTCAGCTTGCTTAGGAGGACCTCTTTTCGGCTCAATGATACTCCTTGAGTGTTGGATGGGAGTGAGAATCAAGTTCCAACCCAAGGAAGACATACCTTCAGCTAGCCGGATCTTCGGGAGCCACCCCTTGTTCTTCTTTGGAGGTGCCTTTGGATTCTCTTCACATGTTGAATGCCGGACGGTGGATAAGAAAACGCGGGACAATTGGCGCCTCTTCCTCAACACCTTGCCAATAGAGAAGTTCATGATGCGACCACGAGTTCTTTGGAACACCTTGCTTAAAGTACCACGGCGACCAGGCCTTGATCTACAGCTAGTGGGGAACACTACTTTGGCGATCTACAACCCGCACCGGTGCTACCTTCAAATTGGGCTACCCAGAACCGAAGTTCCTGCACTATCACACTACCCTCCCCTTCTAGCTAGAAAGATGGGGACCGAGGAGGATGAGAGAGCGATCTGGAACGCACTGACCATGTGGGAGATCAGCAAAGTGCGCCCATGGCAAGAAGAAGTGGAAGAAGAGGACGAGGGACGCCGCGACTATGTGAAGGAATTACGCAAGATCCGCCTTTTGCGGATAGAAAATTGAATGTAGCTTGAGATTTTTCTTTATGATATTTCTAAACTTGAAGTTTATCAATCAATTTTATGTTTTATTGAGTTCAATGGAATGATATAGAAGTGCCTTAGTTGATGGAATCATGAGTTTGTTGCTTGATCGAGCATAGATGCTCTGGAAAATAGAGCTCTGGAACCTGTAACGGTCCTACATAGGGCCGTCACAACAGCCTGACGGTCTTACGATGAGCCGTCAGAAGGAATGAACTCAAAAAATTGAGTTTTCTGACCTCGGGAGAATGTAACGGTCTAATATCAGGCCGTTAGAGTGATATAACGGTCCATCGCGGACGCGTCAGATAGAGTTTGCAGAGAGCCAATGAGTTTCAACCTTCGGGAGAGGGTGACGGTCAAACGATGACCGTTACAGTTATGTGACGGTCTGCCACTGGTGCGTTACAGACCTGAACCTGGAAATTTGTGAGTTTTGAGTCTTGGGCTTAAACATGCGTTCTGCACACACTTAGACAAGAAACAAGTTAGATCTGTTCTTAGACTCAACCCCTTGCCTAAAGCAAGTTTATGATTTTGACCGTTTCTTGATATTTGGTCAAGGGGTGGAGCCTTATTAAATAGGCGAAAAATATATAATGGAAATAATGCAATCGCATATGATGGTATTTTTGGAAATTTTACAAATATTTGGATTTTTGTGAGATTTTGAAAATATCTGGTGTTTTTGATTTTTTGGAATATATGATTTTTTTTAGATTTTGAAATATATGATTTTTTTGGATTTTGAAATATATGATTTTTTTTGGATTTTGAAATATAAGATTTTTTTTATTTTGAAATATATGATTTTTTGGATTTTGAAATATATGATTTTTTTAGATTTTGAAATATAAGATTTTTTGGGGTTTTAAAATATATGATTTTTTTTTTGGATTTTGAAATATATGATTTTTTTTATTTTAAAATATATGATTTTTTGGATTTTGAAATATATTATTTTTTTGGATTTTGAAATATATGATTTTTTGGGTTTTGAAATATATGATTTTTTGGATTTTGAAATATCAGTGCCTCCCTAGGAACGTGGGTCCTCCCTATTCCGTTCAGAGTTTCCGAGGTTGGCGTGCAATGGAAGTAACAACCCCTGGCTAGGGCCTAACTTGCGTGACGGTGTCTGTAACAACCCTGATAAAATAAAAAGGAATAAATAAATCAAAATAGATTAAAAGATTTAATAAATAAACGAAAGAGGTTGGAATAAAAAGAATTAAACCCTGATAAAAATAACGCCTCAGGAAAAGGCGCGACTTTACGAATAAGCGCCCTTGATCAAGGCGTGTTTTAAGAAGTGACGCCCACGCGTCATGGCATCAAATCTCAGGCGACCAAAATAAGTAAGAGTAATAAAAATACAATAAAAAGGGTAACGCCCTTGACATAGACGCGGTTTAAGAAGAAACGACGCACGCCAAGGCGTCAATTTAAATTCGACGCCGTTACCTAGGTCGTTAATTCAGTTCGAGTTTCGTTCGACCCAGGAGTCTATCCAGGGTAAGTTGATAACTTTGAGAAAGAGTTCGAATGTAGTAATAACTCTAATATGGAAATATTACTTCCAATCAAACACTAACTATTGTTAGGATTCCCTAAATCCCTATAAATAATCTACTGCTCGAACCCTTCAACGCTATTTGGCGTTCGGAATCTGCAAGGTACGTAAGAGAGGAATAGTTCCTCTGATTTATTTCTCTACGTCTGTTACATGAAGAACTAACAGTTCTTCATCTTCTTCTGTTATAGGTTAAGAAGGCGGCGTACGTGAAGAACAAAGGTATTGTTCTTTTTCCCTTTTTACTTTCGGTCAGGTAGTATGAAGAAATACTAATGTTTCTTCTTCTGTTCTTGTAGGAGTTACAGAACCGAAGAACAAGGGTTCTTCACCAAAGCCTTCTCTTCCTCCTAATACTGGATTCGGTTGCTGTTGAAACAACAGAACTTTTATTCTCATAGCCTTCACGATTCAAATTTCAAGTCTTCAATCAAGGTAGGATTTTCTCATGGAACGTAGCCCAAACTACCATATAACTATAGATAATTATCATCGGAAGTTCATGCATATAGTTTTTCATGTGTTCTGGTTATTTTCTACAGAATGTTTGAAAGAAACGACCCTAGCAAGGGCGTTAATTTAAAAGACACGACCATGCCCAGGTCGTCAATTCCAGATTTGACGCCCTGCACATGGACGTTAATTCCTGTTAATTAATAAATAGCATGTTTAAAAAGTAATTATCAATGCAAACATGATCCTAAATTAATGCACGGTCAATTTCTTGTAATCCTGCTATTTTTCTGGTCCTGACTATATACCATGTTCCTGAAATATTCATTACCTCGAAATTTGTAAAATTGTGAATTCACGACCTTGACCAGGTCGTCTCTTGTTTAACTAACGCCCCGGACTAGGGCACCTTTTTCCTGGTAACGCCCCTATCCAAGGCGCGTTTTCAATAAAATTACAGATTTTAATATCCTGTAAAATAGCCATATTGGAAAGGACGACTTCTTTATATGTCGTCAAATTTAATATAAACGCCCCTGATTAAGGCGTTAATTTTACAAAAAACGACTTCACCAGAGTCGCTACTTTCTGCATTACTAATTTTTCCCGATTACTGTTATCCGAGGGTTTCACTATATAAGTATAAATATATATGTAGGCACTATTACTCCACTCCGTGAGTATAGTCCCACGTTTCATGATGTTTTATCGATCACCCTCAACTCTCATTGACATACAAGCTCTCCATTGGACATTCCGTTCCTTGGACTAGCGAGTTAGTCATAGAGACCTCTGTAAGACTCCTCGTACCTTGGATTCCCTCAAGGTCGACTGAGCTGGTTGTACCCTAAAAACCCATTACACAATATTTACCATGTCACTCTATAGTTACATGGTATACCGGCCCTCATGATTTTGCTAAGTGTATATCATGAGAATTCTCTTAATGGGATGAGATTATCATACCATTTGATGTCATTCTTGTAAACCCCAATTTTATATTCAACATGATGTTCTTGTGGACCTCAATTCTATATTAAGAATGAGGACGTCTTGCCATTGAGGTGCTATTCATATGGGCCTCAATTCTATATAAAAGAGTGTCTATACTCATATTGTCATGGTACCCGAGTTATGGGAACCTATTCTACCTAGTTTTATCGAATTCGTGATTGTACCGTTGTTATCGCCTATTGGTGTCAAGTGTCATATTTTTGGACTCCAATCTATCAAAGTTTGTCTTACATGGCTATAAGCTTATTTATTGAAATTCCATGATGGCTATACACAAAAACGTGGATGTTAAAATACATGACTAATGCCTGCGCATATAGGGCCCGATCTAGTCCTGGGGGGAGCACCCGAAATTACTTGTGCCCATGGGAGTTAATTGATCACGGTATTGGCATTATACCGAAGTGCATGACTAGCTTGATTGAACATTCCACATATCTTGTACTTGACTTGATATTACATGACTTGCGTGGCCCGAAAAAGGGTAATTACTTGCGTGCTTGAACGTGATAGCCAAATTTCATCTTGACATGATAAAGTACTTGCTTGACTATCTTGATATCATTTGATATAAGTTCTTGAAAGTTCATGACTAGTTCTTCTTGTTATCTCATTGTGATATTCTCTTTCTATCTTGTCGTTTTATGCGAGCATACATAGCTATAGTGCATTCATGAAAGATGTAACTACTTAAACCCCTTGCTAGTTCCTGAGATATAATTTCCTACTGAGCGTTCGCTCACTCCGTGTTTGTCCCTTACTTTACAGGTAATTCCGACGACGAGGGAAGTCAATCAGATGGGAATGGTCAAGAGTGAAAGAGCTAGAGCTTTTCCAAGTGTCATCTAGTCTTTTTCCTATTTTCTTGAGTCCACTATGTACTTTTCCTTTTTAATTGAATAGAGTATTGGATTTGTAATAGTCTATCCATTATGAAATAAAGGATTGGGTTATCTTTCTATTTTGCGCATCTCTATTTTGGTGTCGAATACACTACTACTCTGATTGACATGATTGATATAAACTCGTCGCGCATATCCGAGTATCTTCCGCGCTCGGGGCGTGACAATTTTTGTGGTATCAGAGCCTAGGGTATTCAATTCCTAGGAAAAACCCAAGTCCAAGGATAAGTTTTAACCTTCAACCAGTGAGATTGGGTAGAACCAAGGGTTAAAGTTAACAGAGTATATGAGTCTTTAAATACCATCACATATTAATCTAGTTATTGTAATTGTAGGATAATGGCTGCCGAACGTGCTCAATGGCGCAACATGCAGCGTACCCTTCAAGGCATGACTCAAGTGCTGCAACAAGTAGCACAAGGAGGTGGACAACGAGCAGGAAGTCTCCACCAGACTTTCAAGAACATGAACCCGCCCAAGTTCACGGGTTCTACTGATCCAGATGAAGCTGAATACTGGATTAGGGAGATAGAACGTATATTCCGTGTTATGCAATGCACGGATCAAGATAAGGTCTTATTAGCCACTTTCCAGTTAGAAAGGGATGCTAGATGCTGGTGGGAATCAATAGAGGCTACTCTAAATCAAGACCAAGTCACGTGGGAGGAATTCGTTGAACACTTCAACGCTAAATATTTTTCAGACCGAGTGCAGGAAAAGAAAGCTGCAGAATTTGCTGCACTGAAGCAACGATCCTTGTCAGTGGCCGAGTATGAGGCCCAATTCTCTAGATTGTCTCGGTATGCTAAGCACTTAGTTAGCACTGAGAAAATGAAAGCTATGAGGTTTCTTAATGGGCTAAGGCCCCAAGCTATTACCCAACTGGCGCCGATGGACATTCAAGTCTACTCGGAGATTGTACGCCGCGCACAGTTATTAGAAGATGCCACGGAGGTATCCGATAGAATTCGTGGTAAGGATAAGAAGGAACAAGTTACAGGTTCGGGTTCCTTTAAACCTAACTTCAAGAAAAGGCCTAGCAATGGAGGTACTTCCTCACAAGATCAAAAGTTTAAGAAGACCAAGCCCTTCTCTATCACCACTACCCCTTCAAATACAGTGTGCAAGCATTGTGATAAGGCGGGCCATAGAGCAGAAGAATGCTGGAGGAAACTAGGAGCATGTCTCCGTTGTGGGAGTCGTGAGCATCGGATTCCCGATTGCCCATTACTTAACGACCAAGCCGGTGACGGGAAACGCCCGGTAACAAAGAATGCTCGTCTTCATGCAATCAAGGAGACCGAGCAAGAAGAAGAAGGCGGACTAGTAGAAGGTACATTGAAAGTTTGTTCCAAGAATGCATATGTCTTAATTGATACTGGTGCATCGCATTCTATTATTTCTAAGAAATTCGCTGACCCATTACCCCTAGAACCGGAATGGATGAAGTTAGTTTTGTCTACTCCTCTGGGTGACGAGACTGATATTACACATCATTACCAAAACTGTGAAGTATTGGTCCATGGTCAAAATCTCCCTATTGATCTCATATGCTTAGATCTAAAGGAGTATGATGTCATACTAGGAGCTGATTGGTTATCCAAGTATCAGGCAACGGTTGATTGCCGCAATAGTAAGGTTACATTCAAGGAATTTCCAGAACTAATATTTACTAGCCCCAAGAGTCGGAGCAAATCCCCTCTTATTTCAGCTCTCCGAGCTAGCAAGCTCATCAGGAAAGGATGTACATCTTTCCTTGCCTTTGTCACAGTTAAAGAAGCTAAGGAAGCTAAGCTAGAAGACATTCTAGTAGTACAAGAATTTCCAGACGTATTTCCGGAAGATTTGCCGGGATTACCCCCGCAAAGAGAAGTGGCCTTCACCATTGACTTAGTCCCTGGTGCTGGTCCGATTTCAAAGGCACCTTATAGGATGTCACCTGCTGAACTCAAGGAATTAAAGGAGCAATTGATGGAACTCATTAAGAAAGGATTCATTAGACCAAGTACTTCCCCGTGGGGAGCGCCTGTATTATTTGTGAAGAAGAAAGATGGATCCATGAGGCTATGCATCGACTATCGACAGTTGAATCATCTTACTGTCAAGAACAAGTATCCACTGCCGAGAATCGATGAATTATTTGATCAAATATCCGGATCCAAGTATTTCTCCAAAATTGATCTCAGGTCGGGATATCATCAGTTAAGGATCAAAGATGATGACATTCATAAAACCGCATTCAGAAGCAGGTATGGCCATTATGAATTCATTGTTATGCCCTTCGGATTAACAAATGCCCCTGCTGCCTTTATGCAGTTAATGAATAGCATATACAGGCCTTATTTGGATCAATTTGTGGTAGTCTTTATTGATGATATATTGATTTATTCCAAGACCAAGGAAGAGCATGAGGAACATTTGAGGATTGCATTACAAATATTGAGGACAAACCAATTATATGCAAAACTTAGCAAGTGTGAATTCTGGCTTGAAGAAGTGACTTTTCTCGGACATGTTATATCAAAGGATGGCTTGTCTGTAGACCCCTCAAAAGTTGGAGCTGTAAGGAACTGGGAAAGACCGACCAATGCTAGCGAGATCCGAAGTTTCTTAGGTCTTGCCGGCTATTACAGGCGATTCATCAAGGATTTCTCTAAAATCGCCGTGCCACTTACAAGGTTAACTCGCAAGGAGATCCGTTATGAATGGGATGAGGAATGTGAGAGAAGCTTCCAAACTCTCAAGGATCATCTTACTACAGCTCCTATCTTAGCATTGCCAATTGAAGGAGAAAAGTTCGAGCTATACACTGATGCTTCTGGCATTGGCCTCGGGTGTGTTCTAATGCAACAAGGGAAGGTTATAGCCTACTCTTCTCGTCAATTAAAGAAGCATGAAGAGAACTACCCCGTCCATGACTTAGAATTGGCCGCGGTAGTATTTGCACTAAAAATATGGAGACATTATCTTTATGGAGTACAGTTTACTGTATACTCCGATCACAAGAGTCTCAAATATCTTTTCTCACAGAAGGAACTAAATATGAGGCAAAGACGATGGCTGGAATATCTCAAGGACTTCGACTTCAATATATAATATCATCCCGGAAAGGGTAATTGATGAGGGCATCTCACGACACTCCCTCTAGCTTTGGTCGTCTACACACTCTTGATATGGATTGATCATGGTCTCCACTTGTTATCTTCATTTTCCCAAGTTCATTTTATGTATTTTCCTTTTATTGAGTCCTATCTTATGTATTTTCCTTTATTGAGTCATGTGGTTCTAGTCCATTTCCCTTATTTTGCGTAATTGGGCCTTATTTCCTTAGTTATGGGCCCATAGGATTGAGTCTAGGTTATGCTTGGTCTTTTGTCCTATTGTCAGGGACATTTTGGTCATGTAAAGAGTGGTTGCCTATATATAGACCCCATCTCTCCACTTGTACTAACTTTTGATGAATATTGAAGAAAACCCTTTCAAACTCTCTCAATATCTCTCTCTCTCTCATTATCTCTCCATTCTCTCTCCTCCTCTCTCTAAATTTCGAAATTCACTCTCTCTCCTCCCCCTCTCAACCACTTCCAACCCCCACCTACCTCCATTAACTCCCCACAACTTCCCACAACCCCTCTTTAATCCTCACCTAGTCCCAAGGAAGTTCCACCACTCAAAACCCCACCCTCCAACCACCACCTACCCCTTTCACTTCCCTAAGCATATCTCCACCTTCCCAAGGCTGAATTAACTCATTCCAAAGCCCAAATTCGAATCTCCCCTTCCCTCCTTGCTCCCTAGGTCGCACCCCTCCTCTCCCCTCAAGCCAAGTTCACCCCCTCCTCTCTTCTCCACTCCAGCTTTGTGTGCAGGCCGACCTGCAGTTTAGCACTCTGTTGCAGCGACGTCCACGACTGCATCCTGGTTCTGCTGGTGGCGTGGCCTAACTTTCTGGAAAGGCCTCCCTGTGCTCTTCGCAGGCGAGGTGGAATCACTCCATTCCGAGTTCATGGCCGTCCGTGAAGGCTGTTCTTCCCCGACTGCGCAGAACCTCTCAGACCAGGAGCCAGAGCGGCAGAGAAGACTCTCCCACGACGAGCCTTGAAGGAACCAGTCTTCAATGTCTTCAACAAAGTTCTTCCTTCCCCTGTCAGCATCTAGGAACAGAAGGCGGAATCCCGTTCGGCATCCGACAACCAGAGATACCAATTTTCTACCACAACCACGCCGGTCTGCCTCCTCACAGTCTGCCCCGACCACCATCCACTTCTCTGGACACCCATCTCATCTCCGACATCAGAAGACTTCCCCGTTTATTTTGCTGCAAAGTAGACTCGTATACGATTCCAACGAGTCCAGCGGTGCCAGATTTGGAGCTCAGGAGCGACCGTGCCCGCTTCTGCAACCTGCCGTTTCAGACTGAGCTCGGCCAGAGACCAGAGCTGCATCCATCTTCAAGTCGCCAGAACAGTCAGCCCCTAGATCAGAACGTCATCCAAAAATTCAAGCCGCACCCCTCTCCGGTTAGCAATCTTTTGGCGCAAGTCTCATGAGATTCTGAGCTCGGTGGATTTATTGGCTGCATCAACATCGACTCCCTATCCAGAATTACAGAAGCTAGACAGAATCGGCGAAGCTCGAAAACTCGGTTTCCTTTGCATCTCTCCCCACCCCGCTTGCCCGGCTGAAGGCCCCTCCCTGCGTGGAGGTAGTTTTGAATGTATTAAGCATAACCCCCACCCCAAGATCACCCCTCCTGCGTGAGGAGTAGTGCTGTACCGTTTGCAATTTCAGGTCAAGCTACATCGCCGCGGCGATCGGGTGCATACCCTCGCCTCCCGGCGCGCCCTCGTCTCCGATCGGGATCGGTGTCTTCACACCGATCAGGTGAGCTTCTGATACTATCCTTAGTAGCCTTATTCCTGCTAGTTTAGTATTGCTTTGATTGCTCGTCGGCGGTGAGAAGAGGGCTCGAACTTGCATGCTAGTTTGTTAGTGTCCACCGCGGACCGTGAGTGAGTGCCACCAAGCCCGCCTTGCGGGCCAGCCGCCCACAAAGTTGGGTATCCTAGACTCATTTGGGTTCAGTCCTAGCATTGTAAGTCCATTAGAACAATTGGGTCCCGCCCCGGACCTTCATCATTATCTCTCGGACCCACCGGGTGAACGTGTGAATCAGGTGAGCAAAAATCGTCATTGTGAGAATCATTGAGCGCTTGTATGCTTGCGGGTCTAAGTCCTAGGGTTATCTCATCATATTTAGTGGTCTTTGGGCTGTGCCACATCAGTAATCATGTAGCAGATGCCCTTAGTCGAAAGCCGAGAGCACTGTTAGCCAATTGTCTGATTCAAGAATGGAAATTGCTAGAACAATTCTCTGAACTCAATATAAGCATGGACACGGACCCTAGATGTGTCACATTATCTCATGTAAGCATACAGTCAGATTTATTGTCTGAAATACAAGCACTTCAGAATAATGATCCTACATTAGTAGAAATCAAGGGCAGATTAGAAGGACAATCGGATTTCCAATTAGCTTCTGATGGAAGATTAATATTCAAGAATAGAACTTGTATACCGGACTGCCCAGAATTGAAAAAGAAGATCTTAGATGAAGCTCACAGATCAAGATATACGATTCATCCTGGATCTACCAAGATGTACCAAGATGTGAAAAGAAATTTTTGGTGGCCCAACATGAAAAGAGAAATAGCGGACTATGTATCACGCTGTCTCACATGCCAACAAGTCAAGGCGGAACACCAAAAGCCTGCTGGAAAGCTACATCCTCTAGATATCCCTAAATGGAAGTGGGAGGATATTGGTATGGATTTCATCATAGGTTTATCTAAATCAAAAAGAGGACATGATGGAATATGGGTTATCATTGACCGATTGACCAAATCCGCGCATTTCTTGCCAATCAAGAGCCGATGGTCAGTGGATGTATTGGCTGCACTATACATCAAGGAAGTAGTCAGGTTACATGGAATTCCTGTCTCGATCGTGTCTGACAGAGATCCCCGATTTACTTCTCATTTCTGGAAGGGTCTACAACATTCGTTGGGAACAATGCTTAACTTTAGTACCGCTTTTCATCCACAAACGGATGGTCAGACCGAGAGAACTAATCAAGTGGTTGAAGACATGCTAAGAGCTTGCATTATTGACTTTGGAGGAAACTGGCATGATCACTTGCATCTGGTTGAATTTGCATACAATAATAGCTACCAGGCAAGTATACAAATTGCACCTTTCGAAGCTCTATATGGAAGGAGTTGCCAATCACCCTTGTGCTGGAATGAAGTTGGAGAGAAACAACTGTTAGGTCCAGACATGGTAAGGGATACAACTGAGAAGATACGAGTAATCAGGGAAAGATTGCAAGTAGCTCAGACAAGGCAAAAGGCTTATGCCGACACAAGAAGAAGAGATCTCGAATTCCAAATTGGAGATCATGTATTTCTCAAGATATCACCTGGACGTGGAATACGAAGATTTGGTGTTAAAGGCAAGCTTACACCGAGATTTATCGGACCTTTTGAGATACTAGAAAGAGTTGGCGAGGTTGCTTATCGCATCGCATTGCCACCTCAACTGTCCGAAGTACATGATGTGTTCCACATATCTATGTTGAAGAAGTATGTACATGACCCATCACATATTATTGAATATGGAGACCTAGTGATCCAGAAAGATTTCACGTATGAACAGAAGCCTATGAAGATCTTAGATCGAGAAGTACGTGTCCTAAGAAATAAGGTTATTCCCATGCTAAAAGTACAATGGAATAAGAATTCAGAACAAGAAGCTACATGGGAGACCGAGGAATCTATGCGGAAACAATTTCCAGACTTTTTAGAAGGTATATACTCTACACTCTCCATATGTGAATATATATGCTATGGAATTTGGGGACCAAATTCTTCTTAAGTGGGGGAGGGTGTAGCAACCCTGATAAAATAAAAAGGAATAAATAGATCAAAATAGATTAAAAGATTTAATAAATAAACGAAAGAGGTTGGAATAAAAAGAATTAAACCCTGATAAAAATAACGCCTCAGGAAAAGGCGCGACTTTACGAATAAGCGCCCTTGATCAAGGCGTGTTTTAAGAAGTGACGCCCACGCGTCATGGCGTCAAATCTCAGGCGACCAAAATAAGTAAGAGTAATAAAAATACAATAAAAAGGGTAATGCCCTTGACATAGACGCGGTTTAAGAAGAAACGACGCACGCCAAGGCGTCAATTTAAATTCGACGCCGTTACCTAGGTCGTTAATTCAGTTCGAGTTTCGTTCGACCCAGGAGTCTATCCAGGGTAAGTTGATAACTTTGAGAAAGAGTTCGAATGTAGTAATAACTCTAATATGGAAATATTACTTCCAATCAAACACTAACTATTGTTAGGATTCCCTAAATCCCTATAAATAATCTACTGCTCGAACCCTTCAACGCTATTTGGCGTTCGGAATCTGCAAGGTACGTAAGAGAGGAATAGTTCCTCTGATTTATTTCTCTACGTCTGTTACATGAAGAACTAACAGTTCTTCATCTTCTTCTGTTATAGGTTAAGAAGGCGGCGTACGTGAAGAACAAAGGTATTGTTCTTTTTCCCTTTTTACTTTCGGTCAGGTAGTATGAAGAAATACTAATGTTTCTTCTTCTGTTCTTGTAGGAGTTACAGAACCGAAGAACAAGGGTTCTTCACCAAAGCCTTCTCTTCCTCCTAATACTGGATTCGGTTGCTGTTGAAGCAACAGAACTTCTATTCTCATAGCCTTCACGATTCAAATTTCAAGTCTTCAATCAAGGTAGGATTTTCTCATGGAACGTAGCCCAAACTACCATATAACTATAGATAATTATCATCGGAAGTTCATGCATATAGTTTTTCATGTGTTCTGGTTATTTTCTACGGAATGTTTGAAAGAAACGACCCTAACAAGGGCGTTAATTTAAAAGACACGACCATGCCCAGGTCGTCAATTCCAGATTTGACGCCCTGCACATGGACGTTAATTCCTGTTAATTAATAAATAGCATGTTTAAAAAGTAATTATCAATGCAAACATGATCCTAAATTAATGCACGGTCAATTTCTTGTAATCCTGCTATTTTTCTGGTCCTGACTATATACCATGTTCCTGAAATATTCATTACCTCGAAATTTATAAAATTGTGAATTCACGACCTTGACCAGGTCGTCTCTTGTTTAACTAACGCCCCGGACTAGGGCGCCTTTTTCCTGGTAACGCCCCTATCCAAGGTGCGTTTTCAATAAAATTACAGATTTTAATATCCTGTAAAATAGCCATATTGGAAAGGACGACTTCTTTATATGTCGTCAAATTTAATATAAACGCCCCTGATTAAGGCGTTAATTTTACGAAAAACGACTTCACCAGAGTCGCTACTTTCTGCATTACTAATTTTTCCCGATTGCTGTTATCCAAGGGTTTCACTATATAAGTATAAATATATATGTAGGCACTATTACTCCACTCCGTGAGTATAGTCCCACGTTTCATGATGTTTTATCGATCACCCTCAACTCTCATTGACATACAAGCTCTCCATTGGACATTCCGTTCCTTTGGACTAGCGAGTTAGTCATAGAGACCTCCGTAAGACTCCTCGTACCTTGGATTCCCTCAAGGTCGACTGAGCTGGTTGTACCCTAAAAACCCATTACATAATATTTGCCATGTCACTCTATAGTTACATGGTATACCGGCCCTCATGATTTTGCTAAGTGTATATCATGAGAATTCTCTTAATGGGATGAGATTATCATACCATTTGATGTCATTCTTGTAAACCCCAATTTTATATTCAACATGATGTTCTTGTGGACCTCAATTCTATATTAAGAATGATGACGTCTTGCCATTGAGGTGCTATTCATATGGGCCTCAATTCTATATAAAAGAGTGTCTATACTCATATTGTCATGGTACCCGAGTTATGGGAACCTATTCTACCTAGTTTTATCGAATTCGTGATTGTACCGTTGTTATCGCCTATTGGTGTCAAGTGTCATATTTTTGGACTCCAATCTATCAAAGTTTGTCTTACATGGCTATAAGCTTATTTATTGAAATTCCATGATGGCTATACACAAAAACGTGGATGTTAAAATACATGACTAATGCCTGTGCATATAGGGCCCGATCTGGTCCTGGGGGGAGCACCCGAAAGTACTTGTGCCCATGGGAGTTAATTGATCACGGTATTGGCATTATACCGAAGTGCATGACTAGCTTGATTGAACATTCCACATATCTTGTACTTGACTTGATATTACATGACTTGTGTGGTCCGAAAAAGGGTAATTACTTACGTGCTTGAACGTGATAGCCAAATTTCATCTTGACATGATAAAGTACTTGCTTGACTATCTTGATATCGTTTGATATAAATTCTTGAAAGTTCATGACTAGTTCTTCTTATTATCTCATTGTGATATTCTCTTTCTATCTTGTCGTTTTATGCGAGCATGATTGCTATAATGCATTCATGAAAGATGTAACTACTTAAACCCCTTGCTAGTTCCTGAGATATAATTTCCTACTGAGCGTTCGCTCACTCCGTATTTGTCCCTTACTTTACAGGTAATTCCGACGACGAGGGAAGTCAATCGGATGGGAATGGTCAAGAGTGAAAGAGCTAGAGCTTTTCCAAGTATCATCTAGTCTTTTTCCTATTTTCTTGAGTCCACTATGTACTTTTCCTTTTTAATTGAATAGAGTATTGGATTTGTAATAGTCTATCCATTATGAAATAAAGGATTGGGTTATCTTTCTATTTTACGCATCTCTGTTTTGGTGTCGAATACACTACTACTCTGATTGACATGATTGATATAAACTCGTCGCGCATATCCGAGTATCTTCCGCGCTCGGGGCGTGACAGTGTCTCTACCAAGGCCATACCCAGGGTACTTGTCTCAGTCCTGAAAAGGAAAATAGAATACGGGGATAAGCTTAGGCTAGATATAGAAGTTTTTAGGACTTGAGTTCCTCTCTAGACAACCGATTTCAGAGACTTGGTCTATTGCGCCGGGGCTTTTGCGTCCGTCATCGAACCTTTGTCCACTCTAGGCACGCATACGACCGGGCTCATAACGTCCCGCGGGGAAACTGTACTACCACTCTTGCCATGCCTAGTTTTTCATTTTTTTTTCTTTTGGAGCTTTGGAATTATGATGGATGGTCTTTCGAGATAGACTTTTACTTTTGTCGAGAAGATTGCTCCTTTTATTTTTTTTTCTTTTTTCTTTTCTTTTTCTTGTGGCGTCAGGTCATAACGGACTGCCCCTATTTGAGACCTCCTCTCGTCATAGTGTCTTAGATTGGTCGTCGCCTCCTTATTCACCTCTTGCCCCTAGATTCAGCCGAAGAAGAAACGAACAGGGATTTTGACTTTCCCCCAAAGCATGGCCAAGGAGAAACGGTGTCTACAGAGTGGGAAACCCGACCAGGGACGTCGTGTAGTGTGTGATTGCCGCGCTCAGGGTCCTCTTTCACGATGAAAGAGAAAGGACATCTTGCTATCGGGGTGGCACTGGTTTAGACTCTACGGAAAGAAACGCTTAAGGTATAACCCATTCCAAGCGTGAGCGAGCTCCTCACCTTCTGCGTTCATTAAGCGGTAAGCATTCCCTGGATAAGTCTCCTTCACAACAAACAGCCCTTCCTAGTTAGGTTGTAATTTAGACCTAGGGCCTGCAGATCGAATGAATTTACGTTTCAAAACCATATCACCTTTTTAAAATTTACGTTCAATTACCTTCTTTTAAAAATAACGCGAAACTCTCTTTTGATAAACGGATACGTGATCTGCTACATTCATCCTCTTCTCGTCTAAGAGTTCCAGTTGGACGAGTAACGCCTCTTGACGTTCATCGAGATTAAGTTCCTTATCGAGCTGCACCCTTAGGGAAGGGATCAAGATCTCATATGGGAGCACCGCCTCCATCCCGTAAGTGAGAGCATAAGGAGTTTGCCCCGTAGGAGTACGAACGGAGGTGCGGTAAGTCCATAGAGCTTCCACTAATCTTTCTGGCCAATCAGAAAACTTATGAGATTCGCATGTTTTCTTGATGATTTTGAGAAGGGTTTTGTTAGTGGCTTCGGCATGGCCGTTGCCTTGTGGGTAATATGGAGATGAATGATGCAATGCAATATTGAACTTCTTACATAGGTCCTTGAGCTCTTGAGAGACGAACTGGGGTCCGTTGTCGGTGACGATGCTGCTTGGCACTCCAAACCGTGAGATAATGTTCTTCATGATGAAGCGGCACACCGTGGTAGCTTTAATCTCCGCGTACGCTTCGGCTTCAGCCCACTTGGTGAAGTACTCAGTGGCGGTAAGAATGAAAGATTTCTACTTGATCTGAGAATTGGGATCACCGAGCGGGCCGACAACGTCGAAAGCCCACATAGAGAATGGCCAAGGAGCAGATAGAGGATGAAGAGATGAAGCTGGAGCATGAATCTTATCAGCGTGGAGTTGGCATTTAAGACACCTCCGGACATAGAGGGAGCAATCTTCCTCTAGAGTGGGCCAATAGTAGCTCTGCCTAAGGATCTTCTTTGCTAGAGCCTGGCCATTAACATGACTTCCACACTCACTAGAATGGGCTACTTTGGCCACCTTCCAAGCTTCATCGTCGTCTAAACATCTCATGAGCATCCCATTAGTAGCGCGCCTGTATAGTTCTCCAACAACGATAGTATACCTTGAGGCGGCTCTTCTTATTGACTTGCGTTGCTCGGTATTTGCCCCTTCCGGGAACGATCCATCTTTGCAAAATAACTTAATTTCATGGTACCAGGGTAACTCTTCTTCCTCCAGGATCTCCTCTAACTCTATCAAAGATACTTCCTTCAACTCTTCCTTCTCAGCCCTCACTTCTACAGTCTTCCTAAGGTTGGTGTACCAAGGATCCTGAAGAGAGGGTGCGTCTAATCTTTGAACGACGATAGTCTCAGTACTTCGACTGAGAGGGAAAGATAGAGAGGAAGCAAGAGATGCCAAAGTATTGGCTAGAATGTTCTGAGATCGGGGAGTGTGAATATAGATCAACTTGCAGAATTGCCTAGCAAGGAGCGTGACAAAATCTTGATATGGCTTGAGCTTAGGGTCACGGGTGCGGTAAGTGGACAGAACTTGCCGCAGGACGAGCTGAGAGTCCCTTATGATATTCAAGTAACGCGCGCCTAGAAGGTAAGCGTGCTTCAATCCAGCTAGGAGAGCCTCATACTCGGCGATGTTGTTGGTAGCAAGAAATCGAAGTTGATAAGCAAAAGGAATCGTCACTCCTTCCGGAGTGAGCAGGACAGCACCTATCCCTCGGCCCTGAGAATTGAGTGCACCATCAAAGTGCAAAGACCAGAAGGGATGATGAGTCAGGACAAAAAGATGCTCATCAGGGAAGTCATCCTGAATGGAATTCGTGCAGGGAATCGGAAGATGGGCAAGATGCTCAGCGATGGCGTATCCTTTGACCGCCTTCTGAACGACAAACGTGATATCGAACTGGGAGAGGAAGCTCTGCCAGCGAGCTAACCCACTAGAAAGGATAGGCTTTTCTAAGAGATAGCAGATCGGGTCCATTCTAGAGATCAACCTAACTGGGTAGGCAAGAAAGTAGTGTTTGAGCTTCTGAGCTACCCACACTAAGGCGGCACAAGTCTTCTCCATAGCGGTGTATTTGGCCTTGGCCGGGTTGAACAACCTGGAGAGGTAATAAGCTGTCCGCTCTTTCCCTTCATCGTCTACTTGTGCTAAGTCCGCCCCTAGGGAGTCCTCAATGACCGAGATGTATAAGATTAGGGGTTTCCCAGGGACAGGAGGTTACAAAACCGGGGGATTGGATAAATATTCCTTTAAATCTTCATAGGCCTTTTGACAATCTTGATTCCATTCAAATTTGACTCCCGCCTTTAGCAATTCATAAAACGGGCGGCACCTCTGAGAATGCTGAGATATGAATCTTCTGATGAATTGCAATCTTCCAATTAATCCTCGAAGTTCCGTAATATTCTTTGGCGGAGGCATGTCCATGATGACCTTTGCTTTATTAGGATCAATCAGGATCCCCCGTTTGCTAACTATAAAGCCTAACAACTTCCCTGAAGAGACTCCGAAAACACACTTCTTCAGATTCATTTTGAGCTTGTACTCCCTAGCTCTCTGCAGCACCTTAGCCAGAATAAAGGGGTGTTTCTCTTTGGTCCTCGACTTCACCAAGATATCATCCACGTAAGCCTCCATGTAGATATGCATCATGTCGTGGAAGATGGCCATCATCGCCCTTTGATAAGTGGCACCTGCGTTCTTCAGACCGAACGGCATAACCACATAACAATGCATGCCCCAGGGCGTGGTGAAGGAGGTTTTCTCTTGATCCTCCGGAGCGAGATGAATCTGATTATAACCTAAGTAACCATCCATGAATGACAAAGCTTCGTATCCGGCGGTATTATCGACTAAGACGTCTGTGTGAGGCAGCGGGAAATCATCTTTGAGACATGCTTTATCAATATCCCTAAAATCGATGCAAATACGCACCTTTCCATCCTTCTTGATAACAGGGACTATGTTCGCCACCCACTGAGGATATAGAATAACTCTAATGAACCTGGCCTTGTATAACTTATCAACTTCTTCTTTGATCCTTAAGGCCATGTGGGGGTGAATTCTCCTTGACCTCTGTTTTACGGGTGTTGCCCCTGGTTTAAGTACGAGTCGGTGTTCCACTAAAGAGGGGTCAAGACCCGGCATGTCCTCATAAGACCAGGCAAAAGAATCACTATACTCCCTCAGAACCTTGACTAGATCTTCTTCTACTTGCGGAGGGAGATTAGCGGCAATAATAATGGGCCTTGGGTCTTCTTCCATTCCCAAATTTATTTCCTTCGTAGGTTCATCCACTGCTGACGATGGCTCGTCGAATCTTTTTAATCCTTGCGCATACAGATCGGCAGTGTCATCTACGTTGTTGTCCTCATCATCAATCGGGTCTTTCTCATCCAAGACTTCATAAACACCGAGTCCATCGTCGCTCCACACCCCTTCTACTTCCTCTTCATCTTCTATCACGATTGCTGTAGCAACAAACTCCGGGCACCCCAAAAGAACATGACATCGCTGAGCCAGATCCTGCAAGAACCTATCAGGGATGGATTTGGCATGACGCCGAAGCGGGCGCGGCTCAAGCTCGGAAGGATTGGACGACCTAGAAGAGGACCCTACTTCTCTAGCTCTAATCGACCCTACTTCCCTAGACTTCACGGACCCTACGCCTAACCTAGGAGAAAGGAAATCTAGTGGAAAGGAAGGAGCAGGGGACTCGTGCCCCTGGGGGGAGGATGGAGACAAGATAGCGTAATCTTCCACCGAAATCTCTGTTTCAAATTTGATGTTTTTTTTGAAGATCAGTGGAAATCATACAGTAGGATGGAGGAGGAGGAAGTTGCATGGGGAATAGAGAGGGGAAGATGCAATCGAAGAAGGGGTCGGAAGATGAAAATCACATCTCGTGGAGTTGGGCGGTGGGGGAAGGAAGGGTAAATAGAGTTGACAAATCAATGGGTGGGCAGCGCCCACGTGCACATGGAACAAACAATATTTCGGGTGATCTTTTCGTAAAATACGGATCGACCATAATCGAGGGAGAACAGAGAATGGATTCTAATTGTTGAAAGAGAGATGAGAGACTGGAGGGAGACCAAGAAATGATAATGGGGGAGCTCCCCTTCTTCTGTAGACGGCCAGGTGGCTTCGGCTTCCACTGAACGAGTCGCACCTCCTGATTCTCCTTCCGATCATGACCATCTGGCTCACTGAACATTCTGGCAAATGACTGACTGAAATCTGGCATATCATCAACATGCCCTGTTGGTAGCAGAGGTGGACTAGCAACTGTGCAAGTTGTATCTTTCTTTTATGACTGTGTTGGCTGTGGATTTAGTGTACCCGACTGGAGGGGTCCTCTTACAAAGTGTTGGCGGTAATCCCATGTAAGCGGTCCTGAGTCTTCCATCATTGAAAGTGCAGACTCTCGGTAACCGAGACTTCTCCTGCCCATTTTTCTTCCTTTGGGCACCTGCTTGGTTCGCCCTCGTAACTGCACACCGAGGCCTCTCCCCGGTTGGTAGCCTAATTTCAATATGATATCCCAGCCCTTGGAGTCTCGAATCTGGGGTTTTACTTTGATGTTAACGGGTGTAGTGGCGGGCTTGCGTGGTGCATAAGCCCAAGGAAAGTTTAGATCCAGCACAGAAATAACGGGCCGACTACTAGGCCATAATTTGGGCGGAATCTTCTCTGAAATAGCTTTTACAGACTGGACCGTGGATAAGATTTTGACCTTAACCACCCTCCCTTGAAAAGGGAACTTGAGACATTGATGCGCGGTGGAGGGCACGGCACTGAGAGTATCGATCCACGGACGACCCAAGATAGCTTTGAACATAGGGTCGATGTCCAGCACATAGAATTCAATGGGCATAGTGAGAGGCCCAAGCTCAGTTTGAATAGTAACAATCCCGTGACATGCCCTCCGAGAATTGTCATAAGCAGCTATAGTAGTGGGGGTCGGGCGTAGAAGTTCTTCTGACAGATTGCAGGCCCTGAGAGTGCTGAGCGGACACACATTGATAGATGTCCCTGTGTCAACTAATACCGCATCAATGCTAACTTTATTCAAGATAATGGTGATGCAAAGTGGTATTTGCCGAGCTTCTGGTGGTGCTAGCTCGGTTTCAGAGAAGGTTATAGCTGGTCCTTTAGAAATAGTCGCCAGTGCCGTAGGTAAACTGTCGGTTGCCACATCTTCACTAACCATCACCTTCTGAAGAAAGTTCCTGAGAGCATCTTGGTGAAGGGTAGATCTTTTGATAAGCTCCAGCACGGATATCTTAGCGGGCACCCGATCCAAGTGATGCAACAGATCGTATTGGGTTCCTAGTAACGGCTCGGCTTCTTCCTGCTCAGCAGCCGATTAGGAAAACTGGGGATTGGAGGTAGAAGGATAATTGCGGTGAAACATGCGCCCGCTCCATAGGGCGAAGTTATAGGCTGCCGCAGCCTCGGATGGGCTCAAGATAAGTGACTTAACAGGCCCAGTGGGGTGGATGAGTGGTGCGAAAGAGGGTGTGGTGGAAAGGATGATGGGTGAGGGGTTGGTGGTAGTGGGTACGAGCGGAAGTGGGGGTATAAAGGTAGGCAGAGGTGTAATGAGTGGAGGGTTAGATGGAGGTGTGGTGATAGCGGGGGTAAGTAATGTGCGAGGGACAGGCGGTGGAGTAGGAATAGATGAAAGGACAAACGGTGTAGCAGGCGGAGGAGGGTTTTGGTATGTGGGCGTAAGGATGGTGGGAGTGGAAGGAGTGCGGAAGTTGTGGTGAAGGGCCATGACTTGCGGCGTAGAGCTGTCATCATTAAAGGACCACCCAACATCAGGGGCCGGGGGTTGAACTACATTGACCTGAGCCGGCGTCGGCGGCTGAGGCTGTGGAGCAGGAGGATGGTTCGACATTGGGTTCTGATGGATCCCCAAGTCTTGAACCGGCTGCTGTTGCGGCTGCTGCTGCGGCTGCGGTGCCTGTTGTTGCTGCACTTGCTGCCTCAGCGGCTGCCTTCTTTTCTATTTAATTTCCATAATGGCCCTATGCATTTCGGCCCAATCAATCCTTTGTCCTTCATGGAGGTCATAGACCAAATCCCTGAACTAAAAACACCCTTCAATAGTATGTCCCGGCTGCCTGTGGAACATACAATACTTTGTCTGATCAACGGTCGGGTTCCAGTTGGGCCGTTCCAGAGGGAGTTGTATAGCACTAACTGACATGAGAGCTGAGAAGATATCCGTGAGAGTTTCTGACAGGGGTGGGTATTGTGCTCTTTTAGGAGCCGGGCGCTTGTTGTTGTTGTTGTAGCCGTTAGGTGGAGGGACATTATGGTATTGTGGAGGCTGTGGAGGTTGTTGCGGAGTGGAAAAGGTATTTTGTGGAGTGGCAAAGGTAGGCGGAGGGTTTTGTGGAATGGTTGGGAAGTTTTGTGGAGCAGGGTTTTGATGAGTGCGGGGGTTTTGCGAAAAGCGGAAAGGTGCGGCTTGGAAAGTGAAGGTAACGGCTTGAACTTGTTCGTTGGTCTGGACCTCTTCGGTGACAGGCCCTTGAGGTTGCTTGTGGTATTTAGGCTTTTGGTTCTCAAAGAGTAAGTGGATGGGAGAGTCTTTGAACTGTGTTTGGATGAACCGCGCCCGACTATAGAGTTGGTGCATGTTGGCTATATCATTCATAGCAATGATGTTACGAAAGGTCGGGGTAGCATTTGAGATAAGTAGCTTGACCTTCTCTTCCTCCGGAATATAGCCTGGCACCCTGGCGGCCATCTGCCTCCATCTGTCAGTGTAAGTTGCAAACTCCTCATCGGGCTTCATTTTCTCGGCCACCAAGTCTGTGAAAGAATATTCTGGACCGACCCTATCTTGAAACCGTTGGATGACCTTGTCTTTCACTATTTTGAAGCTCTCGGCATCCTCTAACGGCAGAGAATAGAACCATTCCAGTGCAACACCATCCAATGATCGGCGAAACAAATACGCCATGAGGCGATCATCATACTGAAATTGGGCCGATTCATATAAAAAGTCCCTCATATGAATAAAGGGATTGCCGTTCCCATCATACTTGCGGTAATTAGGGAGCTCGGATTACGGAGGGAATCGGATGTTTTGGAAGCTGGGGACTGGAACATCCGCCAAGGACTGTGGGCCAACCCGTTTTTGGAGGAAATCAAGATGTTGTTGCATGGCGGCCCACTTATCAAGTAGTTCCTGCTCCCTGGATGGAGTAGGGATAGTGAAAGACGAAGGTTGAAATTGAGGAGCAGAAGGATAGACTGTTGTAGGAGGTGGAAGCCCATAAGAGGGAGCAGAAGGATAAACGGACAAGGTAGGAAGCCCATAAGACGGATATTGGGCCGAAGACTGACCCAGATTAGAGTAGACCTGGACAACCCCTTGTTGAGGGCGTAAGAAATCTGAAGGGCTAACGAGGACTTGTGGCACCGATGGACTGGACATGTGATGATCCACCTGAATGAAAGAAGGGAGAGCGGACTTTCCCTTGTCAGAAGGTTGGTGGGCCGAAGCAGAAGATTGGCTTGTTTCCATACCAGAAAAGGTGATTGTCCGAGGTTGGGCCGGAGTAAGATCAATTGGAGTGGGCTGGATGGAGGGCCCATCAAATCTAGACTGGTCGATGGAAAGATTATATTGGCCTTGCGCAATCATGGGAGGTGGGGTATTGGACCCCTGCATGGCCTGATAGACAGCCTGGAGTTGGGCCGGATCCAACTGGTCAATCATTTGGAGAATGGAGCCAGAAGAAAAGGAAGGAGTGGTTTGGCCGCCCTCCATAGGGACGGAGGACGGAAGAGGGGCGGACCCCTCTCCAGACGGGAATGAGATAACCCTAGAATGGTTTTCAAGAAGCCCTTGAGGGAGAGACTCCTCTTGGGAACGGGGAGGATTGAAAGAAACCATGATAGGTTCGAAGAGCGAATTGGAGTAGAGTTTGGAGAAGGAATTGACCCTAGAAGATGACTCTAATGGACGAAGATAACTCCACATGCAACGGAAGACCTTAACAAAAACAAACAACACACAACAAACACACAATGAGTGGTCGAACTTAGATGACTTTAACAAAGATGCAAGTGAAACAAGAGATAATAACCCTCAAGATCAACCAAGTTGTTTAGATGATGCATCAGGATTTTTGATTTCTTCCCTTTTTAGATCCTTAGTGACTTGATTAAAGTGTGCTCTCAAAATAGGTTCCTAATAGGGGAAGGATAAGTGGCTTGGTCGACTCTAACTGTAATCACTCCTTCACTTATGCAATCCTAGACACGGTGTGGGAAGTGGTACAATCGGCCCGGTGTCCGTGTGGGAATCCACGGCTCACGGGGACTTATGGAGGTCCCTGATGTGTTTTCCTGGTCGGCCCCAAGGAATATGGAGACGAGAGGTCCACGCACCAAGGTAGGAGAATGCAATCTAATGTATGAAAATATGCATGAACCTATGTGCACCGGGGTGCATGCAAATTCTAGCCTAAAATCTAGCAATCGAATATGCACACAATGATATGAATATGTGAACCAACCAAGGAGGAGATCAAATAGCACCCAAGCATGAACATCATAGCAAAAAACTGCGGAAGTGAACTACACCTCAGGATGCGCACCTGTCTGGAGTATGTGACGGTCTAGAATACCTACGTCAGAGGAGTGTGACGGTCGAAGACCAGACCGTCAGAATAAGGTAACGCGTGGACACAGGACCGTCAGAGGAGCCAGAGAACCAGAAACAGCAGAGAAATAAAGGGAAAATCCGGGGAAAACCAGAGCAACAAGGGCAAACAAAGGGGAGCAGGTTTAACAGAGATTCAAAGCACGATTGGCACTAGATGTCCCACCGTGATCGCCAAAAAAATCTGTTGGTTTTAATGTGTCCCTTCTTTTGCAAGATGGGCTATGATGCCAACTATGATGAAAGTATGAGCCAAGCGATGAAGTCAATCAACCTATGGACATGTGAATCATGAACCTAGGCAACCAGCACAAGCTCTAGCATGGGCATGCTAACTCAATCAAAACTAAACTAGGCAAATAAAGAAAAACACACGTCGGGGCGTGGAATAAGGAATAAAGAAAGAGACACACCATATAGGTGGAACAAGCAAAGTAGAGAGGAGATATGATGAGAGAGAAAGTTAATGTCCAAACTAAAGAAAGATGTGATCGCCACTAAGGTAAAAACAAGCCAAAGACCTGATAAATACCTTAGAATAGGAGGATGATGCACCCGCCCACGGGAGAGAGAAAATAACAAGGAAACTACAGCTCCGTCAGATGTAACGGTCGAAGACTGGTGCGCCACAGGACGTGTGACGGTCCCACGATAGACCGCTACAAGACTCTAACACGCATGTTCTAGACCGTCAGAGCTTCTGCAGAATAGAAGTTGGGAATCTTTTGATATCCAAGCTTTCCAGCCGGCAAGAGAGCTTGGGCCTCGTGCTATGGACTCTGTAAACCTACAAAAGAATGTAGAACACAAGAAAAATAAACCAGATTAGCCCTTAGACAAAGTAGTATCAATAAATCCAAGAAACTTAAAAACATGCAAAAGGAAAGGGAAATACTGGGGAGGTTGGTTTTTTTAACCCCTCTGGGCGTTTTAAAAGATGGGAGGATGTTTTGAATGAATACAGCAAGTGCAAGAACGTGGGAGATGGAGAGGGACAATACTATGAATGTTTGAAAGGGGGAAAAGACACTAAGAACACAACTTGACTGAACTAAACCCTTGAAAGCGATACTCCCTGGACTATGGAAGCAGATGGACGTGGGAAGCAGCTCTCCTTGGTTGGTTCTAGCTCTAGGATGCGGCAGCACTTCGACGCGAACTCCAGATGTCTCCTCTTCAAGCCATGAAGTCAAGGGCTCTATTTATAGACCCTCAAAGTCTAGGTTCGAGTTGAGGATAATACAGCTAGAAAGTATGACGTTTCTTGGCAAACTCTCGAAGATAATACTCCCAAGAGTCCATAGAGATAAACAGAAGGTTTTGATGATCAGATTTGAAAGAGAAATCAAAGAATCAAACTCTTAGTTCGGCCACGGAGTAGCAGGGAAAGAGCAGTTCTGCTAGAACTTTTTGTTAGATGTAACGGCTGCACGATAGACCGCCAAAAGGATGTAACACTCCAGGACGGGACCGTCACACAACCCTATCCATTAAAAGATAAGATCAACGGGAGAAGCTTACGAACATAGGACTCTAGATGAATGTAACGGTCAAAGGTAGACGCGTTACAATGCATGTAACGGCCGCACGATAAATCGTCACACCCAACGGATAGGCTAAAAGATAAGCTTGAAAGAAGCCATAAGCTTAAGGACTCTGAAAGGATGTAACGGACCAAGGAAGATGCGTTACATGGCTGTAACGCGCCCTTGAAGGACCGTTAGAGACAATGGAGTGCAAAAAAATGAAGACTTGCTAAGCTTCGTCCAGCGGAAAGGGATAAGGAACCAGACCCAACCAAGGAGACATGACCCATGAAATAAATCTCGAATTGACCAAGAAGGCTCAATAAAGGTGAACAACTTGGAGCATCATATAGAATGAACAAGGAGATGACCCGACTTATTGGTCATAAAACGGGTGTCAACAATAGGGGCTTTAACAAATTCATGTTGACTATTTCTCCCCTGTGCATGCCAGCATTGTGTAGCAAAGTGACCCAATTTGTCACAATTAAAACAGTGAATCTTTTTATTCAGATAGGCATGATTCTTGACATGAGATTTCTTAGCTTTCATATCATCTTGTTTCATTAAATCACACTCATGCATGACATGACCAATTCTATGACAATAAAAGCATTGAATTCTCATCTTTTGACCAAAAGGAGGTTTCTTAGCAAGAAATCTATTACTCTTCAAATCATCCTTCTTCATAACAAAACAATCAACCATCTCATGGCCAAATTTTTCACAATAAAAATATTTATCCTTCTTTTTCTGAACCCCATGAGTTTTCTTAACATGAAAAGATTTTTCACAGATATTATCCTTTTCCTTTTGTTCAGACCTGTGCTTATGAGTATTTTGAGATTTCTTAGGTGAAACAGACTTTGAAGTACTCACACATTCTGAACCTTTCATAAAGATAATTTTTTCTTTTCCTTTTGTGTTTCTTTTATTATCTGGATTATAGCCTAATTCTTCCTTCTAAATGTTCACTTTATTTCTCAGTAATTTATCCAGATTCTCCTTTCCCTTAATAAATTTGGACAAGGATTTGTTCAGTTCAACAATTTCATTTTTAAGTGAAGAAATCTGCATTTCAGAACTTACTAGATCTTCTTCACAGGTGACAATCTGTTTCTGCATAGCATCATTAAGATTTTTCAGAATTTGAATCTCATGCAAGAATTTTTGTTCTTTTCCATCATTTGTTTTATTCTTAGCATATTTTTCTCTTTCAATAGTCATGCATCTTTCAGTAGTCACAATGTTCAAAACCATCAACTTCTTATTTTGATCTTTCAACATTTTATTTTCATCAATCAAAATGCCTTGATCCACAGTTGTCAATTTCTCATTTAATTCTAAAATTTCATTTTTCAGAGAAGAAATGAGCAATTCAGAATTAGATACCTTTTCATTGAGCATAGTATTGATGGTTTTATGACTTTCTATCTCTTCCATTAGAGCATTCACTTTCTCACTTTCATTTTCAAAAGCACACTTTCCTTTTTCAAGCTTTTGAAGCTTATCCGACATGGCAATATTCTGCTGCTTCAAATCTTTGTTTTCTTTTGTTAACCTTTCATTCTGAACAAGTTCATTAACTAACGCATGGTCATCACTTGAGAATTTCAGCTTTTCTTCTAGTTCAGAATTCTTAACAACAAATTCATTGTTCTTATTTTTCAGCCATGAGATTTGTTCGTTAAGCCTAAGGACATCACATAGACAAGTATCATATGATTGTTTCATATTCAAGCAATTTTCACATGATGAGTTAGTACTGTTCTGATCAATTTTCTTTTTCAGCTTTTTATTTTCAGATTTTAATTTCCTACATCTATCAGTAAGTTCTTCATTTATATTCCATAAATCATTAAATGAAATTTCTTCTGATCCAGAAGTTACCTTGGATGACGTTTCCTCCTGTTGATCAGAGTTGTGATCACCCCGATTGGCCATCAAGCATTGATCCTCTTGCTCCCCATTTGCAGCAGTTATTCTATCCAAGATTTCCTTTCCAGAATCGCACCTGAGAATAAAAGAAAATATGTCAGTGTTAACTGCAACTTTCAAAATATTAAGAACTGTGACATTATCACGGTTCTTTACTCTGTCCTCTCTAGACCACTTGGTCTCATCGTGAGATAATTGGTATGGGCCTTTTGAAACTAAATTCCATAGATTATAGTCAATGGAATTCATGTAGACACATAGACCGCCTAACCACTTACTGAAGTTAGAACAATCAAAAGCAAAAGGACGAGCCATTAAGACGGATAGCAAACAAACTCAACGCTTAAAGCAATCGATGAGTAATGCACCAAAAGTAATTGATCAATACTGATTAGACCATAGTAAGAATAGCACCGAAAACAGCAAGATCCTCTGCAGATCGTTGGATCTGGAAAATCAGAAACATGCTCCGATACCAATTGTTGAGGTGCTATGGACGGATTCAAAGGAGGGGTGAATGAATCCCCTTCGAAAATTCTGGCCAATTTAAAAGATTAAGCTATAAACAGTAAGCTATGCGGAATTAAAGACTGATTAGCTTAACTGAATGTGAGCTATAATGAAATATGGACTGAACAGATGATAGCTGACTCTGGGCTATGATAAGGCACACAGTCAAATAGATGGTCAGCGAAAGCAATGAACTACTCAGCAACTTCAAACGGTTTGCAGAAGTAGATTACGCACACTAAGAAATCTTAAAGCACTTAGACAGAACAGTCAATTGAAACGCACCTAGGCATTCATCTAGCGAAAATCAGATAAAAAATCAAACCACGATAGACAGGAGATTTTTAGGTGGTTCGGTCCTCCAGACCTACATCCACCCTACACTCAAACCTGAGTGTGACATCCGCTGACTAACAGCTTGAACCGCTGGGCATCACAGCTTGCCTACATCCGCTGGGCCTCATAGCTTGCCATCCGCTGATACACAGCTTCGCTGGGCCTTACAGCTTTGCCTCCGCTGACACACAGCTTGGAAAAGGAAATAGAAAATAAAAAAATAAAGGTAGAAAATAGCAACAGAAAGCTGAACAACTAAAGTTCAAAATATAGCTCACTGAGGAGCACTATAGCTCGCAATGGAGCAATCGTAGCTTGGATTTAATCCAGAGACTACGAGACCTTCTTCTTCCTTAGCTCTGGCTGCTTCACTCTTCTTCTTCTTCTTTTTCTCTGCTCTCTATTCTTCCACACTTCGTTCTACAGCTTTCCTCTTCTCCTTTTTCTTTTCACTCTCTGGATCTCTCTTCTGCTCGCTTCTGCTGCTTACTATATCTGTCTGTCTGCCCTTCCTCTCTTTTTCTTCCTCACTCCCCTCTTCTTCTTTTTCTCTCGTATTTTTTCTTCTTTCTCAGAATCTCCTCTCTATTCTCTCTAAGTCTTCTATTCTCTCTTTTCTATCTTATGTTCTTCTCTCTATCGTCTCCTCTTCTTGCTCTCTGGTTCTTCTCTCTTTTTCTCTATTCTCTGCTCTCTGAATTCTCTTCTTCTGATCTTCACATCTGTAACTCTTGCTCTACATCTGAACGCAGAAGAGGGATCTATATATATCTTCAGCCTGGGACCCACGAGCTCACACCCTAGGCGTGTGGAGGGAACACTCTCGCCAAGAAGCTTCAGGAATGTATTAGCCACGTGTCAAAATCTGAATCTGAGAATCCACGTGGCGACTTCTTTCAGGGACAATTCGCTTTGGATCACGTGCCTTTCTTAACAGGTCACGAACATTTGTCCTGTTAAAATGTCAAAACATTTAACAGTTAAACAGGTATGAATATTGCACAGACTCGATGACGTATATGAACTAATGTGCATGGACCTTGTTTTCATCAAGCTAAAGTGTATACTGACATTATAACCACTAGCATAAAATATGCACAGACCCAATAGCAATCGGTGTGAAAATATGCACAGGCTTTGGGCATGTATGCTAGATGTCCACAGACCTTGGGGTGCTTATAGTGAGACATGCACAGACTCACTTTATGCATAAAGAAGATATGCACCGACCTAATCCCAATTGACATGAAACGATGCACAAACCTCGGTGACATACGAGCAGAAATGCACAAGCTAGCATAGTGCACAGGGAAGATGTGCACCGACCATGTGATGACATATGACAATGATGCACTGACTTAAATGCTCGCAGCAACTAAAGTTGCACAGACCTGTGTGCTTGCAGCAACGAGAGTTGCACGGACTTGGTTAGCACAAGGTAGACTTGCACCGACTGTGAGAATGCATGAAATGCAACTTGCACCGAGTTCGGTCTCGCACACGCCAAGTATGCACCGACTTTAATCTACGCAATGCGATCTTGCACCGACATGATGCCAGCCCGAGAATGCATGAAATGTCACTTGCACCGAGTTCGGTCTTGCACAAGCCAAATGTGCACCGACTCTTTTCTACACAAAATGGAATTATGCACCGACCTTGTGTATGAGAGGCCAAGAGAATGCACCGACTTGGTGCGTGCAAAGCATACCTTGCACCGACCTATCCAGCGTGCACCAACAAGGGTTGCACCGACCTTATGCTCGGTCACTTATGATGTGTACTGACTTGCATCTGCCAAGGCAATGTTTACGGACTTGAATGCACAGACCTAGATGCACATGAACAGTGACATGCACTGACTTTGTTGCACCAAGTTTAGCAATTTATGCACAGCCTTCATGTACACATACCAACAGACTACACCAAGAGGTGCACTGACCCTGAACATATACACTGGCCTAATGTTCAGACAGAGTTATGACATATACATGATGAATATCGACACTTTCTATATACTCAGTAAGTATGCATGAACCCTCTGAGTGTGTTTGCATTACAAAAGCAATATGGATCCTCTGAATGTGTGTATGCAGCAAGCAATCCTCATTAGTGTAGCATCATTCAATCTTTCATATGCAGATACATGGTGACTCATAGTGTTTGCTATCATCATAACCACAGTGGCACAACATATGCATTAGGTTTATTCTTAAACCAAGCACGTAAAAGAAGAAACCAAAAAAAAAAAAAACACAACCGTCATTACCTTTTCTCATCTCTCTTTCGCATGAAGAGGCTCGTCCTCTTCTTCTCCCACATTCTCTTCTCCCATCGACGCTTGCTCTCCTGTGTTGCTTTCTCTCTTGCTTCTTAAGGATGAAAGGCACAAAGGGAAATAAGAGGAGAGTATTCGAGAGACGTGTGGTCCGTGCACTCGGGTGGAGAAAAAGAACGAGCAATCACCGTCATAGCACGAGGATCAATGTGGATCTACTCTAATGGTCAGACATCTATGCAGCTCTACGTTCGAGGAGATATGTATCAGGCACTGCGAACAACGTCGTTCTACACAAGGTATGGATCATCAACCTTTATGGGGTTGAGTTGTTTTTAATTACATCGATCAGGGCACAGTTCTTGGATTCCTAGGGACTCAGGTTTAGGATTTAATTTTTATTTTCCGCTATGCAATCCAAACGCAGGCAAGAGGAAATCCTTACCGACTCAACCCCCCGCCTCAAATGCGCATCAGGGGAGTATTTTCACCCTACACTCACACCGCTGTCTTGTGCCTCCAGTTAGGTCTCTCCTCCAGAAAGACTCACGCATCGGCCACTCAAACTTTCAACGACCAAGTACGGGCCCTCGAGTCTTTTCTCTTGGGAGACCCACTTACTGACCATCCAAACTTCCATCGACGAAGCACTAGAGTGCCACCGCCCCGCAGCACCTACGTCCCTCCACAGTCTGCCATCCAGCACCGCTGTCGATGGCTCCCCAGAGATTCCCCAGGTCAACACTCCACGCCGGGCATCCATCATAGTGGCAAATCTCCTGCGCCTAGACCTTTAGATAGACATCAAGGCTTCGGTCGACCAAGACACGAGCCATTGTTCCAACTGCCCTCAAGCCATCACCGCCATTGTCACAACTTGGGTTCTGACGAAGCGCCTCCAGGTAGGCCTAACACCGCCCTCAGCTCTGGTGGTTCGCTTGCACCAAGCGACATGATCCTAAAGCTCAATAAGCCATCGACAGCGGCCTTGTCCTTCCCTTTCTTAGGCTATGTACAAGAGCCCTCCTCTCCCTTTCTCATCCTCTATATCCTGACCCATCTAGGTCATGTAACCCCGCCTCATGAGAAAATAATCGAAGAGTTGTAACACGTGCATCCTCCCCCCTAGTGGTAGGTCCTTTTAGTTATGAAGTGATCTATTCTCATCAACGAAATCTCTGGGCATCCAAAGGTCCGGGAAAGCTATGAGATCCTGACGTCCAGAGCTGAATATTTTCAGACCCACTCTTGGATCTCCTCTCCTCTTGAAACCTTAACTAGATTTTAGAATCAATGTAATTCTGAACTGTACACTATCCGGTACATTTTGAAATCATAACTGAACATATTTCTGAATATAACTGTATACTTTAAAATCGTCGAGATTTTATCCAAATCACTGTGTTTTTGAAATCAATCTGGTGTTCTAAAATCAACCATGTACTGCCTACGTTGTCTGGGCGAAGGGTTGGAGCATTTATATATAATCTGAGTGCCAAATTGTCTCTGAAAGGGCGCCAACTTGCCAAAGTTATCTTGGACAGCAGGGATTTTGAGACCCATACGGACCCACTTGGACCCGATCTGTTAAGAGTTTGGGTAATGCCCGTTTTCCCAAAAACAAACCCTTTATCTCCAATCTTAAATAAATTTCTGTAAATATGGGCCACAAATTGGCCCAAACAGTGTCCAAGTTTCAGGCGAAGAATTTATTTGCAAGCCTATTTCACAATTAATGTCAATTTAATACAAAGGAGAACTGAAACCTGACCCATTTATCCAGTTACCGAGCAATTTCTAGAGCATTGGATCCTGGTGCAGTGTCGAGTCTATGTCCACCCAGCCCCATCGCACTCGGAGGCCTATTGGACAAGTAAAGCGATCATTGTAAGCTCTATGGGAGGTCTGTAATTGGGTAGAAAAACTGTTGTATTGACCTGTTAAGCTCATACAAGGAGGAAGGTATCCAACCAGGATAAATTCTTGAAGATCCCCCTGGACTGCAGGAAAAGTCTACACAATTAGGATGAGAGATAGATTTGACATAAAGATGCATCATCTTCTCAGGGGCAATTGTCGGCCGAAGAATCAATTGAGCACTACCTCAAGGCAAGCAAGCTGAAGATATTGACCACCTGCATTTCAGTCAACCGGCCCTGACGTCGTGAGTGATGGCTGATTCTAGGGATGTCGGTGAGTTTCATACCCTCAACAATTGACTCAGTCTGGAGATAGTGAGAGTTCTTCATGCATGGATGCAAATATTGTAAGAGGGAGCAGATGTAAATGCTGCGCGCTTTGTGCCATTTGCTGCAGCATTTGGGTAAAACCGAATGAACAGGAATGTTGAAGCAAAGGATCTTATATCAAGAAGAGTTCCAGTTGCCGCACAGCAGGTGCTGCAGCAAGCTGCTGCACCTCCTAGCGGTGCAGGCAAAATAAAAAAATATATATTTTTTTAATTTTTTTAATAGGTAACTTAGGGAACAAGCTATTCATCCATACCGTCTGATCTTAGACTGGATGGCTACAAAAATAATTAAAAAATTAGCCCATTAAGGGCGTCCGTTCTTTTTTTTTTTTTTTAGGGGGGGTGGGATTTTTGTAGTTATCCAATCTAAAGATCAGACGATATGGATGGGTTGCCTGTGGGACAAGCAATCTTAAAAAAATAATTAAATAAAGAATTGGCTATACCGCAGTGCAGTGTAGCAAGCAGCTGCACCGCATGCAGTGCAGCAGGGAAAACTCTATCAAGAATACTTGTGCCCAAGATTTTTCACTCATTTACCCTTACGCAAGATATGTACAATTGGTAAGAAGATATGTATCATTGTTCTGGGAATGAAGTTGTACAGAATGTTTCATAAACTCAGTGTACCACAGTGTGGAGGGGAATGCAAGAAACCTAAAGTGATGTCATGTTGTAATTGAGGTATCTTGTCTCATACATTTTACATATCATCCATCACTGCAATTAAAAAAGTTGGTGGTACATCCCACCTTTTTTTAAAAGAAGTAAACAAAACAATCAAAAGAACAGGAAGGAGCTGACTGTAACCGGTTATTGTCTCTGTTATAACAGCATAGTATAAAGATTAACAAGATGGCATTCATGCAGACATTGTAGGATGGAAAAATTGGAAATCAACTACCCATAGTTAGTTTTCTCTGGGTATTAAATATGCCGTGCAGTTATGCGAGTCAAAAGGCGGGACTCTGATATTGACAAGGTAAAGCTTGAAGAACTATGCACATACAGGAGCATATGTAGCACAATTACAGTAAACAACTAAACAATAACGTATTTAAGGTTGCCTTGGGAATAAAAAAGAGAGTAGCCAAACATGGATTGACACATGCAACCAAGAAAAAAGTTGCCCTAATGAAAATGGATTCAATCCTTCCTCTAAAGTCAAAAGTTAAGGAGAAAAGAGGAGCGAGTACAGAAAAAGGGGGAAGTCAAAATGTTCAGATGGAACATGAATAAAATTCTAAACGAGAGATTTTTCCATATGTAAAAGGAAAAAATGCCTTAAGAGGTGAAATGTGCAAAATGCCCAAAGGGAACACGTCACCAAAGTAACTATGGTTAAACCCTCCCCAACCCTGCAAAAAGAAAACAAAAAATAGTCCAATATTTCCACAAGGAAATAGAGATAAATGCAGAACCTTAGAATTTTAGAAACTTACAACGTGCAACATTTACACTTTCCATCTTCTCAAAGAACAGAAAAGAGAGTCTGATGTTATGTAATTATTACAAGAAACTGCGGCAATAAGGGTTGGACAGTTTTAATGCCAGTCCTCAAACAACATATTTGGATTCTACTTACAAACAGATGTGTGACAACATTGTCCATGAAAGGCAAGTAATCTAATACTTCTAAGAACCTGAACATGGCAGGTAAATCCAGGATGCCCTCATCAAACTTGAATCAAATTTGATAATAGTCCTATGTCTTTGAAAATATGTAAAGTTCACTCTATAACTGTGGAAGATGAATAGTATAAAGCGAAGAGGTACAGCAGTTTCTATTAACACAATAAATGCAAGTGAAGATTTTTCAAAGCAAACCGTGTTATCTATTGAATCTTAACTGGAAGTATATGCATGAGAACAAAAAACAGTAATCTTGGTTTAAGTACCACAGAAACAAACGAGGGATGCACAACCGGAAAAGTACTCTTATTCTTTTCTTTGAGATGTTAAATAGAATATTTCTCGCTTATCAAATGGTTTATCTCTACTAGAGATGTCTTCTAGATTACAGGATTCTGATGAACTTTTCCTAGACTTCACAATATTCTTCCTATCTGGAGGTCGGGGCCCTAAAACATTTATGTCAATACTTGCACCATAAACCTGACAAGACCACACTACAGCATCATAGGCCTTTGAAGAAAGATTAAGACCCTCATTATGGGCCCTCATATACATCTCATATGCAAGCCTTGGTTTCGCATCCCTTGCTAGTGCTTCAATCAGCATTTCATAAGTAATCTCATTCGGTACAATATTCCTAATCTTCATTCGATGAAACCACTCAAAAGAAGCACTTCCCAGGTTGTTTCTTGCACATCCACTGATTATTGCGTTAAAAGTGACTACAGTTGGTTCAATTCCTGATGAGATCATGTCACGGATAACTGAATCCACCAGCTCAAGCCTTCCTTTCCCAATGTAGATGGTGGCCAATATTGTGTATGCATGAAGATTTGGCTTAGTTCCCACTTTACACATGTGGTCCCATACACGAAGTGCCTCATCATAAAGCTTGTCTTTCTCAAGAGCACTTAGCAATGCTCCATAAGAAACTATTGTGGGCTTCTCCCCATGGTCAACCATCTGCCTGAATACCTGTACAGCAGCAGAACTCTCTGATGCCTTCGAGCATGCAACAAGAACAGCATTCCATTCTTTAGTTCCAGGTTTCAAGCCTTTGTCTAGCATCTTATTAAGCAACCTTATGCCCCATCTCCAAATCCCTCTTTTCCTTGCAGCAGAGAGTAGAACATTGAAGTGGGAGACAATTAGTTCATAGGATAGATTATTAGGCTTCGGTCCCTTGTCCAAAAGATCCTCATAAATCTCAAGAGCTGCCCACCATTTCTTTGCCTTTCCCATTAACCAAATTACATGATTGCATACTGATAAGCTTATTCCAGCCTCCATGTCCCTTATCCTTCTATACAGCTCTCTGGCTACAACATGATGGCTTTCTTTAGTACATGCCCACACTAACTTCTCACATTCTACCCGCCGTGGCGACACCTGTGCACTATCCATATCAGTGAGAAGCTTCAAGACACTGGAAGATTTTTGATTATCTCCCATTGCAAGCCACTGGCGCATCACCTGGTAGCAGATGCGGATTGTAAGATTTTTGAATTTTACAAATTCATGCTCCCAGTCTTCCCCATCAATTCTAACAAGCACCCCCCTCTTGTACCTGCGTCTCAATTCTAGAAAGAATGCAAGTGCACCATTGGCATCTCCCATTTTCTGATAAACAAGTAAGGCTGTTGAATATGTTGCAGGCGATGGGTATATACCATTCTCCTCCATGCAGGTTAGGACAACATGAGCCTCAGCATGCCTACCTTGTTCTATGTAAATAGTCATCAAGGTGTTGTAAGTCACAACATTTAGTGGGATGTCTTGGCCTGCCATGTCTTCCATTATCTTAACTGCTTTTTCAAAATGACCAGACCGCTTCACTGCACCCAACAAGCTGTTGTATATGATCACGTTTGGGCCACGAGCGTCATCGTTTTCTTCCCTTTTCCTCTTAAGCCATTCAACAAGAGCAAATGCTGCATCCAATCTCTTGTCGGCACCGAGACCCTTGATCATAGATGAATAGATGCAGGGAGGGAGTTCCTCCAGATTGCTGAGAACCACCTCAACATCGTCCGCGGTCTTAGCTTGCCATAAACTCTGTGCCAGTTCGCGGACATCTATTCTAGCCCTCCTGTCACCAGTAAGCTCTTGTCCCCTCCCATTTCCCGACTCTTCCTCCTCTGACACAGTGCCCTTTCCTGCATCATCCTCTTCCACAAAGTTGACCACACTTGTTCGCGCTCCATCCAATGCGATGCAACCACTTCTATCGTCCTCTGGTTTCGTCAAATCCGAACGTTTCTCGTCAAACCCGCTCCCGGTGGCTTCTTCCTCCAATGCCCACGCCAACGCAAATGAGGCACGGAAGGAACTCCTCCTCCTGCCACGGAGAAAAACCAAGCTCGACTTCGAGCAAACGCCCGAGGCGTTGGACGAACACACCAAATGGCAAGTACCCCTGCAACGACAAGAAGGGGCATTGATCCCCCGTATCTTCTTCTTCCTCATCTGCCGCCCCGACAAATGGGGAGGACCCATCTGAGAATAGTCCCCGGGGGTCGCCCCGGAGACCACCTTTGGGCAGAATATGCTCAAAGCTTGCATCTTGGAGGAGGTGGATCATGTGTAGTAGAAATCCACAAGGCAGAACTCTATATTTTTTGGGGGCGGCCGCTTCGTGCAAACGGGTGACAGGAGACAACAGGGATGGCGCCCAATTTTTCCAGAACAACAATAACAGAGAGGAGTGGAACGGGTCCGTTCATACCTCAGTGGCTAAGGGAGGCTGATGGATCTCTCTCTGTGTGATCTCCGCTTCCTTCCGACCTGCCTCCGGCATGGCTGGTCCTTTCTGAGCCATACAGACGGACGGGGAACGACTCAACGTGAGGCGTAGTTAGCCCGGCGGCTGTCTGTGGGGTCTCGTCGCTCAACGCCTGATGTGATGGTGGAAGCCACAGCGGCGGCTGAAAGCAGAAGACGCCTTGGCTCAGTGTACCCGAAAATGGGAACCCAGCGCTCCGGAGTTATATGCACAATGGACCTTATCTTCGGTGCGTGAAGACAGCCATGGACCAGTGCTCGTGGAGCTTGAGATTTTAATTAACTAACTACGCCCTTTTTTTGGGGGATTTTAGTTTCGCCTTTGGAAGGGTTCAAGGTTTTGGTTTTTTTGAATAAACATGTAAAGAGAGAAAAAAACTCCTTTTAGAAGAGTTTTTTGATATTCTTAAAAATTAAACTTTTTATTTCTACGTCTATCTAAATAAAAAAAAGTCACATTTACATGATTATAATACATTTATTTGAACTTTTAAGAGTATGTCTTCCGAGAAAAAAAATCACCCCCTCAAAGCCCAAGCAAATGCGCCCTTAAATCCCTAAAAAAATTTGAACTAAAAAGTTCTCCTAATAAATCCCCCAAAATCTTTAAACTCTTAGTCCGTGTTTGCTACACATTCTATATTTTGGATTATAAGGTCGCGTTTGGAAACGCGGTGGGGAGAGATTCCAATCATTAGAATATCTGACAATCACACCAGCATTTCCAAATGCACTATAGTGCCCCGACTTCCTAACAGTCGTGGGATTCCGAAAGAGAGAGAGAGCAGACTCAACTATGCTCTAATCAGAAAATCTCATAAAGTTATTCTAGAGCTACTTTCGGGACGACGACAGTGGATTATGATGGGTTTTTCCCCAAATGCCCTCCCCTCACCCCTTCTAAACTCGGCCTTGACACTTGCATCGCTCTAGACGGTTGCTTCGCCTCACAGTCACCACTCGATGTCAAGCATCCTAGCCATGTCGTTGCTCTCGCTGCTCATCCCGTTACTCACTGTCACCGTCACCCATCATAGTCGCCATCGTTCGTCTCTTCGCTCACTATCACTGTCATCTATCTCGCCCATCTATTGTGTCCCTGTGGTTTTGATGATGTCAAACACTATGACTCATCATGAGCCAGTGTATGGAATTCATGCCTCGATGATGTCAGAGTGCATTGGTGCATTGGTTTTGAAGCATTGATTTTATGCTATGTTAAAGTCACATGTTGGATGCATTTGATCATATCATGATCTAATCATATGCAGAAGTGTGTGTTTGAATATTGATAATAACATGTCATAAAAGATCTCAAAGGTTAAGCCAATTCGGTGGAATTCATGATTGCGGTGCAACAATGGCAGTGGTACAAGCAGTGGAACAAGAGCAGTATCGCATGTTATAATAACCCTTGAATTTTCTAGAAATTTTTAAGAATTTTTAGAAATTAAAAATAATTAATTTTTATTTAAAACGCTTAAATGAACTATTTAAAAAAATTATGAATTTATTGAATTAATATAAAGGCCCTACATTAACCAAAGGGTTAAGCCCACTTAAGTTAGGCTCACTGTGGCGACCCAGACTCTGGATACCGGGTAAACACGATACCACTTGGAACCTACGAGGTCTCCCAAGAGCGGAAAAGCTCCGAAGGGATAGAAAGGTATGTGAGAGTACTTTGAACTTCCAGATAAACCAGTAAGCAATTAAACTTCAATGATCATGATTGCTAAAGTAGCAGAAATAAAATTACATTTTCTATAACAATTAAAACTTACAGAGTCTAGTCCAACAAGAAAGACAAAAGTACAGTCCAACAGAAAGGGGAACGTACCCTCAAGTCGGGGGAAGCCCAACACTGGCAAACGCTGGAAACAAAGAACCATGCAGCAGGAAACTCCCAGCACGAAGAAGAACGGTTACACCTGAAAAGTCAAGGGTGAGCCTCCTATCACTGGCTCAGTAGGGATACCGCAGAATCTTATCACAAAACAACGCAGTAACATCAGTGCTAAACTAAAGCAAATCAGTAACAACAGGAGTAACAATAGTAAAAGTAAAGAGGAAAGTCGTAACATGGAAACACAGCAGCCAAAGGAACCTCGGCCCTCTAAACTACTCCTAACAGAAACGGAAAGGTGAACCATTATCTCACAAAGTCTGGCATTACCGATCCATTGTCAAATCACGAAGCCCTATCGTGAAAAGCCTACCAAAATAGGTAAAGGCCTACCAAATACCTACAAAGTCAAAGGCGCAAGACATACACGAACTCACTGTCGTGTACGCTATAAAACCCGTAACCTCGAGTGAAGCCAAGCACAGGCTACTCGGAAAAGTCACGAAAACACAAGTCATCGTGTCAAGTGACAGAAGCACCTCCTCACTAGAAGAACAGCTAGATGCGTCCACTGACGTCTTACATTACGTCTCAAGTATCCCGCACTCGCATAGAATGGCAGTAACTGAGACACTCACAAAGAACCAAGGAACTACAGTAACGAGTGACTAGTTAGGGTCACGCCCGTCGGCGCTCGTCCAAACCCCCCTGACCACGTGTGCACACATAAGCCCAATGCCTTGAGCCAGGCCTCTAGCTAGTTTTCCCCCCCAGTAGGACGCTACCACAAAGTAAGGAGGCCCACGGAAACTAGCCTAAAAACCATCTATCATGAACTACCCCGCCACCACTCCTAGGTGGGCCGACACACCGGAAGGTGTCGTCAGGTTACGACTAGTGGAGGATCACTAGACACAGAGACTCAAAATATCGAACACCGGAGTACAGACCGAGTAAGCACACACTTGTCGCACGTACTACGGAGCATAATGCAGTATACCATTGCTACCAGACTCAGGACAGTTAACAAGACCTGCTGATAACGATCCTTAAGTCACAAGACTCGAGTCAAGATCATCGCACATCACAGCAACACGCTGTTAATCAGCCTAGTCCCTAAGCCAAAATCACGATAAAATAATATGGAAGACGGCACACAATAGCCGGATCCACACATCGTCAATGAGTCCTCTGCCTCCAAGCTGCTCGTCGGACTCATAATTCTGCATAACACGAAACACGGAACATGAGGGATCACCAAAACTCTCGAACCACATGGCATGCAAATCTAGGTACGACACTACCTCCAAGCGTCCAAAACCATGTCTCGATCCTCACAAGATAGATGAGACACACACGTGTTGAGTAGTGGACAGCGGATCTAGAGGGGAGGGATGAATAGATCTGTCCCTCTTTTGGCAATGCAACCCTCTATATAGCTAGATAAAACAAATCACAGCGGAATATAACTAGCTTAGTAACATATAAAATGATTTGCTTAGAAATATGATTTCACAATAAGGAGGTTGAACCTAAGCATGCATCTATCACAAATCAATCGCACAATCAAACCACAACACAAAGGATTTTAAGGTGGTTCGGACTGAATCCCCAGTCTTACATCCACCCCTCACCAAATCCGGTGAGGCTCCACTAGTGCCACGCACTGAACCGCAGATCGGAAAGACCTCCGATTACCTTCCTACTAACCATAGGTAAGGACGTCAACACCGCAGATCGGACAACTTCCGATTGCCTTCCTACTAACCACCGGTAGGGACGATCTTCAGTTTCAATCGTTTGTATGAAATGAAAAAGATAACAAATATGAAATCACTCAAACAAGATATAGAGTATGCTCAAAGAAAGAAGATCTTGTCTGAGTTGCAGAAGCTTGAATCGGATGCTTTGAAGGTGTCTTCTTCCTTGCCAGATGATCTTCCTTGAATCTCTTCTAGTTGATGAAGAAGACGATGGATGTACCTTCGATCTTCCTTTTGATCTTCTTGAGTTGATGAAGAGGATGAAGAATGCAGTTTAGATCACCTTTGAAAGTCTTGATTGCTTCTTGCTTCCTTGGAGGTTGCTTGCTTCAGATCTAAGCTTGAATCACCTTGGAATGGATGAAGAACTCTAGCCCGAAGCACTGTTCACGGAGGTGCTACAGTACCCGCGAATCTCCTCCTCTAGCCTCCCTTGATCTCCTTTGATCCAAATGAGCAACTAGGGTTTCTAACCCTCTTGTGTTTGTTTTATAGACTTTGAATGGTCCTTGGACATCCCCCAGACCAGATTCAAAATCCATGGGGGATTGGGTGACTTTCGGGTTAAACAAATACAAGAAAAGGGGCTGGTCTTGAGGTGGAAATCGAAGTCAAACATGGCTGCATCGGGGCTGGCGGTCGACCTGCAGCTTCTGGCGGTCGACCGCTATTGAGAAACCTACAAACGGATGGTCCCTGCGAATTCCGGTTGACCGCTACTGGCTGGCGGTCGACCGCCACTAAGACTCATGCAGACTTGGAGCTGCTGGCTGGGGCGGTCGACCGCCCCTGTGCTGGCGGTCGACCGCCAGCTGGGCAGACCCCGGTTCATCCCGGGTCGGTCCGTTAACCGCTTTAGCTCCGTCGCTTGAGTCTTTTAGCAGCCCGTTCATATCTGTGATATCTCCCTTGATAGTCTAAAAGGTATCAACTGAGTCTCTGGCCTTGGATTCTCTTGGCTGTACTTCTTTGTGCATTGACCTTGGATGTGTGACGAGCCGAATATCACGTGTCGACTTTTGCTTGTGTTCGCATCCTTGCTTGGGCGCGATCAATGAGCTTTCACTTTTGCCATCCTCACTAAATGCCTTGTCCATTCATTGGCATATCTGTCATAAACAGAACATCACATATGTTAGTCGCATGAGAGTGGAAACATCAATGACTAATAGTGTTTAGCCATTATCAAAACCAAGAATACCACAGAACTCATATGACCATAGAATGATGTCGAATGACCCTAGTGACCATAGGATAACTCAAATGACCATAGGGGCACAACATTCTCCCTCTTTTTGATGATGGCAACACTGTGAGTCATTATGTGGCAGTAATATCAAGAATGGCAACAGTTATAGAAAATGCAACATATGCGACTCAAGATTCATGATAATGAGAATATGGGAATGCAATAATGCGGATATATGCATGGATGCAAAGTTTCAATCCCCCAAAAGCTCACAGAAGACTCAAATGCGCACAAAGGTTCGCTCCCCCGTCCACAATGCATTCTCACCCTTTGACAACTCACAAAGGACTCACAACATCAAGACAGTCTCCCCTTTTGACAACAGTAAAAAGGGAGGTATAGGGTAGAGAAGGGGACTAATGTCTGAGAGACCAGAGCTAAATGAGAGTGGAGAGCAAGCCATTATATGCAAACCTGAAACATACCGTGAGCAACATTGATGGTTCAAAGCTAATGAAATCCGAGATCATCAACAGAGTTCGAAAAGCAGCTACATCCAAGATTTAATAGAAATGAACCAAAGGTGCATATCATGGCAGTGTTTAACCTTCCCTTGTCTTATATATCCATATTCAATAACTACAAAGGGAATAACACAAAAACTAGTATTAGGGCTAAACAATCATGACTAGAGCATGGAGTTTTATGATTGCAGCATATTTTTGATTGGCAGTATCTTTTGTATTTGAAAGCACATGACTCATATTTTACGAGCATTCGAGTTCAGTACATGTCTCCTAGCCGTAAGAATACACGTTATTTAGATGCCAGTATTCCTAGGTATTTGGTAAGACTGACTATTATGCTTCAGAAGGAACAGAGATAGTAAAGTCACGTCATGACATATCCAATCTCATTTCTGTGATGAGAAGATATATTTCTCAGCAATTATGCTAGTGCTCTGCCTAGAGTCCAAATATAATTAAGACAGAGATAACAGTGGCACATCATGACATATCATTCGTCACTTGATTTGATGACGTGACATATTTCTCCGTGTAAAAATATCATTACTCTGTCAAATTAATTTCCAAGAATTCCAGCTCATCAAGATGTTTAGAAATAATACTAAGCTCTAGAGTATCACCAAAATTATCATGACGTTTGGATTTTCAGATTTCAGGATAGTCATGCAAAGCACAATATGCAATCTCTAATTAAGGTCTATTAAAACCACAGAACATAGATGATTTCAAAATAAATATTTTTGAACTTCAAGGAAATCATTAAATCTGAACCAGTTTCATTAGATGGACAATCATCAGGGCATATAATAGAAAGCTCTTACGCCGTAGTTCTGTCGGTCTCATGATCTCATATTCAAACTATAAGCCATGAAGTTCAGATTGCAAGAGAGTGAGAATAGCTGCAGGACTCCCCCTTAGAATATGCAGTGAATGCACTCAAGGAGTTATGTTTGCAATCAAGTGGAATAACGAATGTCAAGGAGAGGTTGACTAGAACTATGCAGGGGTTGACCTGATCAAACATGAATTTGGCAGACTTGAAATGAATGACCCAACACATGGTTGTACACTTATTAAATGTAACATAATGAAGATGAAACATATGCATGAATGCTGCAAAGAGACAACTCCCCCTTACTATATGGCCTATATGCGACAGTGACACATGGTACTTGGCGGAGGTGAAACCTCACGCATATTGAGTGTTTCTAGGTAAGCATAACCTGCCTTTCCATACATCAACATTTAATATACCATGGCCATGTAAGCATGATGCTACACAAATCATGCAAGGCATCGTGAACATGTAATGCGACACCATATGTAAAATGACATATATATATATATAAACAATGCATGGACACAAATCTGCAGAAACACACAACTAAATTGAATAAAATCATCATTTTAATTTTTATTGGCCTGAGGTCGGCAAAGACCAAGCTCCCTTCTGAGTGTTGAATACCTGTCATTACACAAGGGCTTGGTGAAAATATCAGCAATTTGATTTAGAGTATCAACAAAATGCAGTTCAAAATTTTTCTTACCGACCTTATCTCTAATGAAGTGATGCCTAATCTCAATATGCTTAGTCCTAGAGTGCTGGACTGGATTTTTTACAAGGTTGATAGCACTAGTGTTATCACACAGAATCGGGACACAACCAAGATCCACTAGGTAGTCTTGGAGTTGGTGTTTAATCCACAACACTTGGGTGCCACAGCTCTCCGCAGCAACATATTCTGCCTCTGCGGTTGAGAGGGCAACCGAGTGTTGTTTCTTGGAGGCCCAAGAAACTAAACACCCGCCTAGAAACTGGCAATAGCCACTAGTACTCTTACGATCCAGCTTGCAGCAAGCGTAGTCCGCATCAAAATAAGATATAAGAGATAAATCACATGATGACAGATACCACAATCCCAAATCTTGAGTGCCGGCAAGATATCTAAGGATATGTTTGACGGCAGTCAAGTGGGATTCTCTAGGACTAGCTTGAAATCTAGCACAAAGACATACACTAAACTGGATATCTGGTCGGGATGCAGTCAAGTAAAGCAAAGAGCCGATCATACCTCTATAGATCTTTGCATCCACTAATTTACCATTTTCATCCGAATCCAGTGATGTTGTGGTGCTCATAGGAGTTGCAATGATTTTACTGTTCGTCATATCAAATCTTTTCAGCAGCTCCTTGATGTATTTGGCTTGACTTATGAAGCACCCATCTTGTCCTTGGTTGACCTGCAAACCGAGAAAGAATTAGAGTTCTCCCATTAGGCTCATCTCAAATTCGCTAGTCATGAGGTTAGCAAATTCCTCACACATTTCAGATTTAGTAGAACCAAACACAATATCATCAACATAAATTTGAACAATCAAGATGTTCTTATCTTGATTCTTGGTGAAAAGTATTTGATCTACCTTACCTCGTGTGTACCCTTTTTCAATGAGGAACGAGCTTAGTCTCTCATACCAAGCTCTTGGTGCTTGCTTAAGTCCATAAAGTGCCCTGTCTAGCTTGTATACAAAATCTGCATAGTTAGAATTTTCAAAGCGAGGGGGATGCTCAACATAGACTTCTTCTTTGATCAAGCCATTCAAGAAAGCACTTTTTACATCCATTTGATACAGTTTTATTCTAAGGGAGCATGCAAAGACTAGTAAAATTCTGATGGCTTCGAGTCTAGCAACCGGGGCATAAGATTCATCAAAGTCTACCCTAAACTCCTGATTATACCCTTGAGCCACCAATCTCGCCTTATTTCTTATTATCTTGTCATCCTCACTGAGTTTGTTCCTAAAGACCCATTTAGTGCCAATGACAGATTGTGATGAAGGTCTAGGAACAAGATGCCAAACTTTGTTTCTTTCAAACTGGTTTAACTCATCTTGCATTGAATTTATCCAGTTTTCATCCTTTAATGCTTCATCAATATTTTTGGGTTCAAGCTCAGAGATAAGAGCAAGTTGATCTAATTCTTCCACAATTTTAAAATGTGACCTTGTTCTAGGTGGGTCATTCAAGCTTCCAATGATATTTTCTAAAGGATGATCCTTAAGAATTCTAATGTTTGTAGAATCATTACCTTCTCTTGGAGCTTGATCCCTTGCATTGCTTGATTCAGCTCGGTCACCATCTTCTTTTATTTCTTCTTGTGGAGGATCACTCTTGTCCTTCATGCTTAGGAATTCCTCATCTTCATCGTTTTTCCTGCAAGAGTTATCATTGTTAGAATCATCATGATATTCATCAAAGGAAACATGGGGTGATTCTTCCACAGTTTGACTCTTGATATTGTAAATTCTATAAGCCCTAGATCTATTAGAATATCCAAGGAATATACCTTCATCGCTCTTGGGCTCGAATTTATCTAAGTCTCTTTTATCATTATTGTGGATGAAGCATTTTGACCCAAACACTTTCATATGTGTGAGAGAAGGCTTTTTACCTTTCAGCAACTCATAAGGAGTCTTTTTGGTGTGTGGCCTTATCATAGAGCAGTTGATAATGTAACATGTTGAGTTTACCGCTTCAGCCCAAAACCTCCTTGGAAGTTACCGTTCAGCAAGCATGGTTCTTGCCATCTCTACAAGTGTTCGATTTCTCCTTTCAACTACACCATTTTGCTCTGGGGTTCTTGGTGAAGAAAACCGGTGTGAAATGCCTTCAGCCCTGCAAAGATTATAGAAGTCAGCATTTTTAAATTCACCACCGTGATCAGATTGAATCTTAGAAATTTTAAATTCACCGTCCTGCTTTATCTTCATGTAGAGTGCCTGAAACTCATCAAAAGCATCATTTTTATGTGTGAGAAAGAAAACACATGTGAACCTAGAAAAGTCATCTACCAAGACATATCCATATTTTCTACCACTTAAGCTAGCAGTTCTGGTTGGGCCAAACATGTCCATATGAATTAGCTCGAGTGGTTTGGATGATGTATTTTCAGATCTTCCTTTGAAAGATTTTCTTGTTTGTTTACCTAGGGCACATACACCACACAACTTATTTTCTTGTTTAAATGATAATTCAGGCAACCCTTTCACCATTGAATGCTTTAACAGTTTATGTAAGACATTGTAGCTAGCATGTCCTAGTCTACGATGCCATAACCAAGCAATCTCAAATTTTGGTGCAGCAAGACAAAGGTTTAAATAAGCAGGATCATCTAAGTCAATCATGTAAACATTGTTGACTCTCTTACCAGAAAATTTTACTTTGTCAGATTTTGGTTCAAAGATTTTACATTCATGAGAATCAAATAACACTTTGTGACCTTTATCACATAATTGACTTATGCTGAGTAAGTTATATTTTAAACCTTCAACTAACAGCACATTTCCAATGGAGTTGGAGAGGTTCTTACCTACATTACCTGTTCCAATGATTTTTCCTTTATTGTTCCCTCCAAATGTGACGTATCCTCCTTCCTTTTCCTCCAAGTGATAAAATTTTGATTTGTCTCCAGTCATGTGTCTTGAACAGCCACTATCAAGGTACCACCTGTTATGCATGGCTGCAAGACACTCCTGCACAAGTAATTAAGCAATTGTGTTTGGAATCCAACCAAATTTGGGTCCCATCAAACTTTTCAGATTTTCAAAATATGAAACCATTTCTTTTGGAATCCAAACCTTCTTAACATTCATGTTTTGTTTGCTTAGAGCAGGGATTTGGTTTTTCTTTTCAGCTTTGACATTCACATTTTGTTTAGAGGCTCTTTGTTGAATTTTATGGAAGTTTGAGGAAGTTTACTTCTTAAACCATTGAGGCCGTTGGTTGGTTTTGGGTTGAAAGTGATTGTTTTGCCACTTAGGAGATTAAAACTTATAAGATTGATGAACACATGAATCATAATTTCCCCAAAAGTAGGGTGGTGTTGTCCTATATGAATGTGCAATCCAGTTATGGTGATATCTGGAAGATTGAGCATGCAATGGCCAAGGAAGTGTTGAGCTATGCTGCGGGGAAGGTCGACCTTCTTAGGTTATTGGACAAACTTTTTGGGAATTTCAGTTACTGCCTCTTCAATCTTTTCTTTTCCTTTGGATGTTGTTTTTGAAGTTGAAGCATCAGAAGAGGAAACAAATGTGACTGTTTTTAGCCCAATTGGCCTTTTGTTTGTAGGTTCAAAACCCAACCCTTCCTTGTTGAAGTTCATTCTGGTTCCTAACAAAGCATCTAGGTTTTCTCTTCCATCCACAAATTTTTCCAAAGATTGTTGTTTATCCTTCAATTCTTTTTGTAAGTTTTCAATGTTTTGCAGGAGTTGAATGTTGACTTGTTTGATAGCTTCATACTTTTCGTTGCTCAATTTGCTGTCTTTTTCATAGGTTTATATTTTTAGCTTCATGCTATCAATCTCATTTCTCAAATCTTCATTTTCAGTTTCCAAGTCAGCCATTTCTTTTCTTCCTTCCTCCAAGTTCTCAATCATTTTCTTAAGATCTTCAATTTCAGTTTCAAGTAGAGCATTCTTATCATTCATATCATAATCATGCACAAATGAGTTAATTTTTTTTTCAATGATTTATTCTCCTTTTTGTACATTTCATATTTTTCCATGAGTTGTATATATGCATCCTCCCAATCATCAATTGTATAATCTTCAAATAGAGAATTTACCTCAGTTTCTTCATCACCTTTGGCCATAAGACAGAGATCTTCTTTTTCTTTGTCCGAGGAGCTAGTTCCGTCATCACTTTCCTCTTCATCGCTCCATGTGGACACCATGGCCTTGTTCTTCTTCTTGCCCTTCCATTTGTCGGCTTTTCTGAATCTGTCGGGACAATCATTCTTGAAATGTCCTGGTTTATTGCAAGAATAGCAAATGATTTTATCAGATTTCTTAGAGTTTTCAGAATTAGATTTGAAACCATTTCTTACCTTTGACCTTCCTCTCATGAAGCTCTTACCTTCCTTTCTCATGAATTTTCTGAACTTACGTGTGAGCATGGCTACGTCATCCTCATCTCGCTCACTTGTCGAATCATCACCTTCATCAGAAGTACCTTGACCATTGGGTCTTGCTTTAAGAGCTAGGGATTTCTTCTTAGGTGCCTCAGCCTCTTTGTTCTTAAGGTTGATCTCATAGGTCATCAATGACCCAATGAGTTCATCTACCTTAGTCATTGCGAGATCTCTGGATTCTTCAACAACGGTCGCCTTCGTGTGCCATGCTGGAGTTAACGATCTAAGAATTTTTCTTACAATTTCTTGCTCTGAATATTTCTTTCCCAAATCAGTTAAACTATTAGTGAGCACAGTCAATCGAGCATACATATCTTGAATTGACTCATCAGGCTTCATGCGGAACATTTCATATTCAGAAACTAAAATGTTGGCTTTTGTTTCTCGTACCTGAGAGGTTCCTTCGTAGATTACCTCTAACTTATCCCACATTAGTTTTGCAGATGCGCAGGTAGCCACTCTTGAAAATTCAACTGGATGGAGTGAGCATTGCATGATGTGTTTAGCACTCCAGTTGACAGTGGATTGTCTTATTTGTTCTTTGGTCCACAAGTCCTCATTATCTGTAAGCTCATACGGACCTTTGCTGATCACTCGCCAAAGTTCGTAGTCTTGAGCGCGAATGAACACATGCATGCGATGTTTCCAATAAGGATAATTAGATCCAGTAAAATAAGGAGGCCTATTCACAGAATGTCCTTCAGGTAAGAAACCTTTGGACGCTAATCCACCATTTCCCTCAAGGTCGTTGGACCCCATAATGAGAGATTAGGCTCTGATACCACTTGTTGAGTAGTGGACAACGGATCTAGAGGGGAGGGGTGAATAGATCTGCCCATCTTTTCGTAATGCAACCCTCTATATAGCTAGATAGAACAAATCGCAGCGGAATATAACTAGCTTAGTAACGTATAAAACGATTTGCTTAGAAATATGATTTTACAATAAGGAGGTTGAACCTAAGTATGCATCTATCACAAATCAATCGCACAATCAAACCACAACACAAAGGATTTTAATGTGGTTCGGACTGAATCCCCAGTCCTACGTCCACCCCTCACCAAATCCGGTGAGGCTCCACTAGTGCCACACACTGAACCGCAGATCGGAAAGACCTCTGATTGCCTTCCTACTAACCACAGGTAGGGACGTCAACACCGCAGATTGGACAACTTCCGATTGCCTTCTTACTAACCACCGGTAGGGACGATCTTCAGTTTCAACCGTTTGTATGAAATGAAAAATATAACAAATATGAAATCACTCAAACAAGATATAGAGTATGCTCAAAGAAAGAAGATCTTGTCTGAGTTGCAGAAGCTTGAATCGGATGCTTTGAAGGTGTCTTCTTTCTTACCAGATGATCTTCCTTGAATCTCTTCTAGTTGATGAAGAAGACAATGGATGTAGTTTCGATCTTCCTTTTGATCTTCTTGAGTTGATGAAGAGGATGAAGAATGCAGTTTAGATCACCTTTGAAAGTCTTGATTGCTTCTTGCTTCCTTGGAGGTTGCTTGCTTCAGATCTAAGCTTGAATCACCTTGGAATGGATGAAAAACTCTAGCCTGAAGCACTGTTCACGGAGGTGCTACAGTACCGGCGAATCTCCTCCTCTTGCCTCCCTTGATCTCCTTTGATCCAAATGAGCAACTAGGGTTTCTAACCCTCTTGTGTTTGTTTTATAGACTTTGAATGGTCCTTGGACATCCCCCAGACCAGATCCACAATCCATGGGGGATTGGGTGACTTTGGGGTTAAACAAATACAAGAAAAGGGGCTACTCTCGAGGTGGAAATCAAAGTCAAACATGGCTGCATCGGGGCTGGCGGTCGACCTGCAGCTTCTGGCGATCGACCGCTATTGAGAAACCTACAAACGGGTGGTCCCTGGGAATTCCGGTCGACCGCTACTGGCTGGCGGTCGACCGACACTGAGACTCATGCAGATTGGGAGCTGCTGGCTGGGGCAGTCGACCGCCCCTGTGCTGGCGGTCAACCGCCAGCTGGGCAGACCCCGGTTCATCCAGGGTCGGTCCGTTAACCTCTTTAGCTCCGTCGCTTGAGTCCTTTAGCAGCCCGTTCATATCTGTGGTATCTCCCTTGATAGTCTAAAAGGTATCAACTAAGTCTCTGGCCTTAGATTCTCTTGGCTGTACTTCTTTGTGCATTGACCTTGGATGTGTGACGAGCCGAATATCACGTGTCAACTTTTGCTTGTGTTCGCATCCTTGCTTGGGCGCGATCAATGAGCTTTCACTTTTGCCATCCTCACTGAATGCCTTGTCCATTCATTGGCATATCTGTCATGAACAGAACATCACATATGTTAGTCGCATGAGAGTGGAAACATCAATGACTAATAGTGTTTAGCCATTATCAAAACTAAGAATACCACAGAACTCATATGACCATAGGATGATGTCGAATGACCCCAGTGACCATAGGATAACTCAAATGACCACAGGGGCACAACAACACGAGGTCATGTGTCAACCACTGGGTCACAGCCGGGTTGACCAGATATCATAATGACCCTCGAAATAATACAAAACACCACTCGATATGATGGCACTCTCAGACACCCTATAACACAATCACAGCCCTCATAGGACGTCCAAGACATCCACGGAACAATGGACTAACCAAGGGGTCAAAGCCACCACAACCGGAAAGAACACAACACTACACACTGCCCGGGATAAAACCGCTCCTCCGGAATCCCTTAATACACATATGACTCTCACGAGACACCCAAGGCATCCATCAAGCCAAAGGCCAAGAAGGCATTGAATCTTGGGTTCACTGAAGCCCGAAACAACTCAAATAAGACACGAAAAGTTGAAAGCATTAACGCACCTATACCCTGCGTCGTGATGATTAACGCGCCCCTACATAGGGTCGCGATGTCAACAGAACACGCCCACCACCTGGGTCACGATAACACACTATTTTTTTTTAATAGAAAAACCTAACCTAGGGTTCGATGGGAGAGTGCACCCCTTACCAGAGGTAAGGAGAAAGCCACTCCACCATTGGACCACTAGGAGGCGGATTTATTCCACTGAGAAAGAATAATGAATTACATCAATCTGAGTCTAGGCAAGCCTAGAGAGTCCAGCCGAGCAGCCCCTTTTATAATGGAAGGTAGCTCACTGTAAGAATAGAAAAAATTACATTTGTTGATGCAAGCTAAAGAAGCAAGTAAATCAGCTACAGTGTTGGCTTCTCTAAATATATGAGAGATCAAGTCATGCTGAGAGAGAATACTCCAGATCACCCTGACGTAGCTGAGTATAGCCCATGGGCAGTGAATTTCTTTATTGATGATCCTGACTAGGGTGAGGGAATCACATTCAATGAGGGCTGGAGAAATATCCACAGTCTTCAAATACTTAATACCATCCATGAGGGCTCGGGCTTCAGCTATTAAGCTGTTTGAATGGCCATAAAAATGAGAAAAGGCAAGTAGAACTTTTCCTCTGGAATCCCTGATTATACCACCTCCTCCTGTGTCCTTAGAAATCTTGCAAGCACCATCAGTGTTAAGTTTAAGAAATGGCCAAGGGGGGCAAATCCATTTCACTATCTTCATTTGATCACTGCATGAAGTTTGGTGTGCGATTCCCATTTGGTCCAAGATTCTCCGGTAGCTGAATTTTGGTTCCTTGAGTGAGGCAGTCGAACATGCTCTCTTGATCTGGAACAAAGTTTGATGGATGCAACTGTTTTTGGAGAATGCTTTATCCTCATACTTGGCAATGTTCCTAGCTTTCCAAATTTCCCACATACCAAATCCAATGGAGGCAAGGGAGAAAACTGCAAAGGCCGTACCTGGCTGAACATTGCAGTTGGAATTCAGAATGAGTTCCTTAGGATTTCGCCCTTGAAGTTGTAACCCTGCTGCTTTGAGTGCAGTCCAAACAGCAACTACAATATCACTGTTGAGAAACAGATGTGTGAGGTCTTCAACCTGCGGATTTTTACAGCAAAAGCATTTCGAACAGAGGACAATGCCCACTCTTTGTATATTGGCATCGGTTGGCAAGCAGTTATTCATAATCTTCCATATATGAACTGAAATTTTAATTGGAACCCAATTAGACCACAAGCAACTCCAGGGGATATCAGCTGGAATTTGATTGTTAGCCATATGGTTATTAGTTGATGCTACTGAGCACTGACTAGATGAGGAGATACTCCAAACACCCAGGTCCGGTTCCTGGTTCAGATTAACTGATCTGATGGCTTGCTGGATGCTGTTAGGGAGCAGAGAATTGAGCAAGACAATATCTTCAGGGGATGGGTTCAAAAGAACTTCACTAACTGATGCTTTCGGATTAGGAATTTGAGCTTCAGAAACAAAAGTATTTAAGCAATGTTGGCCCAGCCAATTATCATACCAAAAACTGGTATTATCTCCATTGCCCACAATGACCTTTTTGAATTGAAGAATATATTCCTTTGCCTTCAACTAGCTTCTTCTTGCAAAACCTTTCATGTTCTTGAATTTTGCATCTTAGATATGGCAATTGAACAGATACTTTGCTCTAAAATAAGAAGCCCATAAGGTGTCATTGTGAATAGCATTCCACAGCATTTTGACACGGAGAGCAATTTCCATTTTCCTGAGAGATATGATGCCAAGGCCCCCTGCGGATTGAGGTCTACATTAGATATGCCAAGATTTCCAATGTCTCTTTTTGCCATGGGCTGAAGACCCCCAGAAGAAATTGGCAAAGGCCTGCTCAATCAAAATATGAGTGCCAATGTGCAATGGAGTGGAGGACAGAGCATACATTGGCAAAGAAGACAGCACATGCTTGATAAGAACTAGTCTGGCCCCTTGGGATAAGAGGCTGGCCTTCCACCCATCAATCCTTTTATGAATGGAATTTAGGATTCCAGCAAAGTGAATCTTCTTTGTTCTACCAATCACCAGAGGAAGCCCGAGATACTTATGAGGAAAGGACAGTTTGGAGAATCCTGTGAGTCTCTGAATGCGCTGAACAACAGAAATAGGCTTCTTTGGATGGATTAAAAAACCACTCTTACTGACATTGATCAGCTGACCAGAAGCTTGTTCATAAGTGTGAAGAAGCTTGAGCAAATTCCTGATGGAAGAAGAAGTAGCTTTGCAGAAGATCAGGGTATCATCAGCAAAAAGTAAGTGTGATATTCTTGGACATCTCTGACAGCCTGTGAACCACTCTATCCGGCCATTACTGAAGGTTTCTCTAAGAGACCTACTCAAAGCTTCTTCAGCAATAACAAATAAGGAAGGTGCAATTGGATCACCTTGGCGAATACCTCTGGTTGATTTAAAAAAACCAGCAGTGTCTCCATTCAACAGAATAGAAAACCAACAGTTATTAATCAATCTTGCAACAAGGTTTATGAAATTGTTGCTGAAGCCAAATCTGAACATTACTGAGTATAGGAAGTCCCATTCAAGCCTGTCATAGGCTTTAGCCATATCAAGTTTAAACATGACATTTGAACCTCTTGTATGTCTGATTAATTCAAGGGAGAGCTCTTGAGCAAGGGCTATATTTTCTATAATCTGTCTTCCTTTGACAAAGGCTGACTGCTCCGGTGAAATAATTTTGGGTAAAATTAAAGCCAATCTTCTGTTGATTATAGAGGATATAATCTTGTAGAAGAAGTTACATAAACTTATTGGCCTGTAGTCTGAAATTTCCACAGCATTCTGTTTCTTAGGAATAAGAGCAATCAAGGTAGAGGTAACATACCGAGGCAGTGGATTCCTGGAGGAGAATGCTTCTTGCACTGCACTGACTACCAAAGGGGCAATAATGTTCCAGGCTTTGTGAAAAAAGAACCCAAAATATCCATCGGGCCCAGGAGCACTATCAGCTGACAAATTGAATACTACATCATGAATTTCAGATTCAGTGGGAATAGCACACAGACAGTCATTATCCTCCTGGTTAAGTAAATGAGGAATGCAGCCCAAGAATGAATGATCAATGAAGTGATCTTGAGAGGAGAAAGCATTCTGAAAATGGGATACTGCTATATGTTTCATATCCTCATGGTTTGAAGAAAGATTGCCTGCAGGATTCTTCAGATGTTTGATTTTATGTTTCCATCTCTTAGCTAAGGTGGACATGTGGAAGAATTTTGTATTTCTGTCCCCCTCAAGCAGCCATCTAATACCAGATTTTTGTCTCCAGAAGTACTCTTGCTGGAGCAGTCTGTCTGACAGATGGGATTTTGCTTCTTCTAATGCTGCCAGGTTAACATCACTGGGTTGCAAGTCATAAAGGTGCTCAGCTTGCAGAATAGCATCCTCAGCTTTTGACAAATTCAAATGAACATTACCAAAAGTTTCTCTATTCCAGACTCGAAGCATCCTTTTCAGGGAATTGAGCTTGAGGAACAAACAGTGCATGGGAGAGGAAGCAATGGGGCTTGAGTGCCAGCAAGCCTTAACTTCATCAAAAAAAATTTCATGTAAAGTCCACATTCTCTGAAAGCAAAATCTGCTGAATCTACGATCTTGGGGTAGCATTTTAACTAGCATCGGAGCATGGTCAGATGCCTCCCTGGATAAATGCTCTATAGAAATTGGCATTTGATTCAGCCAGGCTGGATTGAGAAGGACCCTATCCAATCTGGCCCAAATTCCTCTGCTGCCAGATTGATTATTATGCCAAGTGTATTTTGAGCCAGCATATCCACCATCAAGTAAAGCACAATCTGAAATATAGTTGCTAAAGTCATTCATTGCAGAAAGGCTTGGGGAATTGCCACCGAGCTTTTCATCCACAGTAGTGATGCAATTAAAGTCCCCTGCAACAATCCAAGGTCCAACTATCCGAGAGTGAATGTTGGATAAAGAAGCCCATAAGGAATGCCTCTCAAAAGCATTGCATTTCGCATAAACAAAAGTAGAGTAAAAGTCTGGCAAAGAAGCATTAGACTGCAAGACAGTGATCTGTTGATCATCCCTACTCACAACTGAAAAATGCAAAGGATCCGTCCAGAAAACCCAGATGTGGGCCAGCCCATCAGTGTTGGCAACAGCCTTATCCATACCCAAGCGTCTGCATATATTATCCATTCTGCCAGTGTTTAGTTTAGGTTCTAATAGCACAATGCAGTCAAGCTGGTGAGTTCTAATAAGGAGTTTAACTCTGCCAATGGACACATCATTCCCTATACCTCTGATATTCCAAATAATGCAATTCATAATAATTGTTTGGTATCAGGTATGTTACCCGTGGAACCAGTCCTTAACATTGATCTGGTAATAATGCCTGTGCGCTCATGATGCAGAGCCATGTCGTTTTGAGTTTCTGCTAGCTTGGCTATATCTAGTCTTCTAGAAAAGACCTCTTCAGTCGACTGAGGTACTAGCTCTTGCAAGGCAACTACAACTGTAGGGTCGGGAGCAATAGCAAAATTTTGGTTTGAAGGGGGCTCTAAAGGAGGGCAGGCCAAAGCTGCCGAGTGATGAGCTTGAGAAGGATCCTGGAGTAGAATATCTGACTGAACAGGAATAGAAACTGGCCGAGGAATATCTGACTCACAATCAGGAGCTTGCTCCACATTAGAACATGGAACATCCTTCGCTGGATAAACCTCCGGAAGGCGATAATCAGGATCCCCTGACTCTATAGCAGAAGCTGGCGAAGGTTTAGCTGGACAGGGGGCATCCAAGACTGAATTCTGAATGGAACAATCGCCCTGACTAACGGTCCTTGCATTAATCAAATCATTACAATTATGCGGAGCATCTTTGGCTCGGGGAACAGATAAATTAACTTCAGCAGAGATCTTCTGATTAGCTACGGGTTGCCAAATTGCCTTGCCTTTGGTATCGGCTATAGTCTGAATGGGCTTCACTATCGAAGTCGAATTCCTTAAGCCTTTACAAGCAGCTTCAATATGGCCGATACGAGAACAGGCAGAACAATAGGGAGGAAGGTCCGGGTATACAACCTCCTGCCAGGCACCACCTCCTGGACAACCAATCCAAACTCGGGGAGGGCGAGGTTTTGAAATATCAAGCTCGATACAGACCCGAGCAGTAGTCGTTTGGGACAAGTTCAAAGTGCAAGGGTCGACTTTCAAAACTCGACCAACATTACCAGCAATGGAACAAATCAAGTGCTCTAAGTATAAATTCACCGGAAGACCAGGGAAAGATATCCATACCGGGAGAATAGGCGAATCCGCCAAAGGTGAAAAATCCATGGTCCATTTGAAGAAACGGAAGATCCTACCATGGACTAGCAGCGTCTCCTTCAGCAGCAGAGACAGGTAATCATCATAGTTCCGGAATCGTAAAAGGAGGTGTCTCTTATCCAGGGCGCTGATCATGAAGTCATCTTTGAATCTGCATCTGCCGTTCAAATGAGCTCTAATGTCCGAGAACGGAGGCCATCCCTGAGGGGTGCGGGCTACCAAGGCGAAAGAGAAAGGACCAAGGGACGCTGAGATCTCCTCCTGGGAGAAGAACACTGCGGGTTCTCCTTTGTTAGCAAGCGCCGGAGCATGGATGTGGCCCGGGACAATCGGCGGCGCCATTGAAGAAGACAGGACTTCAGCGAAAGTCCTGGCGCCGGTGGACACAGGGAGGTCGAGACCAGTATGGAGAGGCGAGGGAGCCCGTTGCGAGGAGGCCAAGGGGGGGCCAGGCGCCAAGGGGGCCACGGGACGCCCCCCGGGGTCAGACATCGGAGAAGACGACAAAAGACCGGCTGAGGGGTTAGAAACCCTACGATAACACACTATTGACACACAAAATATGATTGTGCAGTAACCATGTGCCCGAAAAAGTTAACCAGAAGTCAAAGACAGATCCACTCGGACCATTGAAGGCTCAGGCCACCCTACAGGAAGTGCCAGGGACTCAACATTCCGTCTTCTTGGGTTTACACACCCACCACAGCTCGTTTAAGGCCTATTGACGGTCAGAGCCTATGAGACCGACACCGAGATGATCGTGCCAGATATACCTCTTACCCCGTCCGACTAGGACGAGAATGCAACAGGCGGCTCCCGCCTGATGAAGAAGCCTCCCTGAGATGAAGAAATGTCCTTGGCCCCTCGGAATAGGGAACCGAAGGCAATGTCAGCGGAAAACTCGAGTCACCCGACCAAAGCACCCGGGACTCCGAAGGGGTCCGTGAGTGATCGATGGATGACTCCGAAGGAGCAAGAACCCCCAGAGCGGTGGCTCATTCAATGAGAATGCTTCGTGCAAGCATAGGGCGGCCCCGGAGGACCGATATGTTGCGTTAGCAGCATCACCCGTGGAAATTCCAAGATTTTCGTAAGATATACACAGGGCATCGGAATGATCCGAAAGCAGCCCCAGAAGCATACGAGCCTGGAAGAAATCATCCCAGGGGTCACCATTTTAGTGAAGAAGGTCCACGTACTCTCGGAGAGAGGGTGGCAGCACAAACCAGTGTGCCGAAAGGCAAATCAGTGCAAATCCCGAGAAAATCGGTACGGGTTCTGCACGTCTTGGAAATCTGCGGAAGCCCCGAATCAACACTTCGGAACATATTCTAGGGCCACTACACCAACTCCAAAGATACTCTGGATGATGAGCTCTCACCAGGTTAATTTCAAGATAAAATGTTAAAATTATGAAAATACCCTTACAAGTGAGTCGGTGGTGCCTTGATATTGAGTCGGCAGCGCTGAGAGCTCGATTCGGTGGCGAATCTCACGTTTGAGCCGATGGCGTTTGAGGCGGTGGCCCCCTTCCACGACCGAGTCGGCGGCGTGGTGCGGGCCTTGAATCGGTGGCGGCTCACCCATCCCGTCAGGGTTCCGATCCCCTGTTCCCCTTCGTCTATAAATAGGGCCCTTGGCCCTCAATCGAGGGGGAAGAAAAAGAAAGGAAGGAGAACGAAGGAGAAAAAAAAGGCCAGATAGAGGGGGTCGAAGAGAAGAAGAAGTAAGAGAGGAGAATCAAGGAGAGCAAGAAGAAGGTGGGTCTCGGAGGGGCTCTACGGTTTTCCTTCTGCTCCGTGTTTTTTTTAGTTCTACCCTTTTAAGCAGTTCTTTTCTTTTCCTCTTTGGAATTCCTCCAAGCGCTGTAATCCCCATTCCCATTCTGCTATAACCAACAGAGAAGGTGAATAAAAGAAGGCCCCGTCCCCTTTGCTGTGGCTTAAGCATATCCCTTTTCCTATTGCTCTATTTCTTGCCAACCGCAGTTGTTTCTACTGATTAGGCTTTGAGATTCCCGGTCTCCCCCGAGCGTGAGGAGGCCCTCTGGGCCAAATTAATGATAGATCCTGTGATCGCTCATCTTGGGATATTTTGCTTTCTTTCTGTGGGATAATGGCTTGCAGCCATGCCCTTTGTGGGCGACAATAAATTACCCCTCCCCAAGGGCTGTTCTTTCACCGATAGCGTAGTTTCATCTACGATCATGGGTTTTGTTTGAGTGAATGATGAATGAGAGACGGCTGAGTGCCCTTTCACTCGCTTCTGTCAGTTGTAAGGGCGCCAGTGCACTCCGATAGTCAATATGATAGTCGACTGTTACTTTCTTCCGGAACTACCACATGCCCCCTTCTCAGTGTTCGATGATTTATCCCTGAGGGTCTTGACCCCCCTGTTCATCTTAGCTCTAGTGGGTAGTGAGCACGAGTTGCCTATGGCAATCATGACCGCTCGTAGAATGGAGCTTATCTCGTGACGAAGCATAGTGGTATGCTGTGTCCCTAAAATTATTGCTAACCGATGAACGGTTTTCTCCGATTGTTTCTAATTGTCCCTGACTGGGGAGGGGTACAACCCTTTAGCTCGTTTACTCAATTTCCTTGAACCAACGCCACTCTAGGTTCCAGGGGGTCTATCGTCTTGTCACATGTTCCCCTGGAAGCCCTTTGCACTGAGTGAGCAAATGAAATCGCCATCTGTATGGCTACAATCAGAGGCCCGTTGCACCCCTGGATCATCACGAGTCTCTAGTAGGCTGGCCCTCGAGACTCTATTCGTGATGACCTCAGGGACTGAGACAGTCCACCTGGGCTCCTTAGTATTTATGGTTTGGCACCGTCTACCGTGTTCCATGCCACATGTCTAATTGAACATCTCCCTATGCTGGGGAGATGCTGCCCAAATTTCCTCAGACGAGACTGTGTTTTCACGATGATTTGCTTTTAATCTCTTACAGAGCATATGAGTGTCTTATCTGATTGTGTCTGATACTTATAAGGGCCTATACATTGACGGCTGCCCAGTGCTGGAGTATGAACCTCGCACAAGCAAGCCAAGAAAGAGAATAAACGAGCAAAGCCAGAAAAGAATATACCTATAGAAATAACAACTGTAGAATCTCTTCTAAATGCCCAGGCACTCATGCCTTTGGGTTCTCAGGCCTCATAAGATACTCTCACTCAAATGCCATATTTGGTGCGAAACCAGGCTCAGACGGCGGAGTCTTGTGACTCGGTGGCGTTGCCACCGAATTAACCCTCACGAGCTTCAATTCGGTGGCGACGCCACCGAATCATGTTTTCTCTCTGCCCGTCACCCACTCCCCATATTGCCTTCTTCTCCACTAACATCGACCCATACCGCCTCTTCTACGCCACTAGCACCAACGCATATTGCCTTCTTCTCCACTAACATCGACCCATACCGCCTCCTCTACGCCACTAGCACCGACGCACATCACCTCTCCGTCACTAGCACCGACCCAGCTCACATCGCCTCTCCGCCACTTGCACCGACCCTGCACCGCCTTCCTCAGCACCTGCACTGACCTACGTTGCTCCACTTCACGCCTGCTCTACCTACACCGACTCTCATCGCTCATTGCACTAACGTGCCCTCTTCATCCTGCACCAGCCCCCAGCAGCATTGCACCGACCCTCGTGGTGCCCGTCGCCGACTCGGCTCCTCTGTGTGCCCTTCCTGTTAAATACTCCTGAATAAATAGCCGAATACATTACATGTATGTATATATATATATATATATATATATGTGTGTGTGTGTGTGTGTGTGTGTGTGTGTGTGTGTGTGTGTGTGTGTGTGTGTGTGTGTGTGTGTGTGTGTGTGTGTGTGTGTGTGTGTGTGTGTATGTGTAAATATATATATAGGTCCATATAAACATGCTGATTTTATGTGCCTTCCATGCTCCTGGTAAATAGCTCTTCCTAATCACCCATGTTAGGGTCATAATGCCTGCTTGTGTGTTTGGTCGAACTTCGGTATATAAAATGGCATCTAACAGAAGGTCGGGTCCCACCCGGCTGGAAGTGTCACTATGCATGATGGTGGTCTTCGGACCTAAGTTTCCCGCCTCGTACTGAAGCGGGAACGTAATAAATCTTATTTCCTCTTGCACGAATAAAAGGAAGCATAGGGGTCTGCATAGCTTCGCGTTTATGTTACTTCCGACACGTCTTTATTATTTGGTCTCGAGTGGCACTTATCTTGGCAATTAATTAAGGGTTTTCCTCCTTCTTGGAGGATGTAATTAACGCTATAACCTTTAAAGTATAACGGACTTCCGGTCTCGACCCGAACCTCACAATCGACTGACCAAGTCAGATCGAGCGCACGATAAAATTTTGTCACTTTCATGACTGGCACGCCCAACGCCATTTTTAAATAAAATCGTTCCACCAAAGTGGCACGCCCGGTGGGACCGAGTCTCCCTTCATCTCTTTGCCAAGATAGGAAGCCACTTGGGGTTTCCCCCAAGAATACTGATCGTTTGACTGTTTCTGTAATTGCAGGAGAGCAAGAATGGAGACTGGACTAGCAACACTCGTGTTCGGTTTGGATGTCGTCAACAACCACGTCAACCACAGGTACCTGGCGGTGCCCACCGTGTTTGGGTCCTTCCCGCCCGCTGTCGGCTTCCCCAACTTTTTGGGGCTGGCCTTTACTGAATTATTGGGAGTCAAGTCTCCCGAGCTGACGAAGGTCGAGAAGGCTGAAGAAATCAAAGTCCCCGAGGCCCCGCGCTGTGAGGGTCCATCGAAGAAATCAAAGTCCCCGAGGCCCCGCGCTGTGAGGGTCCATCGAAGAAGCCGACGGGGGAAGTTAGCTGCATGGTGTTGTGCCCCTGTGATTTTGATGATAGCAAACACTATAAGTCACCATATGCATGTGTGCATGAATGATCTTGTTGATTCATTTAAGTGCATTCATATGTGTTCATGTATTTGTAAATGTGTGTTTGTGAATGACTTTCCATCATATCTGTCTGACATCTGGTCGATGCATTCATGTAACAGAGTCAGCATGTACAGCCATGCACTTTGTTGCTTGCAAAATAGAGTCTGCACATTGCATGTAGACTGCACATAGTCTGCACATCGATGCATAGTCTACACATCCTTGGCTGTGCGATCATTCAACAAGTCTAAACATTGTCTCGCACACACACACATAGTCTGCACATCAATACATCGTCTCCTGCATGCATTACTTCAAGTGTGTACAGCCAGTGCATTTCTTCATATCAAGTCTGGACATTGTGCATTCCTTCATTTAGAAGTCTATACATTCTTGGCTGGTTCAGCGTCTCATGCAGCGTCTTATGCCAAGTCTATACATCGTCCGTCAGCATTTAGAAGTCTATACATTCTTGGCTGGTTTAGCGTCTCATGTAGAGTCTCATGCAAGTCTATACACTCGCATGCTAGCCAGTTTGCTAAGTCTATACATTGCAGCATGTTCGTGTTCTAGCTTTCAAAGTCTAGACATTGTCTGCCCTGCAGTACACTAAGTCCACACATTAGCACTGTAGCTTGCACGAAGTAAAGTCTATACATTGGACTATCAGGTAAAGTCTATACATCCTTTTGCTGGAACTGTGCAAGTCTGTACATCACTGCTTTGCCAAAGTCTATACATCGTGCTGGCTCAAGTCTGTACAACCTTTCCTTTGGCAAGTCCACACATTGTGAAAGTCCATACACTCGTTTGCCTTGCACATCATCAAGTCTGTACACTGGCAGCAGCAATGCTCGCACAACACTAAGTCCATACATTGCACAAGTCTGAACATTGGTATCTTTACCTACGTTCAAGTCTGTACATCCATATGTGCATTGTGCATTGATCAAGTCTAAGTCTGTACGTCCCTTGACTGCATGCCTGAGCATCCCTTGTCATTGTGCATACTTAGTTAGATGCTAAGTCTATACATTACTCATGCATCTTTACTTAAAGTCTATACAGCCTTTGCATTACACGCTAAGTCTATACAGTCTTTGCATTGCACTAAGTCTATACATCACACTGTAGCATGCATTTCGTCAAGTCTGTACATCCACCGTCTCAGTTAAGCTTCAAAGTCTGTACATCCGATCGTCTCATGCATCGTCTTTCAAGTCTGTACATCGGTGTGTCTTACTTAGCGTCTCTGTGCTTCAAGCTTTCTAAGGTCTATACACTGCACGCCCTGCACGCACTGCAATGTCTATACATCGCTGGTAGCCAGCACTGCAATGTCTATACATTGCATCCCACAGCATGTCTGTACACTGCATTTGGGCATTGTTCTTCACAGCATGTCTGTACACTGCATTTGGGCATTGTTCTTCACAGCATGTCTGTACACTGCATTTGGGCATTGTTCTTCTCAGCATGTCTGTACACTGCTTTCACCTGTACGCAATCAAAGCGTGTACAGCCTATGCTCGCAGCGCTTAAGTCTATACATTTGCTATCGCTTGTTCTTGCATCTCCCGCAAGTCTGTACATTGAGGTCGCTTAAAGGGCTTCAAGTCTATACACTCTCACTAATGTACATACTTGCCTATATGCTGCATCTAAAGTCTGTACACGCTCATGCATTATTTCATTAAGTCTATACATTGTTTGTTGATCGACTGAAGTAATTCTTTCATTGTACAGGCTGATGAATGGGCACGTGATCCGAGGTTGGCACCTGGCACGTGATCTTAGGTTATCTAGACAGAGAGGGCACATGCCCTGCACACGCCCTACATCTGCTGCTGATATAAATAGTAGCGATCGAGCAAGAGAGTTCAAGATAAAAAAAAAGAGAAAAGATAGAGAGTGATAGAAGAAGGTGAGAGTAGCAGAGAAGCAGAAGAAGAAGAAGAAGAAGAAGAGAAAAGAAGAGACAGAGAGAGCCTGCGAACGAGAGAAAAAGAAAGAGAAGCTGAGAGCCAAAGTGAGAGAGAAGGAAAATCGTGAGAAGGAGAAAGAGTGTGCAGCCAGTCCATCCTAAAGATCTGATCATGGATTGACTCGTGGATCAAATCCACAGTCATTGTGGTCTTCGGAGCTATATTGTTTTTGATTTTCCTGTTTTGTTTTTCGTTTGTTCCTTTCATACATTCAGTGGTTTCTGTTTCCCTTGTTTGGGATCGGGGTTCCTCCTGTGGTCTCAGGAGAAGGGAGATTTGTTCTCCGGTTTTGCTGGTGACTGGGAGTCATCAGTGTTTCCCTCCTGGTCTGGAGGAAGAGAGGTCTGTGACATCTGGTTTGCTGGTGACCGGGAGTCACTGGTGGGTTCCCTCCTGGTCTGGAGGAAGAGAGACCTAGTCTCTGGTTCCAAGTGGCTGGGAGTCACTTGGGGTGTCCCTCTGGTCTGGAGGAAGAGGGGAGGTTGTTCCCCTGGTCAAGCTGTTTGGCAGCAAGTGTTTGCAGACTGAGTCTGCTGTTCTAGCGTTGCTAGTAAAAGCCTCACTCTGGTTGGGAGTGAGGGGTGGACGTAGGTCTTGGTGACCGAACCACCTAAAAATCCTCTGTGCAGTGTGGTTGTGTTTTGCTCCTTGTCTTCTACCTCCTTCACAGGCTGCCTTAGCATTCTCGTTTCTATCTGTGCTGCTTCCGCTAGTTGCTTGTTTAGGCGCGCCTTATATATTTGCTCAGTGGTTTAAAAGAGAATTTAACTTGTTCTTCAGATTGTCTATTTGCATTGATAGTGTTCTAGTCTTTTATTGAGCGAAAAGTTTTTTAAGGGTGGGACTCATTCACCCCCCCTCTGAATCCATCGCACCGATCCTATCAATTGGTATCAGAGCGGTGTCTGCATAGTAGGTCCAGCGACCTGCAGATCCGACCCTGCTGTCTTCGGTGCATTTTTGTTAGAGTTGGTTTATCAGTTTGAACCCACTACTTTGAATTAGTTTTGATATGCTTCAATGGCTCATCCACCCGTCTTTAGTGGTTCTGATTTCAACCAGTGGCACAGTACTTTCCGTGCTCATGTTAAATTTGTTGATCCAGACCTGTGAAAAGTGATTTCACATGGTCCACATAGACTACCAAAAGATCAGTCCAAATGGACTAACAAGCATCGATCTATGTGTGCAGAAAATCAGAAAGCACTGGAGTTAATGAAGGCCGCGACTAATCGAGCTCTTCATTCATGTTTCCTTGGTTGCAGATCTGCAAGGGATATATTGGAGATGATAAAGAGAGTCGGGAAGGAAAATCAAACGAGCTGCATGATGGCTAACAGAAGTAATCAAAGTGGCAGCGATCAAGGCAGCAATCAGGATGAAGACGATAATGATGAGGAGGTAAACCCTTTTGAGAACTATACTTTAGATGATTGGTGGAATACATATGCTGAATTATTAGAGTCACATGAGAGGTTAAGAAGACAGTATAAAAAATTTAAAAAGGGTACTGGGTTAGAAAGTTCAAGCTCTTCTTGTGAAAAATGTCTAGAGTTGAAACAATCTCATGATGCGTACTTTTCTGATATTCAAATGTTGAAAAAACAAATTTCGTTGCTGAAAATTGAGAATTAAGATCATGTAAAAGAAATCTCTGAACTTGAGAAGAAGCTTAGCCTAACTTGTTATGATTCTGTTCAGAGTAAGGATTTGCTGAAAGATTTTGAATGTGTTAAGTCTGATTTAAACAAGCTGAAAAGTGAGAATGACTCTCTTAGAAAATCTGTTAAAGAAAATGAAGAAAAATTTGAGAAACTTGAGCAAGAGAAGAACTTGTTTGCTGAAAAATTTAATGCCATAAAATCTGTAAATATAGAATTGCAGAAAGATTTTGAAAAACAGCAAAAGGAATTGAAGGAGTTTGAAGCTAGGAGAGAAAGCATGGTTAACTCAGAAGATCAGACTCTAATAAATGAGTTAATTCAAAATGATAAGTTTAAGGAAGAAAATGAGAAGTTAAAACTGCTGAACTCTTCCATATCTGAAAGGCTTCTTACTTTGGAGAAAGGGAAAGTCATCTGTATAAACGAAACTGAAGAAGTAGATGAGCTAAGAAAGGAAATTGAAAAATACAAAACAGCTAACAAAGTTTTGAATGAAGCTGTCAATTGTAGTGAACAGGAGATTGCAAGTTATGAAATAAACGTTGCTCTCGAAAATGAAATTCAGGATTTGAAAACCTCTTTGTCTAAATTTGTTAGTGGGTAAGATAATCTGAACAAATTGCTGGGAACAAAAGTCAATTTTCAGAAGGAAGGGTTGGGCTACAATAATCTAAATAAAAAGGCTTTTCAGAACAAAGTAATGACATCATTTGTAAATGCTTCAAATGTAGTCTCAACATCAAAAGATAAACAGCCCATTGTTCAGAAAATGCTGGGAACAAATGTTAATTGTAAGAAAGAGGGACTGGGTTACAATCCAGTCATGAGGAAGGTTGATGGAACCAACCTGAAAACTGTTTTTGTTAAATCTTCTGAACAGGAAAAGCTTTCTACCTCATCTACACCTCAGTACAAGGCTAAGAAAATAAAAAAATAGGATGAAAATCAGAAAAGGACTGGAAAACAGAAAATAAATAAAAAAGGTTCATTAGTGCATGTTGATCACAGTCCTCACACACACTCACATGCATCTAAAAAGAAAATGATCTGTCATTACTGTCATAGATTCGGTCATTTGATGCATGAGTGTAAATTGATGGAGAAGGATGATATGAATGTTAGGAGATTTCATGATAAAAATCCTTCACCTCAGAAAAAGAAAACTGAATGTCTGCACTGTGGCAAACTAGGACACAACATTACACAATGCTGGTTTACAAATGGTAAGAAAATATCTCTTTCACATCATGCTAAATTTCTTGCAAACCATAATAATGTTGATAGGAATAAATTTGCTGTAAATAGAAAATATTCTGCATGTTTCAACTGTGGAAAGACAGGCCACAGGGCCATTGAATGCTGGCTAAATGCTGGTAGGAGAAATTCTAATTCATACTTTTACTGTGGCAAGATGGGCCACATTGCAGCCCAATGTTGGCATGCTCAGGAAAGGAAGTCTAATTATAAATCTGGTAGATTCCCTGCAAATAGAAAGTTTTTTGATAAACCTGAATTTGTCTTTAACAGAAAGTCTCTTGCATGCTCTAAATGTTGGAAGCCAGGCCATCTGGCTAGAGAATGCTGGTCACCTATTAAGAGAAGAAATCACTCTTCTCACTTTGAATATGAAAAGTCTAGCTACAAGGTTATAAATTGCTGGCCGAATGATAACAAAGGATAGAACCTTCATGCAAACAACAGAAACTTTAATTCTCATACACATAGATTTCATAATCATGCTAATGTGTACAATGAGAACAAAAATTCTGTTTCATGTCGTTATTGTGGTGGCTTTGGTCATTCAATGAATAATTGCTATTTGATGAAATCTGATGACCTTCATGCACAAATATTGTTGAGAAAACCTGCTAGGAATGTCACTTTTAATTCAGGACCCAAGACCTCTTGGGTACCTGTTTGTGCAAAATGAACATTATTTTGCAGGTGTGTCTTGGGACTGAGAAAATAAACAGGGGTTAATAAACCAAGGCACTCAAGTATGAAAAACCCCAGCTCTAGACTTTTCAGGTCAGATACGTGAACTCTCTTTAAACCTTATCATCTGAAATTTCTGGTTTAGATGTTTGCATAATCTGTTAAGCATACATAGCTGCATGTGTTATCTGCACTACTCTGTTTGAATCTTCTTCTTACATATCTTGTTTGATGTGTTCATGCATATTTGTCATTTTTTGGACACTATGAGTATTCATGTCTCTCAATGCTCATATGAATTGGCTGTTTAGATATTGAAATGAGAATAAACTTGTAATTTCTGAAAATCTGAACTGCGTATGAATGTTGTTTGAAACCTGTCTGTTGCATAGCTCACTGAAAATCTGGATTGCTTATAGGACTGCATGTTGAATTATCATGATTGACCACTATGGTATATCAAATAGTAAGCTACTAAAAGGCAGGGAAATCTGTCTGGAGGCTCTTACTGTGTGTGAGATGGTCTTTTAGACCAGGTTCTCCGCCTAGTACCATGGGTCATATTGCTTGATAGGGCAGTCTGAATGTGCATGAGTCTCAAAGACATATGTTCAGTTCTCATGGCAAACATTGCATATTTTCAGGGGTAGTTAATTGCATGTCTTTGCATAGCATTCAATGTTGAGTCTTTGCATGACTTTGCATACATATAGTTAATTGTATTTCATTACATTGAAATTGCCAAAAAGATTGACTGAATGCATATTGTCAGGGGGAGTCAATGCATTGCATGCAGGTTGTCAAATGCATACACTTGTAAGAATTCATTGCATTTGTTGACAAACCTTGATCATATTTTGAAAACACTGGGCTTCAAAATCTCTTCTATCATTTGGTATCAGAATTCTATCAGTCTTTCATGAAGATTTCAATGGGGCTATCTCGATCATAAATCTGAAAAACACTTGAACTAGGAATCTTCTATTATACGTTGTTATGAATGTCTGAAATATCTCAGGTGGTTTAAGTTTAATGTATTCATTGAGTTTGACTTTAAAATCTCTTAAAAATATCTGAATCATATTTGATAAACTTTAACTATCTGTTTCATACTGTGTCTTGTAAAATCTTCTGAAATCTGCATTATTGAATACATGGCTTTATTTGGTTAAGTACATGAAATTATTATTGATTTGAAGCAAATGAGTTTTTCTGAAATGTCTAAAGGGTTAATTCTGTCAGAGCAATGACTTTGGTCACTGAGAAACACATGTCCAAAGGACTGTGTCATGAGGTGCCATAGTTAACTCTGCTTAAGAATGAGTGTTAATCAGGCAGAGCACTGGCATGCACACTGAGAAATACATCTCACTCATCAAGAAATGAGTTGAGATATGTCATGAGGTGTAAATGTTACCTCTGTTTATATAAATCATGACTGTTAGTTACACTAAGTGCTTAGGGATATTGGCGTCTGATCAACGTATATTCTCTAGTTACAAGATGTACACTGAACTAGAGTGCTCGTAAAATGTGTAGCATAAAAATTTGTTGAACAAATTGTAATATTTGATTATTGATGCAAAAATCAAATTGCTTCAACCCTAGACAAAATCATATGACTTCAAAATTGCTTGATCTCAATACTAGTGCATGTAATTCCGGAAGAAGTCAATAATTTTGATTGTGTAAGAGAAAGGGAGATTAATCAAGATATATATATGAGGGCTTGGTTCATTTTTATTAAACCGTGACTTTAGATATAAATACAGAATTTTATTGACAAACTTAGCATACATCATGTTTAAACCCTGCTGATCAATAAAATTCATTCATAAGCCCTTATAATGGAAGACTTTGTATCTAGGGCCCTGGTGCTGCCTGGGGGAGTGGGAACACTCTCCTTTTCTGAGGGAGGGTGCACTCGACCAGTTCCAGCTCCAGATTGGCCAGTGCTTTGATTAAAAAAAAAGAAGACTTTGAAAACTTATGTTTTGGATTTATGAGATTGATATCTCTCTGAAAATCTTATTGAATTTCTTATGATTGGAGCCTATTGAAAATTCTTTACTCACTGTCCTTGATTCATCATGACCTGAACTTGTCCTTGATTGCCCCTGTGGTCTCCTTCTCATTCATTTCATAAGGTTCCATTTATTGAGGGGGAGCTTCTTGCACTTGTTGTATGAATCATGCTGCACAAGAATTCTTAAAGGGGGAGATTTATCTTGCATTCATACATTTAGGGGGAGTTCTTGCACTTGTTGTTACATTTGCATCTCTGCATTCATACCTCTTCCATGATTTTTTTATAACAAAGGGGGAGAAAGTGGTATGAGTCATATTGCTCTTTGGGGAAGAATGTGCTTTCATGTAGTTAAAGGGAGAAATGTTATATCAATCGTTTCATATCTGCTTAATTTTCCTCTCTCTAACTAATATCTTTTTACTGAAGTCAAAGGGGGAGAATGTTTTTGACTTGAGTCAGTGTGACTCATAGTGTTGCCATCATCAAAAAGGGAGAGATTGTTGTGCCCCTGTGATTTTGATGATAGCAATAACTATAAGTCACCATATGCATGTGTGCATGAAAGATCTTGTTGATTCATTTAAGTGCAATCATATGTGTTCATGTATTTGTGAATGTGTGTTTGTGAATGACTTTCCATCATATCTGTTTGACATCTGGTCGATGCATTCATGTAACAGAGTCAGCATGTACAGCCATGCACTGTTTTGCTTGCAAAATAGAGTCTGCACATTGCCTGTAGACTGCACATAGTCTGCACATCGATGCATAGTGTACACATCCTTGGCTGTGCGATCATTCAACAAGTCTAAACATTGTCTCGCACACACACACATAGTCTGCACATCAATACATCGTCTCCTGCATGCATTACTTCAAGTGTGTACAGCCAGTGCATTTCTTCATATCAAGTCTGGACATTGTGCATTCCTCCATTTAGAAGTATATACATTCTTGGCTGGTTCAGCGTCTCATGCAGCGTCTTATGCCAAGTCTATACATCGTCCGTCAGCATTTAGAAGTCTATACATTCTTGGCTGGTTCAGCGTCTCATGCAGAGTCTCATGCAAGTCTATACACTCGCATGCTAGCCAGTTTGCTAAGTCTATACATTGCAGCATGTTCGTGTTCTAGCTTTCAAAGTCTAGACATTGTCTGCCCTGCAGTACACTAAGTCCACACATTAGCAATGTAGATTGCACGAAGTAAAGTCTGTACATTGGACTATCAGGTAAAGTCTATACATCCTTTTACTGGAACTGTGCAAGTCTGTACATCGCTGCTTTGCCAAAGTCTATACATCGTGCTGGCTCAAGTCTGTACAACCTTTCCTTTGGCAAGTCCACACATTGTGAAAGTCCATACATTCGTTTGCCTTGCATATCATCAAGTCTGTACACTGGCAGCAGCAATGCTCATACAACACTAAGTCCATACATTGCACAAGTCTGAACATTGGTATCTTTACCTACGTTCAAGTCTGTACATCCATATGTGCATTGTGCATTGATCAAGTCTAAGTCTGTACGTCCCTTGACTGCATGCCTGAGCATCCCTTGTCATTGTGCATACTTAGTTAGATGCTAAGTCTATACATTGCTCATGCATCTTTACTTAAAGTCTATACAACCTTTGCATTGCACGCTAAGTCTATACAGTCTTTGCATTGCACTAAGTCTATACATCACACTGTAGCATGCATTTTGTCAAGTCTGTACATCCACCGTCTCAGTTAAGCTTCAAAGTCTGTACATCCGATCGTCTCATGCATCGTCTTTCAAGTCTGTACATCGGTGTGTCTTACTTAGCGTCTCTGTGCTTCAAGCTTTCTAAAGTATATACACTGCATGCCCTGCGCGCACTGCAATGTCTATACATCGCTGGTAGCCAGCACTGCAATGTCTATACATTGCGTCCCACAGCATGTCTGTACACTGCATTTGGGCATTGTTCTTCACAGCATGTCTTTACACTGCATTTGGGCATTGTTCTTCACAGCATGTCTGTACACTGCATTTGGGCATTGTTCTTCTCAGCATGTCTATACACTGCTTTCACCTGCACGCAATCAAAGTGTGTATAGCCTATGCTCGTAGCGCTTAAGTCTATACATTTGCTATCGCTTGTTCTTGCATCTCCCGCAAGTCTGTACATTGAGGTCGCTTGAAGGGCTTCAAGTCTATACACTCTCACCAATGTACATACTTGCCTATATGCTGCATCTAAAGTCTGTACACGCTCATGCATTATTTCATTAAGTCTATACATTGTTTGTTGATCGACTGAAGTAATTCTTTCATTGTACAGGCTGATGAATGGGCACATGATCCGAGGTTGGCACCTGGCACGTGATCCTAGGTTATCTGGACAGAGAGGGCACATGCCCTGCACACACACTACATCTGCTGCTGATATAAATAGTAACGATCGAGCAAGAGAGTTCAAGATAAAAAAAAGAGAAAAGATAGAGAGTGATAGAAGAAGGTGAGAGCAGCAGAGAAGCAGAAGAAGAAGAAGAAGAGAAAAGAAGAGACAGAGAGAGCCTGCGAATGAGAGAAAAAGAAAGAGAAGCTGAGAGCCAAAGTGAGAGAGAAGAAAAATCGTGAGAAGGAGAAAGAGTGTGCAGCCAATCCATCTTGAAGATCTGATCATGGATTGACTCGTGGATCAAATCCACAGTCATTGTGCTCTTCGGAGCTATATTGTTTTTGATGTTCCCATTTTATTTTTCGTTTGTTCCTTTCATACATTCAGTGGTTTCTGTTTCCCTTGTTTGGGATCGGGGTTCCTCCTGTGGTCTCAGGAGAAGGGAGATTTGTTCTCTGATTTTGCTGGTGACTGGGAGTCATCAGTGTTTCCATCCTGGTCTGGAGGAAGAGAGGTCTGTGACCTCTGGTTTGCTGGTGACGGGGAGTCACTGGTGGGTTCCCTCCTGGTCTGGAGGAAGAGAGACCTAGTCTCTGGTTCCAAGTGGCTGGGAGTCACTTGGGGTGTCCCTCCGGTCTGGAGGAAGAGGGGATGTTGTTTCCTGGTCAAGCTGTTTGGCAGCAAGTGTTTGCAGACTGAGTCTACTGTTCTAGCGTTGCTAGTGGAAGCCTCACTCCGGTTGAGAGTGAGGGGTGGACGTAGGTCTTGGTGACCGAACCACCTAAAAATCCTCTGTGCAGTGTGGTTGTGTTTTGCTCCTTGTCTTCTACCTCCTTCACAGGCTGCCTTAGCATTCTCGTTTCTATCTGTGCTGCTTCCGCTAGTTGCTTGTTTAGGCACGCCTTATATATTTGCTCAGTGGTTTAAAAGAGAATTTAACTTGTTCTTCAGATTGTCTATTTGCATTGATAGTGTTCTAGTCTTTTGTTGAGCGAAAAGTTTTTTAAGGGGGGAATTCATTCACCCCCCCTCTGAATCCATCGCACCGATCCTATCACATGGTGCATCACGTCACCAATGGGGCTCGCCCCATTCGCAACAGGAAGTCCGAAGGCCATCAGTAGAGGAGTCTTTGGAAGAGAACTACTACTACTATCACTGGGCGCCTCTCGGCGTCTGGGAAGTCTATTCTTATTGGAGGTGTCTGCCTCTTCCTCGACGGACATGATGCCCAGGCCATCCCTGACCGGGTAGTCCCTGCTGTGCCTATTCATAACTCCTTTCAGGCCTTGTCTAGAAGAAGGGCAGAGAAGGAAGAAGAAGGTCGCCAAGGCCAAAGAGAGCTCGCCACACGGCCACGGAAGTTTAAACAAGTGTGGGTCCCCAAGAGGGTCCAACCCAGGAAACAAGAGACACCCATCCGTCCCTACGAGCCCAGATCAAGGGAGATCGGGAGAAGGAGAAATGAGAGGGGTGCGGCCCCAGAGGAGGAGAAGTATGTGGTTGCGGAGCTTCCGCGTCGTGAAGTTTTCCATTCCTGCGCCAGGCAAGTCGATATCCCAATTGTGAGGGGAAGGTTCTATCAGCCATCAGAGAGAGCCCGATTGGCATATCTGCCTCAGGTGAGAGGCCACATGCTATCTCCCATTCCCCACGGGGGGAGGGATCAAGAAGGAATGACCGATATGGTCAGAGGGTATTTCAGGGGCTTAGGCAACCTCTCGTTAGGCCAACAGCGCCTGCTCCAAGCAGCTATGGCTGAAGAAGAGGAGTACCCACCAATAGAGATCTGGGAAGAAGAAAATAGACAAGCCTCGTCCGTGGATGATAACAGACATGAAGACCAGTTCCAGCAATACTATGATGCTACAGAAACCCCACCACGGCAAGGGGGAAGGATGAGGAGAACGTCAGTCTTTGAAAGACTGGCCTACCAAAGTCGAGTGAAGTGAAGTGTCTCCAGATATAGGAGGAATTTGAATATTGTTACTTGCAATATGGCCAGAGTGGCCAGAAGATGTGACCGTTTGCCAGACGAACCGCAGGAGTTGGCTCGTCTAGCCAATCGGCCCGGGGAAGATACTAGGATGGTCACTGCTGCTAGAGAAAGACTACAGATGGTGGAAGAAGGCCGGGAGGTTTCCGAAGTAACCGCCACCCTGGCTGTTAATATGGTGACCACCGAGGAAGATGAAGTCTTGCTGAATGCCTCACCTGAGGGTGCTGCGGGAGAAGCAACATAAGGCACTTCAAGCACGGTGACTATGGACCCGTCTGTATTGATGTTGCTGCAGAAATATCAGCAGGAGATTGAACTCCTCAAGAAATAGTTGCAAGATAAAAATGAACAAACATCCACTTCCAAGCAGCCGAAAGTACTACCAGAATCTTCACAGGGAGGAGTTCATCCCCGTGATTTCCCACCTCTATACACTCTACCTCAACCAGCCGAGCATATCCAAGCTGCTCCGTTGCAAAGGGCTCCTCAACCATTGATACCGCCAATATTGCCGCAGTTGCATCAGGCACCTTTGCTGCGCCCGCTTCCACAGGCAACTGTACTCAACACGCCATACTGGCAGCCGGCCCACTTCTATCCGAAGCCAGTAGATCCTGCAACAGTAAACCGACTTATGGTCGAAAAGATGATAGAAATAAAATTGGATGAGCGGGGCGAAGGTGAATACATGGACTTTGATGCCTACCGAGTGCCTTACCCACCACACCATGCGGCCAAGCGGCTTCCCCCAGGAGTCAGCAAGCCGCCGAAGTTTGAAAAGTTCAACGGGCAAGGGTCCCCCAAGGAACACATAGCTTATTACATGACCGTCATGGGAGATCTGGTCTCTAACGAGTCATATCTACTGAAATTTTTCGGGTCCTCTCTAACGGGACTCGCATTTGAATGGTATTCAAGCTTGCCGTCCGGGTCGATCAGCGATTGGCCAGATATGCAGAAGAGATTCCGAGAAAGGTTCCACGTGACTGAAAGAGAAGTTACTATAGCCGAACTCTATGCTACCCGTCAAAGGTCGGATGAGATGGCTATTGATTATATACAGAGGTGGAGGAACCTCGGAATGAGGTGCAATCGACCCCCGCACCAGGAGGACGTTGTACAGATATGAAAGCAAAACCTCCATAGAGAGGTGCTAGAAAGGATGATTGGAATGGAGATTAGGTCATTTGACCATCTTAATAATATAGTAGCCGAGATTGAAGCCTTCCTTGCGAAACATTCAACTGCCACATCTAGCACTGCTATACCAAAAGTAAAGGCAGTCGAGCGACGCTCGGCACCTAAAGAGGCCAACACCATCGACTTTAAGGCCTTTGAAAAGCAAAGGGATAAAGCTGAAGAAGTCGCTGCGCCTCCACCAGGTAAGGCAGATGATAAGAAAGAGGGCCCCTCACTCAGGGACAAGATGAAGAAGGCTTACTCTTTTCCCAAGGAAAAGATTAAGGTACTATTTGACTGGGTTACCCAGTATGACATAATTACTCTGCCTGAACCCAAAAGGGAAGAAGATCTGAAGAAATAAGACAATCCTAGGTTCTGTCCTTACCACTGAATGTTGGGGTATCCAATTGAAAATTGCTATGTCTTTAAAGATATTATAGAAGGTCTGATAAGGAAGGGAGAGATAGATACGGGGGAGTACAAGGTTGATCTCCCGCCGCCACATAAAGTTCAGCTAAAGCGGACGGCTATTAATATGATATCACCATACCAAGCATTACCTGAAGAAATGGTGGAGGCCAGTATGCAACATACATATGAGGCGTGCTTTCTCACACCTCTAAAAGACCAACAGGGATGGCAGCAGGTCTCTGCAAGAAACAAGATGAAGCCTTTACCCCAGTCAGCTAAAGGGGTACAAATTCGAGGCGTTAACCCCCGGCTAACCCCGCCATCCCCAGCTCTAGTCTGGGTTGAGCAGCCTATGAGGATCAAAATCTCTGTCCGCAATCGGAAGAAACAAAGCCCGTTGCCCGAGCCTAAAAAGGTCAGCCCGGAACTCCAATGGCTGCAGGCCTACATAGACGGGCTAGAAGAATATGAGCAGCCTGAATTACAACCATTACTGATGAAGGATCATGTCCCATGGGAAGAACTGGAGCAACTCTCCTTGCAGCAATAAGAAGAGTCCAAAGAAGTCCCTAAAGAGGACGGAAGCATGTTCTGGGGGCAGGGGCCTACTGAAAAGAAAAAGAAGAAGAAAAGAAGGGGTCGAAAGGCCAAGAAAGAAACAGTGTTATCCTGCAACACACTGTCTGCCCTCTTCACCCTGCCCGGGGTTGAGGATGGAGACGAAGACATATGTTATACTCCCGCTACTGAGGCTAATTAGGCTAAGACCTCTCGGTCAGCATATGCGACCCGCTCAGGTCGAAGATGGGGGCGCCCGCCGCCCGCCAATCATAATCTCATCTTCAGGGGTGAGTTGCCGTACAAGATACCTGCACCAGAAGTTAAGGGAGTCCACATCCCTCCTCTATCAGGACTATACAACCAGGCTGGGGGCAGTAGCAGCACTCCCTCCTTTCTAGAATTTCTCAACAAGTCCCAGGGCAAGCAACCCTGCCGTGAAGCCAGCCCCGCAGCCGAGAACCTACCCCCACGACCTCAGCAGCTGTCGAGCCAAACAAAGGGAGATAAACCCAAAGCAGAGATAGATGCCAACGAACAGTCGGGTGAAGCTACTGAGCCACAAGGAAACTCAGAACCAGAGGCTGATGAAGCAGGCCCGTCAGGGGCCACTATGCAAGGCCCCTCTAGGCCGAGATGGGCGGAAGAAATGAAGCTATCAGATGTCCGAGCAGGTAGCAGAATCATGAAACTATTGAAAAAGCTTCCTGCTTGATTCACTATCTTGGAAATCCAATCCCTAAGTGAAGAGACCCGACATGCAATTATCACTACTTTGCAGATGCCTACCAGTATGAGAGCTGTTTGGCCGAGGCATTACCTTCGACAAATATCACATTCACTGAGGAAGACATGTTGTTGCCGACTACTGAGCACAACAAACCCCTATACATGAGGGGGCAATCGAATGGCCAGCCGCTGAACCGGATTATGGTGGACCCGGGGGCAGCTGTCAATATACTCCCCTACAAGATATTTCAAAAATATTGCTTTAATGTTCACCTGGACAAGGTCGGGGATATGCGCATCATGGGCTTCAATCAGAAGTCTGAAGTCCCGCTCGGCGTGGCGAATTCACTCTTGCCATGGCAGAGGTCCAGTTCCATGTAATAAATTCAAATACCACATACAAGGCGCTGCTTGGTCATCCTTGGCTGCATGAAAATATGGTTGTCCTTTCAACTCTCCACCAATGTATCAAATAAAACCATGAAGGAAAGGAGGAAAGGATATTTGCCGACCTCCACCCATTTGAAGTATTTGAATGTCTCACATGTTGGATGCGCCATTCTACGTAGAATAGCTACAGAAAACTCCTAAGGCAAAGGTCTCGGTGAAGGTAGTAAAGAAAGCTTCCGGGGACGGTTGGTTCCTGCCACCGTCGCCTGGCTATGTGAACCCCCGAGGGGTATCCCATATCACCACCACAGGAGATGTGGGCAGGACAGCGCCTCCTGCTATTTTCCCACAGGCGAATGAACTCAAAATGGAGGATCGACAATATCATATCAAGGTGCCGGAGGGTCTCTTTAGGCCGATAGTCGATTTTGACCACCCCACGGTCAGGCCTCTCAGAACCCTGGAAGTGGCCTATGATGAAAGTCCCACCAGCTTGTTCTATGTTACGGAAGAATACGCGACGCGAGAAGATGCTGATTGCTGCCTCCCTGAAGACTTGGAGAGCGCTGCAGTGCCTGTTCAGAGGTTGCCTTTCACCTCGGACAAGATGGCTAGAATGTTCATAAAACAACATATCCCTGCTGGCCAATCTCAAAAGACGACTAAGGCCTTCCAAAAGCTCTGGTATCCTGCTAGCATTGACAAGGAGCTCAGACGCGTATCTCAGCATCCAGGGCTGCGATTCTCGCTAGAAGAATATTATTACAGCGGACGATATGAGGTGGACACCATCTCTATCCTCTCATCAATAGAAGAAGCGCCTCTGGGGGCAACTTATGATGAAAGCCCGGTAGAAGAGGAACAAGCTTAGGTGTTCCAACAAGAGGACCAAAATCTGGTATTTACCACCCTCTGCAAATGTTGGGAGCAACTCGGAGGTGAAGAGATAACTCTCCAACCTAAATTCGATACAGCTAATAATAGCGAAGTTGAAGATGCTGAAGAAGAGGTGTACAATTCCTCTTGCAGTCCCTTCACTACCACCACAGCAGCTCATTCTTAGCCGACCGATGCAGGGGCCGCTGTAACATGTCAAACAATTTTTGCCGATGAGGACGTGGCCAAGTAGGAACAAGACACCTCTCGCAAAGATGTGGCAGTGCAAGCTGAAGCAGAAACCGAGCGGTCCCTACTTCCTGATGTGACACAACCTAAGACTTAGGCAAGTAAGCACATTCACAATCAAAAGGGCCAATTTTGGGCCGCCGCTCTCCCGTCGCTCACCCAAGCCTGGGGTGACTTGGCAATGCCAAGTAGAGGATGTGGGGTTGGGCCCTTGCTGGTAGAGGGCCAGCAAGGCCAAGATTTGATTCCCAATGGATGTGGACAACGGGGCTTGAGGATCGAGCTCTCACTCGCATAACAAGCGGAACTAGAACGAATATTGAATGACAAGCACTAAATGGAGTGAGGTGTGAGCACTTACTCGATCGGTTTGAAGAAACCGGTCCCGCTCGGAGCCAGGGCGAGCGGGGAGGCGAGTGGATCCCCACACGCCGCGGCGGTGTAGCTTGACCTGCCCAAACAAGTTACAACACTACACCTCTCGTAGGAGGGGAGGTCTTGGGGTGGGGGTTAATAGGGATTACAACCAAAACTACCTCCGCACAGGGAGGGGCCTTCAGCCGGCCAAGCGGGGAGGGGAAACTAGTGCTAAGAGTGATGAAGAAGTGATGACACCGAATCAGCCTTCTCTCTGTAATAGCTGACAGACAGAAGGTGTGGAGGCCGCAGAACTCTCTCAGGAATTTTGCTGAGGGTGAGACCAGTAGGGATCTCTTTGTCTCTGGAACAGGAGTGCCTCTGAATTTTCCCAGTTTCTTCAGGGGTCGCTGCCGGCCTGGGCGGGAGTACGAACAGGGTTGCTGAATCTCGGACTGTCTGCAACAGACTACCAACAGTAGGAAGATGAGGCTGCCCCGACCGTTCCCGAACTCCGAATCAGTCGCCGTTGGAACCGTTGGGACCATGGGTGAGTCCTCTTTACAGAAAAACAAACGGAGATGCCAAAAGATGCCGGTGAAGATCAGAGGACTCATAAAAGTAAGAAGTGGTCGATGTAGATAGTGGGAAGCAGAGTCGAACGCCTGAGGAAGAAAATTGGTAATTTCTGCTGCAGGATGCCGAACGGAGTTCCGCTTCTTGATTCTGAAATTAGACAGGGAGGGGAAGAACTTTTCAGAAGAGCTCGTGGCCTGATTCTTCCGGGGTTTGTCGTGGTTAAGCTTTCTCTCCGGCTCAGGATCTCTACAGAGCCAACTCTACGCAGTCGTGGGAGAATGGACCTCCTGTGCAGCTCGGTGCTCCGATGGGGACGAAATCACTGCCGTTGCGAAGAGGACAGGCAGACGCTTCTATGGACTCCTCTTGGACCTTCAAACTTGCAGGGGTGTGGTCGTGGTGGCTGCTGCAAACTGCAGGTTCATCTGCAACTTCTGGACCGTGAGCTGCAGCTTGAGTATAGCTTCCAAATGTCCTATAAGAAGAAGGGGAAGCAAGGACTATAGGGTGAAGGGGAGGTAGGGAATGGTAGTGGGAGTATGTGGGAGGGTTGGAAGGGTGCTAATGAAGTTAGGAAGATGGTGGAATGGGGGAGAGGGTGCAGGTTTCAACAGGGATGCATGAAGTGAAGATGCAAATGGGTGAAGGGGAGTGGAGGACAAGGGGCGACCTAGCCTTATGGGGGGGGGAAGAAGGGGGCGGCCAAAACACTTGGAGGGAAGGGGATTTCAAATTCAAAGTGGCTTTGGAAGTTGGGAGATGGTGTGGGGAAGAGGAGTGATTGTGTTGGAATGGGGAAGATTTGGTTGGAATGGGGAAAATGGTGTTGGAATGGGGAGAGTTCTACCTTGGAACTAGGGGGGAAGTAAATGGGGTGTGGGGAAGTGGAGGGGCCTTAATGGAGGTAGGTGGGGGTTGGAGGTGGTTGGAAGGAGGAGGAGAGAGGAAAGGGGCGAACCCCTTAGTGAGGAGAGAGAAAGAGAGAGAGGAAGGGGGGGGACTCTCTCACCCTAGGGCTTCTCACCCAATTGGATTCACTCCATTGAACTAATCTTTTGAACTCTCAAATGGCATTTTCATTGATTGATTCATTACCTTCAAATGAAGGAAATGGGGCCCTATATATAGGAAATCCACATTTTACAATAAGTCCCTTACAAAAGACTCAATGACAAATAACCGAAGGGGTAGGGGGGGTCTTGGGCCAAGCCCGAAGAATTGGGCCCAATAGCACATTACACAATCTAATGACACTCAAACTTAGGAAAATAAATGTAAGACCTAGGGACATGTCTCAAATAAAATGAAAATTACATCAAAATGACTCAAATAGATAGCACAAAAGGGATAATTGGGCCTTTATAGAGAGAGGCCCGAACTCAAACGATGCCGGAGTGTGAAGAAGACCCTAGCCAAAGGGAGTTGTGGATGATGCCTCCATCAAATCCCCTGGGCTGTGAAGAGCTCGACTCCGTCGAGTAGGGGTCCATCCGACTGTGGTACTGCTCGAGGAGGTCCGGATCCAACCGCTGGAGATCCTCCCGACCTACCCAAGAATCCTCCGAAGGAGGCCGATCCTTCCACCTGACGAGATAGCACTCATATGCCTTGCTCCGAGTGGTAGTGACTTGTTCATCCAATATTTGTTCAATTTGTTCACGCTGGGCTCTTTTGGATGGTGGTCTCTCCTCACGGGTGGGTGCTCTCTCAATGGAAGAAGTAGGCTCAATCTCCTCACTAGGTACCACCGTGGGTCCCTTATATGGCACTAGGTCGGCGACATTGAATGTGGGACTTATTCCATACTCCTCAGGGAGATCTAACTCGTAGGCATTTGCACCAATGCGCCTCAAGACCTTGAAGGGACCAGCCCCACGTGGCCTTAGTTTAGAGTTGGCTCCCGGGGAGAGCCTCTCCGTCCTTACCATCACAAAGTCACCCACATGAAATTCTTGGTGATGCCGATGAGAGTCGGCCAGCCTTTTATAAGCCTCATTCTTTTTGCTGATGTGCTTGCGTATTTCTTCATGCAATTCTCTAATATGTTGTGCAAAAGACTCGGCTGAAATGGACACTCTAGCATGCTGGGGAAGGGGAATGAGATCGGAAGGCTTTCTTGGTTTGTATCCATGCACGGCTTCAAATGGACTCATCCCTATGGACTTATTGATGGAGTTGTTATATGCAAATTCGGCCTGGGGTAAGATGAGATCCCAATTTCCGGGGCGATCCTCAACAAGACACCTAAGGAGGTTCCCTAGACTCCGATTGACAACTTCTGTTTGGCCATCCGTTTGGGGGTGGTAGGCAGTGGAGGATATGAGGAGGGTACCCATCATGTGCCAAAGAGTTTTCCAAAAGTAGCTAGTGAATTTGACATCCCTATCGGAGACTATGGTCTTAGGTAGTCCGTGGAGACGGACAACCTCATCAAAGAACAATCGGGCCACATGGGAGGCATCGGAGGTTTTGGAGCATGGGATGAAATGGGCCATTTTGGAAAATCTATCAACCACCACATAGATGGAGTCATGCCTTTTTTGAGTCTTGGGTAATCCTAGCACAAAGTCCATACTCAAGTCTTGCCATGGACGGTCGGGGATGGGGAGTGGGGTATATAGGCCAGTGTTTTATTTCACCTGTTTGGCCGAAGCACATGTTCGGCATTGACCCACTATCTTGCCTACATCTCTCTTGAGACTTGACCAATGAAACTGTCCCTCAACTAGAGCAATGGTTTTGTGGACTCCAAAATGACCAGCTAGCCCTCCCACATGTAATTCCCAAATCAAGAAGTCGCGGAGTGAGGTCCGTGGGATGCAAAGCTTTGGTCCCTTGAAGAGGAACCCATCCTCTATGACAAATCCCTCATGTTTCTTGCTAGAATGGGTGGTCAAGGTGGTATAGATGTGCCCAAAGTTGGGGCAGATAGGGTACTCATCCTTGATCCTATCAAATCCGCTCACTTCCACTTGGATAGTGGATAACAAGAAAACTTTCCTACTAAGGGCATCCGCTGCTCGATTCTCACTCCCGGCTTTGTGTTTGATGACAAAAGTGTAGGATTGGATGAACTCAACCCATCGGGCATGTCGGACATTTATCTTTTGTTGGGAGTTGAGGTATTTGAGGGCCTCATGGTCGGAAAAGATGACAAATTCTTTGGGCAACAAGTAGTGCCTCCAATGTCGGAGGGACTGCACCACGGCATAGAACTCCTTGTCATAAGTGGAGTATCTTATCCTAGCATCACATAGCTTCTCACTAAAGAAGGCTACCGGGTGTCCCTCTTGACTAAGGATCCCTCCTATCCCTATCCCGGATGCATCACATGTGACTTCAAAGACTTTAGAGAAATCGGGAAGGCATAGGACCGGGGCTTGGGTCAACTTCTCCTTAAGTTCTTGGAAGGCTTTGGAGGCTGATTTGGTCCACACAAAAGTTCCCTTCTTGAGACAATCGGTGATTGGGCCGGTGATAGTGCTAAATCCACGAATGAACCTCCTATAGAATGTTGCCAATCCATGGAAACTTCGGACCTCATGAAGGATGTGGGGTTCCGGCCAATCAAGAATAGCTTGGACCTTGTCGGGGTCCATGGAGACACCCTTGGTGGACACCACAAATCCTAGGAAGGTGATGGATGTGGTCATGAAGTGGCACTTTCCTAAGTTGGCAAATAGGCTCTCTTGTCGGAGGACGGTACAAACTTGCCTAAGGTGGTCAAGGTGGGCCTCTTGGGATTGACTGTAGATGAGTATATCATCAAAGTAGACCACTAGAAAGATCCCAATGAAAGGTCTAAGGACCTCCGTCATAAGACGCATGAAAGTACTTGGGACATTTGAACGCCCAAAAGGCATGACTAACCATTCAAAGAGACCATCTTTGGTTTTGAAAGCCATTTTCCACTCATCCCCGGGCCTTATCCTAACTTGGTGATAGCCACTCTTAAGGTCAATTTTGGAGAAAATGGTGGCTCCGGCTAACATATCAAGCATGTCATCAAGCCTAGGGATGGGGAACCTATTCTTGACGGTGATCTTATTAATAGCCCGGCTATCCACACACATCCGCCAAGACCCATCCTTCTTGGGAGTTAGAAGGGCCGGGACGGCACATGGACTTTTGCTAATGCGAATGAAGCCCTTCCTAATGAGTTCCTTTATTTGCCTCCGAAGTTCAGCATGTTCCATGGGATTGAGGCGATAATGAGGATGGTTTGGGAGAGTGGCCCCCGGGACTAGATCAATCGCATGTTGCACATCCCACATGGGAGGGAGTTGGTCCGAGAGCTCCGTTGGGAACACATCATGGAATTCTTCTAGGAGTTGTTGGATTGCTATGGGATGTGGATTGGTGGAAGTGGGTTCTCCTAGACAAATGATCACCGCACATAGTGGTACTCCTTGAACTATATCCTTTTCAAGTTCCTTCCTAGTGATGAGATGAAGACCCTTGGTCAACCCCGAGGTCCCACTTTGTTTGGGAGTTTGGGTGAGGGATGGGGTTGGAGGGGTGGAGTTCCCCGAGACTTGTGTGGTGGTGGGATGTTGTCCTTGAGGGAGAGTGTCCCTCTTGGCCATGGGACGTGGTGGGGAGGGGTTAAGACGGATGGTCTTACCCTCATGTTCAAAGGTGCATATATTGCTCCTACCCAAGATGGTGGCATCTACATCATAAAGCCAAGGTCTTCCTAGAAGGATGCTACCTACTTCCATGGGTATGACATCACACCATATTTGACCAAGGTATGAAGAGAAGGTGAGGGGTACAAGACATTGGGTGTTGACCGGGATGGAGTTGTTGTTGATCCATGAGACCCGATATGGATTTGGGTGGGGAGTGATAGTAAGCCCTAGGAGCTTGACGGTATCGGGGGATACGGCATTGACACAACTCCCACTATCCAAGATCACTTTCCTTACATGGCTCCCTATCTTGACAAAAGTGTGAAAGATTGAAGTTCGACGCCAATCCTCTTCTTGGGGTTTGGTGAGGGTGCATCTAATCACTCCTAGATGGGAGTTGGTAGATGGAGTGGTGTGATCTAGACCCGATTCAAGGTATTGGGTCTCATACTCTTCCTCCCAATCTAGTGAGGCTTCATGGTCCTCACCAATACTCTCAAGTTCCTTTTGGGGTGGGGGAGCTTCTTCCTCAATAAGCAAGCTAGATAATCCCTTGGATGGACATTGCCCCGCAAAGTGGCCAAACCCTTGACACCTATAGCATTGTTGTCACCCGCTACCCGGAGTGTTTCCTACACTTGGGCCTTTGGGATTGTCTTCCCTCCGTGGGAGAGGGTGACTAGGGGTGGGGTTGTTTGGAGTGATGGTGGGAGGGGGGTTGTAAGGCCTTAATGGGGTACTCCCACTTGGATTTGGGGCTTTCATGGGGGTGGCCGGGATGGGTCGTGGTCCCATATTTTTGGGATCAGCCGGTCGGGGAGTAGCAAATCGAGGGATCCTAGAGAATCTTTCTACATCCCTTGCTATTTGATAGGCTAGCTCAAGGTTATCAACATCTCTCATGAAAAGCTCTCTCTTGATGTGACTTTGAAGTCCATTCCTAAAGCGAGACAAGGTAACGGCCGGGTCCTCATGAACTCCGCACTTCAAAAGATAGGAGTCAAACTTCTCAATATATTCTACCACGGTCTTCCCTTCTTGGGTGAGGCTTTGCCATTCATCTAAGAGCATTTGATGGTAGGATTGGGGAAGGTATTTGTTCCTAAGTTGATTCTTCATACCCTCCCAAGTATCAATAGGCTCTTCCCGCCTAATCCTTCTTAAACCCTCTTGGTTTAGCCAATAAGTTTTGGCTAATTTAGTGAGATGCATTTTGGCCAATCTTACCCTCCTTTGGTCGGTCATAGGGTACCATTCAAAGTATTGGTCCATGGCGGTCTCCCATTCTAAGTAGACACTTGGTTCATGGGAACCATCAAAGTTTGGGGCCTCTACTTTAATCATCCTTAAGAGAGGGTCATCCGGGTCGTCCCGTGGACGCCTTTCTTGAATGTGATGGTGGCGAGGCCTCTCATAGTCATGGTAGGGGTCAAGGTCCAAGTCCTCCCTATAAATTTCAGCATGTGGGTGATGGGCTCTTGGTCCATTGTTCCTTGGGTGGAACTCATCCCTATGAGGTTCAACATGTGGAGGGTGGACTCTTGGGTCATTGTTCCTTGGGTGGAACTCATTCCTATGTAGCTCACCATGTGGTGGATGGACTCTTGCTTCATTATTCCTTGGATGAGGGTCTTCCCTATGAGGTTCAACATATGGAGGGTGGACTCTAGGCTCATTGTTCCTTGGGTGGAACTCATGCTCTTCTAGCCAAGCAATTCGAGTGGAAAGGGACTCAAGTTGGGAAAGAATGTTTGTAAGGGCAGCATCTACCCTATTCATTTGGCCTTGGGGTTCCTCCCTATGAGCATCTTGATTGAGTTGAGGATTGGGATCCATGGGTGGAACCGATGATGATGAATCGGGTCGGTAACTAGCACCACTACGGGTGGACATGCAAGACAAGGGACAAAAGAGGTTGGACACACAATGCAAAGGTCCTAGAACTTAGACTTGATAGAGACAAGTCAAAGACTTACTCTGATACCAATTGATGTGACACAACCTAAGACTTAGGCAAGCAAGCACATTCACAATCAAAAGGGCCAATTTTGGGCCGCCGCTCTCCCGTCGCTCACCCAAGCCCGGGGTGACTTGGCAATGCCAAGTAGAGGATGTGGGGTTGGGCCCTTGCTGGTAGAGGGCCAGCAAGGCCAAGATTTGATTCCCAATGGATGTGGATGCCCAATTCAAGGGGGCCGACAAAGTGCCAAAGGCACCGGTGATTCTCTTCCCACGGTGATCACTCAAGACAACGGGGCTTGAGGATCGAGCTCTCACTCGCATAACCAGCGGAACTAGAATGAATATTGAATGACAAGCACTAAATGGAGTGAGGTGTGAGCACTTACTCGACCGGTTTAAAGAAATCGGTCCCGTTCGGAGACGAGGGCGAGCGGGGAGGCGAGTGGATCCCCACACGCCGCGGCGATGTAGCCTGACCTGCCCAAACAAGTTACAACACTACACCTCTCGTAGGAGGGGGGGTCTTGGGGTGGGGGTTAATAGGGATTACAACCAAAACTACCTCCGCACAGGGAGGGGCCTTCAGCCGGCCAAGCGGGGAGGGGAAACTAGTGCTAAGAGTGATGAAGAAGTGATGACATCGAATCAGCCTTCTCTCTGTAATAGCTGATAGATAGAGGGTGTGGAGGCCGCAGAACTCTCTCAGGAATTTTACTGAGGGTGCGACCAGTGGGGATCTCTTCATCTCTGGAACAGGAGTGCCTCTGAATTTTGCCAATTTCTTCAGGGGTCGCTGCCGGCCTGGGCGGGAGTACGAACAGGGTTTCTGAATCTCGGACTGTCTGCAACAGACTACCAACAGTAGGAAGACGAGGCTGCCCCGACCTTTCCCGAACTCCGAATCAGTCGCCGTTGGAACCGTTGGGACCGTGGTGAGTCCTCTTTACAGAAAAACAAACAGGGATGCCAAAAGATGCCGGTGAAGATCAGAGGACTCAGAAAAGTGAGAAGTGGTCGATGCAGATAGTGGGAAGCAGAGTCGAACGCCTGAGGAAGAAAATTGGTAACTTCTGCTGCAGGATGCCGAACGGAGTTCTACTTCTTGATTCTGAAAGTAGACAAGGAGGGAAAGAACTTTCCAGAAGAGCTCGTGGCCTGATTCTTCCGGGATTTGTCGTGGTGAAGCTTTCTCTCCGGCTCAGGATCTCTACAGAGCCAACTCTGCGCAGTCGTGGGAGAATGGACATCCTGTGCAGCTCGGTGCTTCGATGGGAATGAAATCACTGCCGTTGAGAAGAGGACAGGCAGACGCTTCTATGGACTACTCTTGGACCTTCAAACTTGTAGGGGTGTGGTCGTGGTGGCCGCTGCAAACTACAGGTTCATCTATAACTTCTGGACCGTGAGCTGCAGCTTGAGTATAGCTTCCAAATGTCCTATAAGAAGAAGGGGAAGCAAGGACTATAGGGTGAAGGGGAGGTAGGGAATGGTAGTGGGAGTATGTGGGAGGGTTGGAAGGGTGCTAATGAAGTTAGGAAGATGGTGGAATGGGGGAGAGGGTGTAGGTTTCAGCAGGGATGCATGAAGTGAAGATGCAAATGGGTGAAGGGGAGTGGAGGACAAGGGGCGACCTAGCCTTATGGGGGGGGAAGAAGGGGGCGGCCAAAACACTTGGAGGGAAGAGGATTTCAAATTCAAAGTGGCTTTGGAAGTTGGGAGATGGTGTGGGGAAGAGGAGTGATTGTGTTGGAATGGGGAAGATTTGGTTGGAATGGGGAAAATGGTGTTGGAATGGGGAGAGCTCTACCTTGGAACTAGGGGGGGAAGTAAATGGGGTGTGGGGAAGTGGAGGGGCCTTAATGGAGGTAGGTGGGGGTTGGAGGTGGTTGGAAGGAGGAGGAGAGAGGAAAGGGGCGAACCCCTTAGTGAGGAGAGAGAAAGAGAGAGAGGAAGGGGGGGGACTCTCTCACCCTAGGGCTTCTCACCCAATTGGATTCACTCCATTGAACTAATCTTTTGAACTCTCAAATGGCATTTTCATTGATTGATTCATTACCTTCAAATGAAGGAAATGGGGCCCTATATATAGGAAACCCACATTTTACAATAAGTCCCTTACAAAAGACTCAATGACAAATAACCGAAGGTGTAGGGGGGGTCTTGGGCCAAGCCCGAAGAATTGGGCCCAATAGCACATTACACAATCTAATGACACTCAAACTTAGGAAAATAAATGCAAGACCTAGGGACATGACTCAAATAAAATGAAAATTACATCAAAATGACTCAAATAGATAGCACAAAAGGGATAATTGGGCCTTTATAGAGAGAGGCCCGAACTCAAATGATGCCGGAGTGTGAAGAAGACTAGCCAAAGGGAGTTGTGGATGATGCCTCAATCACTTCCGGTGGAGTTGGGGAGCCGCCTTCCTAATCCAGCAATGAAAGAGCCAACTCTTATCAAAGCAACTGATGAATCCCATGGAGGGGGAACTAGAGAGAACCTGATATCTGGTCAATCTATGCTCCAGCTGTCCCCTGAACTACAAACCCTTGAAGAGGTCAGAGGGCAAAATGATAATACTACCGAAGTCCTTGAACTCGGCGACATCGATGATGTTCCAGCTTTCATTGAGCTTGAACCCGTGCCTCCAGAAATTAAGGACGGGGGGCAGGCCACGGTCGATGAATTGGTAGAAGTCAACCTGGGGAGTGAAGAGGACCCCAGACCTATCTTCCTTAGCGCTCAGCTCTCCTTAGCCGAGCGGGAGCTATATGTTCAATTGCTGCAAGAATTCTAGGAATGTTTTGCCTGGAGTTATAAAGAAATGCCCGTGCTTAGCCCCGCAGTTGCTCAACATGAACTGGCGATTAGCCCCGACGTAGAGCCAGTGAAGCAATCACCACGGTGCATGAGGCCGGAGCTCATAACTCAAATATGCAAAGAAGTTGACAAGCTTATTGAGGTGGGCTTCGTTGAAGAGAACTAATACACTACATGGTTGGCCAACATAGTGCCTGTCAAAAAGAAGAATGGTCAGATCCGGATATGTGTGGATTTTCGTGATCTAAATAAAGCTTGCCCGAAAGATGACTTCCCGGTGCCGATAATAGAAGTCATGATAGATGCTACGACTGGCCATGAGGCCCTTTCCTTTTTAGATGGTTCATCCGGCTACAACCAGATATGGATCGCGGAACATGACCGCGTTTATATTGCTTTCCGTACCCCCAAGGATATCAACCATTATAAAAGGATGCCTTTCGGGCTGAAGAATGCTGGCGCCACCTACCAACGGGCGATGACCAGAATTTTTGATCAATTGCTCTACCACAAAGTCGAATGTAACATTGATGACTTAGTGGTTAAGACTAGAAGGAGAGAGGATCACCTGCAAGATCTTCCTTCAAACAATATTCCAACGACTCAGGCAGTATGAGCTGAAGATGAACCAGCTGAAATGTGCCTTAGGAGTCTCCAGCGGCAGATTTCTGGGTTTTATTGTAAGGCATCGGGGAATTGAAATAGACCCCGCAAAGATTAAAGCAATCCAGGAGTTACCTCCGCCAAGGAACCTCTCCGAGCTGTGGTCTCCCCAAGGCCGGCTGGCATATATCTGATGATTCATATCAAATTTGTCTGAAAGATATCACCCTTTTCACAAGCTGATGATGAAGGATGCCCCATTTTATTGGGATGAAGAATGTCAGGCGACATTTGAGAAGCTGAAGGAATACCTTAAGACCCCTCCTGTGCTTGGCGCACCAGTAAAAGGGCGGCCGCTGATTTTGCACATAGCAGCCACACATCATTCTCTAGGGGTGATGTTGGCCCAAAATAATGATGAAGGAAAAGAGCAGGCCCTCTACTATCTGAGCAGAAGATTGGTGAGGACCGAAGAAAAGTATTCTTCCATTGAGAAGAATTGCCTGGCGCTGGTCTTTGCCGTCAAGAAGCACCGACACTACTGTTGACACCCATTTCTTGCCGATAAGTTGAGTCATTTCTCTTATCACCATTTGTTGATGCCTCAAGTTGTCCATTACTCATTGGGCTGTTTCCAGGCAGCTTATTGGGCCTATTTTATGGGTACCTCCCTCCCTGACTAGGTCTGCTTCAATTCGGGGCTTAATGGGCTATGATTTGGCTTGATTTATCACATTTCATTGATTTTCGAGTGTCCAACCATTGCGCGGTCTATCGCTTGATCGTTCAGTCATTGCATGGTTAATTATGAACCGTTTGCCTATTTTTAGATATTAAGGTGAATTTTTTGAATTTCTACCGACAAGCTTTTGAACGGTCCGTTTGTAGCCGTCCAATGTCATGGAACGATATGCATATGACCGCCCTGATTCCAAGAGTCCCATGTCGTTGGTTTTCTAGATAATTATCTATTTATCTAATCTTTTTGATTTATCACCGACAGGCCTAGGACGGTTTGTTTTGGACTGCCCCATGAATTGAGTGGTCTAGTATTAGACCGTCCAATCCCCGAGAGTCCAACGGCGAAAAGGTCGGTCAGTTAGATGGATATTTGGATAATATTGCTTATTTACTTAATTTCCATCGACAGGTTGGACGGTCTGGTAATGGGCCGCTCAATGAACTAGGCGGTCTATCGCACGACTGCGCAATAGTTCGATTGCTGAAAAACTAAGGGTTTTTCTCTCTCCATCCATGGTTTTATCCTTAATTTGTTCCAACCATTTCTCCATAGATACTCCAGCAAATGGGGTGCCGTTCGAACTGGTTGGAAGATAATTCTATTATCTACGGATTTTATGTTGATATCTTGAGCTGATTTTCATTGAAAACCGTAATTTGGGGCTGGCTTTTAGGCTCTATAAATAGGACCCTAAGGCCAAGCTTTGAAAAGGGGGGGGGGGGGGAGATTTTAAGGTCACGACGAAGCTCTGCCGAATTCTCAAGCGACCTACAGGGAGGGAGGCTTTCTACGTCCACACAAGCCTCTGGTTCAGGGAGTACTTGGTGTTTTGAGTCTTTGTTCTCATAGTCTCACCGTCATTTTGTCATTGCGTGCCTCGTTTTCCTTCGTCCTTTGTCCACGTTTTTCATCATCACATTCCATTACACACACCCTCTTATCTTTTGACGCCCCTAGGGGTTTAAAATCCCCAGGTATCCCCCATTTCATGTTAGTTAGTTCATTCCTCGTATTCCTTTATAGTTGCTACACTGCATAGTATTGACTTTGGGTTTCTTTGTGTGTTCTATACTTTGTTTCGCAGGTCAGCGGCATCCTAACTCTTTCTGTCCGGCCGGGAAGGGTGGAGGTAGAGATCCCACGTTTTGGGAGTTGGTGGCACAGAGCGGTCTTCATCTATCCGTTCGAGGAATAGGGCGGCTTAATCTTGACCGTCCAGTTCTGGCTAGAGGTTAATCCAGAACCGTCCTGTCATCCAGCTACTCTTCATCCCGCGTTCGTCCCAGCGCTGTTGGGCGGTCTGTCGAGCGATCGCTCGTCTACTGGGCGGTTCATTCCGAACCGCGTATTGTTGCAGTTCTGTTCTAGGCGAGTGTCTTCCCTTTCTTTCCAAGGTACGGTGTACTTGCTTACATTCAGCACCTTGGTGGCGATCACACACACTCCACATCCTTCCCCCTGCTATTTACATGTTGTTTAGTTCTTTACGTTAACACAGTAAAGAAGGGATTGGAAGGATAATCAAAAAGGGGAAAGGGAAAAACATGTCAACACCCACTTTTTTGGTGATCACGATGGGACACCTAGTGCCCATCGTGTTAGTGGTGTGCTGACCCATTTTTGTGCTTGTTTAGGGTTTCTATTTGAGTGGTTGCAGGTTGCTATTAGCTCTTCCTTCGTTTCTGTCCTCTGGAGATTACGCGATTCTCTCGGAGCCGCCAACCTGTCTAAGCGACTGTTTGTTAGCCGTTCTGTGCTCGCCCCGGGGTTCCATTCGTGCCAGCCTGTCACATCCAGCGGTTCTATAGAAGCCGTCCACTTCCGCTCGCAGTCTGATACAGACCGTTCATCATTGCTGGCTCAGGTACGTTGCTGTGCTTACATTTGTGATTTCTGTCGATATTCAGCGGTTGTTTCAAGTCCGTTCCAGACTCTGCGCGGTCTGTCAAAAGATCGCCCATCGAGGTACACTTCTGAGCCTCATTCTTTGGTCATTTCGGCATTTTACGGTTTTTCTCTATTTTTGGCGTTACTCCCTGCTTTCGCACGGTCCATTCCAGACCGTTTGCTCTCCCTGAACGGTCCATTCCAGACCGTCTACACACCCTGAGCGGTCTTCCTCAGACCGTTCTTCACTGCTACAGTGCACCCCGAGGCTAGCATTCTGCTCATTGTTCTATATCATTGCATAGATATTCGGTGCTATTCTGATCTCCCCCTGCTGTCGTTATATTGTTGCATGATTGTGTTCATTTCATTTTCTCATACTTGCTTGATCATTGTCTGCTAGATCTAGGCTAGACTTTGCATGCACTCCGGTGCGCATAGGGGCATACACACTCTCCATCAGTAGTTGCATTCCTACCGAGGTAGGGTTTCCTCTCATCTCCATACTCCTTGGAGCCGACTAGGGGACCTTACCGAGGACCTCCGTAAGTCCCCGTGAGCCGTGGATTCCCACACGGATGCCGGGCAGGTTGTACCGTACCACCCCCCAGTCTAGGGTTTGCATCAGAGAGAGAGAGAGAGAGAGAGTCCTCTAGTGTCAGCCATTTGCCCATTCTCTACCTTGGCTAGGTACCCTGTGGTGGAGTGAACTCAAGTTTTAATTAATTCACCAAGGTCCAAAGAGGGAGAATTTATAAAACCTTGCGCGCATCATTTGAAAACTTGGTTGCATAATTGTTTTATTCTCCTCTCATCTCTCCCCTCCATTGTGTGCATCTCATTTGAGTTCTTTGTTTTAGCTCTTTGCTTAGGACTGATTATTTTCTCTTCCCCCATTGTCGTCAGTGTATGTGGAGTTGCTTCGCACCCTCAGGATCATCTCCTAGGGGCAGCTCGCAATTCTATTCTTATCTCAATCCCCTGTTCAATTCATCACCCACCATGTCGTCCTACAACTTCTCCCATGCCCATGAGGATTCCCTCCCTCAGGGACTCCTTGATGGGGGCATCTCTCACCCCATATATTTTCAACTCCCCGGTTGCCCGCCAGCATGGTTCCATTACATCCGTCACATTTTTCTAAGTCAATTCATGTAACTTTCATATTTTCTTTGAGTCATAATTATGTAATTTTCCTTTTATTTGAGTCTTGTACCTAGGTTAATGAGTCATTTACCTAGGTTAAGTGTCATTATGTTGATAGATTAGTTTATGGGCCCAATTCATTAGGCTTGGCCCAAGGGCACCCCCTCTTCCCTTGGTTATTTGTCATTGTGTTAAGAGTCAAGGTCTTTTGTAGAAATGTGGGTTGCCTATATATAGGACCCCATTTCCTCCATTTGAACTAATGAATCAATGAATGAAAAACTTGCCATTTTGAGAGTTTACACTTCTTATCTAGTGGAGAGATTCCATTTTTTGGGTGAGAGACCCTAGGGGAGAGATTCCCCACCCATCCCTCTCTTAATCTCTCTTTTTCACTCTCCTTTCTCTCTCCTCCACACCCAATTTTGAAAATTTTCTCTCTCCTCCCTTCCCAACCACCACTCTCCCACCTACCCCCATTAAAGACCACTCCCCTTCCCCACACATCCCATTACTCCACCCCCTAGTCCCAAGAGAGCTTCCACCAATCCTAGCTCCACCTCCCAACCCCCAACTATCCCACCCACTTCCCCAAGCACCCTTCCCACTACCCAAAGTAGCCCTCCACCTTCCCAAGGCACCTCTTTCCATCCCCAAGACCACCATTGACCACCCCACATTAAAGGAAATTCAAACTCACATGCCCTCCACCCACTTGTGCCCCCCACCTTCCTCCTTCTCCCTCCAAGCCCAAATTCGTAGCTCCTCCTCCCACCACCTGTTAGACCCCCTTCTAGACCCTATTCTTCCCCTCCCACACCTTGGAACACCCCCTCCTAGACCCCCTCACAGCCAGGGTTCTCCCCACACTCATCCACCTCCATTTCCCCTCCCATATACCCCATTTCCCCCCACCATCTTCAACCTCCAGTTTTCAGTTCGCTGGCAGCAGAAGAGTAGCAGTTTGCAGAGGTGACCCCGACCACATCCCAGAGAATCTGAAGGCCCAAAAGGTATCCACGGAAGCGTCTACCTGTCTTCTTCGCAACGGCGGTGGTCTCGTCCCCTTCCGAGCTCCGAGCTGACCGGAAGATCCGTTCTCCTACAACTGCGCAGAGCTGCCCCTGCTGAGCACCTAAGCCATAGTAGAAGCTCTGCCACGATAAACCTTGGAAGATTCAGGTCACAAGTTATTTTGAAAAGTTGTTCCTCTTCCTTTCTACTTTCATAATCAAGAAGTGGAACTTCTATCGACGTCCTTGGGCCATAGTTATCATTTTTCTCCTCCGAGTACGCGGTTCAGCTTCCCACATCCGGCACCGACCTGTCATCAGTGTTCAGAGTTCCCTGGTCTTCTCCGGCATCGTTTGGCTTCCCTGTCAGTTTTTCTGCGAAGAGGACTTGTCCACGATTCCAAAAACTCCAGCGGTGCTTGATTCTGAGCTCGGGTGCTGACGGGGCATCCTCTGCAACCTGCTGTTGGCCGCCAGAAGCTGCCAGTCCAAGAATCTGCCTCCCTGCTCGGGCCTCAACCTAGACTAGCGTCGGCGCCAGAAGAAATCAACAAAATTTGGACGACTTCCCTGGCCTCCTATGAATATTTTCCAGGTGGTTTCATCCCCAAAAAAATTCGGCATCAGTCGCAGAAACCATTTCTTCGATCATCTGTCAGCACCCATAGAACGTGGACAGAACCGGTGACCTCCCATCTTCGGTGTTCCTCTCTCAAGTTCCCCTCCCCGCTTGGCCGGATGAAGGCCCCTCCCTATGTGGAGGTACTTTTAGTTGCAATATCACTTAACCCCTACCCCAAGATCCCCCTCCTGCGAGAGGTGTAGTATTGTAATCATTTGGGCAGGTCAAGCTACCCCGACGCGGCGTGTGGGGATCCACCCGCCTCCCCGCTAGCCCTCGTCTCCGAGCGGGACCGGTTTCTTCAAACCGGTCGAGTAAGTGCTCCAAACTTTGCTCTAATTTGTGCTTGTTCTTTCAATATTAGTTCATAAACTCCGCTGGCCGTGAATGAGAGCCCGATCCTTAAGCTCCTTTGCTATAAGTGATCACCATGGGAAAAGAGTGGAACCCGTGCCCTCGGCACGATGTCGGCTCCCTTGAATTGGGATGCCATTACCCTTGGGAATCAACTTAGGCCTTGCTGGCCCTCTACCAGCAAGGGCCCAGCCCACACAACCTCCACTTGGCATTGCCAAGTTACCCCGGGTCTTGGTGAGCATCGGGTGAGCGGTCGCAGACCTCGGTCCGTTTGATTGCGATTGTGCTTGTTTGTTTAAGTCCTAGGTTGTGTCACATCAATTGGTATCAGAGCAAGTTTTAGACTTGTCTCTACTAAGTCTAGTCCTTGGGCACATTTGCATTCATCAACATGGCTACCTCTCTTTGGTCACATTCATCCCACTCGACCCCCCATAAGGGACCGATCAACCCTCCATTTGACATAATCTCTTTTGAGGATCTCCTCTTCGATGGATCATGCTATAGTGCCTACCTAAAGTGGGAGGTCACCATGGAAAAACACTTTGAGAGAACTATGGTTTATGGACCCGCAAGAGTCCGCGTTGCCATGGGGCAATTTCGGGGTCAAGCCAAGCAAACATGGAGGAACATAGTGGGCTTAAGGGATGTTAGGAAACAAGAACCCATTTCCTCATGGGATGATATGAAGAAAGAACTTAGAAAAATCTACATCCCCAAATATTCCCACCCCTTCTACTCTAACACCCCTAGCCCGAGGTGCACTACCACTCCTCCATCCCCATCCGACCAACTTGATATCACCTTTAGGCCTCCTCCCCCACCACTCCCAACAAATCACTTCTCAACCATCATAACTACACTTCGCGACCAAGTCCTCTCCCTTAAGGCCCAAATAAACCAAGCATCCACCTCTACACCAAATCCCCTAAGGGTCCCCGCACTCCAACCAAAACCCCCTTCCACAATCCCTCACCAAACCCATACCCCACATCTCCCCTTGGTCCCCACCACTACCCCTCCATCATCCCCAAAAAGAGGTACCCCTCTCAAAACCCATCAACCCAAATCTCGTCACCCAACCCACCTTCCACTTCCAACCCCAATCCTACCCCAACCTAGGCCTCCACTACTTCCACTCCCAAACCCCACCCTACCAATCCAAGTTTCCCTTTACCCTCAACCCCGGGAGCACCACACACCAACCCTCATCACCCCAAAAGACCCTCTCACCTCCTTGGTAGAAGAACTCATACTCGATTCAATAGTTGAGAACACTCTAAACCCACTCCCCACCTTGGAGGAAACCCAAGTCCAAGTTGAAAAAGAAACATCACACGATGGTCTTCCCCTTACATCACCCTCTCTAGTTGGGAGCAAGCTCATCTTAGGAGAACCCCTTGTTAGTTGGCTAAAGGAGAGCCCAATAAGAGAGATCATGGACCACAATTTCCCACCCATGAAGGAAAACCATCCCATAGTGCCCATCTCCTCTTATCACACCATAATCCAAAACTCCTACCAAGTGGAAATCTTAGAGGACCTTCTCAAGGGCATAGCATGGTAATTAGAGATGACTAGCATGTTGACCCCTATGGTCGAACAACCTAGGAGCCTTAGCCTCCTACACCTATGCATAGGGTCTATCACCTCGGTTTGCACCATTGGTTGCTACACTAGCGACCTCCTTCTATTCCTCCCTACACCCGATGAGCCCAACCTTCTCCTCGATTTAGAGCTTCTTATCTCGGGTAGAAAGCCAAGCCCTCCACTCATGGCCGACCCACTTGCCAAGAACATTGGCCCAACTATCATGGAGAAGGATGACTTAGCACCTTTTGAGGATCTTGAGGACATGGAGTTCCTCCCCCTAGATAACCCATTTTATGATCCATATGATCCATTCCAATGGGAGTCAAGAGACTCGTGTGACCCAAACACTTTATCCACCACCCACCTTTCCCTACACCAACTCACCATGTTTGACCCAATCCACTCCATCCTAGACCTGGGTTACACCTTGGGAGCCATGACCTTGGGCCACATATCCCTAGGTAATGAGGTTATGCTCCACCCCATGATGACCACATTCTTAGATCCGTTCGATCCTTTCCAATGGGAGTTCAAAGGTTGTCCCACACCTATACACATGGAAGTCACCCTTAGGAAAAAAATGCATGTATCTAGGCTTACCACACCACTTGGCATGAACACCATGAGGGGTCCATTCATTCATACCACCCACATGTCAAGTAGAAAGCATGAGTGGCCCATATTCGGATGTATTGGTCCACCTTCATTTATCATGGGTCTTAAGCATGTCAAAAGCATCTATGGATGTCCGGGTTCCCCTACATTCATCATCACTTTGCATGATAGGTTCACCTACGGGTGCCCCGGCCCACCTAGGCCCACCAAAATCTACATGACAACATTGCATGATAAGTCCATATATGGTTGCCCCGGCCCTCCAAATTCCATCAAAGTCTTCTTGACATCAAAGCATGATTGGTCTACTTTTGGTTGCCCAGGTCCACCCATCACCCCTAGAATGTCAGCATTCACAAAATTACATGAAAACCTTAGCAAGCACATAAGCAAAAAGAACGAGACTCATAAAAGGCAAGTCAACTCTCATCGACGGCACCAAGAATTCCACGTGGGTAACTTTGTGATGGTGAGGACGAGGAGGCTCCCCCCGAGAGCCATCCCTAAGTTGAGGCATCATGGGGCTGGTCCCTTCCGGGTTTTGAGACGCCTTGGCACTAATGCCTATGAGTTAGATCTTCCCGAGGAGTATGGAGTAAGTCCCACATTCAATGTAGCCGACCTAGTGACATATAAGGGGCCCCCGGTGGTACCCAGTGAGAATATTGAGCCTATTCCTCCTGTTGAGAGAGCACCCACCCGAGAGGAGAGACCACCAGCCAAGAGAGCCCAGCGTGAGCGCATTGAATGAATATTGGGTGAACATGTCACTACCACCAGGAGCAAGGTATACGAGCGCTATCTCGGCAGGTGGATGGATCGGTCTCGTTCGGAAGACTTGTGGGCGATACCACTTCTACACCCTCCGAGGAGGGAAGGACTCTTACTCAACGGAGTCGAGTTCTCCGCATCCCGGGAGTATGATGGGGGCATCTCTCACCCCATATATTTTCAAAGCCCCGGTTGCCCGCCAGCATGGTTCCATTACATCCGTCACATTTTTCTAAGTCAATTCATGTAACTTTCATATTTTCTTTGAGTCATAATTATGTAATTTTCCTTTTATTTGAGTCTTGTACCTAGGTTAATGAGTCATTTACCTAGGTTAAGTGTCATTATGTTGATAGATTAGTTTATGGGCCCAATTCATTGGGCTTGGCCCAAGGGCACCCCCCCTTCCCTTGGTTATTTGTCATTGTGTTAAGAGTCAAGGTCTTTTGTAGAAATGTGGGTTGCCTATACATAGGACCCCATTTCCTCCATTTGAACTAATGAATCAATGAATGAAAAACTTGCCATTTTGAGAGTTTACACTTCTTATCTAGTGGAGAGATTTCATTTTTTGGGTGAGAGACCCTAGGGGAGAGATTCCCCACCCATCCCTCTCTTAATCTCTCTTTTTCACTCCCCTTTCTCTCTCCTCCACACCCAATTTCAAAAATTTTCTCTCTCCTCCCTTCCCAACCACCACTCTCCCACCTACCCCCATTAAAGACCACTCCCCTTCCCCACACATCCCATTACTCCACCCCCTAGTCCCAAGAGAGCTTCCACCAATCCTAGCTCCACCTCCCTGTTGTGCCCCTGTGTGGTTTTGATGATGGCTGACACACCATGAGTCACACTGAAGTGTGCTAATTAATTTAGATGACTGTTTGACTGCTTAAATATCTGATTGTTTGCTTGAATAGCTAATTCATGAATATGGCTAGATTGGGTTAACGTAGTGGCTAATTGTTCATGCAGTGCGTTGACACAATTGGAGATTGGGTTGACGCATTGGCTGTCTGTTCACTAGCTGCGTTGACGCTACTAGGACACTGCGTTCGCAGTAGTTGCTGGCTTACTTGCTGCGTTGACGCAGTGGAACAGCTGGGTTGATGCCATGCTGCTTTGTCTATTTTTGTGTGGAAGTCTATACACTGCTTCACTTCGTCAAAGTCCATACATTGGACTGTAGCATCTGAAGTCTGTACAGCGTCCGTTGTCTAGAGTTCTTGAAGGTCGACGCTGGGAGCTTAAAGCGTCCACGCATCAGTTGACGAAGCCTTCACGATATCTTCCATTGCGTCAACGCCATCAACAAGCAGCGTCGACGCAGCGGCGGAAGAGAGGTCAATGCACACTTCTGATTTTCATCAGTGCGTCAACGCGGTCAGTCTCCAGAAACAGTAAGTGTGGTAAATTACTAGAATATTTCGATGCAGTACAAGGAGACCCCAATTATGAAAGGGCACGTGATCCTATAACAAAGGACGTGCCAGCAGTCAGACACGTGGAAGCTGGGGCTTGCTACTTCACCACGTGGACCAACCCATCGAAGCTCTCTAGGGCGTCTCTGCCCTATCCTCCGGAGCCCCTATTATTTGGTATATAAATCCTTCTTCGTCTTCAAAAAAGAATAGCTCACTCCAAGGAAGAAGTGAAGCAAAAGAGGCCATCTGAGAGCAGAAAGAGAACTCGAGAGAGATAGGCCAGCAGAGAAGATTTCGAGAGTGAGAGAGAGAGAAAGAGAGAATAGCAGCAGCATAAGAGGGAGAATCCGTGAGAGATTAGGAGAGCAGAAGAGAATGAAAGAGAGATAGAGAGAGAGAGAGAGAGTTCGTGGGAAAAAAAGGGAGAAGTTACTGAAGATCTATCTACTGGACCATGGATCAAATCCAGGCCAGTCAGCTCCATGGGAGCCACATCTGATGTTTCTTCACTTACAGCTTGTGTTTGCTGTGTTATTTTTGATTCCTTATTTTTCTTTTTATTCGATCTGATTTACTAAGTTCTTCCGATCCTCTGGACTGAGGTCGGGTTCCTCCTGGTGGGTCAGGAGAAGGGAGATCTGATCTCCGGTTTGCAAGCAACAGGGGGGCTGCTTGTGGGTTCCCTCCGGGCTAGGTGGAAGAGAGGCTAGGCCTCTGGTGGATTGCTGGTAGCAGTGTGCTACTGGCTGGTTCACTGGTAGCGAGGCTGCTACTAGTGGGGTTCCCTCTTGGTATAGAGGAAGAGAGACGTGAGTCTCTGGTTTCTAGTGACAGTGGGTTGCTAGAGGTTCACTCCGTGTAGGAGGAAGAGGGGAGGTTGTTCCCCTGGGTAAGCTGTGTATCAGCGTCTGTTGGCAAGCTGTGTTGCCCAGCTGTTAGTGAAGCCACACTCGGGTTGAGTGTCGGGTGGATGTAGGTCTGCAGGACCGAACCACCTAAAAATCCTTTGATCTATGGTTTGCTTTGTGTGCTTGCTTCCGCTAGATGCTTGGATAGGCGCGCTCCATGTGTTTGCTCATAAGTTTAATTGAATTTGTTTCATTATGTGATTGCGTCTAGCATCTGAGTTTTTATTTTATGCATTTTTCGTAGAAGGATACATTCACCCCCCTCTGTATCCGGGCCTAGCACCCTAACAATTGGTATCAGAGCGGTGTCTGCATACAAGGTCCAGTGACCTGCAGATTCGATCTCTGGTTTTCGGTGCTAATTTGTTTTTAGTGCATCAATATTCCTGTTGCATTAATCTGTTGTGTTCTCATGGCTCATCCTCCACTATTCAGTAGTTCAAATATTAAATTCTGGCTATATCGTATGCACAAGCATGTTAACTCTATTAATCCACAATTGTGGAAGGTTATCTCTCACAGTCCACATGAACTTCCTAAGGATAAGTCCAAGTGGACTCATGTTCACAAGTTGAAAAATGACGATAATGTGAGAGCTCTAAATCTAATGAAGACTGCAATCGGTTCTGATGATTTTTCCTCTTTCTCAGGTTGTAGCTCGGCAAAGGAAATATTGGATGAATTACTTCGCATCCACAATGGAAAGGAAGAAGAATGTCTCATGGCAAGAAGGAGTGATCAATCAAATGAGTCCTCATCCCAGGTAAACTCTGAGACCGAGGATATTAGTCATGATGATTTAGTTGCCATGCATGAGCATCTACTGGAAAAATATGAAAGAATTAAGTCAGAAAAGAGAAAATTAAGAAAAGAGAAAAATGCTGAAATCACAAGTGTAAAGGCTGAAAATGAAAATCTAAAATCTGAATTGAAATTGAAAGAAGAATTTGAAAACAAGTTGATTGATGAAAATTCTCATCTAAAAGATCAAAATAAAAGGCTAATGGTTCTTAATACTGTCCTTTCTGAAAAATGGTTGTCATTTGAAAAAGAAAAATCTACTGATAAGGAAATTCAATTTGAGAATGAATTGAAACAGGAACTAGAAATTGTGAAAAATCTGAATGACACCATGAAGAAACAAATTCTCACCTGTGAAGAAGATCTAACAAACTCTGAACTACTCATCTCTTCTCTTAGGAATGAAATTTTAAATTTGAATAAGTCTCTGTCTGATTCTACTAATCAAGAGAAGCAGAATGTTGTATCCACAGATAATTGCATGAAGAAGGGCAGTAGTTCTCAAGTTAAGTAGGGAATGAGGAATAAACTTCATACAACCTTCGTGCGTAGCTCAAACATAGCTAGCACCTCCACCTCATCGCCTAAACAAGCTGCTGATCAAGAAAAAAAGAAAACAAAATAGAAAATAAATAAAAAGAACAATCAACATACTGAGGAAGTTCAAGGTGACAAGAAATCTCATGCTAAGTATGTTAATTACTTCTACTGTGGGAAATTTGATCACTTCATGTACAATTGTCTTGTGCTCAACAAGGATGATCTGAATGTTGATAAAATACATGGTAGGAAGCTTCATGTTAAGAAACCTTCTTTTGTTCAAAAGAAAAGAATTCATTGCTTCTATTGTCATAAAATTGGTCATGTTATGCATGAATGTAACTCAATGAAACAAGATGACAAGGAAGCTAAGAGATCTCATGCGAGAAGTCATGATCATCTGAATGAGAAAATTTACTGTTGTCACTGTGGCAAATCGGGCCACATTGCAGCCCAATGTTGGCATGCTCAGGGAAGGAAGTTTAACAATAAATCTGGTAAATTCCCTGTCAATAGAAATATTTCTGATAGAAATGAATTTGTTTTTGAAAGGAAAACACTTGTATGTTTTGAATGTGGGAAGCCAGGCCATAGAGCTGCTGACTGTTGGCTGGCTTATGTTGGTAAACAGAATCTTAATTCTGTTAACAGAAAATTTCATGCAAATGCACATAGAACTCATGCTAATCAGAATGTGCATAAAACAAATATGAAATCTGATGCCTCTTGCTATTATTGTGGTATATTAGGTCATTCAATGAATAATTGCCATCTGATAAGATCTGATGACCTAAATGCTAAAAGGTTGTTTAGAACACCTACCAAAGGTGTCACTATTAACCATGCAGGACCCAATACTGTTTGGGTACCTGCCCATGTAAAATAGTGTGCTAACTTGCAGGTGTGCCTTCGAAGCTGAAGAATAAAAAGGGGGAAATAAACCAAGGCACCCAAGTTGATAAAACCCCATTCAGGTAAATTTCTCAAATCTGTTCAAATGAAAATTATGGTTGAGCTGAGAAGTCATAGCTTCATGCATACGTGTTTTATTTTAATTGGTTTGACTATTGCATTGATCTTTGTGGGCTTTCTTGTTTGTACTGTGAGCTGTGTTCATATATGAGAATGGCATAAACATGCACATGACATACAATCATTGAAAATCTGATGCATATAGGACTGTTTGTATTGCATTGTCATGCATGACCACTTGGTATATAAATGGAAAGCTACTAAAGGGCAGAGAAAATCTGTCTGGAGGTTCTTACTATGTGTGAGATGGTCTTTTAGGCCAAGTTCTCCGCCAAGTACCAAGGGTCAAATTTGCGTATCAGATAATGTCGGCATCTTCATGTGAATATTTTGCTTCATGCCCCTACATACATGAAGTTAATTGCATTGCATTTCTTTACATTGAAAATGCCAAAAAGATAGATTGAATGCATACATTTAGGGAGAGCATTATTCATACATCTGAAATCACTCAACTGTTTTTAGATTTACTGCATAGCATGTTAAATCTGTTGTTGCATAGCCATTTATCATCTACATTGTCTGCATGACATATAGGGTGATTCAGTATTTTTAGTTAGAGGGAATCATTGCATAGCATATCACTTCTTTGAAAAATCAAAAAAAAAGGGGAAGGGAAATGTCACTGCATATAGATAGGGGGAGCATGCTTAATCCGTTCCTCTCCAGCTATATGATTCATCTTGTCATATCTGAAGTGTCAGTGATTCCATCATTTAAAGTGGTATCAAATGATTTCTTGACTACTTCTGAAGTTGTTCATAATCTGAAGGCATACCTTATTGGTATCTGTTTGTCTCTCCTAAATCTGCTGAATGAGAGCTTTTCCTCTATTCAGTCAACTTTGAACCTCTTTGCTCAAGAGCAGCTCGTTTGCTACAATTCTTCAGAATCCATGCTGTCTGTTGAATATTCTCACTTGAATTACTAAGCTGAGATATGAAGTAAATCTTCAGCCTGAATACTACTTCATAAAAGTTAAAATATCTTCAATGAGGAACCTTCCATTATACATGCTTAAGAACATTTGTTAACTGGAACTGGTTTAAGTCTTATGTACTCCTGTTTGGACACAAGGAACTTGAAAATATCTGATTCAATCTCTTAATAAACTTTAACTGTCTGCTTCATGTAAATTCATGTAAGAGCTTCTGACATCTGAAAAGTTGATATCCTTGTCTATGTTGGCTGAGATATATAGTGTATGTGATTTTTCTTAAACACTTAACTTGTTCTGAATCATGGACAGAGCAATAACTGTGGTTACTGAGAAACCTGTCCAAACGATTGTGTCATGAAGTACCATGGTTAACTCTGCTTAAAGAGATGATTGAAAATACTATAAAAATTTGGCAGAGCAATGGCATTGTTGTATTGAGTAACTGGGGATTCTGGCCTCTAATCAAGGTGTATCCTCATGCCAAAGATACTTCCAATGCTACCTCTGTTCTCCAAAATGGGAGAAGCAATACGGTTGTCACACTGAAAAACTGGGGTTTCGGGCCTCTGATCAAGGTGTCTCCCCATGTCAAAAGGTGTTGATAAACCAAAATTGTTCATTTAAAAAGAAAATTATGAACAAGTGTAAATCAAATTCTGAAAGAACCATGTAAAATTCTGTTGCATCCTCTTATGTATCTCCTAAAACTGTCATGGAAAGTAAACTAAGTAAGATAGAAGTTGGTTGAACTAGAATTTTATATGAGCTTGTAGTTCCTTTTTATTAAGAGCTAGTTCAGATATGAGTACAATTCTTTTTTGAAAAACTTGTTTACATCATTCTTAAACCATATCTGAAAATCAAGGTTTCATAAGCTTTTATAATGGAGGACTCTAGAACTTAAAAATTCTATTCTATGAAGTTAGTATCTTGCTGAAAAGTTCAATATCTCAATTTTCACTGACTGTTGAATCTGCTCATCCTATGGCTCTTTATCACTGTGTTTTGATTCAGTGGTATTAGACTGGTCGTCATTTTTGAGAAGCACTTCTCTCAGTTTACCATGTGTACTTGCAGTTTTTGGATAACCAGAGTTCATCCTTGTGGATTTCTCTTGCATCATAGATCATAAGGGCAAGATTCTCTGGTCTATTTGAGAGACTATTTGCATAAGGGGATAATGTGCTAGATTGTCTGATCATGTTGTTTGTCTGCATTAGCTCTATATCTTCTGCCATGTCAAAGGGGGAGTATTTGTTGCATATGCATCACTGCATAAGTTGTTTAACAAAGGGGGAGAATTGATTTAATTGCTTCTGATATTGTGTTGTCCTCATCTGCTGAACTATGTTGAGTGTCTCATATGACATCTCTGGATTATTCGTTTTGCTAAAGTAAAAGGGACAGATTAGTCAAAAGGGGGAGCTTTTAATTCACTCTTTTTATACAGTCTCATTCTTTCCTCTTCATCTCATGTCTTTTTGCTGAAGGCAAAGGGGGAGAAGAATCTAATCTGAGTCAGTGTAACTCATAGTGTTGCCATCATCAAAAAGGGGGAGATTGTTGTGCCCCTGTGTGGTTTTGATGATGGCTGACACACCATGAGTCACACTGAGGTGTGCTAATTAATTTAGATGACTGTTTGACTGCTTAAATATCTGATTGTTTGCTTGAATAGCTAATTCATGAATATGGCTAGATTGGGTTAACGTAGTGGCTAATTGTTCATGCAGTGCGTTGACGCAGTTGGAGATTGGGTTGACGCATTGGCTATCTGTTCACTAGCTGCGTTGACGCTACTAGGACACTGTGTTCGCAGTAGTTGCTGGCTTACTTGCTGCGTTAACGCAGTGGAACAGCTGGGTTGACGCCATGCTGCTTTGTCTATTTTTGTGTGGAAGTCTATACACTGCTTCACTTCGTCAAAGTCCATACATTGGAGTGTAGCATCTGAAGTCCGTACAGCGTCCGTTGTCTAGAGTTCTTGAAGGTCGACGCTGGGAGCTTAAAGCAACCACGCATCAGTTGACGAAGCCTTCACGATATCTTCCACTGCGTCAACGCCATCAACAAGCATCGTCGACGCAGCGGCGGAAGAGAGGTCAATACACACTTCTGATTTTCATCAGTGCGTCAACGCGGTCAGTCTCCAGAAACAGTAAGTGTGGTAAATTACTAGAATATTTCGATGCAGTACAAGGAGACCCCAATTATGAAAGGGCACATGATCCTATAACAAAGGACGTGCCAGCAGTCAGACACGTGGAAGCTGGGGCTTGCTACTTCACCACGTGGACCAACCCATCGAAGCTCTCTAGGGCGTCTCTGCCCTATCCTCCGGAGCCCCTGTTATTTGGTATATAAATCCTTCTTCATCTTCAGAAAAGAATAGCTCACTCCAAGGAAGAAGTGAAGCAAAAGAGGCCATCTGAGAGCAGAAAGAGAACTCGAGAGAGATAGGCCAGCAGAGAAGATTTCGAGAGTGAGAGAGAGAGAAAGAGAGAACAGCAGCAGCATAAGAGGGAGAATCCGTGAGAGATTAGGAGAGCAGAAGAGAAAGAAAGAGAGATAGAGAGAGAGTTCGTGGGAAAAAAAGGGAGAAGTTACTGAAGATCTATCTACTGGACCGTGGATCAAATCCAGGCCAGTCAGCTCCATGGGAGCCACATCTGATGTTTCTTCACTTACAGCTTGTGTTTGCTGTGTTATTTTCGATTCCTTATTTTTCTTTTTATTCGATCTGATTTACTGAGTTCTTCCGATCCTCTGGACTGAGGTCGGGTTCCTCCTGGTGGGTCAGGAGAAAGGAGATCTGATCTCCTGTTTGCAAGCAGCAGGGGGGCTGCCTGTGGGTTCCCTCCGGGCTAGGAGGAAGAGAGGCTAGGCCTCTAGTGGATTGCTGGTAGCAGTGTGCTACTGGCTGGTTCACTGGTAGCGGGGCTGCTACTAGTGGGGTTCCCTCTTGGTATAGAGGAAGAGAGACGTGAGTCTCTGGTTTCTAGTGACAGTGGGTTGCTAGAGGTTCCCTCCGTGTAGGAGGAAGAGGGGAGGTTGTTCCCCTGGGTAAGCTGTGTATCAGCGTCTGTTGGCAAGCAGTGTTGCCCAGCTGTTAGTGAAGCCACACACGGGTTGAGTGTGGGGTGGATGTAGGTATGCAGGACCGAACCACCTAAAAATCCTTTGAGCTATGATTTGCTTTGTGTGCTTGCTTCCGCTAGATGCTTGGATAGGCGCGCTCCATGTGTTTGCTCATAAGTTTAATTGAATTTGTTTCATTCTGTGATTGTGTCTAGCATCTGAGATTTTATTTTGGGTATTTTTCGTAGAAGGATACATTCACCCCCCTCTGTATCCGGGCCTAGCACCCTAACAGAACCCCCAACTACCCCACCCACTTCCCCAAGCACCCTTCCCACTACCCAAAGCAGCCCTCCACCTTCCCAAGGCACCTCTTTCCATCCCCAAGACCACCATTGACCACCCCACATTAAAGGAAATTCAAACTCACATGCCCTCCACCCACTTGTGCCCCCCCACCTTCCTCCTTCTCCCTCCAAGCCCAAATTCGTAGCTCCTCCTCCCACCACCTATTAGACCCCCTTCTAGACCCTATTCTTCCCCTCCCACACCTTGGAAAACCCCCTCCTAGACCCCCTCACAGCCAGGGTTCTCCCCACACTCATCCACCTCCATTTCCCCTCCCATATACCCCATTTCCCCCCACCATCTTCAACCTCCAGTTTTCAGTTCACTGGCAGCAGAAGAGTAGCAGTTTGCAGAGGCGACCCTGACCACATCCCAGAGAATCTAAAGGCCCAAGAGGTATCCACGGAAGCGTCTACCTGTCTTCTTCACAATGGCGGTGGTCTCGTCCCCTTCCGAGCTCCGAGCTGACCGGAAGATCCGTTCTCCTACAACTGCGCAGAGCTGCCCCTACTGAGCACCTGAGCCATAGTAGAAGCTCTGCCACGACAAACCTTGGAAGACTCAGGCCACAAGTTCTTCTGGAAAGTTGTTCCTCTTCCTGTCTACTTTCAGAATCAAGAAGTGGAACTTCTATCGACGACCGTGGGCCATAGTTATCATTTTTCTCCTCCGAGTACGCGGTTCAGCTTCCCACAGCCTGCACCGACCTATCATCAGTGTTCGGAGTTCCCTGGTCTTCTCCGGCATCGTTTGGCTTCCCTGTCAGTTTTTCTGTGAAGAGGACTTGTCCACGATTCCAAAAACTCCAGCGGTGCTTGATTCTGAGCTCGGGTTCTGACGGGGCATCCTCTGCAACCTGCTGTTGGCCGCCAGAAGCTGCCAGTCCAAGAATCTGCCTCCCTGCTCGGGCCTCAACCCAGACCAGCGTCGGCGCCAGAAGAAATCAACAAAATTTGGACGCCTTCCCTGGCCTCCTACGAATATTTTCCAGGTGGTTTCATCCCCAAAAAAATTCGGCATCAGTCGCAGAAACCATTTCTTCAATCATCTGTCAGCACCCACAGAACGTGGACAGAACCGGTGACCTCCCATCTTCGGTGTTCCTCTCTCAAGTTCCCCTCCCCGCTTGGCCGGATGAAGGCCCCTCCCTATGTGGAGGTAGTTTTAGTTGTAATATCACTTAACCCCTACCCCAAGATCCCCCTCCTGCGAGAGGTGTAGTATTGTAATCATTTGGGCAGGTCAAGCTACCCCGACGTGGCGTGTGGGGATCCACCCGCCTCCCCGCTAGCCCTCGTCTCCGAGCGGGACCGGTTTCTTCAAACCGGTCGAGTAAGTGCCCCAAACGTTGCTCTAATTTGTGCTTGTTCTTTCAATATTAGTTCATAAACTTCGCTGGCCGTGAATGAGAGCCCGATCCTTAAGCTCCTTTGCTATAAGTGATCACCGTGGGAAAAGAGTGGAACCCGTGCCCTCGGCACGATGTCGGCTCCCTTGAATAGGGATGCCATTACCCTTGGGAATAAACTTAGGCCTTGCTGGCCCTCTACCAGCAAGGGCCCAGCCCACACAACCTCCACTTGGCATTGCCAAGTTACCCCGGGTCTTGGTGAGCATCGGGTGAGCGGTCGCCGACATCGGTCCGTTTGATTGCGATTATGCTTGTTTGTTTAAGTCCTAGGTTGTGTCACATCAATTGGTATCAAAGCAAGTTTTAGACTTGTCTCTACTAAGTATAGTCCTTGGGCACATTTGCATTCATCAACATGGCTACCTCTCTTTGGTCACATTCATCCCACTCGACCCCCCATAAGGGACCGATCAACCCTCCATTTGACATAATCTCTTTTGAGGATCTCCTCTTCGATGGATCATGCTATAGTGCCTACCTAAAGTGGGAGGTCACCATGGAAAAACACTTTGAGAGAACTATGGTTTATGGACCCGCAAGAGTCCGCGTTGCCATGGGACAATTTCGGGGTCAAGCCAAGCAAAAATGGAGGAACATAGTGGGCTTAAGGGACGTTAGGAAACAAGAACCCATTTCCTCATGGGATGATATGAAGAAAGAACTTAGAAAAATCTACATCCCCAAATATTCCCACCCCTTCTACTCTAACACCCCTAGCCCGAGGTGCACTACCACTCCTCCATCCCCATCCGACCAACTTGATATCACCTTTAGGCCTCCTCCCCCACCACTCCCAACAAATCACTTCTCAACCATCATAACTACACTTCGCGACCAAGTCCTCTCCCTTAAGGCCCAAATAAACCAAGCATCCACCTCTACACCAAATCCCCTAAGGGTCCCCGCACTCCAACCAAAACCCCCTTCCACAATCCCTCACCAAACCCATACCCCACATCTCCCCTTGGTCCCCACCACTACCCCTCCATCATCCCCAAAAAGAGGTACCCCCCTCAAAACCCATCAACCCAAATCTCGTCACCCAACCCACCTTCCACTTCCAACCCCAATCCTACCCCAACCTAGGCCTCCACTACTTCCACTCCCAAACCCCACCCTACCAATCCAAGTTTCCCTTTACCCTCCACCCCGGGAGCACCACACACCAACCCTCATCACCCCAAAAGACCCTCTCACCTCCTTGGTAGAAGAACTCATACTCGATTCAATAGTTGAGAACACTCTAAACCCACTCCCCACCTTGGAGGAAAACCAAGTCCAAGTTGAAAAAGAAACATCACACGATGGTCTTCCCCTTACATCACCCTCTCTAGTTGGGAGCAAGCTCATCTTAGGAGAACCCCTTGTTAGTTGGCTAAAGGAGAGCCCAATAAGAGAGATCATGGACCACAATTTCCCACCCATGAAGGAAAACCATCCCATAGTGCCCATCTCCTCTTATCACATCATAATCCAAAACTCCTACCAAGTGGAAATCTTAGAGGACCTTCTCAAGGACATAGCATGGCAATTAGAGATGACTAGCATGTTGACCCCTATGGTCGAACAACCTAGGAGCCTTAGCCTCCTACACCTATGCATAGGGTCTATCACCTCGGTTTGCACCATTGGTTGCTACACTAGCGACCTCCTTCTATTCCTCCCTACACCCGATGAGCCCAACCTTCTCCTTGATTTAGAGCTTCTTATCTCGGGTAGAAAGCCAAGCCCTCCACTCATGGCCGACCCACTTGCCAAGAACATTGGCCCAACTATCATGGAGAAGGATGACTTAGCACCTTTTGAGGATCTTGAGGACATGGAGTTCCTCCCCCTAGGTAACCCATTTTATGATCCATTCCAATGGGAGTCAAGAGACTCGTGTGAACCAAAAACTTTATCCACCACCCACCTTTCCCTACACCAACTCACCATGTTTGACCCAATCCACTCCATCCTAGACCTGGGTTACACCTTGGGAGCCATGACCTTGGGCCACATATCCCTAGATAATGACGTTATGCTCCACCCCATGATGACCACATTCTTAGATCCGTTCGATCCTTTCCAATGGGAGTTCAAAGGTTGTCCCACACCTATACACATGGAAGTCACCCTTAGGAAAAATATGCATGTGTCTAGGCTTACCACACCACTTGGCATGAACACCATGAGGGGTCCATTCATTCATACCACCCACATGTCAAGTAGAAAGCATGAGTGGCCCATATTCGGATGTATTGGTCCACCTTCATTTATCATGGGTCTTAAGCATGTCAAAAGCATCTACGGATGTCCGGGTCCCCCTACATTCATCACCACTTTGCATGATAGGTTCACCTACGGGTGCCCCGGCCCACCTAGGCCCACCAAAGTCTACATGACAACATTGCATGATAAGTCCATATATGGTTGCCCCGGCCCTCCAAATTCCATCAAAGTCTTCTTGGCATCAAAGCATGATTGGTCTACTTTTGGTTGCCCAGGTCCACCCATCACCCCTAGAATGTCAGCATTCACAAAATTACATGAAAACCTTAGCAAGCACATAAGCAAAAAGAATGAGACTCATAAAAGGCAAGCCAACTCTCATCGACGGCACCAAGAATTCCACGTGGGTAACTTTGTGATGGTGAGGACGAGGAGGCTCCCCCCGAGAGCCATCTCTAAGTTGAGGCATCATGGGGCTGGTCCCTTCCGGGTTTTGAGACGCCTTGGCACTAATGCCTATGAGTTAGATCTTCCCGAGGAGTATGGAGTAAGTCCCACATTCAATGTAGCCGACCAAGTGCCATATAAGGGGCCCCCGGTGGTACCCAGTGAGAATATTGAGCCTATTCCTCCTGTTGAGAGAGCACCCACCCGAGAGGAGAGACCACTAGCCAAGAGAGCCCAGCGTGAGCGCATTGAATGAATATTGGGTTAACATGTCACTACCACCAGGAGCAAGGTATACGAGCGCTATCTCGGTAGGTGGATGGATCGGTCTCGTTCGGAAGACTTGTGGGCAATACCACTTCTACACCCTCCGAGGAGGGAAGGACTCTTACTCGACGGAGTCGAGTTCTCCGCACCCCGGGAGTATGATGGGGGCATCTCTCACCCCATATATTTTCAAAGCCACGGTTGCCCGCCAGCATGGTTCCATTACATCCGTCACATTTTTCTAAGTCAAGTCATGCAACTTTCATATTTTCTTTGAGTCATAATTATGTAATTTTCCTTTTATTTGAGTCTTGTACCTAGGTTAATGAGTCATTTACCTAGATTAAGTGTCATTATGTTGATAGATTAGTTTATGGGCCCAATTCATTAGGCTTGGCCCAAGGGCACCCCCCTTCCCTTGGTTATTTGTCATTGTGTTAAGAGTCAAGGTCTTTTGTAGAAATGTGGGTTGCCTATATATAGGACCCCGTTTCCTCCATTTGAACTAATGAATCAATGAATGAAAAACTTGCCATTTTGAGAGTTTACACTTCTTATCTAGTGGAGAGATTCCATTTTTTGGGTGAGAGACCCTAGGGGAGAGATTCCCCACCCATCCCTCTCTTAATCTCTCTTTTTCACTCCCCTTTCTCTCTCCTCCACACCCAATTTCGAAAATTTTCTCTCTCCTCCCTTCCCAACCACCACTCTCCCACCTACCCCCATTAAAGATCACTCCCCTTCCCCACACATCCCATTACTCCACCCCCTAGTCCCAAGAGAGCTTCCACCAATCCTAGCTCCACCTCCCAACCCCCAACTACCCCACCCACTTCCCCAAGCACCCTTCCCACTACCCAAAGCAGCCCTCCACCTTCCCAAGGCACCTATTTCCATCCCCAAGATCACCATTGACCACCCCACATTAAAGAAAATTCAAACTCACATGCCCTCCACCCACTTGTGCCCCCCCACCTTCCTCCTTCTCCCTCCAAGCCCAAATTCGTAGCTCCTCCTCCCCCCACCTGTTAGACCTCCTTCTAGACCCTATTCTTCTCCTCCCACACCTTGGAAAACCCCCTCCTAGACCCTCTCACAGCCAGGGTTCTCCCCACACTCATCCACCTCCATTTCCCCTCCCATATACCCCATTTCCCCCCACCATCTTCAACCTCCAGTTTTCAGTTCGCTGGCAGCAGAAGAGTAGCAGTTTGCAGAGGTGACCCCGACCACATCCCAAAGAATCTGAAGGCCCAAGAGATATCCACGGAAGCGTCTACCTGTCTTCTTCGCAACGGCGGTGGTCTCGTCCCCTTCCGAGCTCCGAGCTGACCGGAAGATCCGTTCTCCTACAACTGCGCAGAGCTGCCCCTGCTGAGCACCTGAGCCATAGTAGATGCTCTGTCACGACAAACCTTGGAAGATTCAGGCCACAAGTTCTTCTGAAAAGTTGTTCCTCTTCCTTTCTACTTTCAGAATCAAGAAGTGAAACTTCTATCGACATCCGTGGGACATAGTTATCATTTTTCTCCTCCGGGTACGTGGTTCAGCTTCCCACAGCCTACACCGACCTGTCATCAGTGTTCAGAGTCCCCTGGTCTTCTCCGGCATTGTTTGGCTTCCCTGTCAGTTTTTCTGCGAAGAGGACTCGTCCACGATTCCAAAAACTCCAGCAGTGCTTGATTCTGAGCTCGGGAGCTGACGGGGCATCCTCTGTAACCTGCTATTGGCCGCCAGAAGCTGCCTGTCCAAGAATCTGCCTCCCTACTCGGGCCTCCACCCAGACCAGCGTCGGTGCTAGAAGAAATCAACAAAATTTGGACGACTTCCCTGGCCTCCTATGAAGATTTTCCAGGTGGTTTTATCCCCAAAAAAATTCGGCATCAATCGCAGCAACCATTTCTTTGATCATCTGTCAGCACCCACAGAACATGGACAGAACCGGCGACCTCCCATCTTCAGTGTTCCTCTCTCAAGTTCCCCTCCCCGCTTGGCCGGCTGAAGGCCCCTCCCTATGTGGAGTTAGTTTTAGTTGTAATATCACTTAACCCCCACCCCAAGATCCCCCTCCTACGAGAGGTGTAGTATTGTAATCATTTGGGCAGGTCAAGCTACCCCGACGTGGCGTGTGGGGATCCACCCGCCTCCCCGCTCGCCCTCGTCTCCGAGCGGGACCAGTTTCTTCAAACCGGTCGAGTAAGTGCTCCAAACTTTTCTCTAACCTGTGCTTGTTCTTTCAATATTAATTCATAAACTCCGCTGGCCGTGAATGAGAGCCCGATCCTTAAGCTCCTTTGCTATAAGTGATCACCGTGGGAAAAGAGTGGAACCCGTGCCCTCGGCACGACGTCGGCTCCCTTGAATTGGGCTGCCATTACCCTTGGGAATCAACTTAGGCCTTGCTGGCCCTCTACCAGCAAGGGCCCAGCCCACACAACCTCCACTTGGCATTGCCAAGTTACCCCGGGTCTTGGTGAGCATCGGGTGAGCGGTCGCCGACATCGGTCCGTTTGATTGCGATTGTGCTTGTTTGTTTAAGTCCTAGGTTGTGTCACATCACTCGTCAAGGACCAGCCTAGGGTGACCCATGTGCAGGGAGGAGAGGGGACTGCCCCTCCTCTTTCGACCATTGTCATCGAGGGCCCTTAGCCCTCCCTTTCTAGTTCCTCTTCACAAAATTTGGCCAATCAGATTCTTAACATGATGGCCCAGCTTGATCCAACCCAACTCCACCTTTTGAAACAGGCTCTGGAAGGGGCAGATGCCCCACCTTCAATACTCTCTTCTGGCGTGACTGCTACCGCCACTTCCACTTCCCCGATTGTTGGATTAGGGGCCACCTCTGCGGCCCCCATCGATCTTACTCCCATCCGTCCTCAGGTTCTTCGATTCTCCACTATGGAAGCGGGCCAGGCTTCTACCTCGGCCCATCAGCCACTTGATAAGGGGAAGACTCAGATCCCATTCAATTCTTATGTCGATCCTTACACCACCTTCTCCCCAGCGCCGTAGGCCCTCGTGGCCCCGGTCGATTTCTTTCATCTGCAACCCAGGGCCGCCCAGTTGGCTCACGCGGATGTGGGCCCTTCCTTGGCCCATTATCCATCTTACAGGCTGCCCCCCTCTGTCAGTTCATCCTTCAGCTTCGTACTCTGGTTCTGTCTTTCCTGCTGTATCTCCTCCTTAAACGGGAACTTCTCGACAAATGGGCTGCCATGCAGCAGCAGATTGACCTCCTCCACAAGAGGGTCAGCCCGCAGTCTCTTGCCGATGTTACCATTCCTAACTTCTGGGACATTCGCTTTCCTCCCCAGTCTGAGCTCCCCGTGTACCAAAAATATGACGGGAATGGCAACCCATTTATTCATGTCAGGGAGTTCCTTTATAAATCGGTGCAGTTTCAACACGACGACTGCCTCATGGCGTATCTGTTCCGCCGATCCTTGGACGGGGTCGCCCTTGAATGGTTCTACACCTTGCCTCTTAAGGAGGCGGAGAGTTTCAAGATAGTGAAGGAGAAGTTTATCCAAAGATTTCAAGATCGGGTTGGTCCCAAGTATTCCTTTACAGACTTGATAGTAGAAAAGATGAAGCCAGACGAGGACTTTGCCGCATATGCAAATCGATGGAGGCAGATGGCCTCACGTGTGCCCGGGCAGATCCCGGAAGAAGAAAAAGTCCAGTTGTTGATTTCTAATGCCACTCCGACTGTCATGCGCCGTACTCTATACCGTCGAGGTATTGTCCGCTTTGGCCTACCGGCGTCACGGTTTCATCCCTTTCTAACAGTGATCGGCTCCAGAATGAGGGACTTCCCGGACAGGTCACCCATCCTAGTACTACTCCCGATTAAGCACGCTTAACTTCGGAGTTCTTTTCAAGAACTGAGCCGATACTTCAAAAGGCGCCTCGGTGATATAGAGTACAACTTAGCTATATTTGAGGGTGTTACAATCTACCCCTCTTATATAGGCGACGTCCTCGTCGCTGGGCACATATAGCACGCAATCAAGCCCCCAAGCAGGTAGGATTCTAGAGGTGGCCCCTACAGGCTCAAGAGGTGGCTCCCAATATGTAGCACTTTGCTCCATTACGGACTCAAGAGGTGGCTCCCATAGTGTAGCACTTTGCCTTGCATGGCACTTAGTTCCCACACTTCCGGTTGGGGTATAGCTCTGATATCATTCTGTCATGCGCCGTACTCTATACCGTCGAGGTATTGTCCGCTTTGGCCTACCGGCCTCACGGTTTTATCCCTTTCTAACAGTGATCGGCTCCAGAATGAGGGACTTCCCGGGCAGGTCACCCATCCCAGTACTACTCCCCATTAAGCACGCTTAACTTCAGAGTTCTTTTCAAGAACTGAGCCGATACTTCAAAAGGTGCCTCGATGATATAGAGTACAACTTAGCTATATTTGAGGGTGTTACAATTGTCACGTCCCGAGCGCGGAAGCTTACCCGTGACGCGACAGTTTTATATAGAACCAAAGCGAGCTAGCTATTCGATGGAATTCTTCATTTTGATAGTTATTAGAGTGCGCAAATAACTAAGATTTAACTTGAAATTAATACAAATAATCCGAGATGACAATTGTTACCACTAACCAAATGACAATTACACACATTTCTCGAGTCCGACTACTAGGCTTCAAGCCCTTATTACAGTTCAAATAAATTAGACTAATACAACTGACATCTGACATAATTGGATACAAATGACATAATTACTACACCATAATTAACAAGACAACATGATAACTCTATTTCTACACTCATCACTCAGACTCATTCCCTTCCGAGTTCTGGCTGATATTGGCACTACCTGAAAAGGTTAGAAAACAATTAGATGAGCGAATCGCTCAGTAGGATTTACATCTCAAGTTCTAACATGCTTTAAGTGAATTACCCATTTATTTAATGTAGGTAAACTATGCATGCAGACAGATAGATATCAAAGAATCGTAAAATCGACGGGAGTAGAAAGTGAGAGTATATAGATTTCACAATTTCAAGTAGCAGTAGCAAGTGATAGTAAATGATATCAAGCCAGTGATAATTGGGAAGTAATAACTGGAATAGTAACATGTTAATCAAGCTAGAAATAGTAAACAAAGTAGTTTCAAGCATGTATAACTGGAATTGGCTATTTATAATGCATTCAAGTAAACACTTTTACCCTTCTGCGGGTCTCAAGTCAATCAATCAAGTAATATCACGAGAATGAGTGGAATGCCTAAAGTCTAGCAAGCAAGTACTCCGGTGCAATGCCAAACACCGTGGTCAATAAACTCCCATGGGCACAAGTACCTTTGGGTGCTCCTCCCAGGACCAGACCGGGTCCTATATGCACAGCATTGGTCATGTTTGTCGACGTCCACTCTCGTTTATAGCCAATATGGAATTTCAAGGGTTGACCCGGTAGGATGTATAAGGTGGATTATAGAATAGAATCTAAGGCGTAGCGTTATGTAGGGACGAACTAGGAGTAAAAACCCGTAACGTTCGATACATAAAAAAAAAACTAGGTGAGATTGGTGCTTGTAGGCTTTGGTTTAACCAATGGTTTAACTAATGACAATAGGGGTTAACTAGATGATCTGTTGGTTAATAGAATTTTAATAGGTTTACAGGTGGCAGTTTTTTTCCCATTTTATGTTTAGAACAAGTGTCTGTTGTATAGTCATTGTTATAGTGTCCGGGTCATGGGCACACTTCAATTTAAGCTGATTTATGTAAAATTGATGACATGGACAGATAAGGGAATTTGTGCGGTTTACATGCATTCGTTTCATGCTTTACATATCAAGTTTTTAACATTATGTATCATACTAGTTTACAATTTTCAGGAAACTTAATGGAGATAGAGTTTATACGAAATCTGGTGTATAGATTAGGTAGACTAACAAGTTAATTAGGTATGCTAATTGATGAGTATGTCAACTAACAGGTTAAGGATTTACCCTGGATTGAAGTTAATACATGCTAATTATCACGGGGTATGAGACTAAACTTGCTAGTGTTGACACAAGTGTCGACACTAGGTGTCAACATTTAACCTGTTAGATAAATATGTATGGAAGTGTCTACCCGAGGTGTCAACACTGGTGTCAACACTTGGTATATTTCTACCCGAGGTGTCAACACTTGTATCTACATTGTTCATTACATTTTTCATGTGATGCACAATTTTTTTTTTATCACCGTGTTACCTTTGTTTGATAATATATGTAAAGCTTAATTGAACAAAATTTGATTCAAATATTTTATTTTTGCATGCCTGAAGATCTTCAATCTAAGTGTCTTCAATATCCTTGGTGGAGGTTCATAACTTGTTCATACTTTCTTTCACTTGTTGAGGGGCTTTATGTTGTTTTTCATTAAGTTCACAGCATGTGTCGACACTACTGTCGACACTTACTGTTCATTTTTAGTCTCTGTTGTACAGTTAATATTACAATGTTTTGTGTGTCGACACCGGTGTCGACACCTGTGATTCTTCTACGGCTTACATATACCGTTAATATTGTATGTGTCGACACCTGTGTCGACACATGAGGTTCACGTATGTTGTTTTCATAAGTTTACAGTATGTGTCGACACTAGTGTCGACACCTATTGTTCACAATGTTTTGTGTGTGTCGACATTATTATTAATTAAGTCTTGTTTTGGATTAATCTTCTTGTTAATCAAGTGTTTAAGGTTTTAATCCATGGTTTAATTTTGGTTTTGTCAACACTCTGGGTAAGTGTCGCGTAGGTGTCGCGTAGGTGTCGCGTAAGTGTTGACACTTGTGCAACACTTGTGTCGACATTACTGCAAGTGTCGACACTTGTATGACATATGTGTGGAAGTGTTGACACGAGGTGTCAACACCGGTGTCAACACTTGTTACATATACTATGGAAGTGTCGACATATGTATGGAAGTGTTGACACGAGGTGTCAACACTTGCGTTATATATATATATATGGATGTGTTATATGTAGAGGTGTTGACATTGAAGTGTTTTGGTAGATTAACAGGTTAATTAAGCATGCTAATAGATTAGGTATGCTATAATTAGATTAGTTAATAAAGCTCATTCATGTTAGTTATCTAGGGCATGAGACTAATACTTGCTAATTGTCCAAGATTGAAGCTATTGCATGCTAATTATCCTCGTTGTGAAACTAATTACTTTACTAATTTTACTACTTTTCTTAGATTAAAGCTAATACATGATAACTATGAGGCTAACACATGCTGTATAAACGTGAAAGATTGCATGGAGATGAGCCTAAGACTAACTGCCTAGACTAATCATCCTAGATTAGCTACTAGTTTAGTTAAAAATTGAGAACACCTACCTTGTTGGAAGATCGTAGTAGCAGACCCTTCTTGCGCAATCCCTGCAGAGCTTTGCCCCAACCTTAGCTAGCCTAGAATGGGGTAGCTACTGGTATGTTTATAGGGTCCGTCATGGCCGAATTGGGGGCAAGATCTGGAATAATGGGGCTTTACAGCTTGTACAGGCTGGAGAGATAAGAGATACTGTTTGTACAACTAATCCATGGCCCAAATCATAAGTGCAATGGCCCAAATCGTAAGTGCAAGTTTTGCTAGCTTTAATCATATAATTATTTGGCAAAAAGGGTAAATGGTGTGGATGCTAGGATTAGAACCCTGGTCACTAAGTTGAAAGGCACATCACTTAACCAACTTCTCTAGGAAGCCACTTGTTAAGTGAATAATCTTTACATATGATGACTCCGTGTTCCAACTTCTTACATAAGCTTCCTATAGAGTTTATCTAATATTTTTTTTTCATTTGGAAAATATTATTAATAATATTTTTTTTCATTTTCATTTTTTTTATATGGGGTGCTACACCCTCCCCTGAGAATTTGGTCCCCAAATTCAATTGTATAAGGGTAAATTCAACTACATAAGGATACTGTAGAAAGTATAAAATACTTGCCGACTAAAATAGTTCTGGGTATCTTCTCTTCATAGATTCCTCGGTCTCCCAAGTTGCTTCTTGCTCCGAGCATCGATTCCATTAGATTTTTACCATAGGGATCGTCTTGCTCCTTAGAACTCGGATTTCTTGGTCGAGAATCTTTACTGGCCTTTGCTCATAGGTGAGGTCCTTCTGTATCACCATGTCAGTGTGATCGATGACGTGGAGAGCATCGTGCACATACTTATTCAGCATATAAATATGGAATACATTTTGCACTTCCGAGAGTTGAGGTGGTAAGGCAATGCGGTAAGCCACCTCGCCCACTCTTTCTAATACTTCAAATGGACCGATAAACCTTGGTGTGAGCTTGCCCTTAACACCGAATCTTCGAATACCTCGGCCGGGAGATACCTTGAGAAATACATGATCACCCACTTGAAATTCCAAATCTCTCCTTCTGTTATCAGCATAAGATTTTTGCCTGCACTGAGCTACCTTGAGTCTCTCTCGGATAAGGTGTATCTTTTCAGTTGAATCTCTAACCATATCTGGGCCTAGAAGTTGTCTTTCACCGACTTCATCCCAGCATATTGGAGATCGACAACTCCTGCCATAAAGTGCCTCGAAAGGTGCCTTCTGGATACTGGCTTGGTAGCTGTTATTGTAGGCAAATTCGGCTAGGGGTAAGTGGTCATGCCAGCTTCCGCCGAAATCTATAATACATGCCCTTAACATATCTTCAACAACCTGATTTGTTCTTTCAGTCTGACCATCTGTCTGGGGATGAAAAGCAGTGCTAAAGTTGAGTTTCGTTCCCAGAGAATGTTGTAGACCCTTCCAAAAATGAGAAGTAAAGCGTGGGTCTCGATCAGATACTATAGACACAGGAATTCCATATAATCTAGTAACCTCTTTGATATATAAGACAGTAAGAACATCAACCGACCATCGACTCTTTATAGGCAAGAAATGAGCCGATTTAGTAAGGCGATCGATGATTACCCATATTCCGTCATGTCCGCCCCTAGACCTGGGCAAACCCATGATGAAGTCCATGCCGATGTCTTCCCATTTCCACTTGGGAATATCTAGTGGATGCAATCTTCCAGTGGGCTTCTGATGTTCCGCCTTCACCTGTTGGCATGTCAAGCATCTAGACACGAAGTCCGCTATCTCCCTTTTCATGTTGGGCCACCAAAAGGTTCTTTTTATGTCTTGGTACATCTTAGTGGCTCCACGGTGGATCGTATACCTCGATCGGTGAGATTCTTCAAGAATCCTCTTCTTCAGGTCAGGACTGTCTGGTACACATGTCCGTTCATGGTATAATAATCTGCCATCGAGTGCCAACTTGAAGTCAAATTTCTCGTCTAGCTTTTCTTTTATTTCCACTAGGGTAGGATCTTCTTCTTGCAACCTCTTGATTTCAGCTAGCAAATCCGGACGTACACTTAAGAGAGATAGAGTAATACACCTGTCATTCTCATCCATGCTTATATTGAGTTCAACGAATTTTTCCAACAGCTTCCATTCTTGAACCATACAGTTGGTTACTAGGGCTCTCGGCTTCCGACTAAGGGCATCTGCTACAGAATTACCCTTACCAGGATGATATTGTATAGTGAAGTCGAAATCCTTGAGATACTCGAGCCAACGCTTTTGTCGCATGTTCAGCTCTCTCTGAGAGAATAGATATTTAAGGCTTTTATGATCGGAGTATACGGTGAATTGCTCTCCGTAGAGATAGTGCCTCCAGACCTTTAAAGCCAATACCACTGCGGCTAGTTCCAAATCATGCACAGAGTAGTTTTCTTCATGCTTCTTTAATTGTCGGGAAGAGTATGCAATGACTCTTCCATTCTGCATCAATACACATCCGAGGTCGATACCAGATGCATCGGTATATACCTCGTACTTCTCTCCTTCAATTGGTAGAGATAAGACCGAAGCAGTAGTCAAGAGATCCTTCAAAGTTAGGAAACTCTTCTCACAGTCTTCACTCCATTCATAAGGCACTTCCTTGCGAGTTAATCTTGTAAGAGGGACAGCAATCTTGGAGAAGTCCTTAATAAAACGCCGGTAGTAACCAGCTAGACCCAAGAAGCTTCGAATCTCCGTTGCATTTGTTGGTCGTCCCCAATTTTGTACAGCTTCGACCTTCGCAGGGTCAACAGAAATTCCATTCTTTGATATGACATGGCCTAAGAAGGACACTTCTTCAAGCCAGAACTGGCATTTGCTGAATTTGGCATATAGCTTGTTGTCTCGCAATATCTGTAATGCCTTCTTGAGATGCACTTCATGATCTTCTTCAGTTTTTGAATAGATCAATATATCATCGATAAAGACCACAATAAATTGGTCTAAATAAGGCCTATAGATGTTGTTCATTAACTGCATAAAAGCTTCGGGGGCATTTGTTAGTCCAAAAGGCATAACAGTAAATTCGTAATGCCCATACCTGCTTCGAAATGCAGTTTTATATATGTCTACTTCTTTGATCCTCAATTGGTGGTAACCAGACCGAAGATCAATCTTGGAGAAATAGTTAGCTCCAGACAATTGGTCGAACAGCTCGTCAATTCTCGGCAGCGGGTACTTGTTCTTGATTGTAAGATGGTTTAACTGCCGATAATCAATGCATAGCCTAAATGTTCCATCATTCTTTTTAACAAGGAGCACGGGTGCTCCCCAGGGGGAAGTACTCGGCCTAATGAATACCTTTTTTAGTAAATCCATTAGCTGCTCTTTTAGCTCCTTCAACTCGGCGGGAGACATTCTATAGGGTGCCTTAGACACAGGACCGGCACCAGGAATAATGTCGATAGTGAACGACACTTCTCTTACTGGGGGTAAACCAGGTAATTCTTCTGGAAATACATCGGGAAAGTCCCGGATTACTCGAATGTCTTCCACTCTTGTCTTCTCGACTTCCGTGGTAGTCACAAAAGCTAAGAAAGCCACACATCCTTTATTCACAAGTTTGCTAGCTCGAAGAGCTGAGATGAGAGGGGATTTATTCCGAGGGCTAATATAAACTAACTCGGAATAATCTGCAAAAGTTATCTTGCCATGCCGGCAGTCTACCGTTGCTTGGTAGGTAGATAACCAGTCAGCTCCTAATATGACATCATAATGCTCCATATCAAGGCATATCAGGTCGACTGGCAGATTATTACCTTGGACCATAACCTCACAACTTGGGTAGTGATGCATGATATCAGACTTGTTTCCAAGAGGTGTAGATATTACTAAATCTAACCATTCAGGTTCTTTAGAAAATGAGACAGTAAATCTCTTGGAAACAAATGAATGAGTTGCTCCAGTATCAAATAGAACTTTTGCAGGTTTAGAGCAAATAGTTAGTGTACCTTCCACGATTCCTCCTTCCATGGGTTTCGTCCCTTGAAGAGCTTGGAGACGGCCTTGTTTCTTTACCAGACGCTTCTCGTCTTTGTTGGCTTGTTCCTTCATCAAGGGGCAGTCGGGGATTCGATGCTCTCGACTCCCACATTGGAGACATGCTCCCAGTTTCCTCCAGCATTCCTCAGTCTTATGACCAGCCTTGTCACAATACTTGCAGATTTCCTTAGAAGGTGTGATGGCGGAGGAAGGCTTATTGTTGATTGTAGAGAAGGGCTTGTTGCTTTTCTGGAACCTCTTCTCTTTGGAAAATTCTCCTCCATTTAAGAATCGCTTCTTACCAAATGGTGGTTTGAAGTTTCCCATACTAGGGACAGGTTCCTTCTAGTCCCTGCCTCGAATCCTTTCAGAGAATTCAGTGGCATCTTCCAACAATTGAGCACGCCGAACCATTTCCGAATAGACTTGGATGTCCATTGGCGCAAGTTGTGTAATATATTGGGGCCGTAGCCCGTTGAGGAATCTCCTTGCTTTCATCTTTTCCGTACACACCAAGTGGGGTGCATAACGGGAAAGTCTTGAGAATTGGGCCTCATATTCGGCCACCTTCAGGCTCCGTTGCTTTAACGCGGCAAATTCCGTGGCCTTCTTCTCTTGAACACGGTCAGAAAAATACTTGTTGTTGTAGTGTTCAACAAACTCCGCCCAGGTGACATGGTTGTCGGGTAGTGTTGCTTCTACGGATTCCCACCAGCATCGAGCATCCCGTTCTAGTTGGAACGTAGCCAATAGAACCTTCTCTGTATCCGTGCATTGCATTACATGGAAGATTCTCTCAATTTCCTTCAGCCAATTCTCGGCATCATCGGGGTCCACCGAACCCGTGAATCTTGGTGGGTTCATGTTACGAAAATCCCGGTGAAGGTCACCAGCTCCACGGTGAGCAGTGCCAACACCGTCTTGCGCCACTTGCTGTAGCGCCTGCGTAAGTCCCTGCACAGTGCACTGCATCTCGCGCCATTGTGCTCTTTCAGCGGCCATAATCCTACAAAAGAATTAAGGTGTAATAAATATTGGGTTTCGTTATTATGGGGTCAATTGTCATTGTTAAACTTAACCCTTGGCTTTACCCATCTCACCAGGTAAGATCTAAACCTATCCATAGATAATTCTATTAGACATTTATATCTTTGGACTCAGGTTTTTACCTAGGAAATTAAAATCCTAGGCTCTGATACCAAGAAAGCTGTCACGTCCCGAGCGCGGAAGCTTACCCGTGGCACGACAGTTTTATATAGAACCAAAGCGAGCTAGCTATTTGATGGAATTCTTCATTTTGATAGTTATTAGAGTGCACAAATAACTAAGATTTAACTTAAAATTAATACAAATAATCCGAGATGACAATTGTTACCACTAACCAAATGACAATTACACACATTTCTCGAGTCCGACTATTAGGCTTCAAGCCCTTATTACAGTTCTAATAAATTAGACTAATACAACTGACATCTGACATAACTGGATACAAATGACATAATTACTACACCATAATTAACAAGACAACATGATAACTCCATTTCTACACTCATCACTCAGACTCATTCCCTTCCGAGTTCTGGCTGATATTGGCACTACCTGAAAAGGTTAGAAAACAACTAGATGAGCGAATCGCTCAGTAGGATTTACATCTCAAGTTCTAACATGCTTTAAGTGAATTACCCATTTATTTAATGTAGGTAAACTATGCATGCAGACATATAGATATCAAAGAATCGTAAAATCGACAGGAGTAGAAAGTGAGAGTATATAGATTTCACAATTTCAAGTAGCAGTAGCAAGTGATAGTAAATGATATCAAGCCAGTGATAATTGAGAAGTAATAACTAGAATAGTAACATGTTAATCAAGCTAGAAATAGTAAACAAAGTAGTTTCAAGCATGTATAACTAGAATTGGCTATTTATAATGCATTCAAGTAAACACTTTTACCCTTCTGCGGGTCTCAAGTCAATCAATCAAGTAATATCACGAGAATGAGTGGAATGCCTAAAGTCTAGCAAGTAAGTACTCCGGTGCAATGCCAAACACCGTGGTCAATAAACTCCCATGGGCACAAGTACCTTCGGGTGCTCCTCCCAGGACCAGACCGGGCCCTATATGCATAACATTGGTCATGTTTGTCGACGTCCACTCTCGTTTATAGCCAATATGGAATTTCAAGGGTTGACCCGGTAGGATGTATAAGGTGGATTATAGAATAGAATCCAAGACGTAGCATTATGTAGGGACGAACTAGGAGTAAAACCCCGTAACGTTCGATACATAAAAAAAAACTAGGTGAGATTGGTGCTTGTAGGCTTTGGTTTAACCAATGGTTTAACTAATGACAATAGGGGTTAACTAGATGATCTGTTGGTTAATAGAATTTTAATAGGTTTACAGGTGGCATTTTTTTCCCATTTTATGTTTAGAACAAGTGTCTGTTGTATAGTCGTTGTTATAGTGTCCGGGTCATGGGCACACTTCAATTTAAGCTGATTTATGTAAAATTGATGACATGGACAGATAAGGGAATTTGTGCGGTTTACATGCATTCGTTTCATGCTTTACATATCAAGTTTTTAACATTACGTATCATACTAGTTTACATTTTTTAGGAAACTTAATGGAGATAGAGTTTATACGAAATCTGGTGTATAGATTAGGTAGACTAACAAGTTAATTAGGTATGCTAATTGATGAGTATGTCAACTAACAGGTTAAGGATTTACCCTGGATTGAAGTTAATATATGCTAATTATCACGGGGTATGAGACTAAACTTGCTGGTGTTGACACAAGTGTCGACACTAGGTGTCAACATTTAACCTGTTAGATATATATGTATGGAAGTGTCTACCCGAGGTGTCAACACTGGTGTCAACACTTGGTATATTTCTACCCGAGGTGTCAACACTGGTGTAAACACTTGGTATATTTCTACCCGAGGTGTCAACACTTGTATCTACATTGTTCATTACATTTTTCATGTGATGCACAATTTTTTTTTATCACCATGTTACCTTTGTTTGATAATATATGTGAAGCTTAATTGAATAAAATTTGATTCAAATATTTTATTTTTGCATGCCTGAAGATCTTCAATCTAAGTGTCTTCAATATCCTTGGTGGAGGTTCATAACTTGTTCATACTTTCTTTCACTTGTTGAGGGGCTTTATGTTGTTTTTCATTAAGTTCACAGCATGTGTCGACACTGCTGTCGACACTTACTGTTCATTTTTAGTCTCTGTTGTACAGTTAATATTACAATGTTTTGTGTGTCGACACCGGTGTCGACACCTGTGATTCTTCTACGGCTTACATATACTGTTAATATTGTATGTGTCGACACCTGTGTCGACACATGAGGTTCACGTATGTTGTTTTCATTAAGTTTACAGTATGTGTCGACACCTATTGTTCACAATGTTTTGTGTGTGTCGACATTATTATTAATTAAGTCTTGTTTTGGTTTAATCTTCTTGTTAATCAAGTGTTTAAGGTTTTAATCCATGGTTTAATTTTGGTTTTGTCAACACTCTGGGTAAGTGTCGCGTAGGTGTCGCGTAGGTGTCGCGTAAGTGCAACACTTGTGTCGACATTACTGCAAGTGTCGACACTTGTATGACATATGTGTGGAAGTGTTGACACGAGGTGTCAACACCGGTGTCAACACTTGTTACATATACTATGGAAGTGTCGACATATGTATGGAAGTGTTGACACGAGGTGTCAACACTTGCGTTATATATATATATATATATGGATGTGTTATATGTAGAGGTGTTGACATTGAAGTGTTTTGGTAGATTAACAGGTTAATTAAGCATGCTAATAGATTAGGTATGCTATTCGATTAGTTAATAAAGCTCATTCATGTTAGTTATCTAGGGCATGAGACTAATACTTGCTAATTGTCCAAGATTGAAGCTATTGCATGCTAATTATCCTCGTTGTGAAACTAATTACTTTACTAATTTTACTACTTTTCTTAGATTAAAGCTAATACATGATAACTATGAGGCTAACACATGCTATATAAACGTGAAAGATCGCATGGAGATGAGCCTAAGACTAACTGCCTAGACTAATTATCCTAGATTAGCTACTAGTTTAGTTAAAAATTGAGAACACCTACCTTGTTGGAAGATCGTAGTAGCAGACCCTTCTTGCGCAATCCCTGCAGAGATTTGCCCCAACCTTAGCTAGCCTAGAATGGGGTAGCTACGGGTATGTTTATAGGGTCTGTCATGACCGAATAGGGGGCAAGATCTGGAATAATGGGGCTTTACAGCTTGTACAGGCTGGAGAGACAGGCTGGAGAGATAAGGGATAGGCTGGAGAGATAAGAGATACTGTTTGTACAGCTAATCCATGGCCCAAATCATAAGTGCAATGGCCCAAATCATAAGTGCAAGTTTTGCTAGCTTTAATCATATAATTATTTGGCAAAAAGAGTAAATGGTGTGGATGCTAGGATTACACATGCTATATAAACGTGAAAGATCGCATGGAGATGAGCCTAAGACTAACTGCCTAGACTAATCATCCTAGATTAGCTACTAGTTTAGTTAAAAATTGAGAACACCTACCTTGTTGGAAGATCGTAGTAGCAGACCCTTCTTGCGCAATCCATGCAGAGCTTTGCCCCAACCTTAGCTAGCCTAGAATGGGGTAGCTACGGGTATGTTTATAGGGCCTGTTATGACCGAATAGGGGGCAAGATCTGAAATAATGGGGCTTTACAGCTTGTACAGGCTGGAGAGATAAGAGATAGGCTGGAGAGATAAGAGATACTGTTTGTACAGCTAATCCATGGCCCAAATCATAAGTGCAAGTTTTGCTAGCTTTAATCATATAATTATTTGGCAAAAAGGGTAAATGGTGTGGATGCTAGGATTGGAACCCTGGTCACTAGGTTAAAGGCACATCACTTAACCAACTACTCTAGGAAGCCACTTGTTAAGTGAGTAATCTTTACATATGATGACTCCGTGTTCCAACTTCTTACATAAGCTTCCTATAGAGTTTATTTAATGTTTTTTTTTCATTTGGAAAATATTATTAATAATATTTTTTTTCATTTTCATTTTTTTTATACGGGGTGCTACACCGACATTCCGGAACATATTGGTAATGAACGACATTTCAAACTGGTTTCAGTTATCTTGGTATTCCCATAAAGAAAGGCAGATATATTTGTTCCGATTTCAAGTTCATTGTGGACAAAGTCCAAAAGAAACTGGAGGGTTGGCAGTCCAAGTTCCTTTCTCTGGCAGGGAGAACCATCCTAATTAATTCAGTCCTCCGTAGTATGCCAGTCTATTTGGCCTCGGCTTGTTTCATCCCCAAAGATATAGTCAAAGCTATTGATAGCATCTGCGCCAATTTTTTCTGGCAGGGTTCTGAAGGCCAGAGGCGTCGGCACTGGGTGGCTTGGCACTGCATTCTCAAGCCTCGGACAGAAGGGGGCCTGTCTATCAGGGACCTTCAGCAAGTCCAGGTTGCACTGGCCACAAAGAACTTGTGGAATATTATTCATGGCTCTTCACTGTGGTCCTTATATGCCCGAAGTAGATTCATTAAAACTAATATCTTTGATTGTACGAAGGCTTTTCCTACAGGCATGCCAGGTAACATTTTTCAGCAGGCGAAGGATTTTATCATATACAACTCTAGGTGGATCATTGGTGATGGGAAGGGAGTTAACTTTTGGAAGGATAACTGGACAGGGCAAGGACCTCTAATCAACACTATTGTGCAGGCCGACATTGGCAGGATTCTGAATAGGCCCGGTGTTACTGTCAGGGAAGTAATGCTAGATCCTCATCATGAAGCTAGAACACTGATTACCGCCTGCCTTCCCAATATCCAGCTAAGAGATGAGGAAGACTCATGTGTATGGACACCCACTGCAAGAGGCTCATTTACTGTTAAATCAGTTAACAAACTTCTGAGGTCGTCGGGTATATCTAGAGATCCTTGGGCCAATCTGTGGCATTCTAGCCTAGCTCCGAGGGCTGCCATCTTCTTCTGGAAACTACTCCACCATGCAGTGCCTGTAGATAGTAGGGTGGCAGAATGCGGTATTCCTATGGCTTCTAAATGAAACTGCTGTGCCCAACCTGATTATGAGGATCTTAATCACCTTTTTATCAAAGGGGACTTGGCTGCAGAACTATGGGCATGGGTAATGCCTCTTATTAGCTCAAAGATACATCTTAATGAGCATATAACCATCCGATGCTGGAATATTTTGGCAGGAACCAGATTGGCCTCGGCTTCAAGCTTCGTGGGAATGTATGCTGTAGTTCTATTGATGTGGGAGATATGGAAAGCTAGATGCTCCGTTAGATTTGACAATATCAGTCCAGCTGTGAGAGTTATCAAAAGGAAAATCAGTGAAGCTATTACCTTCTCTCTGGATAAAATCTCTTTCCCTGCAACCATATCTACATTGCAAAGGAACACTTTGACTCAATTCCAATTTTATCCAAGGTGTGTACAGAAATGGCCAATTGTTGTGCGGTGTAAACTATCATCGTCCAGGATTACCTTGAATGTTGATGGGGCTTCACAGGGCAATCCGGGAATGAGTGGTGGAGGAGGATGTTTCCGCGACCCAGCTGGCAACTTTTTAGCAGGATTTGCATTTCACTATGGCCATGGGCGCAGTCTTCTAGCAGAGGCAAGGGCCATTCATGATGGATTATCAATAGCTTTGTTTAGTGGTCTTCATGTGGATGTCATTTTCAGTGATTGTGTAGTGCTTGTTGAAGCAATCCGGAAAGGGGTGGTCCCAAGTTGGAATATCCTTCCATGGTGGAAGGAAACTCTAGATCTTATAACCAAATGTGGTTGTTCTGTGCAGCATATTTTTAGGGAGGGCAACCAAGTAGCTGATGCATTGGCCTCCCATGCATGTGCCAATCACAACAATACTATTTTTTCTCGGGTCAGTGAGCTTCCTAGGCTGGCCAGGGGCGCCTTGAGGGTGGATAAAGCGGGGCTTCCTGCAATTCAGAATTGTAATTAGTTTTGTTTTGAGCTAGTAGCTTTTTTCCTTCTTCATGGCTGTTATAGAGATGGACATGCTTATGCCCCATTGAAAATGTATTCTTTCAAAAATCAATAAAATTTCTTAACCACAGAGTCAGTCTGGGGAAGTGAGAACATTGTCCCCTTCTGGGGGATGGTGCACTTGACTGGCTCCTGACTTTGATGGCTGGTGCTTATTGAAAAAAAAATGACATTTCAAACATGCACCAGTTATACAGTCGGGCCCGGTTTATCCAGACCCAATTCAAAGACTCCCCCATCCATTCCCTTTTTGAGACCCAGAAATCTAAAACCACCCAAAAACCCCAAGGCCCAGTTACTGAGGGAGTACAAACTAATGAGCAGATTCAAGCTGTTCAATTTCCTAACCAGCCCGCTTCACCCCGTTTCACGCAACCCCCACGCAACCCCCAGTTCTCCGCTCCACAAGCTCCCCGACCCACCTTCCAAGCTCCTCAGCACCCACAACAACCACCACCACCACATCAGCCACAATAGCCACCCCAGTACCATAACATTCCTTCTCCGACTGGTTATGGGCCTACTCGACCGGGACCCAAGAGGGTCAACTATCCACCACTTCCAAAAACCCTCCCCGACATCTTTTCAGCTCTAATGTACACTGGTGACATTCAATTACCTCCGGAGCGTCAGAATTGGAATCTGGCAGCCGATCAGTCAATGTATTGCATATACCATCGGCAACCCAGGCACACACCATAGAGAGATACTACCAGTTCAGAAATTTAGTGTATGATTTGCATGAGGGCCAAAGGATTGATTGGGCCCAAATGCACAAATTGATCGAAGACATAAAAGAAAAAAGAAGACAAGCCAGGCCGCAGTAGGCGGCGCCTCAGCAACAGCTGTTCCAACAACCTCTCCAACCACAACAACCTCCACAGCAGCAACAACAACACCAAGACCTCGGGATTCATCAGAATCCCATGCCAGAACATCCGCCCGCTCCTTAACAGCAACAACAACAACAGCCGCCGGTGCCGGCTCAAGTGAATGTAGTTCACCACCCAGCCCCTAATGCTGGGTGGTCTTTTGATGATGAGACCCCGGCTCACCTCTTGGCCTTCCACCACACCAATTTCCCCGCACCTTCTGTTCCTTCCATTCTCCGGCCCACCACCATGGCCACCGCTCCACCCACTGTCCTCTCCCAATCACCTATTGCACCCCCCACGTTCCCCACCGTTCCGCCAACCCTTCCACTATTACCCGCCATGCCCTCCATCATCACCCCTCCATTTAACCCTTCACCAATCATCATTCCGCCAGGGCCCGTCAGGCCAGCCTCCGCCATCCTCACCCCTATTTCTACCCCTTTCCCTTACCCTATCGGGCCAATTGGGAGTCCATCTGATGCCATGCTAGCACGACAATGCGCCCTCCGGAGCGGGCGTCCATTCCACAGAAGTTACCCTTTCCCTGGTGCATCTGCACCCAACCCTCAAGTTCCTTCCTGAACAGTCGAAGTAGAAGAAGTAGACCCCGTGCCCGGCATGAAATATGACTTGCTACAACATCTGGACCGGATGCCGGCCAAAATATCAGTTCTGGAGTTAATTAAAAGGTCCACGCTACATCAAGATGCCCTAAAGGCTTTTTTGTAGAAAGTTATGGTTAGCGAGGACGTGGCGGTAGATAGTTTGCCGTCGGTGTTGGCAACAATTACAAGGGGGCCTTCCATTTCATTCTCTGAGTCAGAACTGGCACCCCCAGAGGCACGGTAGATGCCACTCTGCATTACTATTTCTTTGAACAAAGTGGCAGTTGAATCAGCCCTTGTGGACACAGGAGCATCGATAAATGTGTGTCCGTTAAGTACACTACGTGCCTGTAATATTTCGGAAGATATGCTTAGGCCGACGCCAACCACAATTGCGACATATGATAACTCCAGACGAGGTTGCCATGGGGTCGTGACAGTTCAGGCCGAGCTAGGGCCTTTGGTGATGGACATGGAGTTTTATGTACTGGACATAGACCTGATGTTCAAGGCAATTCTGGGTCGTCCATTGATAGATAGCCTGAATGATGTACCCTCAACCGCCCACGAGTGCCTTAAGTTCCCATTTCAAGGCCGGGTAGTTAAGGTGAAGAGTATCTCCACCGTCAATCTGATGATGCGATTGCAGATAGGATTCTTCCTACTTTGTGGCCGAGCAACATGCCAGTCCTTTCTATTATGGACTTAAACTACTCATGGGCATATGCGTCACGCAAGCCCGTCACTGCACCGGTGAATGTCAAAACTAAGTCCAAGATTTGAGATTCAAAAGGGTGGCATATGATTTTGAAATTAGGCTATCAGTCGGGTCTCGGCCTCGGCGCGCAGTTGCAGGGGCGAACTAAGCCCGTCCCTAAAGGTAGGAAAATGAGCCGGAGAGGCCTTGGCTATCGGGAGTCAGCACTGTCCATACTGGGAGACTCCGGGCCACTGACGTGGGACTACCGTCAACACTTTGTGAAAGGCCCGTTACATCCAGGCACTTTGAAGAGGCCGCCGTCCTGTTCTGATATGAAGACTGATGCCGCTCATGTTGTTGCTGACCCACCGCCGCCACTGAAGAGACTGGTGGGTGACATGGAAGACTTTTGTAGTTGCTTTGAGAAGTTGTTCCAAGAAGAAGAAGCTCGTCCGAAGAAGATGGAGATGCAGCTGGTGAAGCATTCTCCTACTGAGCTAGTTCACCAGAGGCTGCAGGAAGTGGGGAGCTCCATCACTACCTTCTCCTTGTCCCCATCCCGTCTTGCCTCATTGTTTCAGCAAGTGGGGTTTGTTCCCCGTTCCCCTCCAATCATGGTCGACCCATACTTCACGGAAAGACCATTTGAAGTTATATTTGTTCCTTGCGCATGTGGGCGCTGCCCACCCGTTGACTTATCAACTCTGTTTACTCCTCTTTCCCCCACTGCCCAACTCCACGAAATGTGGTTTTCATCCTTCGACCCATTCTTCGATTGCATCTTCCCCGATCTGTTTCCCATGCAACTCCCTCCTCCCCTGTCTTCTTCTTCCTGTTGCGTGATCTCCTCCAACTTCCAAAAAAAATGCCAATTTTAAAACGGAGGTTTCATTGGAGGATTACGCTATATTCTGCCCATCTCCCCAGGGGGACGAGACCCCTGCTCCTTTCCCAGTAGATTTCTTGTCTCCTAGGTTAGATGTACCTTCTGCAGAGTCCCCTAGGTTGGTAGAGTCAGTTGGGGTATAGTCTAGTTCTAGTTTGTTCAGCCCATCCACGTCCGCAGTGCACCCTGTGATGCGCCATTCTAGATCCGTCCCGGATAGGTTCGTCCAAGATTTAGCTCAGAGATGTCATGCCCTTCTCAAGTGCCATGGGTTTGTAGAGACCGCCATAGTCTTGGAGGATGATGAGGAAGTAGAAGGGGTGTGGAGCAATGATGGATTCGGTGTATATGAAATCATCGATGAGAAGTACCCAGCCGATGATGAGGAAAGTGATGTGGATGACACTGCCGATCTATACGCACAGGGATTAAGGATATTTGATGAACCGTCGACGACAGTGGATGAACCCACTAAAGAGATTAATCTTGGAACCGAAGAGGACCCCAGGCCCATAATCATTTCTGCTAGTCTCCCTCCTCAGGTTGAAGAAGAGCTGATCAAGATTTTGAGGGAGTACAGCGATTCATTTGCCTGGTCCTATGAGGACATGCTGGGTCTTGACCCCACGTTGGTTGAACACCGACTTATTCTTAAACCAGGGGCAACACCCGTTACACAAAAGTCAGGGAGATTCCACCCGCAGATGGCCTTAAGGATAAAGGAGGAAGTTGATAAATTGCACAAGGCCAGGTTCATTAGAGTGATTTTATATCCACAATGGGTGGCAAATATAGTCCCGGTAATGAAGAAAGACGGAAAAATTTGAATTTGCATCGATTTCAGGGACATGAATAAGGCATGTCTGAAGGATGATTTCCCGCTTCCTCACATTGATGTACTGGTGGACAACACGGCTAGGTATGAGGCTCTCTCATTTATGGATGGGTATTCTGGTTATAATCAAATCTGCCTTGCTCCCGAGGATCAAGAGAAGACATCTTTCACCACGCCCTGGGGCACGTACTGCTATGTTGTTATGCCATTCGGATTAAAGAATGTGAAGTCCCGCGATCAATGACACCCAAGAGGGGGGGTGAATTGGGTGTTTACCAATTTAAAGGAAAATTTTAGCTTTTTAGAAAATATGTGGTAAACAATAGTTAGCAGTTGAAAACTAATTAACCAATTCTCTCAATCTTTCTGTTCCCACACGACCATACAACGAAAACAATTAAACCACACAAATAACACACAATGCACAACAGTTTTTAAGGTGGTTCGGATGCAACGACGGCAATCCTACGTCCACCCCTCACCAAACCCGGTGAGGCTACACTCGGGGATAAATCCCCAAACGGAGACAACACTCCAACCACACATATAGGACGACGCCTGCACACACACACGGGGACGCGCCCCAACCCACACACGGAGACAAACTCCAACACACACACACACGGAGATGAACTCCAACACGATCCGACAACCGGATCACAACCACACACACAAGATCGAACGGATCTAAACAGACCCACACACACACAAACGCAGATCTAGGAAGATCCACGTACACACACGAATCAATTACAACACACACAGAAACAACCACGGATCCAACACGATCCACACACACACAGATTCTTCAGTTTATAAAGAACACAAATACAAAACCCAAAACAAAAATACTATGAGGCTTAGTTTAGAAAACTCCTTTTTCGGGTTCCCTTTGAATGCATGCTGCGGATCTAGAACAAATCTTGAATCTTCACTTGACCGAAGCTTCAATTCGTGCTTGCTCGCTTTTCTGCTTTCTTGCTTGCTCGGCTTCTCCTCTTGAATCTTTGCTTGATTCTTTTCCTTGGATGATGTTGGCTTCAGATCTACCTTGAATGGCTTGAGGTTGGATGAAGGTGTTGATGCATGAGGTACTGTTCACGAAGCTATAGTACCCTCTTCTTCCTCCTTGGACAGCCTCCCCTTGATCTCCACTTGAATCCCCTTGGTTCCTTTGCTTGCTTGCTTGCCTATCCTCTTGATTGGAGCTTTGTTGGCTTCAGATTGAGCTTAAATGGCTTCAGATGGATGAAGAAATTGTTGGACGGAGTACTGTTCACGCAGCTCTTCTTGCTCTTGCAACAGCTCACTTTCCCCCTTGATAGTCTCTATTAGATCTCACATAAGGTGCTTAGGGTTTATGACCCTTTAGGTTAGTTTTATATCTCTTGAAAGGCCCTTGGACAACCCCTAGACCAGATCCACAAATCCTGGTGTAATTGGGGGCAAAAGGATTAAAGAAATGGGGGTGAAACCCCTCTTCTCGAGCTTGACACAAAAGCCAACAAAAGTGGGCATCGGGGCTGGCGGTCGACCGAAACCTGTAAAACCTCAAACTTTTAGGCTCTGGCAAAATCGATCGACCGGACGCCTAGGGGCGGTCGACCGCTACCTGCAGAATCTGGAATTTTTAGGCTCTGGCAATTCTGGTCGACCGGCCAAGGCGTGTTGGTCGACCGGAAAGACCTATACCTACAAAATGGAAGTGTTAGACCAATGAAACATGTCCAAATGTCAAGAGCTTCATGTTCATATCAAAATCATGCTTCATGGAATTGAATTCAACTTAGAATATGCTTTGAGCATTTCTAAATTTTGTTCCCGGGGCTCCGCCCCCGGAAACCCCCGTAAGGGGCGCTGCCCCCTTGACCCCCGCGACCTGACCGGGCAGGTCGATCCCCGCGACCTGACCGCGCAGGTCGATCCGCGGGCGAGGGCGCACAATGGCCAGAAGGGTTTCATGTGTAAGGTGCAAGAATGAGGTGTATTAATGACAGATGTATGAAATATCCATGGTGAGATTGAAGCTTTAACAAGGTGAGCATCTTACCAAAGTCTCTTGACAGTAAATGATATATATCACCTATTTTGAATTACAGAGGAGCAGGGTGCTTATTCACACGTTTGGTTTATCAGGTGGCTACCATGAGTTTGATCCTGCAAGCAAAATAGTCAGGGTTAATACCATGCTTGTTCATATTAAAGAGGTTATGAAACCTCTTGCCTCTTGCAAACCCAACATAAACAACAAGATGAATGAACACAATCATAAAGAACATGTGTAATCAACCATAGGGTGTAATCAATATTAAAGCCATCATTAAGTTTAGTTATCATCAAAACCATAACTTAACAAACACAACATTCATCAAAACCATAACTCAACAGAATGTAGGTGCCACGTACCAGCAGGCAATGATGGCCATCTTCCACGACATGATGCATGTGTACTTGGAAGCTTACGTGGATGATATCCTGGTAAAGTCGAGGTCCAAAGAAGAGCACCCCACCATTTTAGCCAAGGTATTGCAAAGGGCTAGGGAGTACAAGCTAAAAATGAATCTAAAGAAATGTGTATTTGGAGTTGCGTCAGGGAAATTGCTTGGGTTTATAGTTAGTAAACGGGGGATTCAGATTGATCCGAATAAAGAAAAGGTCGTTATGGAGATGCCGCTGCCTAAGAACATCACAGAACTTAGAGGTTTGATTGGGTGCTTGCAGTTCATTAGAAGATTTATATCCCAACATTCGTAAAGATGTCGCCCATTCTATGAATTGTTAAAGGCGGGAGTCAAGTTTGAATGGAACGAACAATGTTAGAAGGCCTACGAGGATCATAAGGTATATCTTTCTAATACCCCGGTTTTGCAACCACCCATCCCTGGGAAACCCCTAATATTATACATTTCTGTTGTTGAGGACTCCCTAGGAGCTGTCCTGGCTCAGGTGGATGATGAAGGAAGGGAAAGGGCAGCATACTACCTTTCAAGGTTGTTCAACCCTGCTGAATCTAAGTATACTGCCATGGAGAAGACCTGTGCAGCGCTAGTGTGGGTAGCTCAGAAACTCAAACACTATTTTCTCACCTACGAGGTTAAGCTGATCTCTAGAATGGACCCCATTCGTTATCTCTTAGAAAAACCTATCCTTTCTAGCCGATTATCTCGCTGGCAGAGCTTTCTTTCCCAATTCGATATCACCTTCGTTGTTCAGAAAGTGATTAAGGGGTACGCGATTGTTGAATATCTTGCTCATTCTCCTATCCCTCGCACTGATTCAATCCAGGACGAGTTTCCTGATGAACACTTGGCTATAATCACTCATCTTCCTTTTTGGTCTCTTCATTTCGACGGTGCTCTCAATTCTCAGGGCCATGGAATCGGCGCCGTTCTCCTCACTCCAGAAGGAGTAACCATCCCCATCGCTTATCAACTCTCTTTTCCTGCCACAAATAACATGGACGAGTATGAGGCTCTCCTTGCCGGTCTGAAGCACGCCTACCTCATGGGTGCGCGATACCTTAACATCATAGGAGACTCTCAATTGGTGCTGCGTCAAGTTCTGTCAACTTACCACACCCATGACCCCAAACTCAAGCCTTATCAAGATTTGGTCACGCTCTTGGCTAGGTAATTCTGGAAGCTCATCTACATTCATACTCCTCGTTCTCAGAACATTCTGGCCGATGCACTTGCATCGCTTGCTTCTTCTCTTTCATTCCCCCTCAGTCGCGCCACCGAGACCATTGTGGTCCAGCGGATGGATGCTCCCTCTCTTCAGGATCCTTGGTTCGACAACCTTAGGAAGGCTGCAGAGAAGAAAGCGGAGAGGGAAGACTTGAAAGAAGTTTCATTGACAGAACTGGAAGAGATTATAGAAGAAGAAGAATTGCCGTGGTATCACGAGATAGAACAGTATTGCAGGGATGGTTCCTTTCCCGAGACGACGAACGCCGAGCAGCGCAAGGCCATTAGAAGAGTCGCCTCCATATACACGATTATCGCAGAAGAATTGTACAGGCGGGCTCTCAATGGAGTTCTAATAAGGTGTTTGGATGACGATGAGGCTTGGAAGGTAGTGGAAGCCGCTCACTCCAGTGAGTGTGGAGGGCACGTAAATGGACAGGTGTTGGCGAAAAAGATTCTTAGGCAAGGCTATTACTGGCCAACCCTAGAAGAAGACTGTTCCACCTATGTCCGTAGGTGTCTTTAATGCCAACTTCATGCTGATAAAATCCATGCTCCTGCTTCTTCTTTCCATCCACTTTCTGCTCCTTGGCCTTTCTCAATGTGGGCCTTTGATATCGTTGGACCACTTGGTGACCCTAATGCTCAGGTTAAATAGAAATCCTTCATTCTGACCGCTACAGAGTACTTCACCAAGTGGGCAGAAGCTGAAGATTATGCAAAAATCAAAGCCACCACGGTATGCCGCTTCATCCTCAAGAACATCATCTCGCGGTTTGGGGTGCCAAGCGATATCGTCACCGACAACAGGCCTCAATTTGTTTCTCAAGAACTTCGGGACCTCTGTAAGAAATTTAATATTTCATTGCATCATTCATCACCATACTACCCTCAAGGTAATGGTCAAGGTGAGGCCACGAACAAAACCCTTCTTAAAATTATTAAGAAAACATGCGAGTCACACAAATTTGCTGATTGGGCCGACAAACTGATAGAAGCTCTATGGGCTTATCGCACCTCCGTCCGTACTCCTACAGGGCAAACTCCTTTTGCTCTCACCTATGGGATGGAGGCGGTACTCCTGTACAAGATCTTGATCCCTTCCCTAAGAGTGCAGCTAGACAAAGAACTTAATGTCGACGAGCGTCGAGAGGCGTTGCTAGTCCAACTAGAACTCTTAGACGAGAAGAGGCTAAATGCAACCAATCACGTCTCAGTTTATCAAAAACGTGTCTCGCGGTATTATCAAAAGAAGGTTATTGAAAGGAAATTTCAAGTGGGTAACATGATTTTGAAATGTAAATTTATTAGATCAGCAGGTCCAAGGTCTAAGCTGCAACCCAACTGGGAAGGGCCGTTTGTAGTTAAGGAAGTCTATCCGGGTAACGCGTACCGTTTAATTAACGCTGAAGGTGAAGAATTTCCAAATCCGTGGAATGGGTTGTATTTAAAACATTTTTATCCATAGAGTTGAGCCAGTAACAGCCCGGCGGCGGGGTGTACCTCTATTTGATCTTGAAGGGAGATCCCCGGTTTAACATTCACACACTACACGACCCCTTGTGGTTCAGTTTTTCTCTTTCGCGCAACACCGTTTCTCCCTTGGCCATGCTTAGGGGAAAGTGAAAATCCTTGTTTTTTCTCCTCTCTCGGCTGAAAATAGGGGCAAGTGGTGAATAAGGGGGCGAGAACTAATCTAGACCCCCCGATAAAAGAGGTCTCAAATAGGGGCAGTCCGTTATGACCTTATTCCGCAGATATAAGAGCAAAGGAAAAAGAGAGAGAAGAAATAGAGAAAAGGGGCAAAATCAAAATCAAAAGCTAAAAGCTCATCCACAAGCTCGAAGCTTGAGAATCTAAAAGTCCCCAAAATAACGAAACTAGGCATGGCAAGAGTGGCAATACAGTTTCCCTGCGGGACGTTATGAGCCCGGTCGTATGCGTGCCTAGAGCGGATGTAGGTTCGATGACGGACACAAAGCCCCAGCGCAACAGACAAATTTTTTTTTTGAAATGGGGTGTCGCGAGAAGAACTCAAGCCCTAAAAACCTCTATACCTATTGCCAGTTTTTCTATCAAGCTCTCTTTTATTTTCCAAGGAATGGATCCCACCCCGGGTATGGCCTCGGTAGAGACACCGTTAAGCAAAATTGGACCCTGGCCATGGGCAGTCACCCATAACACACGTTGAACCTAGGAGACCCCTAGTGAGATATAAGCGGTCGGTTTCTAACTGCCTACCCCTTGAGCGGTCTGTGTGTGACCGTGTAAGTCCTGAGATGATGTCCAAACTCACTCAATCACACACAAGAAAAGCCAAGCTCAAGTAGAACAAAATTACCAACTTTATTCATTCATATATCAAACTTTCTAAGCATAAGTCTCAACATCAAGCATCATGAAAAGAAAAGGAAAAATCACTCGGTCTTCCGCTGGGCATCCCTGCGGGGACGTATCTCTCTCAGCTCTCTAACGTAGGCCTGGCGTATCGCTGGGATCTCTACAACCTTCATTTGAAGGGTCAGCACCCTGCTCACCTCCCACATGATCAGGGCACTCCTGACCGCCTGCTCGTCCTCCTCTGTACCGATCCTCCTCGCCTGTAGCGCGGGAAGGTGGGGTAGTGCTAGAAGTACGGTCCTGGGTAATCCAGCCTGTAGGTAGAACCGGTGCGGGCTGTACATCGCCAGTGCAGTGTCGCTCATGAGCCTCAGATCCAAGCCTGGCCTTTTAGGTACCCTGACAATGGTGTCGCGGAGGAAGTCAGGGCGCATCATGAACCAATCCAGGGGCAGTCTATTGATGTGCAGTCGCCACTCATCCCTAGTTTTCTTTTCTGCTGTCATGCACTCTACCTATGGAGAGAACCCGAAGGCGCCACCTATGAAAAATAGGGGGTGGCTCCTGAAGATCCTACTGGCTGAAGTGACATCCTCCTTATAAATGAATTTCATCCTGACACCCATCCAGCACTCTAAAAGTATCATGGAACCAAAGAGAGGACCTCCTAAAGCTACTGAGGTAAGACCCTCGTACAAGTAAGCGAGGACGGCCTGAGAGATAGAAAGACCCTGCCATAGGCCACTAATGGTACTAAGGATAGGAGTCTCTAGCACATGGTCCACAGAGGGAAACAAAATAGCTCCGCACAGGCAGATAGACGCGGCCTTGGCTATGGCCTCATCCCACCCACACCTATTCCTACAATGTTCAACTACCCACTGGCTAAGAGGAAGAAGGTGGATCTGACGTGGGCCTATGAAGGTGTAGATGTCCCTGCTATCTGGTATAAACCCTCCCAAGATGAGCCTAGGGTCTACAGGGGCAATAGTGTGACACACTAAGTCTTCCTCACCCACCTTAGACCTAGGAAAAGAGAAGTAGGTCTCTACCTCCTCTAGTAGGATAGTGGCCTCAAAAGATGGAAACATGAATGTATGGGTCTGAGGGGGCCAGATTTCTACCAAGGCTGAGATGCTGTGCCAATCAAGGGAGAGCTTTGGGTAATTTTGGCCTAGTACCAAGAGTGGGTGTAGGTGCCAGGACTTCAGGATGGATATCACTCCTAGGGGCAATGCACGGACCATGGGAGCCATCCACTTTAAAGTGGAATAGCGTCTGGAGTCAGGGAGACGCTGAGATGGAAAAGAGAAAAGGAGAAAGAGAGGAAGAACATGTAAGTGAATGAATGGATTGATTTGAGTGAAATCATGCTAACATACCTCCCTTAAAGGGCTCGAGCTGAGATGACGAGGAATCATGGTCAGCCGTTGGAGCACTTCACGCTCCTTCCTGGCTGGCTTTGGCCCATCATAAGCTGCCCCCTCCATGGAGCTCCCCTCGAAGGATCTTTTCATGATGATTTGATGAAGAATAGCAAAGGTTTGAGGCCTAGAAAGAGGAGTGTGGTGTGAGTTACGAATTTAGAGGTCCCTCCTACTTATAGGGCTTGGTTAGAGGCATAGACCCATTAAAATTGAGGTTGGATAAGTCTAGAATGGGATAGGATGTGGTTGGGATTGGGTTGAAGTACTCTATCCTCGGTTTAGGACTCTCGAAGAGAGTCCCGTTCGAATGCACAGGGCGCCCATTTGCGCGGTCTCTCGATAGACCGCCTCATTCATTAGGTGGTCTACTTATGACCGTTCCACATCTTCTAGACAGTTTGAATGCTGGCGTTTGGGCGGCCTAATATAGACCGTTCGTATAAACAGGCGGTCAAGATAGAATCGTCCTATAATCTGAACGGACAAATGTCAACCGTTTGCTTTCTCATCTAGGCGGTCAAGAAAAGACCACATGTTTCTTGGGGCGGTCTAATGGGTGACCGTCTAGAAGGCCCAAAGCCTTGTTTTAATCTGTTTGCACCTGTATCACTCAAAACCTGTGGTTCATCTCTCTCTTACTCAGTTTGGCATCTCTCTCTCACTCAGTTTGGCGTCTCTCTCCCACTCAGTTTGGCGTCTCTCTCTCACTCAAATTTTGGCGTCCCTCTCTCACTCAGTTTGGCGTCCATCTCTCTCACTCGTGGTCGTGTCATCTCCCCCTCACTCGTAGTCGGCACACTCGTGGTCGTGTCGTCCCTCTCTCACTCATGGTCATGCCGTCTCTCTCACACGTGTCCGTCTCACTCGCGTCGGGTCAGTAATCGTAGTCAATTAGCTTGCATTCATTCATTCATACATCCATAAAATCACAACAAAAGCATATCATATCACTATCATATCATGTCCACATGTACAAAAGTCGTGTCCCTAGTACAAGAGTCAAGCATGTCCCGCTCCCTGACCCCCGTCACTATCTCCACCTCCCTCATGCCTCTTTGGTGGAGGCAGCGCCGAGGTCGCCTCGTCGCGACGTCGCCGGCGCCGCTCGTCCTCATCGTTCCTCCGGTGATTGGAAGAATTCAAAAAATAACTCCTCACCGAGCCGTGGGTGCCATGCGTGCTGCCACTCAGCGTCCCGCTGCGCGCTGACTGCCAGCTCATCTCCTTATATGCCCGCAGCTCTCCCCTCGGCTCTAACGCCTCCACCCGGTAACGCTCTGCCCCTGCTACTCCGACTCAGAGACGCTCTAACTCTGCATGAAGGAGCGATGTCTTGACCGTATCTGCCGGTCGACTTCGTGTCATCTCCTCCCGTAGGCGAGAAACCTCAGCTCGGTAAAGGTCTGCATCTGCCACCTGCGCTCTAAGAAGCTCCGTCTCCACTGTCCCGGCATGGGAGCTCTCCTTCTTTGCATAGAGGCGTGAAGCCTCTACTACGTATGCGCGTAAAGCCGCGACCTCCACACGGGACCACTCTGCCTCCTCCCTAGCCGATGCCCGGCTCTGCTCAAGCTCTGCCCTAAGTCAGGTCAGCTCAGTCGTCTGCATATGCACATTTTCATGATTAGTCAATAACATTTCATACATTTCATAATCATAAGCATAACAACAGGGAAAGTGGAGTGATTGCGTACCCTCTCGGTGAGCGCCACCTCGGCCGCCTTGGCCCGCACTACCATCCGTGTGAAGTCGGCGTCCCGCTCAGCTCGGTCTGCGGGAGTATGCGAAGAAGAAGAGGGAGCGTCTGCCCCCTGCCGCTGTGTCCCCTCGGCTCGCTGCATCCAAACTCCAGGTCAGTCACATGCATAATCATAATCATAAACATTTGCATAATCTAAAGGGTTTAGGGTTTATAAACTCACCAGTAGGGCTAGCGTCTGTCGAGCCTCATCTCGCTCGCGGATCGTGGCGTGAAGGAGCCCCTGTAGCTCCACGATGCTGCCCTCAGGGTCGATCTACATTTAGAAGTTTAAACATCAGTGCATCATCATATATAAAGCATAATAGAGGGAGCATTTAGGGTTCAGAAGTCGTACCGGTCGGTGGGCACCCCGGAACACCTGGTCCCGGTAGTGCCGGGCGTACGCCGTGTAGTACACCGCATCGCTCTCTGCACGGGCGGTCACCACCCGCCCACGTGCTGTCCAATCTGCGATCTGCTCCGCAGCTCGCTCTCTCCAGTCCACCACCGTCGTTGCTCCCCGTGGGTGCCGGCTGACACGCTCTCCTGATGCTGGAAACTCCACCGCTGGCTGTGGGATGCCGGTCATCCTCATCACCAACATGTAGTGTAGTGGCTCCACTACGTTCATGCAGTGAAGCCACACGTCGTGTCCTGAGAAGGCAAGGGCCCCTGCCACCCAGGGCTGACCCTCGTGCCCCTCCTCTACATAAGGAGTCCACCGTACCTGTCGAGATAGGAAGTCACATCAGCATCATAATCATAAAGAATTGCATTCAATTTAAAAGGTTCAGGTTTAGAGTCGTACCGTGGTGTACTGTAGAGTCTCCATGTCATCCTGGTGCTCCCGGACCTGTCTCCGGAGACCTCCACTCTCCCGAGGTGCAGTCCACCTCCTAGCAATGGGCAGTCGGTTCGGGTAGGTCTCCTCGCCTCGCCCGAGCCCACGTAAGTACATGTAGGCCCATACCTGCATTGCATTTCATCAAGAGTCAGCATATAGCAGTCATAAGGGTCCCATAGCTAAATGCATAGTAGGGGTCAGAGTCGTACCTGGAGTAGAGGGGAGAAGCCCCCAAGCATCATCCGTCGGGACGTCGAGCTCAAAGTGTCGAATAGGAATGCGAGGATAGCAGCTCCCCACGCGTAATCACCCACATGGTCCAGGTCCCTGAGCAGTGGTAAGAAACGGCAGCTGATGACGTCCCCTCGCGTCGCGAACAGCAGTCTGTCGAACAGCAACGTCAAGAACCTCTGCAGTACTCGGTCTGCCTCCGGTCCCGTCTTCGCTGCAACCTATGGTCTGGCTCGCTCCACGAGTCTCTCAAGGTGCTGCTCGGGCAGCTCTCCTATCGTGATCCCCGCCTGCCGAAGCCCCAGACTGTCCTGAAGCGCTGCCTGAGTCAGGGTGGTGGACTGCCGCTCGGGATGCAGCAAGTCCAGTCCCAGAAGCTCCTGGGCCATCTCTCGATAGTCAGGGTATGTACTCCCGCTGACCGGTGACCCATGCACGCGCAGGCTAGTAAGTCGGGCCACGTCCTCGAGCGTGGATACCATATGCCCCCACGGGAAGAGAAACACGCGACTCACTGGGTCCCAGCGGTCATGCAGAGCGTAGAGTAGTGGTGTGTCGAACTGACTGACCTCCACACTCAGGAACTCTGAGAATCCCATTACTCTCAGCCTCTCACGCTGGAAGTCGGGCAACGCGAGGTACACTACCCGAACCTGCAGCCATGAGATTCGGGTCCTACGCTTTCCCTATATACATTTAGATTAATGGCATTTTAGTTTAGAATTTTGCATTTAATTCAATAATTCACTCTCTGCCCTCTTAGCGGTCAAAGATGGACCGTTTTCTATCCAACGGTTGGCTCCCAACCGCTTCAATAAATCCCACGGTCCCACCTGGACCGTCCCTCTATCTGATGATTACCCTAGAACGGGCCATTCTTGGCCGTTCAATAATAACACGGTCCCCATTTGACCATTCCCCTCCCTTTTCAAGTTATTAATCGCCTGGCTTTGCACGGTCTGTTGACCGGCCGTGTGGTTTTTAACGGTCTGATTTCAACCGTTCTGTTCCTTGGTGCTTTGTTTTCTAAGCGGACCAGAGAAGGCCGTCCTCCGTTTCAACGGTTTGACCTAAACCGTTATACTTCTATGAGCTTCAGTTTCTAAACCGGACCATGACGGGCCATCCGATATTTCACGGTCGGATGAAGACCGTTTTGGTTCTCAAAGGTCTATATTCTGAATGGTCCAATATGGACCGCCCTAATTTTGAGCGGCTCTCCTGAGACCGCGCTGTGATGTCGGTTCAGCTTCTTTAAGCGGCCACCCTTCGGCCGTGTGTTATTTGAACGGTTCTATATGAACCACGTGGTTTTGTAGTGCGGTCGCTGTTGGACCGCTCCATGACCGTCATCCCCAACAACGTAAACTCCCTCCCAGCCGGTGGTGGGGCCCCCATGGCATCCCAACCAGCTCCTGAGGGGTCGTGGACCCCTCCTTCACCCCTAAAACTAGCATGCATGGAGTAAAAATGGAAACGGGAGAAAGTGTTAGGCAACCTACCTCATTGGACCTTGGTGGCTTGGCCGCCTCGTGGGCACCACGTTCGGCTCCCCGGCGTCGTCCTCCCCTTGCGTAGTGCTCTCTGTTGGCCCTTCCACAGCCGTCAACTGCATGGTGTCTTCCTCGACGGCGGGTGGTGGCGCTACACCGGCCTCCTCCGTGGCGGCGTTCGTCGGCGGCGGGGCTTGCTCCTCGTCGGCCATCCAATCACGGTGCGCTTGGTGTTTTGTTCGCATAGAGGAAGAAGAGTGGGAGAGGGAGTGGAATAGAGAGGATGAGAGGTTGAGTAGGGAGGAAGAATGTGGAAGTGGAGGGGAAGAGTCGGGTGCATTCCCTTCCTCCCGCCGTCGGTTATGGTGGGGAGGGAGGGAGATGAAAGACCTTGTTTTTTTAAACGCCCCAGGTATTGAGCGGTCTATCTCCAGACCGCCCAAATTTTGGGCGGTCCTCCTATGACCGTTTGACCACCAACGATACTTTGCATTGAACGGCTAGAACCCGGCCGTTCTTTTTTGGCACGGTCTACATGTGAGTCGCGTGGCTTCACATTCAGGTTCAAATTGCTCATGATGGAACGGTCTTGGGTGAGCCGTGCTATGGTCTGAGCAGTCTATTTATGACCATTCATGTGCTTGAATGATGTGATTTGACCCCCTTCTTTATGCTGCATTCTATGACTCGTTGATAAATCTAATTTAATGATATATATTACAAATCCTGCTCATGGTTCTTTTTGCAGCATCACTTTCAAACGCCGTTTCACCTGCACAGGTAAGTCAGGTATGGCTTTCTATCCCTATATCCCTTATTGCATTACTATATGGTATTATGCTATATTATCTCGAGAACCGGTTGGTTACTCGCGTGTTCCAGGATCTGATGTTCCCCTTTAACAAAAATGATGATGATCCAGGTCCACGTATTTAATCTCCGGATAGGCCGTTAGGTTGGGAAAACTGGGGAGGATGGTTCTGTCTCGCACACCGTGGTTGCGGATAGTGTCTTGACTCTGTTTCCCCCAGTCTAACAATACTATTCTTGAGTATTTTCTATTTTGTGGCTTTCTTTACATTCGTTTTAATGGTTTCTTTTATGTTAGCCCAACATGCATCATACGCATCTTTTGAGCATTCATGACCCGTGATTTGCCTGCCAATGTCCCATCAGTGATGGATGGCTGTGTGTTCAGTGTTTGAGTAAGAGGAATGTTGAGTCCCAAAAGGCGGCAATCAAGAGGGGAGGGGTGAATTGATTGGCCAATAAAAAATCTTTTGGAGTGAAACTAAGTTAATTGAACATACATGCACTAGATCACACTTGAACATGGACACACTTGTGAATGCGTGTGGACAGTAGTAGGTATTTAATAATGAAACTAGTGTATGCTCAACTTACCGTGAAGCCCACTCAACTAAGAAAGCAAAAGAACAAACCACAATAGACACGAAATTTTTAGGTGGTTCGGGTACACTGCCGTGTTCCCTACATCCACCCCTCACTCGTGAGGATCAAGACTTCACTATGAAGTGAGGCACACACACACGCTGTGTAGAACAGCAAACATACACACGCGGTACCCGATCTGGGCTACCACACATACACACACACAAGTTCGTGTTTCCAAACACGAACAACACACGTACAGATATGATTCAAGTTTTACATCAAATGCTCAAGTTGACACAAAGTAAATCTGAGAGTAAGGAGTGAAGAATGATTTATCATGTTTGAAGCTCCCCCTTTCACTTCCTTGAATGTAATTGAATGCTTCTACAGGGGGAAGATCGATCCTTGAGGAAGAATGAAGCTTGGTCGCATAAACAAGGTTGCAGGTTTGATATCCCACGCAGCTTGCTGTTGGGGATGATGTGGAGGCTTGATTCCAACTTCTTCCCCTCACTTTAAGGTTCTGAATAAGGTGGAAGAAGGCCCTTGAGCTGCTGCTGCGAACCTACAATCATAAAGATCAGAACAATAACATCTTCCTACCTCCTTAGGGTTTGAGACCCAAAGAGAAGGTTATATACTTCCAGGATGGTCAAGGGACACCATTAGGACAAGATCCCTGAAATCTGGAGGAAAACAAGGCAGATGGATGTGAGTGGTTGGACAAATGGTTCGAGGATGCAAAAGTCCTAATTCACGGCTCCGTGTAGGTGTCGACACCTGGTGTCGACACCTTGGGCATTACATTGAACAAAAATGCCAAATGGAGTCTCTGGACGCTGGGTGTCGACACCTAGTATTCTGGCTTGCTGCCAGATCCACAACAGGTAGGTGTCGACACCTACTGGTGTGGACACCTCCTGGACTGGCTGCTGGAATTGAGTTCTGGAACAGGGTGTCGACACTAGGTGTCGACTTTTACACTCCCAGAAGGCTCAATGACCCATAATGCTAAGAATTAAAGCATCAACTCCTCCATGGATGAAGGTATGACAAAATGAGATTGTGAGGAGGTCTTCCAACCTATAAAAACATAAATTATACCTCAGATTGATACAGCATCATAGAGCTCACAAAATAACCATTAATGGAAGTATGGGGACTTAAAAAAGATTATAACAATGTAGGCTTATTCAAAACTGTTTCCATTTGCCATTCCAAGAGTAACAGATCAAGGAGGAATGAAAAATCCATATCAAATCACATATCAACATTTACCTCATCATTTTACCTGAATTCACCTTCGGTCCTCAATTGCTTGCTCATTTTGAATTGTCCATTCAAAAATCATTCGAGTATCAACCAGTAATCACCATTGCATGATTAAATAGATGTGGTGTTCATAAGAGTACAAAACCGGTTCACTCTAAACCATGATCGCACATTGCATTCATTAATCATCAAAACTCATTAATCCACACATCATAACCTCGGGGGCAAACAATCTCCCCCTTTTTGATGATGACAACAATGCTATGTGCTACGATTTATACAAAGTGACTAGAGTGTGGGTTTTGGTGCAATTTGCAAACATCCATCTCATGTAAATGGTATTCATGCAATGAATCACAAGCATAACCAATTTGCATACATCCATCTCATGTAAATGGTATTCATGCAATGAATCACAAGCATAACCACAAACATAAATATTAATTGATCGGAATGACATTCACAACCACAAGAGGATTTCCACAGCCACACTTAAAAGCCTCTTGAATTGTTTTTGATTACATAATACAAAATACCACCACATGAACCACTATGCACATGCAATGACTACTGCAAGGACTCAAGATACAAGACTGACTAAACTTAAGACTCCGACAACATGAGACCATGCAGGCACACAATCACCAACGCATGCGACACACAATAATAGGAAAAGTAACATAACATAGCATATAGCTAGATAACTCTCCCCCTTTGTCATCAACAAAAACAAGGGGAGTCGGAACGACAAGTAGCAAGTGCCAACGAGAAGTACCAAGACTCAATCAGACCTGGAGGATGGCGGAGGAGGAGGTCGGCGAATATAATCCACGATGACTTGGAACTGGTCGGTTTGAGCATCCATGGCGGTTTTGAGATAGTCAAGGGAGGTGTTGATGGTCTGGAATGATTGGAGATATGTGGTATTGTTAAGCTTCAATTCGGCCACATCCTGAGTAAGAGTATCCACTGTCTCCTTTAGCTCACCCACATCACCACTCAAGGTCTCCACAGTCAATTGTATCCCATGAACATCCGTGGAGGCGGCTGAAGTGATGGAGGTCCCGCCATGTACATGCTGAGCGTCGGCATCTTCATCTTCCTCATCAGAATCAACTGCAGGTTCTTTCTCTTTCACAGATTTTAGATGCCGAACCAAATGACCGTGAGCATTTCTCTCATAGCCCATATTCTTGCAAATGGAATGAACGGTGTAGATATCACCTTCTCTCAAGGTTTGACAAGGTTCCTTGCTCAAATCAATGGAAACCTTATGGAAAATAGCAGTTAAGGCGGCGGCATATGGAAGAGTGCGATTCCGATTATGGAGACATGTAGTGATATGAGCAAAGAAAAGTGCAGGGAAATTGATCTGCTGCCCTTGCAGTAGATTAGCAATAATAAAAGTCTGAATATCTGTGACTTTTTCCTGTTGGGTCCCGAAGTGTAGGAACACAGATCTAGAGGGGGTGTGAGTAGATCCTTCTACAACAAACTATGTCCAATTAAAAACACAAACTAGCGCACAACGGAATTAACAAGATTGATAAGATAGAGTAAATTAATGCTACACAAGTTAACTAGATTCTCTCACTCTCTCTGTTCACACATGATCACACAAATAAGTATAACAAGCTAACCATACAATCACACAATTAAAACCACAGGAGACGAGGATTTTTAAGGTGGTTCGGGACCACGCTGGACTCCCTACGTCCACCACTTACCAAACCGGTAAGGCTTTCTCCACACGCTGCAAATGTAGCAAACATGGGGATTTCTCCCCACACACACGAGATAAAAACCCCAACACAAACATGCTACAAAAGTAGCACACACACACGGGGATTTCTCCCCACACACACGAGGCAAAAACCCCAACACACACGCGGATATGCTCCGCTCCAAATGATGCACAAGCGTCAACTCAAACCACTCGGAGAAACCGTTCTCCGAACCCACACATAGAAAATCGTTTATAGGTTTGTAACAAGCTAACAAATGAATGCTCTAAGCCCAAAACATGTGCTAAAGACTAAAACAAGAAAGATTCAACAAGCACAAGGCTCCCCCTTCAATTGAATCTCCGGCTCTTCTTGGTTTGATGTCGGATGATGGCGATTTTATAGTCCTCGCGTTCCTCTCTTCGAGATGCTTCTTTTCTTCTTCTACCACAAGCTCCAAATCGTCATGAAAGTAGATGAAAACCACCTTGCAAGAGCACCACCACGGTTTTCCCTTTTTCTTCACCTATAAGAATGAACGAATGAGCATTAGGGTTAATCCTCTCACAAAATCGTAACTCTTATAAATGCAACTCAAGGGGTGGGGAAAAGACTCATAAAACCCTCCCAATACATGTTATAAACACCTTAATAACAATAGGAACTAATGGGGGGTAGTATGGTAATGTTTAGAGAGATTTTCATAAGGTTTTAAACTCTTCCGGAAATCCCGTTCTGGAAGGGTTGACCCTTGGGGTCGACCCTCGGGCTACAAGGTGCTGGCAGACTGAAATAAAAACCCAAACTCACAGGGGTCGACCCTTGGGGTCGACCCATGCAGGTGGCTGAGCTCTCAACCCAGGGGGGTCGACCCCAGGGGTCGACCACTTCCCTAAAGGGTCCGAGAACATGGAATTTAGCCCCGTTTAAGTGCCGAAAAAATTCCCAAAAATCCTGAAATAATTACCATGAGTTCAACAAAGTATTAAGACCATTTAAACCACATTTCAACAAGATTTATGAGAATAGATTAAGCACATTGTAAAAACCTAAAGATCTCATTTTAAGGATGCACAAAACACTTCCAATGCAATGCAACCTCATGAAAGATGTTCACGAAAACAATCCGGAACTTAGCATAGCAATGGTTAGATGATACCATCATCCACTTGACATGGGAGGGTTTAAAAGTTATCCTTTAACCTGTAAAAACATGATAAACCAAGAGGTTAGATGATAATCAAAACTCATGAACCAAGTATTAACTCTTTGAACTAGTTCACATAAAAATACATCATTGAACTAACTCAACCAAGTATTTGACTTTTCAAATCAATCAATAAAAATACATTCCACCAAATGACAAGGTTTTGTTATGATAAACATGGACCTCTCAATCAACCAAAAATAATGACATGGGAGCTCAACCATTCAGTCACAAGGCAACCAAATCTTCAACAACAAAATACTTCATCACACAAGTGTTAACAATTATGCCAAATGCAAAGCATGCATAATATCATGGAACCACATTCATTCAAATGGCATTCTTGTTGATTAAAAACTAACATTCATGAAGTATTATCTCACGAGGATCATTGATACAAACAAGGGATCTTTTTGAATCATCCATACATTGAAATCGCAATAACTCTATGAATGATATGTCACTATCATTCAATTAGAAAGGTGAGTTCAATGAACACAATCTCCTTGATTGAGACTCAAATGAAGTCATCTTCAGAAAGGCCATCTTTATGCAATTCTTTCACACAGTAAGTCATTAACTCAAGCTTTTAGTGCATAGTACACAAGATCAATCATTCATGCAATGCATGAGCAATATGAAACCAACTCTCATGAAGTCTTGTATGAATATTTCAAGTCCAAAAATCTTATGAGGAAAATGCATGAAAATATCCAACCAAGACTTTGAAAAGCTATTTGATGAAATGCATGAAATATAGAAGAGTCAACGCAATGCAATGAGTGAGTCAACTCCCTTTTTCAATAAGATCTTCATTGATGCACTCCTTTGAGTTCCAAACATGAATCACGGATTTTTATCCTGCAAATAAAAATATTCAAAGCATGAGATCCTTAAATACAAAAAATTCATATGACTTTCAAATATGAACAAAGTTAACTCCCTTTTAGAAGAAGAGCTTCATTGATGGACTCCTTTAGATTCCAAGTATGAGCCATATATTTGTGTTCCTACAAACCAACATAAATATAACATTAGTTCTTTAAACACCAAGGGTTCACATGGCTTTCAAGAGTGAACATTAACTCCATCTTTCAACTTATCAAATCAAGATATAAAATATGTTGCTCAATGAAACACATACACACACAAACACAATCGTTTTGATATCATTGAAATCAAACATGAACTAGGGGATACAACAATCTCCCCCTTTTTGATGATGATAAAATGATGTGTGTGGTAATACAGATTTTGCAAACATTGCAAACATTGAGCATACACCAATTCTCACATTTTCCCCAAGACAACATCATTCATAAAGCATTGAGCACACACCAAACATTCTCCCCCTTTTTGTCATCTATAAAAAGACAGGGTGTTATGGGACATGAAATGAACATGTTTGGCCAAAGGATATGATTCTAATTCGAATGCCAATTGACGCAAAGTAGGGGCTCAAAGATATGATACCAAATGTTGATCAAGATAGAGGCACAAATATATGCAATTTTAATTCTCGAAGAGAGTGCCTCGAAGACATGATACAATTTGTGGGAAGAACTCATTTTGACATTTATGTAATGTGAAGTGTTCAGAATATGTATTTCAAAATGAACTATGCCAATTGTTGGAAAGTATGGATTTGTTCAAGATGATATTATGAATGAACTATATGCATGCTGAAAATGTCAAATATGCAAATATGCACACGATGAGCGTCAACTTTGAAATGCAATGAATATGCACTATGTGAATGCCAATCATGCAAGATGTGAAGCTATACACATGATGACTTCTATTCTTCAAAAGTACGGTTTATGCTCAGAATTAGACTCAAGGGGAATGCATGAATATGCAAGCACACAAGCACAATCGTCATGCACACATATAGTACATATAGTAACTCCCCCTATATGAGGCACGGGTTAACAAAAGAGCATGTGATTCAAATTCAAGAATGTAAGGCATGAAGCATAACTAAGAGATTTGTGCATACACAACTAGGAGTACTACATAAAACATGAATGTAGGCAAATTCATAAAATACATATATCACAAAAATGCCCGTGTGAAATATGAGGCAATGACTAATGAGCTTCAAAACATATGGATTTTCAGATTTTCTAAAGAACACTAGAAGGTAATCTCCTCTCTACACTTTCACTTTAGATTCTCGACTATCGGTAGCTTCGCACAACCCCTATTTTATTTTTTTAATAGACTTCACCTTTCGGCGCGAGTTTCCTCATATGTCTCAATGGAGATTTCAGGCTACTTAGTTTCGTCACACATATGGATTTTTGTTTCTCCTTTCGACACGAGTTTCCTCCTTTGTTTCAGGGGGAATTCCCGGTTACTCGGATCCACATATCACTTATTGAATTTTTGTAGGGTAGGCAGCTTTTTTCTCATGATTACTCTTTAATGTCCATGTAGAGATTCAAGTTCCCTTTAAAGTGTTGGAAGGAATTTCTTAAATCCTTATCAAGTAAAGTCATTAAATTCATTGTGTGCAAGAGTGTGGGGGTAAATTTTTATTTTGCATGAATAAAATGAATTCGATAAGACACGGGTATGACTCTCCCTAAATGTATGCACGGTCGGAGTCAAATCCTCCCCCTTAATATATGACATGTATCACATATGAATAAAGTCACTGCATTACTGATTAGCAAGGAGGTAAGGCCTTAGAAAGATCAAGAAATGGTTTCATAGCGTAAATACTTACAAGCATGCAAGGATTCATGAACCATTCATGCAGGCATTCATGAGTCAAGATATACGATTATCATGAAATATATGCATATGCTCTATATGCATGAATATGCAATATGCATCCTTTTTCATTTTATATGCATAGTATGTGAATGATATGCAAAGATGCCAATACGATGCAGAATGTCAGATTTTTATTTAAAAGTTCTAAATGCATTGCAAAATTCAATATGGGTGCAAGATGCAAGTTTTCAGTTTTTCATATGAATGATCTAAATGCACCTTATGGAGTTTCTAATGCATGTAACTTATAAAAGCATGAGAATGCAATGCAGGATGTAAATTTTTTTTTTTAGAACATCATGACAGATTGCACAAGGAGACATACATATTCAAATGATGAGTAGCAACCATTTTCTAAGACTTACCCTTTTTGAACAAGGGTACACAAATGATCAAAATCAAGCAGTGAACCCAAATTATTTTCAGAAATGTTCAAAAATAGATTTTCAATAACATTTCAAGAGCTTAGAGTATCATCCACAAATCAAACAGATTTTATAGGTTCCGGTACGAGGTGGAGGTGAAGGTTTGAAAACCCAACTCACATATAGTGAGAGCTTCTAGGTGGACATAATCCACCCTTTCACCACACACCATTTGATATATCAGATACTCAATTACACTCAGATGCTCATGCATTTCAGATTGAAAAGTATTCACAAGGTAAAGACATCATGCTTGTTCCTCAAATTTTTTAGATTCATTCAACCAATGAGACATGTTCATCATAGTAGAATACAAGAACAACAGATCAAGTTCAGAAATAATATCTGTCAAGGGAACAATTCTGCATTTCAGAAATTTTGACTACTTGAAGCAAGAATGAATTTCAGAATCAATTTGAACGCACATGGTATTTCAGAATTTTAAGGCAAATTGATTTCCTTCAAAAGACATGTTTCCACATTTCAATATCAATTGTTGCATATGATCGAAGAATTTCACAGTTCAAAAATTTTACCTTTTTGAAACAAGAGAATTTTTCAGATTCAGTTTAAAAGATATTACAGTTCAAAGGTAAATTCAATTCATTCAAAGCACATTATTCCTCGTGAGCCAAACTATTCAATTTTAGAATTTTGGTATAAGGCGGAGAGCATTGATCCTGAGATCACCTCACGTATAGTGATGGCTTCCTAATAGGCTTAACCTCTCATTTCACACATCACCATTTGATATACCAAATATTCACTCAATAAAGACATGTATGGCTTGTGAAGAATTTAGAGCATAACATGAGAACATACCAAAATCTCATTTCAAAACATCAAAACCATCAAGTTTAACAATGAAGGAATAAAGTTAGGATTTTACCATATGAGTGTACCTTATTCCATTTTACTAGAACCCCTTTTATTCATTATTTACCTTAAGGCACACCTTCATCACAATCGACTCATTTGTCTGATTTCGACACCCAAGTCTTCTTGGGTCCTTGGATGTTAGAAGCATTTCTTCCAAAAGTTTTCTTTGACATTTTTATTGCCACATTGTCATCACTTTCCATGATCCTGTAATCCTCAATAACGTGTCCATGGTTTTCACAATAAAGGTATTGAGGAGAAGCAGTTTTACCAAAAGACTTCCTTTTAGGAGTAAAGGAATTTTCAAAGCAATTCCATCTTCTATTTTCAAAAGGTCTAGATTTAACAAAATTAGACCTAGCATGCATTCTAGAAGCATAGAAATTTTTTATTTTCAAAAACCAACACTCTTTCATAACATGCCCGTACTTGTCACAATGAAAACAACATGGAGATTCGGTTCTATGGAATGACCTTCCATTATTTGCATGAGTGTTCGTGAATGAATTTTTCTTATGGGATGCAAACCTTTTAGCATGGGAAACATGTTCATTTCTGAATTTTCTTTGAAAGTTAAACTTAACATTCATGGCACAATAATCATCATTTTATTTCACAAAGTAATCATCCATGACATGGCCAAGTTTGTGACAATAAAAGTATGAGACATTTTTCTTTCATTTGAAAGAAGATTTATCTTTGCATGTATTTTGATCATCCATTTTCAAGACAACACAATCATTCATTTCATGACCAAACATGCCACAATAGAAGCATTCAACATTCAACTTTAATTTTTGAGAGCTATTTGACATGGAAGGCTTTTTGTTGAGATTTTTCTTTTTATCAAAACTATTTTCAGAGATTTTCACTTGAGCAACAGGAGGAGGTGTTTTGGAGGTGCTAGGAATGTCGGAGGCATGAACAAAAGAGGTTTTCATTTTTGATTCAAAAGATTTTTTGTTGACCGGGATGTAACCAAGACCCTCCTTTTGAAAGTTCACTTTAACACCTAGCAATGTGTCTAAGTTCTCATTCTCTTTGACAAATCTAGACAAATCAAGCTTCAAGTTGTTGATCTCTTTTTCACATGCAAGGATTTTATCGTCAAGCAAACAATTCTTTGATGTGAGTTTTTCATTTTCTTGCATGAGGTTTTTATTTTCCAGATTTGTGCAGTGAAGTTTTTCAGCAAGCTTTTCAAGAACCTTTTCAGTTTCAACATGCTTTGAGATCTTAGCAAGTAATTGTTCATTCTCATGTTTCAACAATGAGATTTCTTTTTCAAGCTTATCAAAGCATCTCGATCTTCCCTCTAGCAAGGAATTCTGAATTAACATAGCACCGTTTTTCTTTTTAAGATCTTCATTTTCATCCATGATGCTCTTGTTATCAATTTCAGAATCAAGCAATTTCTCAAACAACTTATCATCACCAGACAAAGAAGCTAACTTGTTTCTAAGATATTTTTCTATTTCTTCAAGCAATGAAATCTTAGACAACAAGTGTTTGTTTTGATCAAGCAAATCATGTGAATCATTATCAATTTCAAGAGCTATATTAGATTTTCTAAACATCTCAAGCTCTTCATTCATACAAGACAGCTCATCTGAAAATAATTCAACTTTGGATTCTAGAAGTTCTTTTTCATATTCTAGGTTCTCAATCTTTGACTCCAAAGTTTTACAATTTTCACAGGAAGGATTATCATGCACATTCTCATTAATCTTCCTTTTCAAGGTTTTATTTTCAGATTTGAGTTTCTTGCATTTATCATACAGTTCAGCATATGTCATTTGCCATTCCTCAATAGAGAGTTCTTCTGATTCAGAATTTACCTCATCATAATTTTCTTCATTGAGTTGATCATCATTGTCGGTCATGAGACAATTTTGTTCTTCCATCTCTTGAGCTTTGATCAACTGATCCATAAGTTCATTTGCCGTTCTACACGAAGAAACAAATGGAAACATATGAGTATCAATGTCACTTTTCAATAAACTTAAGACAATGACATTTTCATGGTTCTTCAATTTATCTTGACTAGACCACTTGGTCTCATCTAGAGACAATATGTGAGGACCATCATAAATCAACTTCCAAAGATTAGGATTAACTGAATTGATCAGTCCACACATTTTACCTATCCTTGAGGTAAAATTAGAACCATTAAGAATAGGAAGGCAATTCATTGACATGTGCTCAATAGAAAAATTCATGATTGTAGAATGCACTAGGATCACTCTGTAGATCGTGAGATCTAGGGTCAGCAGAGCCTCACTCTAATACCAATTGTTGGGTCCCGTAATGCAGGAACACGGATCTAGAGAGGGGGTGAATAGATCCTTCTACTACAAACTATGTCCAATTAAAAACACAAACTAGCGCACAGCGGAATTAACAAGATTGATAAGATAGAGGAATTTAATGCTACACAAGTTAACTAGATTCTCTCACTCTCTTCGTTCACACATGATCACACAAATAAGTATAACAAGCTAACCATACAATCATACAATTCAAACCACAGGAGACGAGGATTTTTAAGGTGGTTCGGGACCATGCTGGGCTCCCTACGTCCACCCCTTACCAAACCGATAAGGCTTTCTCCACACGCTGCAAATGTAGCAAACACGGGGATTTCTCCCCACACACACATGATAAAAACCCCAACACAAACATGTTACAAAAGTAGCACACACACACGGGGATTTCTCCCCACACACACGAGGCAAAAACCCCAACACACACGCGGATATGCTCCGCACCAAATGACGCACAAGCGTCAACTCAAACCACTCGGAGAAACCGTTCTCCGAACCCACACATAGAAAATCGTTTATAGGTTTGTAACAAGCTAACAAATGAATGCTCTAAGCCCAAAACATGTGCTAAAGACTAAAACAAGAAAGATTCAACAAGCACAAGGCTCCCCCTTCAATTGAATCTCCGGCTCTTCTTGGTTTGATGTCGGATGATGGCGATTTTACAGTCCTCGCGTTCCTCTCTTCGAGATGCTTCTTTTCTTCTTCTACCACAAGCTCCAAATCTTCATGAAAGTAGATGAAAACCACCTTGCAAGAGCACCACCACGTTTTCCCCTTTTTCTTCACCTACAAGAATGAACGAATGAGCATTAGGGTTAATCCTCTCACAAAATCGTAACTCTTATAAATGCAACTCAAGCGGTGGGGGAAAGACTCATAAAACCCTCCCAATACATGTTAGAAACACCTTAATAATAATAGGAACTAATGGGGGGTAGTATGGTAATGTTTAGAGAGATTTTCACAAGATTTTAAACTCTTCCGAAAATCCCGTTCTGGAAGGGTCGACCCTTGGGGTCGACCCTTGGGCTACAAGGTGCTGGCAGACTGAAATAAAAATCCAAACTCACAGGGGTCGACCCTTGGGGTCGACCCATGTAGGTGGCTGAGCTCTCAGCCCAGGGGGGTCGACCCCTTCCCTGAAGGGTCCGAGAACATGGAATTTAGCCCCGTTTAAGTGCCGGAAAAATTCCCAAAAATCATGAAATAATTACCATGAGTTCAACAAAGTATTAAGACCATTTAAATCACATTTCAACAAGATTTATGAGAATAGATTAAGCACATTGTAAAAACCCAAAGATCTCATTTTAAGGATGCACAAAACACTTCCAATGAAATGCAACCTTATGAAAGATGTTCATGAAAATAATCCGGAACTTAGCATAGCAATGGTTAGATGTTACCATCATCCACTTGACATGGGAGGATTTAAAAGTCATCCTTTAACCTGTAAAAACATGATAAACCAAGAGGTTAGATGATGATCAAAACTCATGAGCCAAGCATTAACTCTATGAACTAGTTCACATAAAAATACATCATTGAATTAACTCAACCAAGTATTTGGCTTCTCAAATCAATAAAAAAAATACATTCCACCAAATGACAAGGTTTTGTTATGATAAACATGGACCTCTCAATCAACCAAAAATAATGACATGGGAGCTCAACCATTCAGTCACAAGGCAACTAAATCTTCAACAACAAAATGCTTCATCACACAAGTGTTAACAATTATGCCAAATGTAAAGCATGCATAATATCATGGAATCACATTCATTCAAATGACATTCTTGTTGATTAAAAACTAACATTCATGAAGCATTATCTCTCGAGGAGCATTGATACAAACAAGATATCTTTTTGAATCAGCCATACATTGAAATCACAATAACTCTATGAATGATATGTCACTATCATTCAATTAGAAAGGTGTGTTCAATTAACATAATCTCCTTGATTGAGACCCAAATGAAGCCATCTTCAGAAAGGCCATCTTCATGCAATTCTTTCACACAGTAAGTCATTAACTCAAGCTTTTAGTGCATAGTACACAAGATCAATCATTCATGCAATGCATGAGCAATATGGAACGAACTCTCATGAAGTCTTGTATGAATATTTCAAGCCCAAAAATCTTATGAGGAAAACGCATGAAAATATCCAACAAAGACTTTGAAAAGCTATTTGATGAAATGCATGAAATATAGAAGAGTCAACGCAATGCAATGAGTGAGTCAACTCCCTTTTTCAATAAAATCTTCATTGATGCACTCCTTTGAGTTCCAAACATGAATCATGAATTTTTATCCTGCAAATCAAAATATTCAAAGCATGAGATCCTTAAATACAAATCATCATATAACTTTCAAATATGAACAGAGTTAACTCCCTTTTAGAAGAAGAGCTTCATTGATGGACTCCTTTAGATTCCAAGTATGAGCCATGAATTTGTGTTCCTACAAACTAACATAAATATAACATTAGTTCCTTAAACATCAAGGGTTCACATGGCTTTCAAGAGTTAACATTGACTCCATCTTTCAACTCATCAAATCAAGATATAAAACATGTTGCTCAATGAAACACATACACACACAAACACAATCGTTTTGATATCATTGAAACCAAACATGAACTAGGGGATGCAACATTTCCCTTCCTCCTGCCTTTGGAAGCAAAATAGTGGTCACCATATGATGGAGAATGCACGGCAATGGGGGAAAATGATTGGCATTTAAGCCACTGACGGTTCTATCTTGCATTTTGTCCCCGGTCAGGAGTTCATATGCTACATCTTCATCAATCATTGCCTTCCCATGAAGTTCGCCAGTCATAGGCATCTTAAAAGCATTAGCTAACTGTTCTTTGGAGATACCAAGAATTTGTCCATTCACCACTGTCAAGTATTTGTTGTTCTTGAAAAACATATTTCCATAGTATTGAAGGACAAGGGAGTAATATATCTTCTGGTGATCAGACATAAACGAAAGAAGATTTGGTTGATTCTTTACCAAGGGGAGCAATTCAGGGAGTCCTTGGTGTAGATCATTGAAATCAACTGCTCGGGGTCGGGGAACCTTCCGATCCATCATTTTGAACTATGCGGGAGTGGGTTTCTCCAGAATGGCTTCATGCTCTTTGCGCTTAGCCCGAGCTTCCCTCTTTTGGCCGGATTCCACAGCGGGTTCCTTGCCCAGCGCACGTCGTTTGGGTGCCATGGGGGAATCAATCTTGTGCGAAGATGAAGGAGGAGATGAAGAGTTGACTTGGGGCGACAATGTGGCCCTTACCGCGGATGGGAGGAATCTCCACAGATCATCCACGCTCCAGGGGACAACCGGTTGAAGGAAAGGCCGCGGATGCTCGTCCAAGGAGAGGGCGCGGGTGCCGCGGTTGCGTCCGCGCTTTCTAGGGCTTGAAGGTGTGGAGTTTTAAGCAAGAAAGGGATTTGGGGACGAAGGAGTGCAGCACCGATTGTGTAGGGGCGTTAGGGAGTGATGTGGAGTGGGTTTAAAGGGTTGGAGAAGGGTTTAAAACCCTTACGAACCGGTTCACAAAAAGTCACGACCGATAGGTGTCGACACCTGCTTCGCCCAGTTCTGCCCGAAAAAAAAAGGTAACACAAAGGGCTGGGTGTCGACTTTAGGTGTCGACACCTCCCTGTTGTCCAAGAAAAAAAGAAGTTTTAGCAGAGATGTGGAATTCCAATGATCAAGGCTTGAGCCCTAAATGACTACAGGAATAATTTGATCAATGCAAAAGGGATATTTTGTGGGATTGTCAATTTGGGGTAGTTCTGAGCCAAAAAAAATCATATAGGGCCAACTCCATTACCGATTTCCCAAACATGATTCATCCCGAACTTCTAGTGGCAATGCATTATTATCCAAGGAGTTTATAGTCATAGGAAATCAAGGGAGGTCAAATTTGTTTGGGTTTTTTAATAAGGTATATATATACACACACACCAAGCAATTGGATTTTACATTCAAGCATGCACAGTGCAACACACATTACAATCATGATGCATATGCATTATCCAAGGAGATTACACAAACCAAAAATCTAGTGGTGAAATGCAGATGCAAATGCATCAAACGAACGAAACATGAGCAAGACACTCACTGACTATCAAGACGACAAATGCCTAACTCTCTTCTAAAAGAAGTGAACTTGTCTTCATTGAGAGGTTTAGTGAAGATATCAACAATTTGATTATTTGTATCAACAAATTTTATTTCAACATCCCCCTTGCTAATATGATCATGCAGAAAGTGATGCCTAACCTCAATATGCTTTGTGCGAGAATGATGCACTAGATTCTTTGACAAATTTATTGCTGATGTATTATCACAAAGAATGGCTGTATTTCCTAGTGTGATGCCAAAATCAATCAATTGTTGTTGTATCCAGAGCACTTGCGCAACACAGCTACCTGCGGCCACATATTCGGCCTCGGCAATTGATAATGCCACATAATTTTATTTCTTGGAGGCCCATGAAACCAAGCAACCTCCAAGGAACTGACAATACCCACTTGTGCTCTTTCGGTCTATTTTGCAACCCACGTAATCAGCATCAGAATAACCGATTAATTCAAGAACTGAAGTACGTGGAAACCACAAACCCAATTCACAAGTACCAGCAATGTATCTAAAAATACGCTTCATGGCCGACATGTGAGACTCTTTAGGATTCGATTGAAACTTAGCACATAAACATACTGCAAATTGTATATCGGGCCTGCTGGTAGTCAAATATAACAAGGATCCTATCATGCTCCTAAAGAGCGTTTGGTTGACGGATTTACCTTGGTCATCTTGATCAAGTTTCAATGATGTGGACATGGGAGTTGGTTGTGGTTTGGTTGTTGTCAAATTGAATTTCTTTAGCAGGTACATAGCATATTTCTTCTGGTTTATGAACAAACCATCAGCAGTCTTAGTCACCTACAATCCCAAGAAAAACGTTAACTCTCCCATAAGACTCATTTCAAATTCACTTTGCATCAATTCAGCAAAGTATTTACTTAGAGCATCCTTAGTGGAGCCAAAAATGATATCATCTACATACACTTGAACGATTAGAATTTCCTTACCATTCAATTGTGTAAAAAGAGTTTGATCAACATTACCTCGTTTGAATCTATTTTTAATAAGGAAATCACTCAACCGTTCATACCATGCTCGGGGTGCTTGTTTCAGACCATAGAGGGCTTTGTCTAACTTGTACACATGGTCTGGATGCTCCGTATCTTCAAACCCCGGTGGTTGCTCCACATATACGTCCTCCTGGATATAGCCATTTAGAAATACACTCTTAACATCCATTTGAAACAATTTTATGTTATTGCAGCATGCATATGCTAATAAAATCCTCACTTCCTGCAGTCTTGCTACAGGAGCAAAAGACTCATCAAAGTCAATCCCAAGCGCTTGGCTATAGCCTTTGGCTACAAGCCTGGCCTTGTTCCTAGTCACCACTCCTTGATCGTTTGTTTTGTTTCGAAAAACCCACTTTGTTTCGATCACTGAGTGATTTCAAGGACATGGCACAAGGAACCACACTTTGTTCCTTTGGAACTGGTGTAGTTCTTCTTGCATAGCCATGATCCATGACTCATCTTGCAAGGCCTCTTCTATGGAGTAAGGTTCAAACTGGGAGAGTAAGTGATGGGAATCGACGCCGAGCATGTACATTTTATTTTACATTTATGTCCTTTAGTTTATTTTTATATCCATGGGAAAGCATATGCACAATTGTAAGGCTTTGTAAGCCAATGCGTCATTCCCTTGGATTGTGTGGGTTTTTGTGCAAATATGTAGTAGGTCTAGCTAGGGGGCCCTCACCCCCTTTTCCATTGGTCCATGTCATCCTTGTGGGGCTGGTCAACCATCCTAGGTGGCCATCTAGAAGGTTGGAATGCCAATTGACCACATGGGAGACAAGTGGTTAAAATTTTCCAAGGTAGGCTACCTACCCATTCAACCATTTCACCTAGTCAAGGGGGCGCCCCATTCCACTTGCATTAGTTTATTTTTGTGTGTGTGTTGATCACATTTAATCTAAACCATCCCTTCTCCATCCCTAGATCCAATGGTGGAGATTGGATTTGGTGTGTAGCACATACAAGCTTGTATTTTCAATTTGGAAATTAATGAATGAAGAGAAAATTGTTGGAAAAGCAAGAGCCATTTGCGCCCCCATCTCCGTCCTCTGGTGTTCTTCCCTTCCCAACCCCAATTCTAGAGTGGATCTATCTTCTATCTCCTCCCCTCAATCTCTGATCATCATCTGTGCCACCGTCGCCGCCGTTCGTGCCGCCAACGAGCCGCCGCGACGCCGATTCTAAAGTGCTGCCAAGGTTCTATTTTACAGAACAGAGGTCTACTACGAGAATTCCTGAGATCAACTCTGACATCTTCTTGATCTGAAATTTTCAGAGGTTGTTCTCCACTTGAAACCCCATCTCCACAAAACATTTCAGGCTCAAATTCCTTCTTTTCCTATTTTCTCATTTTCGATTTTCAACCCCATCCCAGATCTGTCAGCTGTCTGTTCACGGTGACAGTCTGCCTGAGTTTCCCATATTCGACCCCTCTTCTGATTTTCCCAGGAACCTCCAATTTTATAGGAGATTCATTCTACCTTCCTCAATTACCACGAGTTTTTTTGATTTTTGTTTTGCCTTCTACATATTTTCTAAAATTCATCCAAATTCCCAAATCTGTTCTATCTGCTTCAGTCCAGATCCGACCCACCGCCAGTATAAAATTTCTAAAAAATTCAATTCTACACAACACTTTTCAAACAAAACATCTCCGGTTTCCTCTCTTGAGCCTCTACAACTTTGCTTAAGAACTCAACTTCATATTCGGAGGTTTACCTATCAGTCCATGCCAACTCTCAAGAAAGTTCCTTGCTGATCTAAGATTTCGGCCACTGTACAATAGCAGCTTGGAAATTCGGTCAAGGCCAGATCTGGAGCACTCCATTTTTTCCATCTGATCCTAGATCGAAGTATTTCGAGTTATCTTTCCAACGGCTCCAGTTTCGTGTCGATCCGACATCGGGGCTGATCGCAGCCTCCGTTCTCGCCGGAGCGCGCGCCTGAAAACAGAAGTTGTAGATCCGTGGAAAGTTATTCCAACCGGTGCCGATCGGAGCCGCCCGGCCTCCGTCCGGCGAACCAGCGTGCCGCCATCCCATGGAGCATTCCTACGGGCGTCCCCCACTACAGCGGTGCCACCGGGTCCCACACGGCCCCTCCGACCAGCATGTGGGCCCCACAATCACGAGTTCGGGTGCTGCCGAAGCTACGCGAGAAGCCGCCCGTCAACCCGAAATCGGTCCTCCCGGGCCCATTTGCGTAGCCCTTTACCTCCATGCGTGGAGTGGGCAGTGATTCATTGCTGTAACAATCGTGTATTATTATTCCGGGATTACAAGTTTTGGCCGGGTCCGTCTTCCCCACGCCGAGCGCGTGGAGGTATCGTATTCGCTCCTACACTTGGCATTTTGCTTTATTTCATATATGCTTGTTTATGCCGCTGCTAGAGAGCATGTTTTAGGATCTAGCTCGCTATATTTTTCATATCACCGCTGCTGTGAGAGAGAGCGTGGCCGTCCCGTGACCCGATCCGGGCACGAGAGAGAGCTGACCACCCTAGCTCATTGCCGGTTTCTCAACCGCGCACGTCCGATGCTTCCCTCGTTAAGGGACAATCGCGAGCTTGTCATGTCCGTGGTCTGTCCGGCATCAATTTGGTATCAGAGTGAGGTTGAGTCTAGGGTGTCAAAAAAAAAGTGTCATTTAAGTCTAAGTCGGTCCTAGGTGTTGCATTTGCATACCATTGTTCGGTATATCAAAAGGTGTTGTCCGAATATTAGGCTACACCTATCGGAAAGGCCGCACACTTGCGCGAGTGATCTTCGGATCGATTAACTCTGCCGCGTACCGGGTCTTGGTCGTGTCTAGGTTGGTAGTCGAGTCGGCATTCCACCTTTTCATTACTTAGGGTCGTGTCTAGTGTTTTGTCCGAGTGTCGGCATGGCCATCCACTAGCTTCCCCGTGTCCCATGGATTACCGAACACCCGGATCTTATCCTTGGTATCGATACTATTTAAAATGGAAGGACCACCCGAACCACTCCAAGAGGCCCGAAACCCGGGACTTCTACGGCTCCGATAACCCGAGTGATTACCTAGAGTGGGAAGCCATCATGGATGATTACTTCGAGGTGTACAATATGTCCGGGCCCATGCAAGTCGATGTTGCCAAAAGGCGAATTTTTGGTGAAGCCGCCGAAATATGGAGGGACATCAAATATTGGAGGGAGGATAGGAGTCTAAGGCCCATCGAGTCATGGTGGGAGATGAAGAGAGTGCTTAGGAGGGCCTACCTTCCCCGCCCACCTACCTCCAATCACGGGGGTCATACCACTCGCCCACTCCACCAAAGCAACCCCAATCTAGTGGCCCACCCAGTCACCTCCAACCAACTGTCCCTTGGCACCTCCATCCACTCCCATCCAAGCACCTTCAGTCAAGTGGAAGCCCAGCTCCTAGTTGAGCCTAGGCCCACACCCGAGCCAAGAGTCACGGAGCTAGTCTACCCCAAGGTCCCTACTCCAACCCGCATCTTTGAGGAATTCGAGAAAATGATTTTGGATATGTTGAAAAGGACACGTGCTCCTTCACCACCTGTGAGTGCTCCGTTACCACCCTTTCCTTCCGATCCTCATTCAGAACCATCATGCTTGGAGCCACTTCGCCCCGAGCTACCCGTGTTCCTTACGGGGACGCTATACATAGCCGAGCCGCTTCTTAGTTGGCTCAAAGATGGCTTGATCCCACCTCCATATCCTTTAATGGACCCCACCTTACCTTTAGTGCCCGTCAACTCCTACCATACCACCTTCCGATCTAGTCACCATATCGATACCTTGGATGACCTTGTTATGGGACTAGACACGCAATGGAAGTTGACACATATGTTGGCCCGAGGCTTCGACCAACCCACGAGTCGTAGCTTCACCCACCCTGCCTTAGGGTCCATTACCTCCGTATGCACCGTGGGTTGTGTTACCACGGAGGTTCTTCTACTTCTCCCGCTACCGGACGAGCCTGACTTCATTACTTTTCTTCCGAGGGAGGAGCCATATCTCCTACGCACGGTCCCATCTATCACGATGGATGGAGGTGATCATCACCTTCTTGGATTTCACCCATGGGACTATGTAATGGAGAAATCAAAGGGCCACACATTCTTAGACCCATTCGACCCCTTCTCTAGTGGGCCTAGTGATCCATCACTTCCATTCTACCTTGTCGGGGAAGTCCACTGTCATACCCCTTTCCTACGGGCCGGGTCCTCCATACCCACCAAGCCCGTCCATGATACACCCACATCCGACTCTCCTAGCCCTTCCCCACCCAAATCCCATATATCATCAATGCATGAGTGGTACAAAGTAGGATATCTAGAAGCCCCACTTTCCTCCAACCATCGAGTACATCTAGTGTATGCATGGCACATATTCGGGTGTCCTGGTCCACCATTACCTATGCGTAGGTCGGACTAACATTAGGTGTGTCTAGGGTCGTATATGATTCAATATGTTTTCTTTGTGTGGCTTGTTTATGTGGTGTGTTTTGAGTCGATTGTTTGTGTGGTATGTCTATCTACATGTGTCTTGTGTAAGCTCATCGATGTCAGTCCCTTATGAGTGTGAAGCGAGTAGACTCACTCGATGAGTATGGGATCGGTTCTATATCTACACCCGGATCTAGTCACCTATAGGGACTCAGCGGTGATTCCTAGTGAGTCTTGAAGCCACCACCTCCCCTTTTGAGAGTGCCCCACTCAGAGTGTCCACCTCTAGCCCATAGCAGCTTGTGCATATCGAGTATATATGGAATGAGCAGGTGATAGCCACTTGGAGTGGAGCATATCCGCGTTACTTGGCACGGTGACGGATCCGTCGGAGTACTCGAGCAGCCGCACCCCTTACTCGACGGGGTCGGGAGGAGGGTCGAGTTCCTCCCACCCGGGGAGAGTTGATGGGAATCGACGCCGAGCATGTACATTTTATTTTACATTTATGTCCTTTAGTTTATTTTTATATCCATGGGAAAGCATATGCATAATTGTAAGACTTTGTAAGCCAATGCGTCATTCCCTTGGATTGTGTGGGTTTTTATGCAAATATATAGTAGGTCCAGCTAGGGGGCCCTCACCCCCTTTTCCATTGGTCCATGTCACCTTGTGGGGCTGGTCAACCATCCTAGGTGGCCATCTAGAAGGTTGGAATGCCAATTGACCACATGGGAGACAAGTGGTTAAAATTTTCCAAGGTAGGCTACCTACCCATTCAACCCTTTCACCTAGTCAAGGGGGCGCCCCATTCCACTTGCATTAGTTTATTTTTTTGTGTGTGTTGATCACATTTAATCTAGACCATCCCTTCCCCATCCCTAGATCCAGTGGTGGAGATTGGATTTGGTGTGTAGCATATAAAAGCTTGTATTTTCCATTTGGAAATTAATGAATGAAGAGAAAATTGTTGGAAAAGCAAGAGCCATTTACGCCCCCATCTCCGTCCTCTGGTGTTCTTCCCTTCCCAACCCCAATTCTAGAGTGGATCTATCTTCTATCTCCTCCCCTCAATCTCTGATCATCATCTGTGCCACCGCCGCCGCCGTTCGTGCCGCCAACGAGCCGCCGCGACGCCGATTCTGAAGTGCTGCCAAGGTTCTGTTTTACAGAACAGAGGTCTACTACGAGAATTCCTGGGATCAACTCTGACATCTTCTTGATCTAAAATTTTCAGAGGTTGTTCTCCACTTGAAACCCCATCTCCACAAAACATTTCACGCTCAAATTCCTTCTTTTCCTATTTTCCCATTTTCAGTTTTCAACCGCTTCCCAGATCTGTCAGCTGTCTGTTCACTGTGACATTCCGCTTGAGTTTCCCATATTCGACCCCTCTTTTGATTTTCCCAGGAATCCCCAATTTTATTGGAGATTCTGTCCACCTTCCTATATAACTACGAATTTTCTTGATTTTTGGTTTGCCTTATACATATTTTCTAAAATTCGTCCAAGTTCCCAAATCTGTTCTGTCTGCTTCAGTCCAGATCCGACCCACCGCCAGTATAAAATTTCTAGAAAATTTAATTCTACACAACACTTTTCAAACAAAACATCTCCGGTTTCCTCTCTTGAACCTCTACAACTTTGCTTAAAAACTCAACTTCAGATTTGGAGGTCTACCTATCAGTCCATGCCAACTCTCTGGAAAGTTCCTTGCTGATCTAAGATTTCAGCCACAGTAAAATAGCAGCTTGGAAATTCGGTCAAGGCCAGATCTGGAGCACTTAATTTTTTCTCTCTAGTCTTAGATCGAAGTATTTCGAGTTAGCTTTCCAACGGCGCCAGTTTCGTGTCCATCCGACATCGGGGCTGATCGCAGCATCCGTTCTCGCCGGAGCGCGCGCCTGAAAATAGAAGTTGCAGATCCGTGGAAAGGTATTCCAGCCGGTGCCGATCGGAGCCGCCCGGCCTCTGGCCGGTGAACCAGCGTGACGCCATCCCAGAGAGCATTCCTACGGGCGTCCCCCACTACAGCCGTGCCACCGGGTCCCACACGGCCCCTCCGACCAGCACGTGGGCCCCACAGTCACGAGTTCGAGTGCTGCCGAAGCTACGCGAGAAGCCGCCCGTCAACCCGAAATCGGTCCTCCCAGGCCCATTTGTGTAGCCCTTTACCTTCCTGTGTGGAGTGGGCAGTGATTCATTGCTGTAACAATCGTGTATTATTGTTCCGGGAGTACGAGTTTTGGCCGGGTCCGTCTTCCCCACGCCGAGCGCGTGGAGGTATCGTATTCGCTCCTACACTTGGCATTTTGCTTTATTTCATATATGCTTGTTTATGCCGCTGCTAGAGAGCATGCTTTAGGATCTAGCTCGCTATATTTTTCATATCACCGCTGCTGCGAGAGAGAGCGTGACCGTCCCGTGACCTGATCCGGGCACGAGAAAGAGCCGACCACCCTAGCTCATTGCCGGTTTCTCAACCGCGCACGTCCGACACTTCCGTCGTTAAGGGACAATCGCGAGCTTGTCGTGTCCATGGTCCATCCCGCATCAGTAAGGTTATGTAATCCATATTTTCAACTTCCCTGAAGGAGGCTCATGTTCTTATTCCCTCATCTACATTGCCCATCACATTCTCCGGTGGATGGTCCTTTGCAAATGTCCATTGCCTGGGTAGCTGCTGTTCAACTTGATCTTCCTGATTTGCATCATCTTCTTGTGGTTCTTCTACCTCTTGTTTCTCGGTTTTTCCTTCCATCTTCCCGGTATCACCAACATCCAACTCTTCGTCCAGTAAGGCAGATTTTTCATTAATACTTTTGGAAGATGATTCATCAACAATGACATGGGGGCTTTCCTCAACTACAAGAGTTCTCAAGTTATACACTCGATAAGCTCTTGAGCTAAGAGAGTATCCAAGGAATATACCTTTGTCACTTTTGAGGTCAAATTTAGCCAGGTCCACCTTACCATTATTGTGAATGTAACAAACTGAATCAAACGGTCTAAAATAGGAGATGTTTGGCTTCTTACCTCGGTACAGCTCATAGGGGGTTTTCTTCAACAGTGATCTTACCATGGCACGAATGACAATGTAGCAAGCAGTGTTCACTGCTTCAGCCCAAAAGTACCTTGGCAAGTTGTCTCGTTTAGCATGGTTCTTGCCATCTCTATTAGCGTTCTGTTCTTCCTTTCAACAACACCATTATGTTCGGGGGTTCTTGGTGCGGAGAAATCATGCGTATAGCCATGGGCCCTGCAAAAGTTGCTGAACTCATGGTTATCAAATTCCTTACCATGATCGCTCCGCACGTCATTGATGCAGCACCCCTTTTCATTTTGAACTACCCTACAAAATGCTTCAAACTCTGTCATGGCATCATTTTTATGTGAAAGGAAGTAAACCCAACAAAATCTTGAATAATCATCCACAATGACAAAGCCATATAATTTACCACCCAAGCTATGTGTTCTGCTTGGTCCAAAAAGGTCATTGTGGATTAACTCAAGGGGCCTTGATGTAGTTACATCATTCTTGCACTTGAATGATGTCCTTGTTTGCTTACCCATGCTGCACGCTCCACATACTCCTTCATCAGCTGCCTTCAACTTGGGCAATCCAACCACAAGATCATTTCTGGACAATTTCAACAAGACATTAAAACTGGCATGCCCAAGTCGGCGATGCCAAAGCCAAGTATCATCAGAACTCCTTGCAATAAAACACAGATTTTTATGAGAGGGTTCATCCAAATCAATCATATATACATTGTTATGCCTAAAACCAATGAACTTTATCTCATGAGTATTTATATTCACAACAGTGTAATGGTTAGAATAAAAAATCACGTTGCATCCTTTGTCACACAATTGACTTATACTTAGTAGACTGTGGTGCAACCCTTTCACTAGCAAGACATTCTCAATTGCTTGATTTTGATTCTTTCCGATCTTACCTTCTCCGACAATTTTGCCTTTATCCTTACCACCAAATGCCACTGTCCCACCATCCTTTTCATGCAGGTCCGCAAACAAATCCTTGTTTCCCGTCATGTGCCGAGAGCATCCGCTGTCCAAGTACCATCTATTCCTTTGGGCTCTCAAGCAGACCTTCAAGCACAACACAAGTACTTATGCGGATTTTGGTACCCAAGCAAGCTTGGGTCCACGATGGTTAGAGACATGAGATGTGTATGATCTATTTCTTATTCTAGCAAAACTTTCATCATCAAATTTTAGAATTCTACAATCATACATGTCATGGCGTAACCTTCCACAATAAAAACATGTAATGGCTCTATCCCTGTTTCTTCTCCTTCCTAAATTGAAGGATGAATTATGCACATGTGTTTTTGACGAGGATGGAGATGAACTTCTGGGAGACAAATGAGTTGAATGTGTTTCAGATTGTAATATTTTTCTATTTTCAAGAATGGCAATGACATCCTTCAACTCATTGACTTCATGCTTTAGTGAATGAACTTGATTTTCAGCCTTTTCTTTTGCTTGATTGCATGCCATGCCTTCAAGCTTTTCTTGCTACAGATTATTTTTCAAAGCATCATGCATTTTAGGTAGTGTGGATTGCTCCTCTCTCATGCATGAAATCTCTTCTTCAAGCAATTCATTCTTGGACACAAGAATTTCATTCTCATTTATCAATTTCTCAGTTTCTGATTTTAACACATGACAATTTTCACATGAGTTTCCAGCATTCACAAGATGCTTAATTTTCTTTTTCAAATGTCTATTTTCAGATATGAATTTTTTACATTTTTCATATAATGACTCATATGCAATTTGCCATTGTTCACATGTAAGAGATTCAGTTTCAGATTGTACCTCATTTGTGTCATCTTCATTGGCCATGAAGCATAGGTTCTGAATCAGCTCATCTAGTCCATCATCATTCCCAGACTCTTCTTCATCTTCATCGCTCCAAGTGGCCACCATGGCTCTCGGCTTCTTGAACTTTCCTTTCTTCAGCTTCTTTATTAGATCGGGGCACTCACCCCCCATGTGTCCGGGTTTTTTACATTCGTAGCAAATGATTTTCTCTTTCTTGCTATTCTCACCTTTGTTAGGACCTTGCCTTCTTGGTCCTTTTCTGAACTGACCACCGAATTTTCTTATCCCTTTGACAAATCTTCTCGCTCTTCTGGAGATCATGGCAACCAGCTCCTCATCTTCGGTGTTGCCCGTGGAGCCATATTCACTTCCCTCTGAGTCTTGTTGGTCCACCTTCAGCGCCAATGGTGTGACGACCTTCTTCTTCTTATGCTCCTCCTCGCTCCTCTTGATGTTGATTTCGTAAGTCATCAAGGAGCCAATTAGCTCGTCCAATTTCAAGGTACTGAGATCCTTTGAGTCCTCGATTACAGTGGCCTTTGTGTGCCATTGTGATGACAAGGATCTCAGAACTTTTTTGATGAGCTCCTTATCTGAATATTCCTTACCTAGACCTTTTAGTCCATTTGTTATTTCTATCAATCTTGCGAACATGTTAGAAATGGACTCGTCTGGTTTCATCATGAACAGCTCGTAATACCGAATCAGTAGATTCACCTTGGTTTCCATCACTTCTGATGTTCCTTCGTAGATTAGCCGTAGCTTGTTCCCATCTCCTGTGCAGAAGAACACATGGAAATACGTGAGTATTCATTAGGATGAATGGCACATTGTATTATATTCATGGCTTTAAAGTTTGCTGAACACTTCTTTATATCCTCATCATCCCACTCATCCTCATTTTGAGACAGAGTATACGGACCCTTGCTAATGACGCGCCACACGTCATAGTCTTGGGCTCGCAGAAAGACATACATTCTATTTTTCCAATAAGGGTAATTTGATCCATCAAAGAAGGCTCTTTGGATCAAATGCCCTTCGAGCATCATCCCCTTGTTTGCCATATAAAGGGATCTGCTCTACGACCGTGTGGTTGAGTGAAACAGAGACCAAAGCTATGATACCAATTGTTGAGTCCCGAAAAGCGGCAATCAAGAGGGGAGGGGTGAATTGATTGGCCAATAAAAAATCTTTTGGAGTGAAACTAAGTTAATTGAACATACATGCACTAGATCACACTTGAACATGGACACACTTGTGAATGTGTGTGGATAGTAGTAGGTGTTTAACAATGAAACTAGTGTACGCTCAACTTACCGTGAAGCCCACTCGACTAAGGAAGTGGAAGAACAAACCACAATAGACACACGGAATTTTTAGGTGGTTCGGGTACACTGCCGTGTTCCCTACGTCCACCATCAAGACTTCATTATGAAGTGAGGCACACAGACACGATGTGTTAAACAGCAAACACACACACGCGGTACCCGATCTGGGCTACCACACATACACACACGCAAGTTCGTGTTTCCGAACACGAACAACACACATACATATATGATTCAAGTTTTACATCAAATGCTCAAGTTGACACAAAGTAAATATGAGAGTAAGGAGTGAAGAATGATTTATCGTGTTTAAAGCTCCCCCTTTCACTTCCTTGAATGTAATTGAATGCTTCTACAGGGGGAAGATCGATCCTTGAGGAAGAATGAAGCTTGGTCGCATAAACAAGGTTGCAGGTTTGATATCCCACGCAGCTTGCTGTTGGGGATGATGTGGAGGCTTGATTCCAGCTTCTTCCCCTTACTTTCAGGTTCTGAAAGAGGTGGAAGGAGGCCCTTGAGCTGCTGCTGCGAACCTACAATCACAAAGATTAGAACAATAAATCTTCCCACCTCCTTAGGGTTTGAGACCCAAAGAGAAGGTTATACACTTCCAGGACGGTCAAGGGACACCATTAGGACAAGATCCATGAGATCTGGAGGAAATCAAGGCAGATGGATGTGAGTGGATGGACAAATGGTTCGAGGACGCAAAAGTCCTAATTCACGGCTCCGTGTAGGTGTCGACACCTTGGGCATTACATTGAACAAAAACGCCAAATGGAGTCTCTAGACGTTGGGTGTCGACACCAGGTGTCGACACCTACATGTTGTGGATCTGGCAGCAAGCCAGAACACTAGGTGTCGACACCTGGTGTCGACACCTCCTGGACTAGCTGCTGGAATTGAGTTCTGGAGTAGGGTGTCGACACCAGGTGTCGACTTTTGCACTCCTAGAAGGCTCAATGACCCATAATGCTAAGAATTAAAGCATCAACTCCTCCATGGATGAAGGCATGACAAAATGAGATTGTGAGGAGGTCTTCCAACCTATAAAAACACAAAGTATATGTCAGATTGATACAGCATCATAGAGCTCACAAAATAACCATTAATGGAAGTATGGGGACTTAAAAAAGATTATAACAATGTAGGCTTATTCAAAACCGTTTCCATTTGCCATTCCAAGAGTAACTGATCAAGGAGGAATGAAAAATCCATATCAAACCACATATCAACATTTACCTCATCATTTTACCTAAATTCACCTTCGGTCCTCAATTGCTTGCTCATTTTGAATTGTCCATTCAAAAATCATTCGAGTATCAACCAGTAATCACCATTGCATGATTACATAGATGTGGTGTTCATAAGAGTACAAAACCGGTTCACTCTAAACCATGATCGCACATTGCATTCATTAATCATCAAAACTCATTAATCCACACATCATAACCTCGGGGGCAAACAAGGAACAAGTCCACTCTGAGTTGGAAGGTTCTCTCTGGTTTGTTCACTTGGTTTGGTGGATTACGAGGTCCCGTCTGGAGTTTTAGTCTGTTTCCTTTACTTTTGCTGCTTGCTTTGTTCTCCTCATTGGACCGCGGCATTGTGTCCCCCATGCGGTTGATCGTGAGTTTTCTTTTATTTAGTTAGTTCCTCCAGACTGGTGTCGCTTTTGGTCTAATTATTCCTTGTGGTTGATTCAGAGTTTTCTGGAAGATTCATATCGCTCGTTGGCAAAACGGGTGTCGTTTTACCTTAACGCCCGCTTTTCAGTCCGCTCCGCTTCGTTTCCGCTTCATCTCCATGTTCCACTTCGCTTTCACTTCACCTCCGCTCGCTCCCCTGCAAAGAGGACGTTGAGGAGGGGCATCTGTTGACACCCGTTTCTTGCCGATAAGTTGAGTCATTTCTCCTATCACCATTTGTTGATGCCTCAAGTTGTCCATTACTCATTGGGCTGTTTCCAGGCAGCTTATTTGGCCCATTTTATGGGTACCTCTCTCCCTGACTAGGTCTGCTTCAATTCGGGGCTTAATGGGCCTTGATTTTGCTTGATTTATCACATTTCATTGATTTTTGAGTGTCCAGCCATTGCGCGGTCTATCGCTTGACCGTTCAGTCATTGTGCAGCTAATTATGAACCGTTTGCCTATTTTTGGGTATTAAGGTGATTTTTTTGAATTTCTACCGACAAGCTTTTGAACGGTCCGTTTGTAGTCGTCCAATGTCATGGAACGGTATGCATATGACCGCCCTGATTCCAAGAGTCCCAAGTCGTTGGTTTTCCAGATAATTATCTATTTATCTAATCTTTTTGATTTATCACCGACAGGCCTAGGATGGTTTGTTTTGGACCGCCCCATGAATTGAGTGGTCTAGTATTAGATCGTCCAATCCCCGAGAGTGCAACGGCGAAAAGGTCGGTCAGCTCGATGGATATTTGGATAATATTGCTTATTTACTTAATTTCCACTGGTAGGTTGGATGGTCTGGTAATGGGCCGCTCAATGAACTGGGCGGTCTATCGCACTACCGCGCAATAGTCCGATTGCTGAAAAACTAAGGGTTTTTCTCTCTCCATCCGTGGTTTTATCCTTAATTTGTTCCAACCATTTCTCTGCGGATACTCCACCAAATGGGGTGCCGTTCAAACTGGTTGGAAGATAATCCTATTATCTACGGATTTTATGTTGATATCTCGAGCTGATTTCTATTGGAAACCCTAATTTCGGGGCTGGCTTTTAGGCTCTATAAATAGGACCCTAAGGCCAAGCTTTGAAAAGGGGGGGAGATTTTAAGGTCACGGCGAAGCTCTACCGAATTCTCAAGCGACCTACAGGGAGGGAGGCTTTCTACGTCCACACAAGCCTCCGGTTCAGGGAGTACTTGGTGTTTTGAGTCTTTGTTCTCATAGTCTCACCATCATTTTGTCATTGCATGCCTCATTTTCCTTCGTTCTTTGCCCACGTTTTTCATCATCACATTCCATTAGACACACCCTCCTATCTTTTGACGCCCCTAGGGGTTTAAAATCCCCAGGTATCCCCCATTTCATGTTAGTTAGTTCATTCCTCGTATTCCTTTATAGTTGCTACACTGCATAGTATTGACTTTGGGTTTCTTTGTGTGTTCTATGCTTTGTTTCGCAGGTCAGCGGCATCCTAACTCTTTCTGTCCGGCCGAGAAGGGTGGAGGTAGAGATCCCACGTTTTGGGAGTTGGTGGCACAGAGCGGTCTTCATCTGTCCGTTTGAGGAATAGGGCGGCTTAATCTTGACCGTCCAATTATGGCCAGTGGTTAATCCAGAACTGTCCTGTCATCCAGCTACTCTTCATCCCGCGTTTGTCCCAGCATTGTTGGGTGGTCTGTCGAGCGACCGCTCTTCTACTGGGCGGTTCATTCCGAACCACGTATTGCTACAGTGCTGTTCTAGGCAAGTGTCTCCCCTTTCTTTCCAAGGTACGGTGTACTTGCTTACGTTCGGCACCTTGGTGGCGATAACACACATTCCACATCCTTCCCCCTGCTATTTACACGTTGTTTAGTTCTTTACGTTAACACAGTAAAGAAGGGATTGGAAGGATAATCAAAAAGGGGAAAGGGAAAAATATGTCAACAACTACATGTTGGCGCATGAAATTAAGTTGGTCTCCAAGGTATATCCATTGAAGTATATATTGTCTCAGCCAGCACTAAAAGGCCATCTGGGGAAATGGGCGGTCATACTTATGGAGTTCGATATCTTCTATGTGCCGCAGGAAGCCGTCAAGGGGCAAGCCATTGCAGATTTTTTTGCTGCACACCCAATACCTGAAGATTCTCTATTACAGGCTGAACTGCACGAAGATGAAACACTAGAAGCAAACCAGGCGCAATCCACATTGTGGCAACTATATTTCGATGGTGCTTCCAGAATTGACAGTACGGCCAGCGGGCCCTACAGAATTTGAGCCGACGCAAGCGTAGTCCTAAAATCTCCAGAGGGGGAGGTTGTGCACACCTCCTGTTCAATCAACAAGCCTTGCACAAACAATGAGACAGAATACGAGGCCTTGATTATCGGCATGCAAATCACCTTATCCATGGGGATTCAGATCCTAGAAGTCTATGGGGATTCCATGCTAATTGATAAACAAGTAGAAGGAGAGTTTGATGTCCGAAAGCCGGAACTCCACCCCTATCACCAGCTGGCCCTAGGCTTGATGGCAAAATTCTATTTCATCCAGATAAAGCACATCAATCGAGGACAAAATGCTCAGGCAGACGCCCTTGCAAAGCTAGCTAGTTCCCTGGCAGTCCCGCCGGATGAGAGCCTGAATGTGACCGTCATCAATAGGCGACAGGTGCCTAGTGTGATGGACATTTTAGTTACAGAAGAAGAAAATGAAGTAGTGACTGTAGAAGAAGCTCAACAACCTGATTGGTGGGAGCATCTACTACAATGGTTTCAACGCCAGCAACTGTCGAAAGAAAAAGAACAGAGAATGAAATTAATTAGAATCAAAGATTCTTATGAAATGAGAAATGGAACTCTGTTCCGAATAATGGCGAATGCCAGAAATAAAATCCTGCTGTGTTGCTTGTCCATTGATGAAGCCATGCAAGTCATGCATGAGGTGCATGCTGGATCAGCTGGGGCACATCAGGCCGGTCTGAAAATGAAAATCGAGATAAAGAAGCTGGGTTATTACTGGCCCACCATGTTTGATGACTGTTGCAACTTCGCCAAGACTTATCAGAAATGCCAGGAGCATGCTAACATCCCTAGGAGGCCTCCGGCACCGCTACATCCTACCATCCCAAGTTGGCCGTTTGCTCAATGGGGCACAGACGTGGTAGGCCCTCTGCCACCCTCCTCCTCTAGATGCAAGTACATCTTGGCAGCCACAGACTACTTCTCCAGATGGGCAGAGGCGGTGGCGTTAAGGGAAGTAATCGGGGAGCTGGTCGCCAGGTTCTTCCGCCAGAATATAATATTCCGGTTTGGGGTTCCCAGCCGAATCATTTCTGACAATGGCAGCCATTTTAGGAATCAGAAGATATACCGATTGGTTGATAAATATAAAATTGATTAGAGGACTTCGTCTCCCTACAACCCTCAAGCTAATGGGCTTGCAGAAGCTTTCAATAAGACGTTGTGCACCTTGCTGGCGAAAATCGTTAACTCCAGTAAGAGAGATTGAGAAGAAAGGATATACGAAGCACTTTGGGCTTATCGTACAGTTTATAAAACCCCAACTGGCTGCTTACCATTCTCCCTCATGTACGGGTCAGAAGCGGTGGTACCAATTGAATTGGAAGTCCCGTCACTGCGGGTCGCTATTCAGTATGGTTTGGTCGTCAGCGAACAAGCCAATGTGGAAAGAAGATTGGAGGAGCTTGTCGATTTGGAAGGAAAGCGACTCCGAGCACAACAGAATATTCAGCTATACCAAGCTTGCATGGCCCGTGCTTTTGATAAGTTGGTCAAAGAGCGAGAATTCAAGAAAGGTGACCTCGTTATGGTCAAGAGAAAAGAAGTGATGGCAGCCAACCCCAAGGGAAAATTAACTGAAAATTGGGTGGGCTCGTATATTGTCAGTCGGGTCTACGAAGGAGGCGCTTACATCCTTGTAGATCACAAGGGCGTAGTTCAGTTCTCCCCTCTCAACGGGAAGCATATGAAGCTATACCAGGCAGCTGCGCCGACGCCTGAAGACTAAAAATACCCATGGTCCAACCATAACCCCACCGGGTCATAATGTTTCCAACAGACCTTACGTCCGTCTAGGTAAAGAAAACCCTCTTCTTTGCACGGGTATTAACCCCATACCCGTGAATCCTAATTACATGACTTCCGACGGAACTTACGTCTGTCCGGAAGAAGAAAACTCTCTCTTTGCCTGGGCATTAAACCCATGCCTGTGGACACTATTTTCAAGACATCCAACGGACCTTACGTCCGTATGGATGAAAAGGACCCCGCCTTGAATACTACCTCCCTAAATGCCCTCGATGGACCTTACGCCCATGAGGGTAAAGAAAACTCTTTCTTTGCACAGGCATTAACCCCATGTCTGTTAATACACAGCTTAGCGGCGCAAGGCTTCGTGCCCTAGCCAGCTCATATGTCATATTGCCATTACGGGCCTTACGCCCGAATCGGCATCAATTATATCCTTTGCGTTGGCATTCCTCCTTGCCAACGAATAAACCGTTCTTCGGCGCAAGGCTTCGTGCCCTAGCCAACTATGTCTACAATGTTGCCATTATGGGCCTTACGCCCGAATCGGTGGATATTCCCCCCTTTGCGTTGGCATTTGATCCTAGGAAAGAATAAGCCCCCTTTTTCAAAATTTCACCGTTTGCGATGGTCACCCGCAGGAGAGGGCCTGGCCCTCCCCCTCCCGTCCCTCCCCTACCTGCGGTCCCTTCTTCCCTGGTGGCTTCTTCCTCTACGCATGGTGCTTCTGCCGTTCTCCTTGAAGGTGCCGCTACCCCGCCGGCCCCCCAACATGCTGCTGCGGTTCCCTCGACGGCCCTACAATCTGCTGCAGCACTTTCTATGGTTGTTACTGCCTTGTCGGGTCCCCACCGTGCTGTCCCTGTTGTTAGTGGAGTAGATTCCCTTGTTGCATCATCGGCCCCTCCACCTGCTGTTCGTTTGGGCGCTGCGCAAGCTCATGTGGCGAATGGTGTTGCTGCCCCGGCTGTTGATGCAACATTGGGCCCCTCTTTGGCAGATGCTTCCAACGCACATTCTCCCTCTGCATGGGACCATGGGCCTCCTTCTTTTGTGCAGGATGCTAAGCATGCCTTGGCCCCCCCAGTTCTGCCTGTTGCTGTTCATCCTCCAGCCCGTACCGACATGGGGGACCCTACGGTCTTCTTTTCCATGGCTGAGATTGGCGCATCGTGCAAGCCCCTTGAGCATGCCATCGTAGCATACACTCCCTATGGGCGACCTTCGTTTCCAGAGGCCTGTGCTCATCTTGTGCAAAGATTCAAGTTTTAGCAAGTTTTTTTCCGTAGTTCATTGGAAAATCGTCATCTTCTTATGAGATTCTTATGTCATGAAGATTTCATTAAGGTTCTGCTTAAAGGGTCCATGCTTATTCTTGGTCGCTTATTCAAGTTTGCACGTTGGACCTTGGATTTTTCTCCAGACACTGATTCTCAGTGGTCCCGGTTTGGGTGGAGTTCCCTCATCTTCCTGCCAACTTTTTCTTTGAAGCCATGATGAGATCAATAGCTGGAAGTGTTGGCATGGTTCTGCAGATTGATCAGGATACCACTTCTCTTACTCGATCCAGTGTTGCCCGAGCTTGTGTGCTTTTGGATATTGCCCAAAAGATCCCGGATAAAATATTGATTGGTTTAAGTTCTGATGGCTTTTGGCAGCCCATTGTCTGCCCCCGCTTGCCATTGTTCTGCTCTGGTTGTCATCGTCTTGGTCATGTGGTTGGGAAGTGCAAGAAACTCAGTCTCAATCGAGATGCCGTTAATGGTGTTTTCAGCGTCTTTTCTCCGGCCTCCGACAGGGCTGCTCAGTCGCGTCCGATGGCCCAATTTTTGAGGGCGGTTCCCAAGGTTGTTCCTATTCTTCCACTTGATAGGGCTGGCCCCTCGTTCACCCCGACCGTTGCTTCTCTGGATGCTCAAGAGGTGCCTCATCATTCAAAGGTTGCTGTAGAGTTGCCTCCTCATTCAAACGTCGTTGATGGTGCTGTTATTGCAAGTGTTAATGATGGCTCTGGTGGGCCTCCTCTTCATGGTGCTTGTGGTGCCAACCAGTTATTCCATGTGGCCACTCCTTTATTGGCCGAATCGTCACTTGAAGTGTTGGTGGAGCTTGGCGCCTCATCCACGGTGCCCCTATTTTAATCTCCTGCGACCCATGGCCCCATGGTAGCTCCCTCTCAAGCCACCTCTGATGGCCCTTGTGGTGGGGCAGCTGTTGTTGGCTCTGGTATATCCACCCTTCCTGAAGCTCCAAGCAGTGTCGCTTTATCTCATGGGGCCCCTTCTTTATCCCAACTGGTGCCCTCCACCAATGGCCTTATTAATGATGCTGTTAAGTCTCCTTCAATTGTTGCTTTGGACGTGTTAATCTCGGATGCTTGGAATCAACTTCTGCTCCTATGTCGCCTCTTGGTGACATGTTGTCGGATCCTCCTCATGAGCTTTCTGCTGGTGCTCCCGTTGGCATTATTGCTGATGACAGTGCAGGGGTCATCCCCCTTGTTGTTAGTGATGTCCTTCCTTTACCTAAGTGGATGCCTACTTCGCTTAATGCTTCGGCTGTTCCATGGCTTCCCATTAATTCTCCTACTTTTTCTTCTATATCGGTGGTGCCGGATGCTCCTTATGCTCCTTTCCCTTCCCGTTTGCCTTATGTTGAGGCTGGCCAAGTGGATCGAGCTTCAGTCTCGACTGTAGCTGGTGCTATTCTTGCTGATAACTTGGCTTGTTCCTCATCACCTGCTATCTCTTCTATTGCGGCCACGGCTGGGGTTCTGCCTGGGCTTGCTTCCCTTCAGACGATTGGTGCACCTTCTGCCTCGCTGGCTTCTTCTAGCATTGTCTCTCGCAGGCCCATTGGTGCAGCGTCTTCTTTAGTGCCGTTGAAGCCGCAATCCATCGTGCTTGCCTTGGTTGCACCTAATGCTGTTGTGGTTGGGGGGGGCATGCCCTTACAGTCCCCAATCAAGCTCTTCCCCTTGCCACCCAGTTTGCTGCTCAATTGTCTCTGGCATCGAGTTTTGGCGCTGCTCCATCCCCTTCTCGGTTATCTTTTGCTGCTGCCCTGCGCCAGAAAGTTCATGCTTCTGATGTCCGCAGAATGGAAGCTTGTCTTAAGGAGTCACTTCCTCCTCCCCGTCGCTCTCCTCGGATCCAGATGTCGGTGTCTCCTCCTCCAATCTTCTCCCCCCCTTCGGAGGAGCTCGAGTATGATGATGGCTCTGATGGTGATCTCTCCGACTGGCCTGCTTCCCCTGTTCTTTGCCGAGGAGTTCGCACCTGAAGCTCATACAAGCGCTCCAACTCCTTTGACTTTGGCCATGAGTTCTGATGTTGCCCTTCGGTTGTTTATTTGTGTTAGAGGGCGGTTTTGTTTTCCTGCCTGATGCAGGACCGATTATCTTTTTTGCTTTCTTTAGCCGGTGCTCATGGCCCCTCTGCGTAGGGTGTTCTATATTCGGCTTTGGTATCTATGTACCTTTTATTTTTACTCCATTAATAAAAATGCCTAGCTGATCTTCGAATCTGCCTAGGTATTGCCATAGTTAAAAAAAAAACAAGCCCCTCTTTGGCGCGAGGCTTCGGGCCCTAGCCATTCGTATATACACAGTGTTGCCATTGCGGGCCCTACGCCCGAATCGGTGAAACTTCTACTCCTTGCGTTGACATTCGCCCTTATCAACGAATAAACCCTTCTTTGGTGCAAGGCTTCGTGCCCTAGCCAACCATATATACACAGCATTGCCATTGCGGGTCTTACACCCGAATCGGCACTAATTCTATCTTTTATGTTGGCATTTGATCTTGTCAACGAATACACCCCTCGTCGGCACAAGGCTTCGTGCCCTAGCCATTCATATATACACAAGGTTGCCATTGCAGGCCCTACGTCTGAATCAGCACTAATTCCTTCTCTTGCATTGGGATCCATCTTTGCCAACGAACAAACCCTCTATGGGCCAGAGATTCTGGGTCCGAGCCGATGATCATCTAGCGTTCCCAATTGTCATCAAAAAAATGGGGCTTAAAATAGAGGTGCCCTGCCAGACTTGTCCCTTCATCAAGACAAGGGTAAAAAGGGCAATAACCCAGCTGTGGCGAATACCTGAAAGGGCGCTGCAGGCAAAATCGGGTACTCCACCACATGAAAACCTGAAAGGGCGTGTGGGCAAAAGCAAGAGGGGGCCGATGCCGGTGAAAACCCGAAAAGGGCACTTGCATCGGTAATGTGGTTAAAGAGAGAGAGAGAGAGAGAAAAGAAGAAAAAATGTATATATATATACATACACATGAAAACAAAGATGTTTTCTCCCAAGACATCCTCATAAGCTGGACACCACTAGATGTCCCACCGAAAACACACCACCTATACGGCAAAGTCCAATCGGAATAGGCCTTCCACCTATTTCAATGATTAAAACCACTTCTTGCTTCGACATTTAACCCAATGTCGATGAATACATCTACCCTGATCGTCATCAGCATCGGTGACGTCAGTGATTGAAACCTTAACTCGGACCTTCCGTCCTTGTTAATGATATTAAAACTATTTCTTGCTTCGACATTTAACCCAATGTCGATGAATACATCTATCCTGATTGTCATCAGCATCGGTGACGTCAGTGATTGAAACCTTAACTCGGACCTTCCGTCCTTGTTAATGATATTAAAACCACTTCTTGCTTCGACATTTAACCTAATGTCAATTAATACATCTACCCTGATCGTCATCAACATCGGTGACGTCAGTGATTGAAACCTTAACTCGGACCTTCCGTCCTTGTTAATGATATTAAAACCACTTCTTGCTTCGACATTTAACCCAATGTCGATGAATACATCTACCCTGATCGTCATCAGCATCGGTGACGTCAATGATTGAAACCTTAACTCGGACCTTTCGTCCTTGTTAATGATATTAAAACCATTTCTTGCTTCGACATTTAAGCCAATGTCAATGAATGCATCTACCCTGATCGTCATCAGCATTGGTGACATCAGTACTTGAAACCTTAACTTGGACCTTTCATCCTCGTTAATAATATTAAAGCCTTTTTTTTTGCTTTGACATTCTACCCGATGTCGACGATACCCTGATTTTCATCGCCATTGACAAAATTAGGGGACAAGATGATGTGACACCACCTGGGGGTTGATAGTCACAAGACCGATGCACTTTGGACTTTAACAAGCAAGCACAATTCGTAATAGAAACGGACCGAAATCGGCGACCACTCACTCGACACTCACCCAAAACCGGGGGTAACTCGGTGATGCCGAGTAGAGATTGTGAGGGATGGGCCCTTGCTGGTAGACGGCCAGAAAGGCCAAGGGTTTTCTCAAGGTTATGGAGGCCCAATTCAATGGAGCTGACGTTGTGCCGAGGGCACGGATTACACACTCTCTCCCACGGCGACCTCTTGAAACAAAGGAGCTTGGGGATCGAGCACTCACTGTCACGGGCCAGCGGAGCTATGAACTAATATTGAAAGAACAAGCACTAGGGAAAGCAAGGGTTGGAGCACTTACTCGACCGGTTTGAAGAAACCGGTCCCGCTCGGAGACGTGGGCGAGCGGGGAAGCGTGGGTTCCCCACACGCCGCGCCGGTGTAGCTTGAACCTCATTAAAGGATTACAACACTACTCCCCATGCAAGGGGGTGGAACAAGGGAAGAGGAAGTCACATATACATCCAAACACTACCTCCCACAGGGAGGGGCTGTAAGCCGGACATGTGAGGTGGGGAAATGTCGAAATAGACTAAAGCCCGCAGTTCTGTCCGCTCAGATTTGGCAGGACAGTGAGTCGTTGAAGAAGCTGCCACTGACATGTCTGACTTCAGAAGTGGGTGAGACCTGCGCCAAAACTTCCTGGGTTGGCCCAAAAAGGCTCCATAATTTTTGGGGAATTTATCATGGTCATCGGAGGCCGAAGAAGGATCTTGAACTGGACTCCTTGGTTCAGCTTCTATCTGTTCCAGAATCGAAGGTGCTGGAAGATGTCCTCGCTCCGTGTAACTCCGAGCTCCGAAGGTGATGCAGCTTATATCGATACGACCGTGGGAGGGTCCTCTTTGAGCAGCAATCAGAAAGGCCACCAGAGGAGGTCGGAGCAAAGTGATAGAACCCAAAGAGTGAAGTGGAGTCTGTTCAGGCCCTGACTGGACTGACCTGCGCACCCGAGAGAGAAAATTGAGAACTCTTAGCTCCGGATGCCGAACGAAGTTCCACTTCTTGTTCTTAGAAGTAGACTCGTCGTAGAAGATCTCATCCAAGCCCCGCCTCCAGGGCTTCAGGTGGTCGGCCGTGGGAGTCTCTGCAAGTGGCTTCAGGTTGACAGTCAGGGAGAAGAAGCGCAGTTTGGGGAGAACGGCTCCTCCGGGCACCTACAAGCTTAGAATGGGACGAGACCACCACCGTTGCGAAGAGGACATGGAGACGCTTCCGACGGTACCAATTGTGCTTCCAGGGACGCTGGGATGAAGTCGTGGTCAGCTCTGGAAGACGCTGGTTCTCTGCAGGTCCTGAGCTGTGAACAGTCTTGCCGGATGTAGCTTGCAAGAGCACCAGAGGTTTGGGGGAAATGATGCTAAGTGGTGAAGGGAGGTGGAGGGGTGGCCAGAGGGGGATGTATGGGAGGTGTGGAGGAGGCTAGAGCAAGGTGGAGGTGCTGGGAAGGGGTGGGACGCAAGGGAGAGAGGGGGCTGGTTCTGGGTACAAGGTGAGGAGAGAGTGGGTGGTGGTTGTTCTAGAGAGGAATGGGGAGGGAGATGGGGGGCGACCAGATCAAGGGTTTGGGGAGAGGGGAGGGTGAGAGAGGAGAGAAATATTTAAACTCCCCTTGGGAGCTGTAAGATTGTATGGGGACTAGGGTGGATTGTGTTGGGGAGAGGGAGATTGTGTTGGGAAGGTCAAGATCCGCCTAGGGAGGGAGTAGATTTGGTGGGAAGTGATGGAGGGGCATTGATAGCACCTAGGGAAGGGAAGGGGTGGTTGGGGTGGCAGATTTGGTGGCAGGTTTAGGGCTGATGTGGAGGGTGAGGTGGAGGAGAGAGAGAGGGGGCGGCCTAGAGAGAGGGGAGGGGAAGAGAGAGAAGGGGTTCTCCCCCTTTGGAGAGAGAAGGGAGGGAGGAGAGGGTTTCTCACCCTAACACTTGGTTTCACACCTTGAACACTCAAATTTTATGGGGATTCAAAATATGCAAATTATCATTAACTTCCTCAAATGGGGTTGGGGTCCTATTTATAGGGACCCAATCTTTTACATGACCAAACTACCCCTGGCTTTACATGTAATGACAAAAGTAGTCCAATAAGCCAACCAAGGGGATAATGACTCAAACATAGGGAAATAAACCAAAGACCTAGGGAAATGACTCAAAGAAAAGGGAAAATACATCAAATGACTCAAATAGAAAACTCAAAATGGATAATTGGGCCCACATAGAGTGATGCCCGAACTCAAACATCTCCTGGGTGTGAAGACGACCCGAGCAAGAGGGAGTCGTGGGTGATGCCTCCATCAAATCCCATGGGTTGCGAAGAGCTCGAGTCCGTCAAGTAGGGGTCCATCCTGCTGTGGTACTGCTCGAGAAGGTCGGGATCCAACTGCTTGAGATCTTCCCGACTCACCCACGAATCTTCCGAAGGAGTCCGATCCTACCACCTGAAGAAATAGCGCTCATATACCTTGCTCCTGGTGGCAGTGACCTTTTCATCCAATATTCGCTCAATTCGCTGACGCTGGGCTCTCTTGGCTAGTGGACTCTTCTCACGGGTGGGTGCTCTCTCAATGGGTGGAAGGTGCTCAATATCCTCACTGGGTACCACCGTGGGACCCTTATATGGCACTAAGTCGGCCACGTTGAATGTGGGGCTCACTCCATACTCCTCGGGGAGATCTAACTCATAGGCATTAGTGGCAATGTGGCTCAGAACCTGGAAGGGACCAGCCCCACAAGGTCTCAATTTCGAGATGGCTCCTAGGGAGTGCCTCTCCGTTCTCACCATCACAAAGTCACCAGTGTGGAATTCTCGGTGACGTCGATGAGAGTCGGCCTACCTTTTATAAGTCTTATTCTTCTTGCTGATGTGCTTACAGATTTCTTCATGCAATTCTCTAATGTGTTGGGCAAATGACTCAGCTGAAATAGACACTCTAGCATGCTGGGGAAGGGGAATGAGATCTTAAGGTTTCCTTGGCTTGTACCCATGCACAGCTTCAAACGGACTCATCCCTATGGACTTATTGACAGAGTTGTTATATGCAAATTCAGCCTGAGGTAGAATGAGATCTCAATTCCGTGGATGATCCTCAACAAGACACCTAAGGAGGTTCCCTAGACTCCGATTGATAACTTCGGTTTGGCCATCAGTTTGAGGGTTGTAGGCTGTGGAGAATTTGAGGAGGGTACCCATCAAGTGCCATAGGGTCTTTCAAAAGTAGCTGGTGAACTTGACATCCCTATCGGAGACTATGGTTTTGGGTAACCCGTGGAGGCGAATAACCTCATCAAAGAACAACCTGGCCACTCGGGAAGCATATGAGGTTTTGGAGCATGGGATGAAATGGGCCATCTTAGAAAATCTATCAACTACCACAAAGATCGAGTCATGTTTCCTTTGAGTCCTGGGTAGGCCTAACACAAAGTCCATGCTTAAGTCTTGCCATGGACGGTCGGGGATGGGGAGAGGGGTGTAAAGGCCGGTGTTTTGCTTCACTTGTTTGGCCGAAGCACATGTGCGGCATTGACTCACAATCTTGGCTACATCTCTCTTGAGACTTGGCCAATAAAATTGACCCTCAACTAGAGCAATGGTTTTGTGAACCCCAAAATGACCAGCTAGTCCCCATGCATGTAGTTCCCAGACTAAGAAATCATGGAGTGAGGTCCGTGGTATGCAAAGCTTTGGGCCCTTGAAGAGGAACCCATCTTCTAAGATAAAACCCTCATGTTCCCGGCTAGACGGGGTATTCAAGGTGGTATAAATGTGCCCAAAGTCAGGGCAGCCAAGGTACTCATCTTTGAGTTTCTCAAATCCGGTAACTTTCACATGAATAGTGGACAACAAAGAGATCCTCCTACTGAGTGCATCCGCTGCGCGGTTCTCACTTCCAGCCTTGTGTTTGATTACAAAGGTATAGGATTGGATGTAATCAACCAAGCGGGCATGTTGGGCATTCAACTTTTGCTGGGAGTTGAGGTATTTTAGGGCCTCATGATCGAAAAAGATGACAAATTCTTTGGGCAACAAGTAGTGCCTCCAATGTCGGAGGGACTGAACCACGGCATAGAACTCCTTGTCATAAGTGGAGTATCTTGTCCTAGCATCACATAGCTTCTCACTGAAGAAGGCCACATGGTGCCCTTCTTGACTAAGGATCCCGCCTATTCCTATCTCTGATGCATCACATGTGATTTCGAAGACTTTGGAGAAATCGGGTAGGCATAGGACCGGGGCTTGGGTCATCCTCTCCTTAAGCTCTTGGAAGGCTTTGGAGGCTAGTTTGGTCCACACAAAGGTCCCCTTTTTGAGACAATCAGTGATGAGGGCAGTGATGGTGCTGAATCCCTGGATAAACCTCCTATAGAATGTGGCCAACCCGTGGAAGCTTCGGACCTCATAGAGGTTGCGGGGTTCCGACCAATCAAGAATAGCTTGGACCTTCTCGGGGTCTATGGAGACGCCCTCGGTAGAGACTACAAATCCTAGGAAGGTAATGGACTTGGTCATGAAATGACACTTCCCTGGGTTGGCAAATAGGTTTTCATGCCGAAGGATGGTGCAAACTTGCCTAAGATGGCCAAGGTGGGGTTCTTGGGACTGACTATAGATGATGATGTCATCAAAATAGACCACTAGAAAGACCCCAATGTAAGACCTAAGGACCTCCGTCATAAGACACATGAAAGTGCTTGGGGCATTTGAGAGCCCAAAAGGCATGACTAACCATTCATAGAGGCCATCTTTGGTTTTGAATGCCGTTTTCCACTCATCTCTGGGCCTAATTCTAACTTGGTGATAACCACTCTTGAGGTAAATTTTGGAGAAAATAGTGGCTCCAGCTAGCATGTCAAGCATGTCATCAAGCCTAGGGATGGGGAACCTATACTTGATGGTGATTTTATTAATGACCCGACTATCCATACACATCCGCCATGATCCACCCTTCTTGGGGGTGAGAAGGGCCGGGACGGCACATGGACTTTTGCTAATGCAGATGAAGCCCTTCCTAATGAGTTCCTCAATTTGCCTCCAAAGTTTGGCATGTTCCGTAGGATTGAGGCGATAATGAGGAAGGTTTGGAAGGGTGGCTCCCGGAACTAGATCAATTGCGTGTTGCACATCACGCATGGGAGGGAGTTGGTCCGGGAGCTCCTCCGGAAACACATCATGAAACTCCTCTAGGAGATGCCGAACTTCTATGGGATGGGGGTTGGAGGGGGTGGGCTCTCCTAGACAAATGACTACCGCACATAGAGGTGTCCTTTGAGCTATCTCCTCCTCAAGCTCTCTTTTGGTGATGAGATGAAGACCCTTGGTCATTCCAAAAGTCTTATCTTGGTTGGGGTTTTGGGAGAGAGGTTGGGTTGGCGGGGTGAAGTTTCCCATGACTTGAGGCAAGGTGGAGTGTTGACTTTGAGGGGGTGGGCTCTTCTTAGGCAAGGGACGTGGTGGGGAGGGATTAAGACGGATGATCTTTCCCTCATGCTCAAAGATGCATGTGTTGGTCCTACCCAAAATAGTGGCATCCACATCATAAAGCTAAGGTCTCCCTAGTAGGATGCTACTTACTTTCATGGAGATAACATCACACCATATTTGGCCATGGTAGGAAGAGAAGGTGAGGGGCACAAGGCAGCGAGTGTTGACCGGGATGGAATTGTTGTTGATCCAAGAGACCCGGTATGGGCTAGGATGGGGAGTGATAGTAAGCCCAAGGAGCTTAACGGTGTCGGGAGACACGGCATTGAAATAACTCCCATTATCTAAGATCACTTTTCTCACATGACCCCCTATCTTAACAAAGGTGTGGAAGATTGAAGTTCATCGCCAGTCCTCCTCTTGGGGTTTGGTGAGGGTGCATCTAATCACTCCTAGATGGGAGTCGGTAGATGGAATGGTGTAGTCTAGACTTGACTCATAGTATTGGGCCTCATACTCTTCTTCCCAATCTAGTGAGGCTTCATGGACCTCAACCACACTCTCAATTTCCCCTTGGGATGGGGGAGCTTCTTCCTCAATAAGTAAACTAGACAATCCTTTGGATGGGCATTGCCCCGCAAAGTGGCCAAACCCTTGGCACCTATAGCATTGTTGACGGCCACTACCCAGGGTGGTCCCTCCTACACTTGGACCCTTGGAATTCTCTTCCCTCCGTGGAGGAAGATGACTAGGGGCGATCTTGGTTGGAGTGATGGTGGGAGGGGGATTGTAGGGCCCCAATAGGGCACTTCCACTTGGACTAGGGGCCTTCATGAAGGGGGTCGGGTTGGTTCGGGGTCCCATACCTTTGGGATCGGCCGGTCGGGGAGGAGCAACCTGAGGGATCCTAAAGAATCTCTTAACATCCCTAGCTATTTGGTAGGCTTGCTCAAGGTTGTCAACATCTCTCATGAAAAGTTCTCTCTTGATGTGATTTTGGAGCCCATTTCTAAAGCGAGACAAGGTAACGGCCGGGTCCTCATGAACTCCACACTTCAAAAGATAGGAGTCAAATTTCTCAATGTATTCAACCACGATCTTCCCTTCTTGGGTGATGCTTTTCCACTCATCTAAGAGCATTTGATGGTAGGATAGGGGTAGGTACTTGTTTCTAAGTTGATTCTTCATGCCTTGCCAAGTGTCAATAGGCTCCTCTCGCCTAATCCTTCTTAACCCCTCTTGGTTTAGCCAATAAGTCTTGGCTAATTTGGTGAGCTGTATTTTGGCCAATCTCACTCTCCTTTGGTCGGATATAGGGTACCATTCAAAGTATTGGTCCATGGCGGTCTCCCATTCTAAGTAGACACTTGGTTCATGGGAACCGTCAAAGTTTGGGGCTTCTACCTTGATCATCCTTAAGAGAGGGTCATCCGGGTCGTCCTGTGGACGCCTTTCATTTTGTTAATGGTGGCGAGGCCTCTCATACTCATGGTAGGGTCAGCATTCAAGTCCTCCCTATCAATTTCAACATGTGGAGGGTGGGCTCTTGGACCAATGTTCCTTGGGTGGGGACCATTTTCTTCAAGCCGAGCAAGTCAAGTGGAAAGGGCCTCTAGTCGGTCAAGAATGGTGGCAAGGGCAGCATCCACCCGGTTCATTGGACCTTGGGGTTCCTCCCTATGGGCATCTTGGTTGATTTGGGGATTGGGATCCATGGGCGCAACCGAAGAAGATGGATCGGGTCGATATACGGCTCCACTACGGGTGGACATGCACGGGAGGGGAATGACTTGATGGATGGATGACTCAATGCAATGGTCCTAGGACTTAGACTTAGTAGAGACAAGTCTAAACTTGCTCTGATACCAATTGATGTGACACCACCTGGGAGTTGATAGTCACAAGACCGATGCACCTTGGACTTTAACAAGCAAGCACAATTCGCAATAGAAACAGACCGAAATCAGCGACCACTCACTCGACACTCACCCAAAACCGGGGGTAACTCGGTGATGCCGAGTAGAGATTGTGAGGGCTGAGCCCTTGCTGGTAGAGGGTCAGAAAGGCCAAGGGTTTTCCCAAGGGTATGGAGGCCCAATTCAATGGAGCTGACGTTGTGCCGAGGGCACGAATTGCACACTCTCTCCCACGGTGACCTCTTGAAGCAATGGAGCTTACGGATCGAGCACTCACTCTCACGGGCCAGCGGAGCTATGAACTAATATTGAAAGAACAAGCACTAGAGAAAGCAAGGGTTGGAGCACTTACTCGACCGATTTGAAGAAACCGGTCCTGCTCGGAGACGTGGGCGAGCGGGGAAGCGTGGGTTCCCCACACGCCGCGCCGGTGTAGCTTGAACCTCATTAAAGGATTACAACACTACTCCCCATGCAAGGGGGTGGAACAAGGGGAGGGGAAGTCACATATACATCCAAACACTACCTCCCACAGGGAGGGGCTGTAAGTCAGCCAGGCGGGGAGGGGAAATGCTGAAATAGACTAAAGCCCGCAGTTCTGTCCGCTTAGATTTGGCAGGAGAGTAAGTCACTGAAGAAGCTGCCACGGACCCGTCTGACTTCATAAGTGGGCGAGACCAGCGCCAAAACTTCCTGGGTTGGCCCAGGAAGGCTCCAGAATTTTTGGGGAATTTATCGTGGTCGTCAGAGGCCAAAGAAGGATCTTGAACTGAACTCCTTGGTTCAGCTTCTGTCTGTTCCAGAATCGAAGGTGCTGGAAGATGTCCTCACTCCGAGTAACTCTGAGCTCCGAAGGTGATGCAGATTATATCGATACGACCGTGGGAGGGTCCTCTTCGAGCAGCAACCGGAAAAGCCACCAGAGGAGGTCGACGCAGAGAGATATAACCCGAATAGTGAAGTGAAGTCTGTTAAGGCCCTGACTGGACTGGCCTGCGCACCCGAGAGAGAAAATTGAGAACTCTTAGCTCCGGATGCCGATCGGGGTTCCACTTCTTGTTCCTGGAAGTAGACTCATCGTAGAAGCTCCCAGCCAGGCCCCGCCTCCAGAGCTTCAGGTGGTCGGCCGTGGGAGTCTCTGCAAGTGGCTTCAGGTTGACAGTTTGGGAGAAGAAGTGCAGTTTGGGGAGAATGGCTCCTCCGGGCAGCCACGAGCTTAGAATGGGACGAGACCACCGCCGTTGCGAAGAGGACAGAGAGACACTTCCGACGGTACCACTTGTACTCTCAGGGATGCCGGGATGAAGTCACGGTTGACTCTGCAAGACGCTGGTTCTCTGCAGGTCCTGAGCTGTGAACAGTCTTGCCGGATGTAGCTTCCAAGAGCACCAGAGGTGGGGAGGAAATGATGCTAAATGGTGAAGGGAGGTGGAGGGGTGGCCAGAGGGGGAGGTATGGGAGGTGTGGAGGAGGCTAGAGCAAGGTGGAGGTGCTGGGAAGGGGTGGGACGTAGGAGAGAGAGGGGGCCGGTTCTGGGTACAAGGTGAGGAGAGAGTGGGTGGTGGTTGTTCTAGAGAGGAATGGGGAGGGAGATGGGGGGCGACCAGATCAAGTGTTTGGGGGGAGGGGAGGGTGAGAGAGGAGGGAAATATTCAAACTCCCCTTGGGAGCTGCAAGATTATATGGGGACTAAGGTGGATTGTGTTGGGGAGAGGGAGATTGTGTTGGGAAGGTCAAGATCCTCCTAGGGAGGTAGTAGATTTGGTGGTAAGTGATGGCGGGGCATTGATAGCACCTAGGGAAGGGAAGGGGTGGTTGGGGTGGTAGATTTGGTGGCAGGTTTAGGGCTGATGTGGAGGGTGAGGTGGAGGAGAGAGGGGGGGGGGCTAGAGAGAGGGGAGGGGAAGAGAGAGAAGGGGTTCTCCCCCTTTGGAGAGAGAAGGGAGGGAGGAGAGGGTTTCTCACCCTAACACTAGGTTTCACACCTTGAACACTCAAATTTTGCGGGGATTCAAAATATGCAAATTCTCATTAACTTCCTCAAATGGTGTTGGGGTCATATTTATAGGGACCCAACCTTTTACATGACCAAACTACCCCTGGCTTTACATGTAATGACAAAAGCAGTCCAATAAGCCAACCAAGGGGATAATGACTCAAACATAGGGAAATAAACCAAAGACCTAGGGAAATGACTCAAATAAAAGGGAAAATACATCAAATGACTCAAATAGAAAACTCAAAATGGATAATTGGGCCCACATGGAGTGATGCTTGAACTCAAACATCTCATGGGTGTGAAGATGACCCGAGCCAGAGGGAGTCGTGGGTGATGCCTCCATCACAAGACTTTAACTTGAACCCTTTGTCCTCGTTAACGAAGAATCTACCTCTTGGCCCCGGTATTCGTTCAGCTGGTGAATATAATAATACTTTGGCATCAGCCTAAAAGCATATTTTCCACTCATTCTAGCCTAACCTTGATTTTGGGGGATGTAGCGTGGCAGTGGAGCGAACTCCTTGCCCCTTCCCTGAAGGCGTGAGCGCTCTCCTGTCCTAGCAGCTAACACGCCCCAAGATTGGTGAAGCTAGTCTTGTACCTCCACTCACATTGGGGAAGGAAGGAAAATAAATACACAGCTAAAGCTCGGCACAAGTATGTAAGGCAAGGCAGCAGAAAATATCATTACATGGAAGGGGTGCATGAAGTCCTTGCACTGTTACAAACCAAAAAAAAATAGGAGGGAGAAAGGGTTTCCAAAACCCTGAGATGGGATCCAAAGGGTTTTAAAGAAAAGGCAAAGGGGGGACAAATCGGTTGCCACGCCACCGACTCAAGCCCGAGCCCGCCACCGTCTCGATGGCCAAGGCGCCACCGACTTGGCACATTAAGGAGGCCACCGTCTCGATGGCCAAAGTGCCACCGACTTGGCACATTAAGGAGGCCACCGCCTCAAGCCAAAGGCCCACCTATTCGATGGCTTAAGCTGCATCGATTCAGTACACTAAGGCGCCACCGACTCAAGCTCAAACCCTAGCGGATGGTCAAGGCCGCCATCGACTTGACACACTGAAGGCGTCACCGACTCGACGGACTAATGGCGCCACCGACTCGACATATTAAAAGTGTTACCAACTCACATCCCCGAGTCGTGTCATCGACTCGAAACGAAGTGGGCCCCATGTGTCAAGCCCGATACAGTAAATACATCCGTGGACCGCGGACCGCGCTCTGCTCATCCTTCGCACGCGACATTCGCGACTGGGGGGCATTTGTTGACACACAAAATATGGTTGGGCAATAACCATGTGCCCGAAGAACTTAACCAGAAGTCAAAGATAGATCCACTTGGACCGCTGAAGGCTCAGGACACCCTACAGGAAGTGCCAGGGACTCAACATTTCATCCTCTCGGGTTTACACACCCACCACAGCTCGCTTAAGGCCTATTGACGGTCAGAGCCTATGAGACCAGCATCGAGATGATCGTGCCAGATATACCTCTTACCCCATCCGACCAAGATGAGAATGCAATAGGCGGCTCCCGCCTGATAAAGAAGCCTCCCCGAGATGAAGAAATGTCCCTGGCCCCTAGGAATAGGGAACCGAAGGCAATGTCAGCGGAAAACTCGAGTCACCCGACCAAAGCACCCGGGACTCCAAAGGGGTCCGTGAGTGACTGATGGATGACTCCGAAGGAGCAAGAACCCTCGGAGCGGTGGCTCATTCAATGAGAACGCTTTGTGCAAGCATAGGGCGGCCCTGGAGGACCGATATGTTGCGTTAGCAGCATCACCCGCGGAATTTTTGAGATTTCCGTAAGACATACACAGGGCACTAGAATGATACGGAAGTAGCCTCGGAAGTGTACGAGCCTGGCAGAAATCATCCCAGGGGTCACCATTTTAGTGAAGAAGGTCCACGTACAATCGGAGAGAGGGTGGCAGCACAAACTAGTGTGCCGAAAGGCAAACCAGTGTAAATCCTGGGAAAATCAGTACGGATTCTGCACGTCCTGGAAATCTGCGGAAGCCCCGAATCAACACTTCGGAACATATTCTGGGGCCACTACACCAACTCCAATGCTACTCCGGATGACGAGCTCTCACCGGGTTAATTTTGGGATAAAATGTTAAAATTATGAAAATACCCTTACAAGTGAGTCGGTGGCGCCTTGATATTGAGTCGGCAGCGCTGAGAGCTCGATTCGGTGGTGACTATCGCGTTTGAGCTGGTGGCGCTAGCGTTCGGGGCGGTGGCCCCCTTCCACGACCGAGTCGACGGCGTGGTGCGTGCCTTGAATCGGTGGCGGCTCACCCATCCCTTCAGGGTTCCGATCCCCTGTTCCCCTTCGTCTATAAATAGGACCCTTGGCCCTCATTCGGGGGGGGGGGATAAAAAGAAAGGAAGGAGAACGAAGGAGAAAAAAAAGGCCAGATAGAGGGGGTCAAAGAGAAGAAGAAGTCAGAGAGGAGAATCAGGGAGAGCAAGAAGAAGGTGGGTCTCGGAGGGGCTCTAAGATTTTCCTTCTACTCTGTGTTTTTTTTAGTTCTTCTCTTTTAAGCAGTTCTTTTCTTTTCCTCTTTGGAATTCCTCCAAGCGTTGTAATCCCCGTTCCCATTCTGCTGTAACCAACAGAGAAGGTGAATAAAAGAAGGGGCCATCCCCTTTGCTGTGGCTTAAGCATATCCCTTTTCTATTGCTCTATTTCTTGCCAACCGCAGTTGTTTCTACTGATTATGCTTTGAGATTCCCGGTCTCCCCCGAGCGTGAGGAGGCCCTCTAGGCCAAATTAATGACAGATCCCGTGATTGCTCGTCTTGGGGTATTTTGCTTTCTTTCCGTGGGATAATGGCTTGCAGCCATTCCCTTTGTGGGTGACAATAAATTACCCCTCCCCAAGGGCTGTTCTTTCACCGATAGCGTAGTTTCATCTACGATCATGAGTTTTGTTTGAGTGAATGATGAATGAGAGATGACTGAGTGCTCTTCCACTCGCTTTTGTCAGTTGTAAGGACGCCAGTGCACTCCGACAGTCAATATGATAGTCATCTGTTACTTTCTTCTAGAACTACCACATGCCCCCCTCTCAGTGTTCGATGATTTATCCCTGAGGGTCTTGACCCCCCCTGTTCGTCTTAGCTCTAGTGGATAGTGAGCACGAGTTGCCTATGGCAATCATGACCGCTCGTAGAACGGAGCTTGTCTTATGATGAAGCATAGTTGTTGGGTCCCACGATCAATGACACCCAAGAGGGGGGTGAATCGGGTGATTACAAATTTTAAGGAAACTCTTTCCCTTTTAACAAGTGTAATGAAACAACAATTAAAACATCAAATCTGTTGAACTGGCAAGTTAGATTACAACCTACACTAACCCCCACACTAGACGACAAGAGGAATGCTGCGTGGTGGAGTAAACTACTTACAACAAGATTAAGGAAGTTAATTAAGCCAAGAAATAGATTCTCTCAATCTCACCGTTCCCACACGATCATATAAAAGGATTCAATAATCAAACCAAGCCAACGCGCAAAGCAAACCACAATGCACAGGGATTTTAAGGTGGTTCGGGACCACGACGGGCTCCCTATGTCCACCCCTCACCAAACTAGGTGAGGCTTCACTCGGGGATAAATCCCCAAACGGAGACGATGCTCCAACCAGACACGCAGGATGACGCCTGCACACACACACGAGGACGTGCCCCAATGCACACACACACACACACACACGCACAGAGATGAAGTATCCAACACGATCCAACAAGCGGATCAACAAAACACACACACGCTGCGACAAGTGCAGCAAACCGTACACACACGTAGATCTAGGAAGACCTACGCACACATATGAATCAAATACGACACACACAAATGACCACGGATCCAACAACGATCCACACACACACAAGTATGTAGTTTATAAGAAACACAAATCTGAAACTTAAAACATAATAAGGCACAGTTGAGAAAAACTCCCGATTTGACTCTCCTTTGAATGTATGTTGTTGATTTTGAATGTGGCTTCAATCTCCACTTGATCAGAGCTTTAATCTGGGCTTGCTTGGCTCTTCTTTTCCTTGGACAGCACTCTCTTGATCTCTCTTGGATCTCTCTTGACTCCCCTTAGATCATTCTTGAAGGATGATGAAAGATTCTTGCTCAATTGAAGTTGTAGCTTGATTCTCTATGCAACTTCCAGTTGGGGATCGATTGGAAACTTGTTTGCAGCTTGTTCCCTTCACATTCACGCTCAAAACATGGTGGAAGAAGCCCTGGAGCTGCTGCCTGCGACCTGCACACATAAGGATAGAGAGGAATTCGAAATTTCAGATCTAGCTTGGTCCCCTTAGGGTTTACAACCCAATAAGAAGTATTTATGCCTCTAGGACGGCCAAGAGATAGCCCTGGGACAAGATCCACATATCCTGGAGTGATTTGGGACTTTTGGACCAGATTGGGAGGACTTTTGGCGCACTTAAACGAAGGTCAAATTTGACGGCGCCGCCCCGTACCGGAAAGGGTCGACCCTTGGGGTCGACCCTCGGGCAAACAGAACCCCAACAGAACCATTTTCATGTTCTGTTTTACAGGGGTCGACCCCAGGGGTCGACCCTCGGGCTAACAGAACCCAAACAGAACCAAGTTTTGGTTCTGGTTTATAGGGGTCGACCCTTGGGGTAGTGGTGCGGACACCAGGGCGATCACGTGACACGTCGGCGAACCGACGGTGCCATACGCGGAGCCAAGTGGACTACATCGGCTTATCTTCAAAAGGGAGATAATTTGGCTTAAATTTGGACCTTTTTTGACATTGAATTAGGCTTGTAAAGGGTATTGTATATGTAATTTGCTAATGGGCTGGTTGTAAGGCTCCTAAAGGGCCAAATTGTTAAAGCCCCTTAAGCATTCCATAAGTAGAAATGGCCTTGGTCCATTTGTAATGGATCCATAAGCCATATGGGCTTCCTTCCTACATGGGTTCTCTAGATTGGATAATCTAGAGTGGGCTCTCTTCATTCATGGGCTTGGTTAAGCCATGGCCACATTTGGCCTTAAGCCATCTAGGTTGGAATGGGCTTGGTTAAGCCATGGCCACATGTGGCCCATTCAAGGCCCAAGATTGGGGCGCCCCCTCTTTTGTCTTATTAGGCTAGGAATTGTGTATTTTTATATTTCTTCCACCTCCATTTACCACATGTATCTAGAATGGCTGCTGGTCAAGGTCTAATGGCTGCTAGCCTACCATATATGGCTGCCACCTACCTTTGAATTTCAAAGGGAGGAAGCTTCCCCTCCCCCTTGTCACCTTCCCCTCCCATCACAATCAAAGGGGCGCAGCCCCCTTCCCATTCCCCTTGCATCCATCGAACTCCCTTCCCCCTACCCCTTCCATTTCCCTATAAGAAGGCATGTATAGTGTTTATGCAGAATAGAATGAAGTTTTGTTAAGAGATAAGTGCATTAGAGAGTGATTCTCTTGGGAGTGATTCCCTGGTTGCAGTCCTGTGACGGGACAGTTCTAGGTCATGTGACTCAACCTCGTATCCCTCTCTTCCTCTCATCTTCTTCTTCCACAAAATTTATCCATGATACCTCTGCAAGTTATCAAACTTTCAGCTTTGGTTTCGCGTCGATCGGAGTTTGTGAGCAACGGTGGCGATTTTTCTCGTGGAGGCGCGCAGATCTGCCCCAGATTGCTGCCCAGATCTGAAGATGACTGTGTATTGAATTCTTCAGCCCAACCCCAATGCCATCTGAAGTTTGTTCCTGAAGCGCAATCGTAGTAGTTCAAGTCCTATTCGTGTTGCCGATGGTTTCGTCTCGATCCGTGACCGGTGCTGATCGTGACGGCAATTCTCGTGGGATCGCGCGGGCAGGTCTGAGCAGGCCCGGCTGAGAACTAGAATCAACTTTCAGAGCCTGCCCCGCTTCATCCGGCCAAGATCCGTGTGAGGGATCTTCATAGTATTTCTTCCTCTGGACGTCGCCTACCCTCTCCGACACGGAACGCCCCGATCCGACATCGGCAACCATTTTCCCAACATTTTACCGTGTTTCTGTTCAGTTCTGTGAGCACAAAACCAGAACCTTAGAAGATTCGTCACTGCGCCCAGATCTGAAGGCATCTGTTCGCGATCTTCAGAGTGAAGATACTACATCCAGTCGCCGACATTCTCCAACACACGGCGCTCCGATCGGGCATCGGATCCAGCCGTACCAGCCTCCGCAAGCTCGCTGCACAGGGTGACCAGCGCGGGCAGAACCGGGTCGGCTTTCCGTCGGCGTACCCGAGCGGCTCCGGCACGCGTTCCTCGCCTCCTGCGAGTGTGGCCCGTCAACCCGAGTTCCAGCAACCCTAAAGTTATTGATTGTAGCCCGATACCTCCCTGTGTGGAGTGGGCCAAGCTTCTGAAATTGTAAAGTTAATCTTGTGTGTATTGGGGTTGTTCGGAAATCGGTCGGGAATTCTTCCCCACGACTAGTCGTGGAGGTACGTGCTCGTTCTGATCCTTACATTTGCTGTTTATTATGCTTTCTATATTGCTGCGTTTGTGAGAATAAGGCTGATAGCTAGTTTCAAATTCACCGCGTTTGTCAGTTGTGAGCACCCGTTCCGTGGCTCCAATCGAGCACCGAGCACGAATTAGCACCCTAAGCGACGGTGGTTTCTTAATCACCGCGATCCCCGCGTTTCCCTCGCAAGGGACGATCGTCGGGCTCAAGAGAATCGCTGTTGAGAGACGTCTCCACCCGGAGAATACCACGGTGGTCAGCCGCCCGGCTTGCCTTAGTGTGCTAGTGCTGGCCGCACATGAGTCGGTCGTACGTCTTAGCCCGGTCGTCATCCGTCCCGCATCAAATTGGTATCAGAGCGGGTTGAGTCTAGGGTAGTCTTTGCATAAGTCTTGCATGCATCATGGTCTAAGTCGAGTCTAGAACCATCATTACTTTCAAAACAAAAAAAAGAGTGTTTTCAAATTACATTTCACCCAATAGCCCGGTATATTAAAAGGCGTTGCTCTAACATTAGGTTATGCCTATCGGGAAGGTAGCGTACTTGCGCGAGTGATCTTCGGATTGCTTATCTCCGCCACGTACCGGATATTGGTTAGGTCTACGTGCATCATTTTTTTGCATTAGTGAGTGTTTGCATTAGTCGGTGTCTTCTAGTTCGTGTAGTCCTATAAGAGTCAGTCAGTCTTGTCCAAGTGTCGGCATGTCTAACATGTAGTTCCCCAATTTCTCATGGAGTCCCAATCACCCGGGCGATATGACCGTTGGCCCACCCATGGGCTTGGCAACCATCCTCTCCGCTTCTGTAGGCCTGAAGCCTCAGATTTTTTGGCTCCAATGACCCGGACATCTACCTCAAGTGGGAGGCCACCATGGACACCTACTTTGATTGTTATACTATGTCCGAGGCAATGCAATTCTCTTTCGCCAAAGAACGGCTTCTTCATGAGGCTGCCGAAAAGTAGGATTACATCGAAAGAATGAGAGAGGTTAGGGGGCAATGGCCCATCAAGTCATGGTGGGACATGAAGAGAGAGCTTAGGAAGGTCTACGTGCCCCAACCGGTCACCTCCAACCGGCCCCACCCAATCACTTCCAACCAAGTGGGTCCTAGCCGGAGGCAAAGAGTCCCACACGTAGATGAGCCAAGACCCAATCCTAGGACGGTTGACTACGGCCAAGTCCACCATGATATCCCTATTCCAACCCACTCCGTTGCCGAACTTATGCAAATGATTTTGGACCGGTTGGATGGGGTGGATAGGACACATACTCCTAGTGATGTACTCCTACCCGAGCCTAAGGAGGTCATCGCCGGTAGTCTTAACCCGGCCCCATCAACGGAGTCCCCAAGCCCTCTCCCCATCATAGTAGATCCTCCTTCCCCACCCATGAGAGCTCCATCACACTCACCTTCCGATCTTATTTCGGAGCCCTCTCATTTGGAGACACCAAAGCCCGAGCCACCCGTATTTCTAACGGGTACACTTTACATAGCCGAGCCACTAGTTAGTTGGCTCAAGGATGGCTTGGTCCCACTTCCCTTCCCATCTATGGACCCTATCCAACCTCTGGTGCCAATCAATTCATTTCACACCACTTTCCGGTCTAGTCACCATGTGGATACATTGGATGACCTTCTTAAAGGGTTAGACCGGCAATTGATATTTACGCACTTGTTGGCTCCAGGCTTCGACCGACCTATAGGTCGTAGTTTCACTCATCCCGCTTTAGGGTCCATCACCTCCGTGTACACCATGGGTCATGTTACCACGAAGGTTCTTCTACTCCTCCCGTTACCGGCCGAGCCCGACTTCACTCCTTTTATCCCGAGGGAGGAGCCCTACCTTCTAAACACTGTCCATTCTACCACGATGGATGGAGGCGACCATCACCTTCATGAATTTCAAACATGGGACTATGTAATGGAGGGTCACACATTCTTTGACCCATTCGACCCCTTCTCTAGTGGGCCTCGTGTTCCACCACTTCCCCTCTACTTTGTCAAGGAAGTCCCCTACCACTCTCTTCCCACTCGAGCCAATCAAATTCCACATAGCAATAGGTCCGATTATTGGGAAGCATGGCATGCCTTACCTACATGTAGCGGTGATGAACCTCTTAGCCCACCCACACCCACATCTGATAGGAAGTCCTTGCATGCATGGTGTCTTTTTGGGTGTCTAGGAGTACATCATCCTACCTACCTTTGGTTGCATCTAGTGTATGCATGGCACACATTTCGGTGTCCTAGTCCGCCATCGTCCATGCGTAGGTCGAACTAGCCATAGGTTTGTCTAAGGTCATGTGTGTGTGTTTGTTTGTCTCCCTCGTTGTTCTCTTTCATGCATATGGTTTGCATTAAGTCGTGTTAATAAAAGGCCAGTCAAAGCACGCATAAGGAGGTAGCCAATGCATGCTACATATCCGTGGATTCAAAGTGAGAGTACCTCTAGATCAGGGTCATACCTGACAGGTTTTCGCCCGGAGACCGAAAGCCACTCTAAGTCCACGATCCCCACCCTTTCCGGGTTAAGAAACAAGTGGGTCCGAAAGCGTATGATATTGAACTACCGAACGACAATGGTGTCAATTCGACGTTCCATGTTTCCTCTGGTAGCATATTGGAACCCGCGGTGATCCCTAGTGAGTCTCGAGCTTTATCTTTCTATTGGGAGTGACCCCTCACCCGAGAGCCCACCTTTCCAGCCTCAACGCATGCATGTGTGTGTGTTTGTTTGTCTCCCTCGTTGTTCTCTTTCATGCATATGGTTTGCATTAAGTCGTGTTAATAAAAGGCCAGTCAAAGCACGCATAAGGAGGTAGCCAATGCATGCTACATATCCGTGGATTCAAAGCGAGAGTACCTCTAGATCAGGGTCATACCTGACAGGTTTTCACCCGGAGACCGAAAGCCACTCTAAGTCCACGATCCCCACCCTTTCCGGGTTAAGAAACAAGTGGGTCCGAAAGCGTATGATATTGAACTACCGAACGACAATGGTGTCAATTCGACGTTCCATGTTTCCTCTGGTAGCATATTGGAACCCGCGGTGATCCCTAGTGAGTCTCGAGCTTTATCTTTCTATTGGGAGTGACCCCTCACCCGAGAGCCCACCTTTCCAGCCTCAACGCATGCATATAGATTGTATACTGGATGAGCAGGTGATCACCACAAGGAATGGCGCATACCCACACGTCCTAGTGCGTTGGAGAGGATGCCCCACGATGACCAATGCCTTGATCACATGCAGAGAGCGCAAGCTTCGGGACCCTTACTCGACGGGGTCGAGTTCCTCCCACCTGGGGAGAATTGGTGCGGACACCAGGGCGATCACGTGACACGTCGGCGAACCGACGGTGCCATACGCGGAGCCCAAGTGGACTACATCGGCTTATCTTCAAAAGGGGGATAATTTGGCTTGAATTTGGACCTTTTTTGGCATTGAATTAGGCTTGTAAAGGGTATTGTATATGTAATTTGCTAATGGGCTGGTTGTAAGGCTCCTAAAGGACCAAATTGTTAAAGCCCCTTAAGCATTCCATAAGTAGAAATGGCCTTGGTCCATTTGTAATGGATCCATAAGCCATATGGGCTTCCTTCCTACATGGGTTCTCTAGATTGGATAATCTAGAGTGGGCTCTCTTCATTCATGGGCTTGGTTAAGCCATGGCCACATTTGGCCTTAAGCCATCTAGGTTGGAATGGGCTTGGTTAAGCCATGGCCACATGTGGCCCATTCAAGGCCCAAGATTGGGGTGCCCCCTCTTTTGGCTTATTAGGCTAGGCATTGTGTATTTTTATATTTCTTCCACCTCCATTTACCAAATGTATCTAGAATGGCTACTGGTCAAGGTCTAATGGCTGCTAGCCTACCATATATGGCTGCCACCTACCTTTGAATTTCAAAGGGAGGAAGCTTCCCCTCCCCCTTGTCACCTTCCCCTCCCATCACAATCAAAGGGGCGCAGCCCCCTTCCCATTCCCCTTGCATCCATCAAACTCCCTTCCCCCCTACCCCTTCCATTTCCCTATAAGAAGGCATGTATAGTGTTTATGCAGAATAGAATAAAGTTTTGTAAAGAGATAAGTGCATTAGAGAGTGATTCTCTTGGGAGTGATTCCCTGGTTGTAGTCTTATGACGGGACAGTTCTAGGTCGTGTGACTTGACCTCGTATCCCTCTCTTTCTCTCATCTTCTTCTTCCACAAAATTTATTCGTGACACCTCTGCAAGTTAGCAAACTTTCAGCTTTGGTTTTGCATCGATCGGAGTTCGTGAGCAACGGTGGTGATTTTTCTCGTGGAGGCGCGTAGATCTGCCCCAGATTGCTTCCCAGATCTGAAGATGACTGTGTATTGAATTCTTCAGCCCAACCCCGACGCCATCTGAAGTTAGTTCCTTAAGAGCAATCGTAGTAGTTCAAGTCCTCTTCGTGTTTCCGCTAGTTTCACCTCGATCCGTGACCGGTGCTGATCGTGACGGTAGTTCTCGCGGGCTGGTCTGAGCAGGCCCGACTGAGAACTAGAATCAACTTTCAGAGCCTGCCCCGCTTCATTCGGCCAAGATCCGTGTGAGGGATCTTCATAGTATTTCTTCCTCTGGACGTCGCCTACCCTCTCCCACAAGGAACGCCCCAATCCGACATCGGAAACCATTTTCCCAACATTTTACCGTATTTCTGTGCAGTTCTATGAACACAAAACCAGAACCTCAGAAGATTCGTCACTGCGCCCAGATCTGAAGGCATCTGTTCTCGATATTTAGAGGAAGATACTACATCTAGTCGCCGACATTCTCCAATAAACGGAGCTCCAATCGGGCATCGGATCCAGCCGTACCAGCCTCCGCAAGCTCACTGCGCAGGGTGACCAGCGCGGGCAGAACCGGGTCAGCTTTCCGTCGGCGTACCCGAGCGGCTCCGGCACGCGTTCCTCGCCTCCTGCGAGTGTGGCCCATCAACCCAGGTTCCAGCAACCCCAAAGTTATTGATTGTTGCCCGATACCTCCCTGTGTGGAGTGGGCCAAGCATCTGAAATTGTAAAGTTAATCTTGTGTGTATTGGGGTTGTTCGGAAATCGGCCGGGAATTCTTCCCCACGACTAGTCGTGGAGGTACGTGCTCGTTCCAATCCTTACATTTGCTATTTAGTATGCTTTCTATATTGCTACTCTTGTGAGAATAAGGCCGATAGCTAGTTTCAAATTCACCGTGTTTGTGAGTTGTGAGCACCCGTTCCGTGGCTCCAATCGAGCACCGAGCGCGAATTAGCACCCTAGGCGATGGTGGTTTCTTAATCGCCGCGATCCCCACGTTTCCCTCGCAAGGGATGATCGTCGGGCTCAAGAGAGTCGCTGTTGAGAGACGTCTCCACCCGGAGAATACCACGGTGGTCAGCCACCCTGCTTGCCTTAGTGTGCTAGTGCTGGCCGCACACGAGTCGGTCGTCATCCGTCCCGCATCAGGTAGACCCTTCAATGGGTCGACCCCAGGGGTCGACCCTTTTAGGCAGGGTGCATAAAACTGGTTCTGTTTTGAACAGAACCTAAGAGGGTCGACCCCCTGGGTCGACCCCTTCTTGTTTGGGTCTGAAATATAGTTAAAACCTCTATCAAATCAATGGAAAATAATTGATTAAATATTACCACAATCCCATGAAGATCAACCATGATTTGTCATCCTGAAAAATATGATAAAGCAAGAGGTTAGATCAAAATCAAAATATATGGGTCATACATTATCATATGAAGCTAGTTTTGAGACCGAGACCCAAATGACATGAAGTATGATTATGAAAGCATTAGCATGAGACGCATAGATGCTTTGAAAATATTTTCATCTTAAGAACCTCCCCAAGAATATGCATAAGACACTTTGAAATCATTAAGTCTTTAACTATCCAATGAAGTCAATTGAGAGAACGACTAATGAATCACTCCCAATCTAGGCACATGGAAATTCATTTCCAGCTCATGGATACTTACCATGGATTCAATGGTAGCTAATACAAATCAATCAAACCTCATATGAGTTCCAACTTCAGTCTAGAGCAACATGTATCCAATCATCATTGCGTCATGATTTTGTATGAGTGAGAGGAAGATGATGGATCCTTTCAACAAAGACAAACAGTGAAGTGGAGATGATTTCACACAATGACAAGTAACCAATTCATATCAACGAATACTCAATGAATACTCAATGAATCTACATTAGTATGGGCAAACAGAACAAGAACATTGGTCTTAACATTCCCACACTAAAACATGCATGAAGGCGCATGCATTCTAGCCCAGTAGCAGTACCTGTAAAGCAAGATATCAACATGTGAGTTCGTTTGTCATGACGATGAGTTCATTTATGATGAAGACATTTTCCATAGATCACTCACACATCAAAACCATTATCATCACACATGAAGTTTAGTTATCATCAAAATCATAGCTCAACAATCTCCCCCCAAACTTAGTGATGAATGATGACAACCTTAGTGATGATGGAAAACTCCCCCATGATGGCAAACGAAATGATTTTTCTCCCCATGTCACAGGCAATCATGAATCATGAATCACATGAAATCTTTCTGCCCCTTTGACATTAGCAAAAAGCGGGGTATGGCCAATCATTCTCCCTCAAGAACATGATCAAAAGGAGGGGAAGAAACAAAGGAGGTGCAAATTGTAGCATGATAAATGAGTAAGGATCAATAATGCACATTTGAAATTCTGATGAAGCATGAGCAAAGTATAAATAAGTGGGTTCATGGAGTGTATGGGAGGGACCAAATCATATTTTTGTTGATTGATATGTTAGCAGAATTTTATTTGTCTTGTGATACCAATGGTTGACATGAGAGGACACCAATTTTTGATTACTTGGATTTGCCAAGATGAGTAGAGTTGATTCTGATCTTTCTCTCCATTTGCTAAGCAAAGCCTAAAGTTAATTGAGCAAGTGAATAGCATGGGAAGTCCACTCAATTTTTAGTTTTCAGTATTTTCCAGATTTTTAATTTTTGATTTGTGGTTTGAAATGCATGAGATGCAACATATGCATGTGATGGCATGTAAGATGCATACACAAGTGAACAAATAGATACGTATAAATACATGCAACACAGTTCTCCCGTACTTATTTAAGAGGGGATGGGTATAGGAAAGATGCAAGAGAGTCATGACAATCGGAATGCACATGTGTAGCACATGGGAGATTGTGCAATCATATAGGATATTAATGCAATTACTAATGCAGTCAATCAACTTTCTGAATACATATTAAATCAAATTCTCAAATGTGTAAGTGAGTAACATGAAAAATGATAGTTTCAATATGGATATTTAGATTTTCAGATCAACACAGGGAGACATTTTATAAACTGCACTTCAATTTTGAGAACAGCGTATTGGAGGCTTCGCTCTACCACAATGAGTTTTCACCATCATTTTTTCAACTCAACCAGTATCACATGATAGTCAGAATTTTTCAAGAGTGATCAGGTTCAAAATAATTCCTTTGTACGCGAGTAGACGCATGGAGCTCATGCCAGAATCTCCGGTTACTCAGAATACTGAACCATTTCATCTCATTTTGAACAGAGATACTAGTCCACACTTTTCAGATATGAACCACATCACGTCTCAGGTGACATGTGCCCAGTTTACTTAGTGAGACCGAGCATTGCTCTGCCGTTCATTTTTATTTCAGATTTTTCAACAAGGATAGGTAGGCAGCTTTTTACTCAACTGTCTCTTCAACATACATGCAACAAGTTTAACATCTCGAGAGTGTTAAAAAGAAATTCATATATCCTTATCTTTAACACTCATTTTCACATTTTGTACATGAAGTGTACGAATTTGATCTAGCATGTATACCGAAAATATCATGAATACATAACAATACAACTCCCCCTAAATAGATGCACTTTTACTCCCCTAGAGTGTATAACATGAAGCACACAGATAATGACTCAAATGCAACATTATTTATCAAGAAGGCATAAGGTCATAGAAATTTCAAGGATGGGGGTGAATAGCATATAATAACACACAAGTACACATTGGGAGTTTATGCAAATACACTATGATATGCATGCGAGCAATGTGATGTCAATTTGATACCAATTGAATTGGATGCCAACAGAATGAACTAAGTGTGACTAATACATGAGTTCTAATGTAATATAGAAATTAACATGGGTGCAAAGTGTGTGTTTTTGGTTTTTCATTTGAGTGAACTAAATGCACCTAATGCATTGAATTATGATGCATGAAACCTATAACTATGTGAGAGTGGAATGCAAGTTATTCTGGCAAGATGAGAGCTTTATTTCCAATCCTGTGTGACAGAAATCTTATTGAGATCATCCACATTTTATTCAAGAATCAACAAATATTTTTATGACATGACCTTTATGAATAAGGGTGTATAAATGATCAAAATTAGGCAATGCAACCTAAATTTCAGAATTGTTCAAAAACATATTTTCAAAGGTCTTTCACAAGTTTTGAAATGAGAATTCATCTATTAGCCAGATGTTTGTATCATTTAATCACAAATATATTTTCAATTTTTAAAGCACAGCTCAAGGATTCATTCACAAATCAACCAATCACAAGCCAGTCACGATATGGTACGAGGCGGAGATTTTAGTCCGAAGACCCAACTCAACGCATAGGGAATGCTTCCAAGTAGATATAATCCACTCTTTCACAAATGCCATTTGATATACCAGATATGCAATTCAATTCAAGTGTCATTCAATAACCAACCACTTCATGCACATCTCTCAAGATTTTCATTTGGTTAAATCAATTAAGTATGCTCATCACATCAAACTAGATTCAACTAATTTGTCACAACATGCTAGTAAATGACAACTCAAGTTTTTAGAATCAACACTTGTCATCTAAAGATATCACCAAGTGACAAAAAGGCCATTGCATGAGTTGATAAGGATGAATTACCTTGGTTCAGGAGACAAGATTGGAAGTCTTCAATCACTAAGATCACCAACCTCACGGAGGTTGATATTTCAGATTTTGCTTTCTTACCTTTGCCTTGAGAATCCATTTTCTTCCAAACTTTTCACCATGCCTTGGGTACTTGCTTTAGCACGTACAATGACTTTTACCAACTTGTGCTTAAGTAGATTCTATAGGTTGTACAAGTTTTGGTATCCCATCTCCTTGTTGCAATTGAGAAGATTCTCATCATTTTTCATCCTTGCAAGGTGTTCCTTTAGTTGCTGCAAGCTTGACTATGAATGACCATCATCACTTGGACTTGGGGAGTGTAATCTGCATCCAAAGATAAAAATATATTTGATTTGTCAATTATGATTCAGATTTATTAACAATGGCATCATAAATTATTTTAACAATCAACATCCCCTAGATAGCTCAAGATGTAATGCATGACTCATGTATGAACCTAAACATTAAGCTCATATGGTGAATGTGGTTGCTCCCCCTTAGTGTGTGCATGAATGCAAGATGTTCAGTAACAATCTAATGCCATATGTAGCCTTTTAAGTAAATGATTCATAGTACCAGGCGAAGAACTTAGATCCAAAGATCACCTCACGCATAGTGATAATTTTCAGACAGGCTTAACCTGCCCTTCCACATGTCACCATTTGATATACTATGTAATCATGAATGATGAAGGTAGGAGGATTGCTATGCATTATGACATGAATTCACAATGTTCAACATTTGCATGATAGAGTACGAAAGTGTATGCAAACTCAATATGTGTAGTGAAATCATGTTTTGGTGAATCTTCAAGCTCTTCTTTACACAAAGATACTATATGACAAGTGATATATGCACAAATATGCAAACAACCATGAATGAAGTGCATGTACAGACATATGCAAGATTACATGACTACATAACACAAAGTCAGTTAAAATATGACACAATCACTACAGAAGGTAGGAGAGATATCACCTGATCCTCAAGTTCAGTTTTTGATTTTTCTTCCAACCTGACTTATGCCATGTGACCCGTGTGCCTTACCTTCTTGATGAAAATAGATTTCATGCTTTACATTCCCAAGGCACACCTGTAAAATAAATTTCTCATTTGACCTTCTTAGGTACCCAAACCATCTTGGGTCCTTGTGGGTTAGCAACAACATGTGCATGTGAATTTGAATTTTTGATAACATTCAAATCATCATCTTTCACAGGAAAATAATCATACTTAACATTTCCAGATTTGGCAAAGTGATGGGGGGAGACATGTGGCATTACATTTTTCTTTCTCATTGGCTCTACTGGTTTGTGTATGTGAGCATGACGTGTTGAGTGAAAACTCATTTTCTTCATGAGTAACCAGCATTGTGACTTTGTGTGACTTTTTTTACCACAATGATTACAATGCATGAAAGGTTTTGTGGTGAATGCTTTCTTTGCATTTTTCAAACCAGCCTGATTTCTACATGCTCTCAAATCATCATTTTTCATAATGAAACAATTATGCATCATGTGTCCAAATTTTCCACAATAGAGGCAAGTAGAATTTCTTTTCTTGGATGCATGGGGTTTCACATGAATGGTTTTAGCATGAACATTTTGGACATCAACACTCTTTTTCAGATTTGGTTGGGTTCTAGACATGGTGTGTTGCTGGGTGTGAGATGTGGAGGTACTCGGTATACATGTGATTTGGATAAATGAGGTATGTAACTCGTTTTCAAATTTCTTTTTCTTCACAGGATTATATCCCAGTCCTTCTTTTTGAAAATTCATTTTCATTCCCAGCAATTTGTCCAAATTATCTTTGCCATCTACAAATTTAGATAGCGAATCATTCAAGTTAAGAATTTCAGATTCAAGAGATGCAACATACAATTCATAGGAAGCCACCTTATTTTCACACGAATTGACTTGTTCATGTAAGGTAGCATTGATGATTTTATGACTTTCTATTTCTTGCAACAAAGCATGCACTTTTTTAGATTCATCAATATTCATAAATTTTCTTTTTTCAAAAGCAAGCAATCTTTCAGAAATGGTTCTATTCAATACCTTCAGTTTCTTATTTTCCATTTCAAGATTTTTATCATGAGCAAACTCATTTTGACCATTGTTCATAAGACTTACTCTCTCTCAGCTCTTTGTTTTCAGTTCTCAAAGAAGAAATTTGATCTTTGTGAATTTCAATGTCGAACACATGACCATCAATCAATTCCTTCAAGTGTGAGCATTCTTTACATCGAGAATCACATTTATTTTGTCCAACATTCTTTTTTAATTTTTTATTTTCAGACTTAACCCTCTCATATTTATCAGCAAGCTCATCATATGCAATCAATAACTCCTCATAGCTAAATTCATCTTCATTATCAGAATCAGAATTTACCTTTGAGCTTGATTCAACTTGTTGATCGCTCCCTTGTTCACTCGTGCCTTCTACAAGGCATCTGTCTTTGTGCTCTTCCTTGATGTCTGCCAATCCATCTAGTATTTCCTTCACGGATCTGTAATGGGAGACAAAGGGGAAATAGTTAGAATCAACTGCAGTAATAAGCAACTTCAAAACCAAGCAATTTTGATAATGTTTGTATTTTTGATTTTCAGTCCAGACATTTTTATCTTTAGGCAATTCATGAGGACCATGTGAAATAAGCTTCCATAGCTTAGGGTCATATGAATTGACTAGACTAAACATTCTACCTAACCACAAATCAAGGTTACAGCCATCAAACACAGGTGGAGAAGTCAAAGTGTACATCATGGTACTCATTGATCCAGATCACTCTAGATCGTTAGATCTATGAAATTAGAGTCTTAGCTCTGATACCAATTGTTGGGTCCCACGATCAATGACACCCAAGAGGGGGGTGAATTGGGTGATTACAAATTTTAAGTAAACTCTTTCCCTTTTAACAAGTGTAATGACACAACAATTAAAACATCAAATCTGTTGAACTGGCAAGTTAGATTACAACCTACACTAACCCCCACACTAGACGACAAGTCGAATGCTGTGTGGTGGAGTAAACTGCTTACAACAAGATTAAGAAAGTTAATTAAGCCAAGAAATAGATTCTCTCAATCTCACCTTTCCCACACGATCATATAAAAGGATTCAACAATCAAAGCAAGCCAACGCGCAAAGCAAACCACAATGCACAGGGATTTTAAGGTGGTTCGGGACCACGACGGGCTCCCTACGTCCACCCCTCACCAAACTAGGTGAGGCTTCACTCGGGGATAAATCCCCAAATAGAGACGATGCTCCAACTAGACACGCAGGACGACGCCTGCACACACACACGAGGACGTGTCCCAATGCACACACACACACACACGCACGGAGATGAAGTCTCCAACACGATCCAACAAGCGGATCAACAAAACGCATACACGCTGCGACAAGTGCAGCAAACCTTACACACACGTAGATCTAGGAAGACCTACGCACACATATGAATCAAATACGACACACACAAATGACCACGGATCCAACAACGATCCATACACACACAAGTATGCAGTTTATAAGAAACACAAATCTAAAACTTAAAACACAATAAGGCACAGTTGAGAAAAACTCCTGATTTGGATCTCCTTTGAATGTATGTTGTTGATTTTGAATGTGGCTTCAATCTCCACTTGATCGGAGCTTTAATCCGGGCTTGCTTGGATCTTCTTTTCCTTGGACAACACTCTCTTGATCTCCCTTGGATCTCTCTTGACTCCTCTTAGATCGTTCTTGAAGGATGATGAAAGATTCTTGCTCAATTGAAGTTGTAGCTTGATTCTCTATGTAACTTCCAGTTGGGGATCGATTGGAAACTTGTTTGCAGCTTGTTCCCTTCACATTCACGCTCAAAACATGGTAGAAGAAGCCCTGGAGCTGCTGCCTGTGACCTGCACACATAAGGATAGAGAGGAATTTGAAATTTCAGATCTAGCTTGGTCCCCTTAGGGTTTACAACCCAATAAGAAGTATTTATGCCTCTAGGACGGTCAAGAGACAGCCCTAGGACAAGATCCACATATCCTGTAGTGATTTGGGGCTTTTGGACAGGATTGGGAGGACTTTTGGCGCACTTAAACGAAGGTCAAATTTGACGGCGCTGCCCGGTACCGGAAAGGGTCGACCCTTAGGGGTCGACCCTCGGGCTAACAGAACCCAAACAGAACCAAGTTTTGGTTCTGGTTTACAGGGGTCGACCCTTGGGGTAGACCCTTCAATGGGTCGACCCCAGGGGTCGACCCTTTCAGGCAGGGTTCATAAAACTGGTTCTATTTTGAACAAAACCTAAGAGGGTCGACCCCCTGGGTCGACCCCTTCTTGTTTGGGTATGAAAAATAGCTAAAACCTCTATCAAATCAATGGAAAATAATTGATTAAATATTACCATAATCCCATGAAGATCAATCATGATTTTTCATCCTGAAAAATATGATAAAGCAAGAGGTTAGATCAAAATCAAAATATATGGGTCATGCATTATCATATGAAGCTAGTTTTGAGACTGAGACCCAAATGACATGAAGTATGATTATGAAAGCATTAGCATGAGACGCATAGATGCTTTGAAAATATTTTCATCTTAAGAACCTCCCCAAGAATATGCATAAGACACTTTGAAATCATTAAGTCTTTAACTATCCAATGAAGTCAATTGAGAGAACGACTAATGAATCACTCCCAATCTAGGCACATGGAAATTCATTTCCAGCTCATGGATACTTACCATGGATTCAAGGGTAGCCAATACAAATCAATCAAACCTCATATGAGTTCCAACTTCAGTCTAGAGCAACATGTATCAAATCATCATTGAGTCATGATTTTGTATGAGTGAGAGGAAGATGATGGATCCTTTCAACAAATACAAACAGTGAAGTGGAGATGATTTTACACAATGACAAGTAACCAATTCATATGAACGAATACTCAATGAATCTACATTAGTATGGGCAAAAAGAACAAGAACATTAGTCTTAACATTCCCACACTAAAACATGCATGAAGGCGCATGCATTCTAGCCCAGTAGTAGTACCTGCAAAGCAAGATATCAACATGTGAGTTCATTTGTCATGACGACGAGTTCATTTATGATGAAGACATTTTCCATAGATCACTCACACATCAAAACCATTATCATCACACATGAAGTTTAGTTATCATCAAAACCATAGATCAACAATAGTGGTAGGCTGTGTCCCTGAAATTATTGCTAACCGATGAACGGTTTTCTCCGATTGTTTCTAATTGTCCCTGAATGGGGAGGGGCACAGCCCTTTAGCTCGTTTGCTCAATTTCCTTGAACCAACGCCACTCTGGGTTCCAAGGGGTCTGTCATCTTATCACATGTTCCCCTGGAAGCCCTTTACACTGAGTGAGCAAATGAAATCGCCATATGTATGGCTACAATCAGAGGCCCGTTGCACCCCTGGATCATCACGAGTCTCTAGTAGGCTAGCCCTCGAGACTCTATTCGTGATGACCTCAAGGACTGAGGCAGTCCACCTGGGCTCCTCAGTATTTACGATTTGGCACCGTCTACAGTGTGCCATGCCACTTGTCTAATTGAACATCTCCCTATGCTGGGGAGATGTTGCCCAAATTTCCTCAGACGAGACTGTGTTTTCACGATGATTTGCTTTTAATCTCTTACAGAGCATAGGAGTGTCTTATCTGATTATGTCTGATACTCAGAAGGGCCTATACATTGACAGCTGCCCAGTGCTAGAGTATGAACCTTGCACAAGCAAGCCAAGAAGGAGAATAAACGAGCAAAGCCAGAAAAGAATATACCTATAGAAATAACAACTGGCAGAATCTCTTCTAAATGCCCAGGCAGTCATGCCTTTGGGTTCTCAGGCCTCATAAGATACTCTCACTCAAATGCCCAATTTGGTGCGAAACCAGGCTCAGGTGGCGGAGTCTTGTGACTTGGTGGCATCGTCACCGAATTAACCCCCACAAGCTTCGATTCGGTGGCGACGCCACCGAATCACGTTTTCTCTCTGCCCGTCACCGACTCTGCATATTGCCTTCTTCTCCACTAACATCGACCCATACCGCCTCCTCTGCGCCACTAGCACCTACGCATATTGCCTTCTTCTCCACTAACATCGACCCATACAGCCTCCTCTACGCCACTAGCACCGACGCACGTTGCCTTCTTCTCCACTAACATTGACCCATACCGCCTCCTGTATGCCACTAGCACCGACGCACATCGCCTCTACGCCACTAGCACCGACCCAGCTCACATCGCCTCTCCACCACTTGCATCGACCCTGCACCGCCTTCCTCAGCACCTGCACCGACCAACGTTGCTCCACTTCACGCTTGCTCTACCTGCACCGACTCTCATCGCTCATTGCACTGACGTGCCCTCCTCATCCTGTACCAGCCCCCAGGAGCATTGCACCGACCCTCGTGGTGCCCGTCGCCGACTCGGCTCCTCTGTGTGCCCTTCCTATTAAATACTCCTAAATAAATAGCCGAATACATTACATGTATGTATATATTTATATATATATGTGTAAATATATATAGGTCCATATAAACATGTTGATCTCATGTGCCTTCCATGCTTCCGGTAAATAGCTCTTCCTAATCACCCATGTTAGGGTCATAATGCCTGCTTGTGTGTTTGGTCGAACTTCAGTATATAAAATGGCGTCTAACAGAATGCCAGGTCCCACCCGGCTGGAAGTGTCACTATGCGTGATGGTGGTCTTCAGACCTAAGTTCCCCACCTCATACCGAAGTGCGAACGTAATAAATCTTATTTCCTCTTGCATGAATAAAAGGAAGCGTAGGCGTCTGCGTAGCTTCGCGTTTATGTTACTTCAGACACGTCTTTATTATTTGGCCCCGAGTGGCACTTATCTTGGCAATTAATCAAGGGTTTTCCTCCTTCTTGGAGGATGTAATTAATGCTATAACCTTTACGGTATAGCGGACTTCCGGTCTCGACCCGAACCTCACAATCGACTGACCAAGTCAGATCGAGCGCACGATAAAATTTTGTCACCTTCGTGACTGGCACGCCCAACGCCATTTTCAAATAAAATCGTTCCACCACACACTAACGCGGCGCTTACCTAGATCGTGTTAATAGACGCGGCCTAAACGTACCTCAGGCGCAACAATAGATAAACGCGCCCCTTACCTGGGTCGCATTAACAAAGATCGTGCCCATCACATGGGGTCGCGTTAAATAGGATTGCGCCCATCACCGGGGTCACATTCCTAACCGCCAAACTGTTCATCTCCTACACGAGACGCGGTGCATCGTTGTAGCGCGTTCCACTGAGAACACGGCATACACGACCAGCGCATTCTCGCCACATAGCGAAACACGGTAAATCCGCACAAAAACCCATTTTCCATGCCCCAATCGCTTCTAAACGAAGGGGAAACAATCCTAATCACAATACCATCCTTCCACAAGCCGGAAGGGATCAAACCATGCCCAAAAACGTAAGAAACGAGTGATTCCCACGAATCGACCCAAAATTACTCACAAGGACAGCCGGGCTCATACCGACTCCGATTCTCAACGAAATACAATAAATGTGGCGGGGAACGAATCCCAACCTGCCAGGGGTTCAAATGAACCCATCTAAACCACAAACCATCGCCTAACACGGCGAACACGGCTCACCCCCCGAACATGCTTTCACCATAAACGAAGCAAAGCCCGCTCAAACTCACACCGTTCAGCTCCAAATCGCAAGGGAATGCAGGAAAAGAGTAGGGCATCTGTCCCCCTACCTCCACCGAAGATCTCACGAGCCGAAACGGCCAATCCTCGCCGAAAACGACAACATGAACAACCCACATCAGATTTGAATCCACGAACGGGATCGCGCTAATGCCATGCTCTATTCTTCACGCTCCACGTCAGTTCCACGCCGTCACCGCCTCACCCATCTCCACACCGGTCGCGCGCTCGAGGGGGAGGAGAAGAGAGGAGAGAGAACAGAGAGGGAGAGAGTGAGAGATCGTGAGGAGGAGAGAGGAGAGAGGAGGGTTAAGAAGGAAAAAGAAATTAGGAAATTATGTAATTATCCTAAAATATGATTTTCTGCACAAAAATCCATAAATTCAAAAAAATACAAAAAAATAGTCTTCGCGATCCTCGAAACGAGCACAACGCATCTGTAGCGTCCCTGAGTCACAAAACTCAACGGTCAACTCTCCACAGGGTTCCGTAGGTTATACAAGGGAAAAACCCGAGTGGATCGTAAAACATGTATCAGGACCCACGAAAGCGATCCGAAAGCTCTCCGATTCCGATCCAAAGAATCCAGAATATTACATTCCTCTCCCCTTAAAGGAATTTCATCCTCAAAATTTAAGGAGTTAACAAGTGAACAGGGAAGAACAAACCCAAAACATTGGCTATGCTCTCCAAGCATCAGCCAAACCTCAAACACAAAACATGATAACACAATTCTCGAAAAACATAATTCAGAGGGACACTACCAGACCATAATCATAGGTACACGCTCCGAATCTCAAGGCACATCGATCCACAGAACAAGCATGGCACACAAGTGAACACAAGCCCGACACCTCCGAAACAGGGCATCATCGCTAACGTCTCACAGGGAAAGGAGACACGACCCGAGACACGAAAATAGCCTCCGATAAAATACATGGCAGACACAACAAGCATCAGCTTAGACAAGGAAACACAGTCCTCTCAGTTGACTGCTCCAAATCATCAGCTTTCGTGCCATGAACAACCACGAAACTGGCACGCAGAACACCAACGACAGCACTGGACCACATGCACAATCAAGTCAGTCCTCACTCAGACATTACATCTTTTTCGAGTCGCATACAAACTCTACCACGACAGAAGAGTATAGCAAAATCAACCGACAAGACCTTGGTCCACACCATGCCAAACTCAGACTCACATGGAACTCCTACCAAGCTGAACACAACCACCAAATAACAACAACGACACTTGCAGAATCCTAGCTCCGTTCTCAACACAGAATCATGGGACGCAACTGTAAGCTGGGTCACACCAAGGCACAATTACAGCTGAACACACGACTAAAATGTACTAGCCATGCTGCGAACAGCTTACCAACAAGGACCCATAAACAATCTCAGAAAATACATCTCGAGGACCACGATCACGTCTCGAGAGCACAACTCCCGAGAAAAATAGAAGAAGAAAAGGGGTACTGAACCAGCATATATGTCGACAATTTCCCCAATCCTCAAAATGTGCCGTTGCTTGAGGCTTTGTGCTGTCGTGGTAGAGTTAGCATGCGACTCGAATCTGATGTAATGTCTGACTAAGGACTGACTTGATTGTGGTCTTGGTCAAGTGCTATTGTTGGTGTTCTGCGTGCCAGTTTCGTGGTTGTTCATGGGGCAAAAGCCGATGATTAGGAGCAGTCAGTTGAGCGGACTGTGTTTCCTTGTCTAAGCTGATGCTTGTTGTGTTTGCCGTGTGTTTTATCGTTGGTTGTTTCGTGGCATGGGTCGTGTCTCCTTTCCCTGAGAGACGTTAGCGATGATGCCCTATTTTGGAGGTGCCATACTTGTGTTCACTTGTGTGCCATGCTCGTTCTGTGGATCGATGTGCCTTGAGATCTGGAGCGTGTACCTGTGATTGTGGTCTGGCAGTGTCCCTCTAAATTATGTTTTTCAGGAATTGTGTTATCATGTTTTGTGTTTGAGGTTTGGCTGATGCTTGGAGAGTATAGCCAGTGTTTTAAGTTTGTTCTTCCCAGTTCACTTGTTAGCTCCTTGAATTTCGAGGATGAAATTCCTTTAAGGGGGGAGGATTGTAATATCCTGGATTCTTCGGATCGAAATCGGAGAGCTTTCGGATCACTTTCGTGGGTCCTGATACGTGTTTTATGATCCACTCGAGTTTTTTCCCCTTGTATAATTTGCGAAACCCTGTGGAGAGTTGACCGTTGAGTTTTGCGACTCAAGGATGCTACAGATGCGTTGTGCTCGTTCTGAGGATCGCGAAGACTATTTTTTCATAGTTTTTTGAATTTATGGATTTTCGTGTAGAAAATTAGATTTTAGGAAAATTGCATAATTTCCTAATTTCTTTTTCCTTCTTAACCCTCCTCTCTCCACTCTCCTCCTCATGATCTCTCACTCTCTCCCTCTCCATTCTCTCTCCTCTCTTCTCCTCTCCCCCAGGAGCGCGACCGGTGTGGAGTTGGGTGAGGCGGTGACGGCGTGGAGCTGACATGGAGCGTGATGGCGTGACGAATGGAGCGTGGTGTTGGCGTGATCCCGTTCGTGGATTCAAAGCCGATGTGGGTTGCTTGTGTTGTCATTTTTGGCTAGGATTGGCCGTTTCGGCTCGCGAGATCTTCGGTGGAGGTAGGGGGACAGATGCCCTACTCTTGTCTTGCGTTCCCTCGCGATTTGGAGCTGAACGGTGTGAGTTTGAGCGGGTTTTAATTCGTTTACGGTGAAAGCATGTTGGGGGGGGGGTGAGCCGTGTTCGCCGTGTTATGCGATGGTTTGTGGTTTAGATGGGTTCATTTGAACCCCTGGTGTAGCGAAAGGAAAATGGTTCCTAGGCCACGTACCACCTTCTCTATTTATTTGTTGGGGAAGTCATCTCGTGCCCGTGGATGCCTGCACACACCAAGAAACCAGAAGGGTGTCAGAAGGAGTCCCGGGTGTTACCCCAGGGGACAACCCTCCGATGCTTAAGTCAGCAAGGGATTAATAAGCAATAGGGAGGAGCAAAGTAAGAGAGAAGTAGGGGCCATAGTCATCGATCCAGGAAGCGTGTAGATCCCCTGCACACATGCTCGCCGCTCCCAGTGGGGTCTGGAAGAGTGCTCGCTGGGGGGTAAGGCCGTGCAGGAGGAAGTGGCTCTCTGGACATAGTAGATGGCCTCTCTGTCGTAGTTGCAGGTCGGGTCATTCTCTTCTCAGTAGGAAGCTCTAGTGGCGGAAGTATCCACCGTATCTCCTCTTGCGTAGTAGTATGAGGGTTTTATAGAAGGATCTACCGTGCTCTTCTCTTCTGTCGATGTCCCTTTTATATGGGTTGTCCTTGAGCGAGAGCCTCATCCCTTGATAGGGAAGGGTCCGTTTAGTAGAGTAACGTTCCTCCGCTATGTTGGCGGGAGTTTCCCATTGGAGGGTGAGAGCTCCAGCATCGGCCGTTCCCTAGGCGAGTCTTACGGCACCCATGGCGCGTGCTCGCCCGTTACGGGGTCAAGGCCGGAGTCGTGGGGGCAACGGTCGGTCGTCGGAGTGTCCTCCGGCGAGAACTGTGCTTGGGCCGGCCTCATCAGCGTCGTGGAATCCGATGCCGTGTTGGGCCGGTCATCTTCTTATTGGGCCGAGCATGTATGTCCGCTCCCTGCTTGGGCTTAGTGCATCCAAACCTTAATGGGCCGCTCGCGCTTGGGCTGTTTCTGGGTCAAACCAGATTTACCCTCCTCACTTCCCCCCTACTCTTAGTTGCCGAGCACTCGCAGGGGACTGAGAGTAGCCCAAGAGAGGGTTCTTCTGGAGGGTGTCATCCGAAGATGGTTTCCTCGTACGGCGGGAGTTGGTGGCTTTGAGACCTGCTTGGCGCGCAAGGCACCTCTGGTGGTGGCAGAAGCCACGCTAGCAATGATGACACCAGGTCTTGTCTTGTTCTAGGGATGTGGGCTCAGAACGGTCACCTTGCCTCGGTAGCCGTACCACCGTAGCGACAGACGTCCCTTCGCCTGACTCTCAGGGGGGCAACCATCGGACTGTAGTGGGCGGTTTATAAGGAGCGCGCAGGGGTCTCTCGCAAACCATACCCACGTCTCGCTGGTCACCGCGCTCCGTCATAGGCTTCTTCCTCCCTTTGACTGGTGAGGATCCTTCTTTCTCGGTTCTTCTTTTCTTTGGTTGCGATGCGTTTGCATAGGAGAGCTCTCACTATCGAGTCTTCCTCTTCAGAGGACATGCCTCAAGGCCGGGGTAGTATGCTGAGCACTTCGGGTGCGGGCCCTAGTCAGCCTGATTCCCAACCTCTGGGGACCTATAGGGTATTCCATGGTTTACGGGAGACCTTCCAGATCCCCCCCAAGTTTGACATCATCTTTCCTGCTGTGGGAGATGACATAATGAGTCACCCTACTAGCGGGATCATGATCCCGGTGGCCTCCTTCCTGGCGGGTCTTCGTATTCCAGTCCATCCTTTCATCTCGGCTGTCCTCCACCATTACGGGCGGAACCCTGGGGGCATAACTCCCAATTCTTATAGCATCCTCTGCTGGTTTGTCTATGCCTGTCGTAGAGCATTGGTGGAGCAGAGTGTCGACTTGTTCCGACAATTCTTCCTCCTCCAGAGTTGCCCACCTGACACCTTTTTTGCCTATTTCAAGGTTCATACCCACGACCATTTTATCTCTGTCTCCCGTACCGCATCCAACCGCAAGGGGTGGGCGGAGCGGTATGTCTACTTGATCAAGTCAAAGGACTGGGAAAGGGCCTCTGATGGCTGGATGCGGAGTGGCTTTCCTCGCCCTTGGCGCGATACGAAGCCTCCCCTCAATGCCGAGCGTCACCGGGATCTGAAGGTGGTTTCCCGGTATTCTCTCGTCGATGCAGACCACGTCTTGACCCCGGCGCTACTTCGAGAGCTGGAATTGTGTCCTCCGTTGCCGCAGGGTACTGGTCTTGTCCCCCCGTAGGGATGTGGCAGTAGTGGCTGACGCTTGACTAACCTCGTTTTGTTTTCAGGGGCGGCGGAAGCACTGGGGTGGACCCCCGAGATCGTCTGGCTACCACGGCTCACTCCCCTCCCCGTGGATCACATTGCTCTAAGAACCGGCCAGGTGTCGGTCGTCGCCCCCCCTGCCCAGGTTGCTTATGCCCCGGGGAGGTTGCAGTATCCGGCGAATGTTGGCATTCCTCTGGTGCGTTCGCCCGAGGCGTCGGTGGCCAGTGGAGGGCCTAGTCTTCGGCAGAGTCCCTACGAAGCCGCTCCCAGCGTACCCGGTGAGGAGTCTGTCATGACTGGCGGTGGTCGGGATTACCTGACCGAGGATGAGTTGGCAGAGATTCACAATCATCGCCGATCGAGGAAGAGGGGGAGGGATTTGACCCCGGTTAGAAGTAGGGTCCAACCCTCGCCTGGGGTGCCTCCCCCCAGTGTTCGCCTATCATTGTCACCGGTAGCGCCGGTAGCTGCTACTCCGGCGTTCGCCTCCGGTAGCTGAGGGCGCGAAAGGGGCAAGGCCCCTGCTCCTGCCGAGGCTGATCCTCCCCCTCCGCAGAGGGTCCCTCGGCGCGGTCAGTCCTCGCGGTCTGAGGACTCACCGGCGGGGGTGCCCGGTGTCCCGTGCATTGTCGACCTCATGATGTGGAGTGCTCGCTGGCATGAGCACATTGGGGAGCTGGGTCTTGGTATCATGGATGAGTTGATGGCCGTTGCTGTGAAGAACGTGTGCCTGGTCGTTAGCGTCTTCGGGCTATGGAGGCACCGTTTCCTGGACGTTGTGCGTGAGCTGGAGGCTAGTTGGGCCCTTTAGGCGGGGGCCGAAGGGCGTTTGAAGGAGTCCGAGGCTACAAACACCGGACTTCGGGAGCAGTTGTCTCAGTTGGAGTGGGCCCTGGCGGGCATGGAGCGTGACCGGGACTCTTTCCGGGCGCAGGCTGACGCGGCTGGAGAGCAAGCGGCCAAGCTGGAGACGGAGGCCCAAGCCATGGAGGCCCGTGGCTAGGAGATCGAGGCGGAGCTCGCTAGGCTGCACATGTCACTGTCCTTGGCTGGTGAGGAGGCTGTGGAGGCCTTCTACTCCTCCTCGGCTTATCGGGCCGAGCTGACGGAGGCGGCCCTGGGGTACTATGGGCCGAGGCGTGACCGCGGCTTCCGGGAGGGTTGGAGTGCTGCCGTGAAGGCCACAGCGGGGCACTTTGACCTCGTGGCCCTGGTCCTCCCTCCTCCTTCTGATCCCTACGGCTCAGGGGCCGAAGACGAAGACGAGGGGCCTCACCCCATAGAGGCGGGCGCCGAGCGGTCGGTGTCGAGCACGGGTGAGCGAGCGCCCGCGGATGTTGCCGTGGTGGACTTAAGTGACGAGCCACCCCCTCCCAGTGCCGTTGCGGCGCGTGCGCCTGCTGAGCCCAGGGCACATGATGATGTAACCGGGGCAGGTCCTTGAGGGGATGCCCCTAGTTATCTGTTTCTTCCTTTTTTCTGCACCTTCCGAGGCAGTAGCCTCTTTTTGTAACTTCTCTTTTTTTAGAAATGAAAAACTTCCTTTTATCTGCAAATCTTGAGATTTCTTCTGTGTATTTCCTTCATTCTGAACCGTCGCGAGATCCTCTGGGGATAGGATACATCGTCCTTGATGATGGCTTCTGATGGAGCGCAACTTTCGGAATCCGTCGCTTCGATTCCCACGGATTTGATTGAGGCGGTAAGAGTCCTCATACTCCTGGGAACTTTGCCTTCCCTATAAATGGTGGCTTACGCTGCATTCCAGTGATCAGCTTCTGCAATAGAGAGCCTTTGTAGGTAGCCTTCTTAGAGAATGTCCTCAAGAGAGTCTGGTACTTCTTCAGATGATGAATTTCTACAGGCTCGTCGTCAACCTATGGTCCTCTGGGGAAACCCAACGCCGGTACAGTGGCGGCCATGGCCGGCCCCTGGAGAGGGTGTCCCTGCTCCTGAGCAGTACAGGCTCGGGTACCTGGATGGCTGGCGGAAGGCCTTGGAGAAGGTTAACCGCTTGTATGCCGGTAGGGGGGTCATACTTCTTGAGTAGGATAAGTTCTGTCCTTGACGGGACGAGAAGTGTCAGGGTAGCGCTGCTTTCTAAACCTCTGCTATTTCCCCTTGCTCGTCTTTGGGATATGTAACCGTTATTTGCTCCTTGTAGGTGCTCGGTGAGATGCTCCTCTTTGCTGGAACATCTTCCTACTTTCTGGTAGGAAGGATCGTAAGGAAGGGTGGAATCTGTTTTCTATTCTTCCACTCAGTGGGCCTGGCCGTGCGGCTTGGACGACGGCGGTGGGCTCCTCAGTTTGGAGGCATGGCCAGCATGTCTCTCCCCGTCGCTGCTGTCGCATGCTGTCCGCGGCGAGGCACAAGGCAACCTCTCCTTTCAAGGGAGGTGCTGACGGTAGCCGGGGCAGGGGGGGCTTGTTCACCGGGGTGGCCTTCCTAATGTGTTGGCCTCGTAGTACCGCTGTCGCCTGTTGGCTTGTGTGGGCCTGCTGGTTCCCTGTAACGGGTGTGCCTTGCTGGTCCTTCTCCAAGCAGGGGTGGTCGGAGCTACTGGCCTAGTTTTCCTCGTGCAGGCCTTCTACCAGTGAAGCCTTTTGTTGGCCTGAGGGCTTTGTCCCTCTTCTCTGGCATAGGAGGCTTCTCCGTAGGTACCCTCCCACAGAACAAAGATGGGCACCTGTGCATGTTTGAAGGCTCTGCATGATTACTGATAGAGGACGATGCCGAAAGAGCGAGTTGCTGGAGTTACATGTTGCCACTGTTGAGCACATTTTGTTCCTCCATGTACTTGTACTTGGCCCATGTGAGGGTATTTTGCCAATTTCTGGCAGCTTATATTTTGACTAAAGAGATATAAATTCTTTGTTCTTGAGCCAATACTATTGTGTACCTTTTACTGGAGTGCTTCTGCGTGCTTTTCTGGGTGATCCTCCGTGCTCGTATTCACATTGCTCGCGTCCTCCGCAGGAACCCTTAGGTTACCATTTTATTTTCAAGGGGAGCGGTGCTCGCCCCTAGGGAACCCTTAGGTTACCTTCTTCATTTTCAAGGGGAGCAGTGCTCACGCCTTTAGGGAACCCTTAGGTCACCTTTTTCATTTTCAAGGGGAGCGGTGCTCGTGCCTTGAGGAAACCCTTAGGTTACCTTCTCATTTTCAAGGGGAGCGGTGCTCGCCTTTAGGGAACCGTTGAGTTACCTTCTCATTTTCAAGGGGATCAGTGCTAGCCTCTAGGGAACCCTTAGGTTACCTTTTCATTTTCAAGGGTAGCAGTGCTCACATTTAGGGAACCGTTAGGTTACCTTTTCATTTTCAAGGGGAGCAGTGCTCGCCTCTAGGGAACCTTTAAGTTACCTTCCTTATCGTTGGTGACTTGCCTTGGTGGGGTACGGCTGGTGACGTTTCACTGGAAGTATTTCCTGAGGTTAATGGAGTTCCACGTCCTGGGCACCTCTCTCCCCCCAAGCGTCACTAGCCTATACTCCCCTTTATCGAGTGCTCCTGTTACCTGGTATGGGCCTTCCCAGTTAGGTCCGAGCTTCCCTGCTACTCCTCACAGGTCAACCACGCTTGCTCGCCGTAGAACCAGATCTCCGGGGAAGAAGTGTCGCTCCTTAACCCGGGCTTGTAATACTGCACTAGCTTCTGCTGATATGTCGCAAGCTTTATCTCGGCGTTGGTTCTTCCTTCTTCGAGTAAGTCCAGGTTCTCTCGCATTGCCTAGTTGTTCCTGGCCTCATCGAAATGTCCCACTCGTAAAGAGGGGTTGGATATTTCCACCGGGACCACTGCCTCAGCCCCGTAAGCGAGGTGGAAAGGCGTCTCCCTGGTGGCGGCTCTAGCGGTGGTCCGGTGAGCCCATAGAATGTTGGGGATCAAATCAATCCATGCGTCGCCTGCTTGGTCTAGGCGGGTCTTGATGCCATGGAGTAGAGTACGGTTGGCGTTCTTCACCAGGACGTTGGCTTGGGGATGTCCCACCGAGGTGTAGTGGTTCTAAATCCCCAGCTCCAAGCACTTCTCTTGAAAGGAAGTGCTCGCGAACTGTCTGCCGTTGTCGGTAGTGAGAACTCTTGGGATCCCAAATTGGCAAATAATGCTCCGCAGCACAAATTTCCTGGCTGCTTCGCTTGTTATCTTTCCTAATGGTTCGGCCTCGATCCACTTGGTGAAGTAGTCGATGGCGACTCTGAGGAATTTCTTCCTTCCCTGTGCCTCAGGGAAGGGCCCCAGGATGTCGATCCCCCACCGGGTGAACGGACAGAGCTCCGTCAAGGCATGGAGCTGCGTCGCCGGCTGGTGGTGTAGGTGGGAATATTTCTGGCATTGTGGGCATCTTCAAACATAGCTGAGGCAATCTCGTTGCAAAGTGGGCCACCAGTACCCTTGTCGAATCAGCGTCCTTGCGAGTGCTCGCCCTCCCACATGACTTCCTCAGAGTCCTTCATGGACTTCTTGGATGGCCTGGTTGGCTTCCATGGGGAAGAGGCACTTGAGTAGAGGAGCTGAGAGGGACCGGTGATATAGCCGACCGTCTACCATAGTGAAGTTGGCTGCTCTCCCCCCCGTGCGTCGTGCTTCGGCGTGATCACTGGGGAGCTGCTGTCGAAGGAGGAAATCGAGTAGAGGATCCATCCAGGAGGGTTCGTAGTCGATGGTGTTTACCTGGAGTGCTGGATCGTCTATGGTCGGTGCTGACAGTTCCTCTATCAAGATTGATCTCGAGCGGGAGACCGTAGTGGCTGACGCTAGGCGGGAGAGGGCGTCTGCTTGGACGTTCTCCTCGCGTGAGATGTGGACCACTTCAAAGTGGGCGAACTCATTCGCTGCTACCTTGGCCTTCTCTAAATATTTCATCATGGAGGGGTCTCGGGCCTCGAACTCCCCCCTGACCTGGTTGGCGATGAGCATAGAGTCGCTATATACTAGCACGCTTGACTCCCCCAGGTGTTTCGCCATGCGCAACCCGGAGAGGAGCGCCTCGTACTCGGCCACATTATTTGTGGTCGGGAAGTTGAAGCGTAGGGTGTACTATAGCTCTACTCCTTCTGGTGAGAGTAAGACTAACCACGCGCTGCTACCCGCAGCGTAGGACGATTCGTCAACGTATAGTTCCCAAGCGGGCCCCGAGGACTTCTCGGGTGAGTCTTCGGCGGGTAGAGTGCATTCAACGATGAAGTCCGCGAGAGCCTGGGCCTTGATCGCCATCCTTGGTCGAAACTTGATGTCAAATTCTCCCAACTCGATGGCCCATTTGACCAGTCTTCCTGACGCATCAGGGTTCTGAAGAATTTATCGGAGGGGGTGATCGGTGGGGACGGCGATCGGGTGGGCCAGAAAGTATGACTATAGCTTGCGAGCAGCTGTAATCAGTGCGAGGGCAAACTTCTCGATCCGCGAATATCGAATTCCGATCCTTGCAGTGCTCGACTGATGTAGTAGATCGGCTTCACGACTCCCGACTCCTCCCGCGTAAGCACAGCACTCATGGTGCTGGGTGTTACGGATAGGTACATGAGCAGCTGTTCCCCCCTTGGGGTTTGGCGAGGACAGGAGGTGTCGTCAGGTAGCGTTTCAGTTCTTTGAATGCTTGTTCGCACTCCTAGTCCCAGTCGATCCATCCCTTCATCTCTGGTGCCAGGTTTGCTTACTTGATCAGCCAGAAGAAGGGTAGACATCGTTCGGTGGCTCGGGATAAGAACCAGGCCAGAGTGGTGACGCGCCCGGTGAGGCACTGTACGTCCCTCACCCATCTTGGTCGCTCCATCTCCAATACTGCTTTGATTTGATCTGGGTTGGCTTCGATTCCTCGGTGGGTGACGAGGAATCCTAGGAACTTGCCTGATCGCACCCCGAACGCACACTTAGCAGGATTAAGTTTCATCTTGTACCTTCGGAGTGTGGTGAAGGTCTCCGCCAAGTCACGCAGGTGCTCGGCTGCTCAGAGGCTTTTCACGAGCATGTTGTCGATATAGACCTCCATGTTGCGACCGATCTGCGAGTCAAACATATGATTGACTAGGCGTTGATACGTAGCTCCCGCGTTCTTCAGCCCGAACGACATGCGGGTGTAGCAATATAAGCCATGGTCGGTGATGAACGCGGTCTTGTCTTGGTCGGGCTGGTGCATGCTGATCTGATGGTACCCAGAGTAAGCGTCGAGGAAGCTCAGCATCTCATGCCTGGCCATGGCGTCGACCAACTAGTCGATCCGCGGCATGGGGAAGCTATCTTTGGGCGTGACTTTGTTGAGGTCGATGTAGTCCACGCACATTCTCCACTTCCCGTTGCTTTTAGGCACCAGGACTACGTTGGCTACCCAGTCTGGATACTAGGTAGGTCGGAGTAGCCCTGATCGTAATTTTTCACCTACTTGTTGCCTGATGATGGCTTGTCGCTCGGGGTTGCACTGCCTTCGGCGTTGCTGTATCGGGCGATAGGTAGGGTCCAACCTTAGTTGGTGCGTGATGACCTCTGGAGGGATTCCGGGGAGTTCATCCTTGGACCAAGCGAACACGTCTTGGTTGGCTGCGAGGAAACCCGCGTACGCCTGTTTGTTGTGTTCGGACAAGGTAGCGCCTATCTTTAGTGTTCTGCTTGGGTCGTCTCTGACCTGGATGAGGTACAAGTCTTCAGCCGGTGAGCTTGTGCTCGGACCCGGGTCTTCGGTCCTCGCCTTCTTCTCAGGAGGCACTTCTTCGAGGCGTCGATCTCGGGTGGAGATATGGTAGCATCTTCTGGATTCCCGTTGATCACCCTGGACTTCTCCCACCCCACGAGGGGTGGGGAACATAAGCTTCTGTTGGTAGGAAAAAGGGACACCTCGGAGCATGTCGAGGATTCCTCTGTCGATGATGGTATTGTACCCTGTCATTGCACGGACCACAGTAAAATCGGCGAGGAATGTTACCTCTTTCGGTGCCGTCCCGAACGCAATCGGGAGCGAGATGCGCCCTTTCGAGCGGACAGTCGTGTCGGAGAATCCATACAGCGGCGTGTGCAATGGCGTGAGTTGTGACACGTCAACACCCATGAGTACAAGACAGTCGTACGCGATAACATCAGGTCCACTTCCATTATTCACCAGGATACGTCGCATGGTACATTGATTGATGGTGGCAGAAACCACCAAAGCATCAGAATGGGGCGTCGTGATGCCTTTAAGGTCATCCTCAGAGAAAACTATGGGGTCTTTCAGGTGGGCTGAGGTGGAAAGCTCCCTTGGGGTGCCATCGCCTTGGTCCGCAATGTTGACGGCCATCGCGTACCGGCGTCTTCTGCTCGCGCTATCTCCCCCCGCGACGGGCCCTCCAGAGATCATCATGATCACCTTTCCGTTGGGCCGATTGTCGATCGGGGGAGGCGTCTTCTATCATCTTTCGGCAGCCTTGGCGAGGAACTTGTCGAGGAGTCCTCTGTGAACGAGATCCTTGATTCTAAGCGTCCTTCAAGTTGATGCAGTCGGCGGTGTCGTGGCCATGGTCGCGGTGGAATTGACAGCACTTCTTCTTGTTCCGCGAGTTAGGATCTGACTTCATCCGCGAAGGCCATTTGAGGAACGGCTCCTCGCGGATCTCCATCAGGATCTGGTCGGGTGGGGCCGTTAGGGGTGTGTAGTGGCGGTATCCACCCCTTTCCTTCTCGGGGCGGTCGCGGTGGTCTCCATCGCGCCGCTCCCACTTGCTCCGACCCTCTCGTGGTTGGTCGGCGGCCCTTTTCCAGTCAGGCTGGTCGGTCCTAGCCGCACGGCGCAGGGCCGCGGTGTTCTCCTCGCAGTGTGCATGCTTCTGGGCTAGCGCGAGGAGATTTGGAAGGGGCGTCGGGGCTTCAACTCCGAGCACACGCTGGAGGATGTGGTCTCGCGTCCCCTGGATGAGTGCCTTGGTGGCGATGCCGACGTCGAGGTGGGGGGTGAGGAGTGCCTCCGCGCAGAATTGGGAGACGAAGTCCCATAGCGCCTCTTCTTTCCCCTGCCTGAGTGTCACACCCCAAGCCTTTATTACAGCGGAAGACTAACTCGGGGAGCGCGAACAGCCAGCATGGTAAGCCTCTTGCAAGCAAGAATTATCAGAGCGCAAGACAATCACACACATAAATGCAATTACACAATATTTACACAAACTCCAACTTTATTTCATAATAATCAAGTACAACCACTAATTCAACTTCCATTATGTACTAGACTTAAGAAATAGGAAAATTACGTAGACTCAATCTAAATAATTAAGAATTCCTAAGTCTTCACTCTCATCTTGACAATACTTTCATTCGCTCTCGGACCCGCTACTTGTATAACCTGAATCCGAATTCGAATCACTTTCATTTCCTGAAAAGATTGGAAATAGGTAATGAGCACACTTACCCAGTAGGTATCTTCGCATCAACATTAAGGAACTATTAAAGTAATTAACAATTTAGCTCTAAAGAATAAGGTAACAATCATGCGAATGCGATCAATCACACGATTAAACTAAAGTAACAAGATGATCAAGTAAGTTAGAATGAGAGCAAGTACGAACTAGCAAGAATGTAAGAAGGGCATGATATTGGCCTTTCATGAACAAGAATGTATCGAGAATGTACTAGCAAGCCACATAATCATCACTCTAGTATCTTTTGCTGATGAGCAAGTACTTCATGAATTTCTGTGGAATATCAAACAAGAAAGTCATGTACAAGAATATCATGTCATGCCGTATTGTGGATTTTCACTTATTTATAGAGAAAGTACTCCCAGCGTAATGCGACGCCAGTAGCATCATACCCCATGGTTTATAATAGTATGTTTCCGACAATCAGCCGAGGGGACTAGCATAGAGCCCTTGAACACAATCAATGCTCGATCGTATCTTCAAGTATAAATCAAGCTTTTTCCACGCATGTAATAATACAGTATGGACAAGAATGTAATAAGTTCAATAAGCTCATGATAACAATAATTCAATGAATGAATGCTTTAATAAGAATCATGAGAAATCAAGAATGACTTAAGCAAGGTTATGCTTATGGAAATAAATCGGCAGCATAACGGCACATTCTTTATTTTCTATTCATTATTTTAGGTTTCTTGATCAATATGATAAGTTCTAGATCATTAATAGTCCAGCTAGAAATCTTGAAATATCAACCCTTGGTCCACCTTGGGTAAAAATACTCAAGCAGATGTGACGCTCCAGTATTGGGCCGTTATATTAGTCTGAATCCAGAACCAAGAAATCAGAGTTAGTTGAATGTGACGGTTATATATTGGGCCGTTACTTGTGCCTGACGGTCCAACATAGAGCCGTTACATTACTGATAATCAAAAACATCGAGAGTGTAATCTAATCAATGGGTTTTAATGGTACAACCAACTCGGCGTCCTAGTGGGAATCCCAGGCTCACAGAGAATTATGGAGGCCTTGAAACAAGATTTCCTATTCTATTAGAAGGAATATCCAATAGAGAGATCCTCATGTCCAAGAATAATATTCCTATAGTGTAAAGTGAACTAATGGATAACATACCGGAATATGCGGCATATACTTAAAGAAATGACTCTATTTATAAAGAAGAATGTGTAACAATGTGAAACCAAGATAAAACTCCGTCAATACAACATTGGAAAATCATGATTTAGAATACAAAACTATAGAGTTTTGGCTAATAAAAGTAGCATAACTTAAAATAACCTAAGACACATTAATCATGCAATTTGATCATGAATCAGTAATTAAACTTGAAGTCATGATAACATGTCCATCTTAGCTATCTAAGCTTATTTATAAGTAAACTTAACTAGTTATTATTTTGCCTTGGGCTGGCAGAACACACGGGTCTGACGGTCTAGGATAGGCGCGTTACAGTACTTGTGACGATTTATCGAGGGGCTGTTATAGTGGTGTAACGCTCCTGCTAGGGTGCGTCAGAGACAATAGAACAATAAAAGCACAACAGGGTGTGACGGTCTATCGTAAGGCCGTTATATTCATGTGACGGTCTTACGTTGGTGCGTCAGAGAATCTGCTGGCAGTAAACTAAGTAAAGGTTTATGAAAACATAACATGCCTGGAAATCAAAATATTACCACTATCCTAGTCATGATAACGAAATATAGGCCAACTATATGCATGGGTTTAGTGAATAGATAGGATAATATCTTTTAATTTCCATTTAGGGTTAAGAGATGCATGAATGTATAGAACTATTAGATCATGAAATTCTTAGTCTATAATGCATGAAATACATCACAACCAGAGGGTTTTTATTCCTAACAAGTTATTTTTGCCAATCATGAGATAACCTACCTCGTTTTAAAACCTTTAAACTTTGAATTTGATGCTAGGTGCTACCCTTAGTCCCTTGTGCTTCTTGTGATAAATCAGCAACTTCAATCTACTCTATTTCCTCAGCCTCTTGACCCAAGGATGTGAAATTTTGAGGGTAAGAAGATGAAACTATTGGGAACAAAAAGTTTTAAAGGATTAAACTCTAATTACCTCGTTTAGACGTCCTAATTTCAGGGGACTTGCGTTTAGATTCCTGGGTTGCTAAGGCTGAATCAACAACTTTAAAAGCTTCTATCTCCTTGGTTGCTTGATCTCCTAGCATAAAATTTGAAGAACTATTAGTATAATGTATACTAAACAAAATATTCTAAAGAACTTACCTGAAATTATCTCTCCTTACCTTGATTCTTCACGAGCCAAAAGTAAGGGTCGCTCAGTTCAAAACTAGGTCCTATTTATAGGGTTTTGACTAGGGTTTAAAGATTAGATCGATTCTAGAGTCCTTAATTTTCCAGAACCTAATCCCTAAGAGTATTTAGTAATGTTATAAGCTCTCCCAAGTCGATCTCTTGTAGATAAGATCCCAAAGTTCTAATCTTTTTGCTCATTCTTTCTTTCACGAAACTGTCAGAGTGTAACGCATCAGCCTAGGTGCGTTACAGGGCTGTGGCGGTCGCCCGATAGACCGTTACATTCAACGTGTATAGAGTTTCAATTTAATAAAACTATTTTATTCGTTTATCCACATAATTATCTTATATAAATAGTATTTATCCTTAAAATACGTGAATAAGCTAATTACCCTTCTAGAATATGGGCCAAACTTGATGGGCATGGTCCATAAACCTTTTGGATAATAATTAGATAAGCTAGGTCAACTAATTAGCCTAATTGAGCCATATAATGACTTATTAATCTAATAACCCCTTCATTAATTTATTTAAGCCTTTATAATTTCCAGAAAAATATTTTAAAATTCAAAAATTATATATATATAAATTCTGGGGCACTACACCCTCCCCCAGTTATAAGAATTTGGTCCCCCAAATTCAATATATGGATTTCGGAGAGTGTACTTACAGTTAAATAATTCTGAAAATCTATTTCTCATGGCTGCTTCGGTTTCCCATGTTGCTTCATATGGCCATGTTTCCTTCCATTGAATCTTGACCATAGGAATAACTTTATTTCGTAGTTGACGCACTTCTCGTTCCAGAATCTTTATTGGCGTTTGCTCGAACGTCATATCCTTCTGAATCTCCAGATTGTCATAAGTGATAATATGGTCAGGATCATATACATACTTCTTCAGCATAGAGACATGAAATACGTCATGAACTCCTTCTAATTGTAGAGGTAAAGCCAGTTTGTAAGCCACTTCACCAATCCGTTCAAAAATTTCAAACGGGCCAATGAATCATGGAGTTAATTTGCCTTTAATGCCAAATCTCCGAATACCACGACCTGGAGAAACCTTGAGATATACGTAGTCTCCTATTTGAAATTCCAAGTCACGTCTTCGATTGTCAGCATAAGACTTTTGCCTATCTTGTGCCATTTTCATTCTTTCTTGAATGAGCCTGATCTTCTCTGTAGAATCCCTGATAAGATCGGGGCCTAGAAATTACTTTTCCCCTATTTCATTCCAACATATTGGTGATCGTCAATTTTTTCCATATAAGGCTTCAAAAGGTGTCATTTTATGCTAGCCTGATAGCTATTGTTATATGCAAACCCTACTAGAGGCAAGTGATCATGCCAACTACCTCCAAAGTCGATAGCACAAGCCCTGAGCATATCTTCTACTATCTGATTCGTTCTTTCCGTTTGACCGTCTGTTTGTGGATGAAAAGCTGTGCTGAAATTTAATCTAGTCCCTAGTGAATGTTGTAGACCCTTCCAGAATTGTGATGTGAATCGAGAATCTCTATCAGATATGATAGTGACTAGGACACTATGTAGTTTGACAATCTCCTTTATGTATAATGCTGCTAGAATATCCACAGACCATCGACTCTTTATTGGTATGAAGTGTGCGGATTTAGTCAATCGGTCTATGATTACCCATATTCCATCGTGTCCACCTCTGGTCTTGGGTAAACCCATAATAAAGTCCATCCCTATACTCTCCCATTTCCATTTGGGAATACTCAAGGGGTGTAATTTACCTGCGAGTCTAAAATGTTTTGCTTTTACTTGTTGGCAGGTGAGACAACGGGACACGAAATTAGCTATCTCTATCTTCATATTGGGCCACCAGAAATTTCTTTTGAGATCTTGATACATCTTTGTTCCTCCTGGATGAATTGTGTATTTGGAATTATGCGCTTCATCTAGGATTAGTTTCTTCGTAGCCTCATGATCTGGTACACATGTTCGGCCCTTAAATAACAATCTTCCATCATTGGAAATAGAAAAATCCGACCTTTGTTCAATATTAGCTTTAATTTCCAGTAATATAGGATCATTATTTTACAGCTTGACCAGATCTTCTATCAATGTAGGTTGAGCTTGGATATTAGCTATGAAACAATCTTCTTCCTTTATGTCAATATCTAAGTTCAACTGAGCAAATTGAGTTACACGGTTAGTTGCACTTATCACAAGACTTGATAGCATACCCATTGGTTTTCTGCTGAGTGCATCTGCTACAGTATTAGCCTTGCCAGGATGATATTGAATAGCAAAATCAAAGTCTTTGAGATATTCTAACCACCACCTCTGTCTCATTTTAAGCTCCTTTTGAGAGAATAAATATTTTAAACTTTTGTGGTCCGAGTAGACCGCGAACTTTTCTCCATAAAGATAATGACGCCAAATTTTCAAGGCGAAAATAACCACTGCCAATTCCAAATCATGTACGGGATAGTTTTCCTCGTGACGTTTCAATTGTCTTGAAGAATAACAGATTACTTTTCCATTCTGCATGAGAACGCATCCTAAGCCAATGCCAGACGCATCCGTATACACTTCGAATCCACCACCCTCCATTGGTAGTGATAAAATAGGAGCTGTCGTAAGATGATTCTTAAGATTGTGAAAGCTTTTTTCACAGTCCTTTGACCAGACAAAAGGGTTTTCTTTTCTTGTGAGTCTCGTTAAAGGAACCGTAATTTTTGAGAAGTCCTTAATGAATCTCCTATAATAACCTGCTAAACCCAGAAAGCTTCTTACTTCAGATACAGTCGTTGGCCGACTCCAATTCTTGACAGCTTCTACCTTAGAAGGATCCACAGCAATACCTTCTTTTGAAATAATGTGGCCTAGGAATGAGACTTCCTCGAGCCAGAATTCACACTTATTGAGTTTGGCATAAAGCTTGTGTTCTCTAAGTGTTTGTAAAGCTATTTTCAAATGTTGTTCATGTTCCTCTTTTGTCTTGGAATATATCAAGATATCGTCAATGAAGACGACGATGAACTGGTTCAGATATGGCTGGAAGACATTGTTCATAAGTTGCATGAATGCTGCCGGGGCATTAGTTAATCCGAATGGCATTACCATGAATTCATAGTGGCCATAATGACTTCAAAAAGCCGATTTATAAATGTCCTCTTCTTTAATTCTAAGCTGATGATAACCTGATCTGAGGTCTATCTTAGAGAAATATTCTGCTCCTGAAAGCTGATCGAAAAGCTCATCAATACGCGGTAACGGATACTTATTTTTAATTGTGAGTTGATTCAGTCGCCGGTAATCGATGCATAGCCTAAGAGAACCATCCTTCTTTTTGACAAATAGAACCGGCACACCCCAAGGGGATGTGCTAGGTCTGATGAAGCCTTTGTCAAGTAATTCCTGCAACTACCTTTTTAATTCCTTGAGTTCTGTGGGGGACATCCTGTAAGGGGCTATAGAAACAGGTGCTGCTCCTGGGATGAGTTCAATAGTGAAGTTCACTTCCCTCTCGGGCGGTAAACTGGGTAATTCGGACGAAAACACATTGGGGAACTCATTTACAATAGGAATGTCCGCTAAGATAATCTCCTTGGATTCGTTAACAATGACAGAAGCAAGAAAAGCTTCACAGCCTTGCGAGATAAGTTTGCAAGCGTGAAGAGAAGATATGATAGTAGGATGCTTCTTGTACTTGATTCCAGGAAAAGAGAATCATGGAAGACCGGGCTTTCGAAAGGATATAATCCTATTTCGGCAATTGATATAAGCATCATGATCTACAAGCCAATCTACCCCTAAAATGACATCATAACCTTTCATGTCAAGACATACTAAGTTTGCGGGGAGATTATGACCTTCTACTATCACTTCGCTATCAGGATAATAGTCGGTAAGCTTTGTTCTAGAACCTAAGGGTGTGGAAATAGCAAGATCTGAAGGTAAGGGAACTGATGCGATTGATAATGTTTTAGCAAAAGTAGTGGAGATAAAAGAATGAGAGGCACCCGTATCAAATAGCACAAATGCAGGATGAGAACAAATTTGAAGAGTACCTTCCATAAGCCCATCATCCATGGGCGCTTCCTCTTCTTCTAGAACAGCATTGAGGCGAGCCTGCCTCCTGCGTCTATTACCAGATGACTGGTCCTTCATAAGGAGGCATTCCGGCATGCGATGCTCCCTGCTTCCACAACGTAAACAAGCGCCGAGACGCTTCTAACACTCCTCAGCCGAATGGCCGAATTTTTCACAAAATGTGCAAGCCATGGCGACCTGCTCCTTCTCCTCCTTGACTTTCTTTAGCTTATGGGAACTTCCACCATTCCCATTCCTAGATCTCTTCTTACTATCACGGCTCTTGTAAGGCTCTGTGATGCTGAATTTCTCTTTCCTAAAACGCCGATTAGAATGTCGGCTTGATTCTTCTCCTTTCCCTTTCAATTTTTCGACCTTCTCTAAGGTCCTTTCACATAGGTACGCACGCTAAACCATCTCCGCATAAGTATGGATGTTTTGGATCCCGAGCTGCTAGATGAAACCGGGACGTAACCCGTCCATAAACCTATTCGCCTTTAATAAATCGGTATTGATTAGATGTGATGCATAAGGTGCAATCCCTGAGAATTGAAGTTCATATTCGGCAACCGTCATCATTCCTTACCGAAGAGCGGCGAACTCCATAGCCTTTCTCTCTTTTACGTGCTTAGAAAAGTACTTGGCACGGAATAGGGTAAGAAAACCATCACATGTATGAGGTGCATCGGCCGGAGGTGCCGGAACCGGCTTCCATCATGTGCGAGCATCTTTGTTAAGTTGAAAGGTTACGAGACACACCTTCTCCTGATCGGTGCATTGGATCACATCAAAGATACGGTTCATTTCGTCTATCCAGTTCTCTGCCTCGTCGGGATTAGAAGAACCATAGAATCGCGGAGGATTTAAACTCCGAAAATTATGATGTAGGTCACCAGCCCTTGCCCCTGCACCACCTTGCGCTATGGTTTGCAATGCCTGAGTAAGGCCGGCAACTGGTTGTTGCATGCCATCCCAATCTACACGATGAGCCATTCGTAAGATAAGGTACCTGAGAGAAAAATAACAACTTGTTATTTCTCATGAAATGAAAAATTAATCTTAAAGCTAATTAATTATCTTATCCCAGGCTCTACCCAATTCTCACATGGGTATGGAAATTTCTTCCTTAGTTCATAGGTAGGGGTCCTTAAACCTTGGACTTTTCCTATGACATGATTCTTCTTCCTAAGTCCTGAGACTTAGGCTCTGATACCAACTTAACTGTCACGCCCCGAGCCTTTATTACTGCGGAAGACTAACTCGGGGAGCGCGAACAGCCGGCATGGTAAGCCTCTTGCAAGCAAGAATGATCAGAGTGCAAGACAATCACACACATAAATGCTATTACATAATATTTACACAAACTCCAACTTTATTTCATAATAATCAAGTACAACCACTAATTCAACTTCTATTATGTACTAGACTCAAGAAATAGGAAAATTACATAGACTCAATCTAAACAATTTAGACTTCCTAAGTCTTCACTCTCATCTTGACAATACTTTCATTCGCTCTCGGACCCGCTACTTGTATAACCCGAATCCGAATTCGAATCACTTTCATTTCCTGAAAAGATTGGAAATAGATAATGAGCACACTTGCCCAGTAGTTATCTTCGCATCAACATTTAGGAACTATTAAAGTAATTAATAATTTAGCACTAAAGAATAAGGTAAAAATCATGCGAATGCGATCAATCACGCGATTAAACTAAAGTAACAAGACGATCAAGTAAGTTAGAATGAGAGCAAGTATGAACTAGCAAGAATGTAACAAGGACATGATATTGGCCTTTCATGAACAAGAATGTATCAAGAATGTACTAGCAAGCTACATAATCATCACTCTAGTATCTTTTGCTGATGAGCAAGTACTTCGTGAATTTCTGTGGAATATCAAGCAAGAAAGTCATGTACAAGAATGTCATGTCATGCCGTATTGTAGATTTTCACTTATTTATAGAGAAAGTACTCCCAGCGCAATGCGACGCCAGTAACATCATACCCCATGGTTTATAATAGTATGTTTCCGACAATCAGCCGAGGAGACTAGCATAGAGCCCTTGAACACAGTCAGTGCTCGATCGCATCTTCAAGTATAAATCAAGCTTTTTCCACGCATGTAACAATAAAGTATAGCCAAGAATGTAATAAGTTTAATAAGCTCATGATAACAATAATTCAATGAATGAATGCTTTAATAAGAATCATGAGAAATCAAGAATGACTTAAGCAAGGTTATGCTTATGGAAATAAATCGGTAGCATAACGGTACATTCTTTATTTTCTATTCACTATTTTAGGTTTCTTGATCAATATGATAAGTTCTAGATCATTAATAGTCCATCTAGAAATCTTGGAATATCAACCCTTGGTCCACCTTGGGTTAAAATACTCAAGCAGTGTGACGGTCGTGTACTGGGCCGTTACATGATGTGACGCTCCAATATTGAGCCGTTATATTAGTCTGAATCCAGAACCAAGAAATCGGACTCAGTTGAATGTGACGGTCGTATATTGGGCCGTTACTTGTGCCTGACGGTCCAACATAGAGCCGTTACATTACTGATAACCAAAAACATCGATAGTGTAATCTAATCAATGGGATTTAATGGTACAACCAACTCGGCATCCTAGTGGGAATCCCAAGTGTGAGCGACGTCACGCGGTTCGGGGAAGAGCAGGGAAGAGGACGCGGAGCGCGCGCGGGCTCCTTCTTTTTTTTGTTTTTGTTGTTTGTTTGCTGCAACACAGAAATAAGAGAAGGGGGAGAAGGGGCCACCACGGGAGATTACTCCGGCGGGGCGAGCAGGACAAGTGTGATATAGCAAAATATGGGGGTTAAACGGCCATAGCGGGAAGTGACTCGCCGCGGCCTCGGGGGGACGGGAATGGTGCAAAAATTAAATAACAAGAATTGAAACGGCCATTGGGGAAGTGACTCGCCGCGGCCTCGAGAATATGAGCAGATAATAAGATGACAGAATATGAAGAGAATACAAAGAGCAGGAATTTAAACGGCCATTGGGGAAGTGACTCGCCGCGGCCTCGATGATAAGAGTAGAATACAACAGAATATAAAGAGAATATAAGAACGGAAATTTAAACGGCCATTGGGGATGTGACTCGCCGCGGCCTCGATGATATAAGCAGAATATAACAAAACATAAAGAGATTATAGGAGTAGAAATTTAAACGGCCATTAAGGAAGTGACTCGCCGCGGCCTCGATGATATAAGCAGAATTTAACAAAATATAAAGAGAATATAGGAAACAGAAATTTAAACGGCCATTGGGGAAGTGACTCGCCACGGCCTCGATGACAAGATGTGATCGCCAGGGGCCAAAAGACCCCAAAATAAGAAAGTGATCGCGCCTACCTCGAGAGCGGGAGATGACGGGTTGCTTCTTCCTCTCCCTTCGGCCGGCCGACGGAGAGGGCTTTCCTCGGCTACCCTTGCAAAACAACGACAAACAAATGACAAGTGGATTAGAAAGATGGAGGTGTAGAATTCAAATCCTTGCGATAAAAATAATGAAATGATGGCAAGACACACACCTGGTTGGTGTTATCTTTTAAACCCCTCTCGGACTCGAGTGGGAGAAAAATGAGATGATGGATGCAAGAAGTATAAGAGAAGAGACGCCCTTGTGAAGGGGGATAGAGGATGCAGTATGATGAATGTAAAGAACTATGAAGAAGAAGGGGAAGAAAAGGCTTATTGGATGAGCCGAGGGTGAAATCCGGCGGAGCTCCGGCAGCGTGGGGACGACGTGGAAGCGCGGTGGATGAAGACGACCTTCCTCTCGCGAGCGTGGGCACCCGAGAAGTCGGCAGAACCTCCACCTACAAAAGACCCGACGGGTTAGAAAATGACTCCATAGCCTCTGGGCTCCGGCAGCCTATCGGATCACTGCTTAGCTCTCCCAGAACTGAGGGGGTGGGGCTCTATTTATAGAGCTCCGGAGGGTGGAGGCGTCCAGGACCCTGGACACCTCCATCAGGGCCGAAATAATATTTTATTCTATTTTTATATATTTTTTTTGGAATACTTTTGTGGGGGCGTCCAGGATCCCGGACGCCTCTAACAGGTCCACCGAATACTGCTAACGGCCGCACGCGGTTTGGCACAACGCGTGGTTTTGTGAGCGGCGCCTCGTGATTCAGAAATGGGCGCGTCCAGCTGACCGAACGTCTCTATATTTTAGATTTTTTCACACACGACAAACCATCATTCGGTGGCCGGCCCCGTGAGGGTTTTGATGGAGGCGTCCAAGGGCCTGGACGCCTCCAAAATTATATTATTTTTTATTTTTCTTTTGTCTTTTATACCAGGGCTGACATTTTTAATTTTTTTATTTATTTTTATGGAGGCGTCCAGTGTCCTGGACGCCTCCATTAATATATATATATTTTTATTTATTTTTTGTTTTTGTATGCCAACTGGCATTTTGCATATATTTTTTATTTTTGTTTTTATGGAGGCGTCCAGGGTCCTGGACGCCTCCATTAATTTATATATTTTTTATTTAGTTTAAGCCCTGAGAAAATAAATAAAATAAATTAAAAATATGGGGGCGTCCAGGGACCTGGACGCCCCCATTAAGACCCACCCGGGTCCTTAGATCAGGCGTCGGCGGGCGCCCGGAAGACACCCTTCTTGGTTCCGGAACCTTTTGATGCGTCTGACTGGTGTTGATGCCGTCCAAATGCCGTGACGAGACGATTCCGGATGCCGAAAAGGGCGGAAGAAGACTCAAGAAAAGGAAATACTCAAGTGATTCGAAATGCGTAAGCCGTCGCGGGGCGTCGTATAGTAATATGAGACTTTCTCAGGAGACGTCAGGAATGGCGTGTCTACAGCTGCCCCGCCTTGGCGTCTGCTTTGCAAGGAGCGACACGTAGTGGAAGTGGAGTGGAGTGAAGTGGGAGCGGACTGATAAGTTGATGCCAAGGTGTGATGAGACACGCTTTTGACGTTACTATTTGGAGTCTTTTCCTGGAGTTTCAATGAGGCGACCTTGAAGAAGGTCTTTCAAATATTGACGATTGCTTGGACGGAGATCAAATAAGGGAGGGTGAAATGTGCGCTCAGGCACGAAACAAAAGGAGACCAACTTCTCGGTGTGGAAGTACCTGGGTCATAAATCGGAGGTTTCACCTTTGGGGAGTGGTTACCAGCCAATGTGGAAGTGCTGCGGCCAAGGTGGGTCAAAAAAAGGGTAAAGGAATATCTGAGGGTCTGTCCAAACAAGGGTCTCCTTTGGAAGAGCAGCGTAGGGCTGTCTCAAGGAAACTCAGTATTTCATTCGGAGTGGAATATCTCATATTTGTGGGAATTGGAGCACAACGGCTTTCACAATCGAATCACTTGAATGATCTTCCGTAATAAATCAAAGTCCTATATGAATGCATGCTGGGTTCAAAGAAAAATTTAAAACAAACTAAAATAGAAAATAGCAAAGGATAATATTGTCAACTTGTGAAGAACGGGTCAGGATACCGACCCGGTGAGCTGATACTGGGCTGGGGCCCGTTTATCCGCGTACCAACTCACTGAATGGAACCGTCGTCCCCATTCTATCACAAATTGACGGCCTATCCGTACAACCCAAATTCTTCCGGGATCGTCACCGTTTTTGTTGAAGGGGAACTCAGATCCCGGATTCGTTCGGGCCGCACGGTCCTCGGCATGTTCTAGTAGCGTACGTATCATATACTATGATGCATGACAAGGTGGGACCAACCATTGAAAGGTGGGACAGGAGACTAGACAAAGACGTCCGTTAGTAAAACCTGCACAGACCAGCATGGATTAATAACATCAGAAAGTAGCAGAATTACAGCAGAATCGCACCACAATACAAAGGAGATCCAGACAAAATCCTGATAGCGACCGCTGATGTGACATGTTTTGTCCTGTAGCACCCTTCCCTTCCTATAAGAACTCCCCTTAGGCTAGTTCATTCAAATGCACCAAGGTGGGTTTTGGAAGCTTAGGGGAGGAAGGAGAGGAGAATCTAGAGATTTCAGGATGGAAGGAGAGTCTTCCCGCGTTATGAAGAGGAGCAGGCCTAGCAGCGAGATCAGGCGACTCTCTGACCTCGAGGGTCATCTGAGTGGGACGATCTTGTCGCATATGGTAAGCTGATTCATTTCAAATTTTCCATGTGAACCTTCTTCTTACTTCCTTCATTTCTTATTTCTTTCCTCTTCCAGCCATATCCACTCTTCCCAGGCTCGAGGAAGTTTTCCAAACTGCCATGGCTTTCAAAGCTAACTTCCAATATCTCCATTGGCATGAGGGCCATACTCTCGAAGTGGCATTTGCAGGGGCTCCTTATTCATGCCAAACATTACGAGAAGATTCGTATGGACTGGGCGGCTATGGGCGCACTAGTGGAGATCTGGCATCCCCAGACCCACACTTTTATCTTCCCGACCTTCGAGGTTACCATCCTCCTCGAGGAGGTGGAACTTCTGCTCGGATTGAAGAAATTCAAGAGTGACGGGAATGTGAAGGCTATGCGGATGCTGACACGGGGGACTTCTGAAAGCGTTCTTGGAAGCTTCATGCCGCCCGACGCAGCCAGAAAGGTCCGTACTCAAAAGGGGATCGATCTTCAAAAGCTCGCGGAGTGGGTCATGGACGCCCTGAGAGGGTTACCAGACGATGACTATTTGGAGGGAATCATGAAGGGGTTCACTATCTGTCTGGCGGGTGCTCTCTTGTTTCCTTATACCGACAACATAGTGGAGGAAGACCAACTGAGTGCTATCTGCGGGATCTGGCGTGGAAAAAGGGTGGGACCTGCCGTCCTTGCCTATCTTTACAGCGGTCTTACTGCCTCGAGCATGGGTAAGCCTCCATTTGGTTGTGCACTTGTCTTGAATTGCTGGCTGGATTTGCATTTCAAATTCGACCACCGCGAGGGAATGCCAACCGCTTCGAAGCTCTTCCAACAAAGCCCTCTTCATCACATAGCCGACGTGTTAGGCTTCGGTGGTACCGTAGTGAACCGCGTTCCGTGGCTGAAGAAACGTGAAGACTGGCGGTCTCACTTCCGCACCGTGACACAAGGCTTCTTTACTTGCGCACCGGCATGTTTGCTTTCGCTAGATCTCCTCATGAGGTCTTCCCCCGAAGTTGATCTTCAACTGATCGGCGCGACCGAGTTCGTCCTTTATAGTGCGCATCGGTGCTGCCTCCAGATTGGCATCCCACGCCATTCGTTCCCGCCACCGACTGGCATTGTTCCTTTGAAGAAAAGGGAGTTGGGCACTGAAGCAGATGCGAAGGAAGCGAAGGCCATTAAAGCTCCCTGGAAGACAAGTGTTGCGGGAAAGGTCTTAGCGCACGTGGTGGAGGAATGCGAGCCGTGGAGGGCTTATGTAACCGAACTGGGGAAGTTAAGGCCTAAGGTGCCTAAACCCCTGATGTAGTTCACTCTGCTTTTCTGATGGAATAAAATTTGGCATTTGGATGTTTTGGACCCCCGTCCCCTTAATTATTATCTTTTTTATGGTTTTTCTTTTCCTTTGTGTTTTTTTTATTTTGTTTGGATTATATACATAAAATATTTTTTTTGAAAATTTTTTATTATGGGGGCGTCCAGGGGCCTGGACGCCCCTAATTTTATTTTTATTATTTTATTATTTTTTGACAATTTATTTTGGAGGCGTCCAGGGTCTTGGACGCCCCTATTTTGATTTTTTGATTTTTTTATTTTTTTATTTATGGGGGCGTCCAGGCGCCTGGACGCCCCTATTTTTTTTGAATTTTGAAAAAAAAATAAAAAGTGTGGGGGCGTCCAGGCGCCTGGATGCCCCAATAGAAGGTCAATCTATATATAGGGGGGGGCTCCCCCCCTACTCACTTATACTGTTCATTCCGACCGTCCAGCCACTCCAAACGACCCATTCTTAGTCCCAATGGAGCGAGGAGGATCGAGCCAGGGTCCAGGGAAGCGAAAACGACTGGCTCGTCGTGCGAGGAGGTTGAGGGATGATGCCGAGGAGGCTGCAGCAGAGGAGATTGCGGCGGAGGAGGGGATGGAGGTGCCTCTCCTGGCCGCGGAGGCCGCTGCGGATGCTGGTGACGCGGGAGAGGACGATCACGACCCGGTAAGTACTTCGGAATTCTCACCCTGTGGTTCAATAGGCTAAAACGGGCGTGCGAGAGGCTGTGAGAGAAGGCCAGGTAGTGAGAGAAGGAGGCGTCCAGGGGCTGGACGCCTGCACTTTTTTTTCTTTTTACTTTTGTTTATTTATTTATTTATGTAAATAATAAAATAAAATAAAAATAAGGAGGCGTCCTAGGCCCTGGACGCCTCCATAAAAATATATATTATTAATAAATTTTGTTTTTGGTTTTTTTCTAAAAAAGAAAAAGGTAAATTGGATGGAGGCGTCCAGGGCATTGGATGCCTCCAAAAGAAAATATAAATATTTAAAAAAGTAAAAATAAAAATAAAATAAAAAGAATAAGTAGTATATATACAGTGTTATTGTTTATTATTGTTCATGATGCTGATGTGTTCTTTGTTGGTTTTGTGGTTTGCAGGGCGTGATGAAGGGCCGGATCAGCTGGTCCTTGGTGGTGGCAGCATACCGTGGGCTGCCGGATTTCCAGAGGGCGCGTGTAGACGCCATGGGCTTTGGAGCTTTCCTTAGGATCGAGCCCTTCCGGCTCGACCTTCCTCTTATCCAGGCATTGAGGGAGCGGTGGCACGCACCGAGCCGGGCGTTTCTGATGCCCTGGGGGCACATGGTGCCGACGCTGGAGGACGTGGCTCGGATCACCGGGCTACGAGTTGACGGAGAGGCAGTCAGCGGGGTCACCTACCCCGACTACCGAGAGAGTGCCCTGGACCTGCTGTGGTTAGAGACGAGCGTGACTGATAGAGACAGCAGGGTAGTCGGCCGGGTGGAGATCATGGAGGCGCTCGGATTCGTCGACCCGCGCCAGCGGGTTAGCGAGACTGGAGCGGAGTTCTTGGCTCGACTGGAGGGGGATGCTCGTGCAGCTTTCACCTAGGATCCGAGCGAGAGGGAGCTGGTGGATCTAGACCTTCGGAGGTTCCTTTTCTTCTTCCTGGGCCGCCTTCTGCTGGGGACGAAAGGGGATGGCATCCACTGCCGTTTCCTCGGGATCTTGGCGGATCTGGACAGAGTGGGACACTATGCGTGGGGGGCGGCTCTGCTTGCCCATTTGATTACTGATCTCTCCCAGACTTCGGAGAAGGAGACGACAGTCAGTGGCTTCGCACCTTTCCTCCAGGTAAACATTTTATTTTGCATTACTACAGTTAAATATGCAATTATTGTACTAATGATGTATGATGGATGCAGGTGTGGAGCTATTACTATTTCCTGATGGGGAGGGCTAGGCATGGGAACAGGAGGGCCGTGCCTCTGGCGCGGCAGTGGAGGCCGGTCGTGGTTGCAGCACCCCACGGCTACCAGCTGGCGTCACTTCGTCGGGAGCTGAGCAAGTATCCCGAGGCCATGGTATGATGCGTATGATTTTTTTGTGTTTATGCGTGAGACTGAATGGTAACTAACATGATGTATGTATGGTGATGCAGGTGGTGTGGAGACCCTACCTGGGCATGGGCGACGCTGGCCAGCCCTGGGTTGTAGCGGGTCTTCCTCGTTTCAGGTGGGACGTGTGGGTCCATTGCCTGAACGAGATCGAGCCGCTGCGGCTTAGACTGGTCATGAGGACGTTGGGGCTGGCCCAGGAGTGGGTTGACGTAGATGCGCCAGCCCGCATTGGGCGGAAGACCAAGGGGAAGGCGAAGATCGTGGACTGGCGTACGCGCTTCCCAGCACAGTACCAGGACTGGCAGCAGGGCGGGGTCCCAGTGGTGTCCCACGTACAGGACAGCACAGACTACATGAGACGGTACCGAGCTACGTACGGGGACCGCCTCTCCTTGGGTGGTATGGCAGGGGTAAGTGAAATGAAACTGCTTCACCCTTCTATATGTATATGCATGTGGTACTGACTTATGTGCAATGCAGGATGCTCGTGACAACATGATCGCCGACCTGCGGGCCCAGCTGGCGGACGCCAGGCGGCAGTTGGTGGCCATCCGACATGAGTTGGAGATCCTGGTGAGTCTATGCAATGCATTTTTTTTGTGACCTGGATTTTTGATGCTTAGCCTTTGACTGACGTTTGCCCCGTGTTTCAGCGGGCCCACCAGACAGCGGCAGCCGGGATGGCTGGTGGAGCGGGTTCCAGTTCGCGGGGCCCTCCTCCGGAGGTTTCTGCCCTCCAGGAGCAGCTGCCGCACGCGGTGGCTCGGGCTGAGGAGGCCGAGCGTGACCGTGAGGCTCGAGTGAGTGTTTGCTTGGTCCCGACCCTTTTCTAGCTGCTTTCCTTCTATCACTGTTCTCTTACGGTGCATGCGTGCTTTGACAGGTGGCCGAGATTCAGGAGGCCCTGGCGCGTGCTGTCCGTGCTGAGCAGGAGCGTGATGCCTGGGTGGCAGAGCGTGACGCCCGGATTGCGGAGCTAGAGGAGGAGCGTCGACGGGAGGCTGAGGAGCTCCCTCGTGACGTGCTGGATCTGCGGATCGCCCTCGAGCTGTCGAGGAGGGAGGCGGTGAGAGAGAGAGAGGAGAGGGAGAGGGATAGGGAGACCATGGAGAGAGAGAGGGAGTGGGATAGGGAGACCCTAGAGAGAGAGAGGGAGAGGGATAGGGAGACCATGGAGAAAGAGAGGGAGTACAGGATGGCAGAGCGATATCGGGATTGGGACGAGAGGAGAGCTCTGGTGGCCCAGGTGTCGGAGCTCCGGCTGAGTCTTGGCACGGCGGAGGGGAGACTCCGGGAGAGTGAGGAGCGGTATCGGAGGGCGAAGGAGCGCGGGGAGCGACTTCATCAGTCCGGGTCCTTTTCTGTGGGCAGCTTTCTAGTTTCTTCGGCCGAGCAGCGTTGCCGTACCTTGGAGGCTGGCATGGTGCCACCTAGAGAGGCGAGCACGGCTTCTCAGGGTTCACAGAGGTCGCGGAGGCCCCCTAGGGATCCCCGTCAGAGGAGGGAGGAAGGAGATGACCAGGAGGGTGACGGTGAGAGTTAGAGAGTTGCTTGTACGTCACCCTTCTCACTGTATGATGTACTTTCGGCTATTATATGAAATGGAAATGGCTTTTTTGTGTTGTGTGTACCTTTCTCTCTCCCACACTTTCTTCTTTGCACTGAGTTATCCTTTGAGGCATGCTTCGCGAGACCTTGCCCTGAACAGCGGGCAACTACGCCTTGCACGGGGGGATTTTGTTCCCTTCTCCCCCTTTTGGGCGCGTCCAGGCGCGAGGACGCCTCTTAATCCTTGATTTCAAATTTAAAGCGACGGGTGGTCCTTCTTCTCCCGTGCCTTACCCGCAAACGAGCCCGCCTTCTGCCAAAACTCGCTTGCCCCCCTTTTCGTCTTCCTCTTCTTTTGATCGATGGAGTTCGGTGGGCCCGACCATGGTGAAGGTTGAGAGGGACGAGGAACTCCT